>OX388341.1:6897060-7646148 GCA_947579665.1 Sympetrum striolatum
AAGTGTTCTTAGAAAAACACTGGAGCCACCTGTGAATTTAAAAATTTCATGAGTAATGTTACTTAACTCAAATATCATTTGTATCAAAAGAAGAGTAACTTCATTAGTATTATTACTTAATTCAAATACCATTTGTAGTATCAAAATATTCATGCTTACCTTGAACTCATTATCTCTTATTAACTTTTCTGCACCACCAGAGAATAGTTTGCCGGATCACAGCCTTAGCAATCCTACTTGCCATCTCTTTCCAGTGAGCCTCACAGTGGTTGCTAAGCCATTGAAAAGAAATTTCCATCTCCACTATGGCCTTAATGAATGCTGAGATTCCCACTCTATGTGGTGTGTCATTTAGCACTCTCTCAGTTATTTGCAATGCTGCAATGACGGCTTCCAGGAGGTCTTTTCGGGGATTTAACTTGTCTCCATCACATCCCTGAAAATACATCACAGCTGTAGGATTTTCTGTTCCATCCAGCAGCCCCTCTTTACAGCTACAGCAGCAGCATTGTTTTATTATTGCTCTCAATACATAGCTGCACAGAAATGACATTAGGCCTTCAGATTCTGCTGCAGCTCCCTCGATGTTCTCACTGACAACAAACCCGGAGAATCCATCGCTGTCTGTTGATTCTCCAATGTCAGTGGTTACTGATTCCAAGTTCAGCCAGCTTCGTAGGGAATCAAGAAGCTTATTGTCATCAGCTTCACAGTTTTGGCCACTGACATTGGAGGAAAATGCCAAACCATTGACAATAAATGTCTTCAGGCTGCTGGTGAACTGCGTTGTTGTTGGCCGCGTGTTGGACCCACAGTTTCCTCGCAGGCAGCTGAACAAGTTTTCAAGAGGATCTTGATTAAAGGACCGTGCTGAAACGGACCCTGTCACAGCACCTGGTCCACTTAGCAAACTTTTACAGAGCTGGGGAAAGGCTTGCAGATTATGCAGCCAGCCTTGCTGAGAAGGTGGCATTGGGAGAAACTTATTATTTCCTGTCCTTTGTTATTAATACCACCTAGCAATCCTACTTTCAATGGATGAAAGTCGCAGAAATTGTAATAGGTAATCTTAAAACCTTGAATCAAATACATTAATAAACCAATATTTTCATTGTTTGATACCATTTGGCCAATAATGGCTGCATGAGATTAAGATACACTGGCTGATTCAATAAATATCGGTGAAATATTGAGGGAACTTAATAGAGATGGTAGTTGATAACAATCATAAATAAAAGGTATCCAGGATATACATAACAAAATCTAACTTAGATTTTAGTTTGCACAAGAAATCAAGAATAATATTAATCACAATGTTACAGAACAGGAATCATTTTGACAAAGTTTCATCACACAGAACTATGTTCAGCTTTTGTAAATATGTCAGCTACCTTTTCTTCACTAGATATTTATTCAACAACAACTTCCCAAAGTTAAAACATAGATCCTTACTTCCTTCCAGGTGTTTAATTAGTTAGTCTTATCTAATTATATAATGAATATCACCAGCCCAATATGCATCACAAAAATCAGTCAAATCCTTCTGAGCCTTCTCAAAGGTAAAACAAAGGTCTTTACTTCCTTCCAGATATATAATTAGTTAGTGTAATTTATTTAAGTTAATAAAGAAGGTAGTTGATCATATTTACAAATAAAATTTATCCAAGATATTAATATTAAAATATCCACTTATTACTAACTTAGATTATAGTATGCACAAGAATTCAAGAATAATATTAATCACAATGTTACAGAACAGGAATCATTTTGACAAAGCTTCATCACACAGAACTATGTTGAGGTTTTGTAAATATATCAGCTGATAGTGGCATATTATATTCAAGTGAAGAAAAGGTGGCTAGCCACCTTTTCTTCACTTATATATATTCAATAACAACTTTCCAAAGTTAAAACAAAGACCCTTACTTCCTTCCAGATATTTTATTAGTTACTCTTATTTAATTATATAATTATTATCACTACCCCAATATGCATCACAAAATGCAGTCAAATCCTTGAAAACCTTCCCAAAGGTAACACATAGATCCTCACTTCCATCCAGATATTTAATTACTTTGTCTTATTTAATTTAGATATTTTCACTACTAAGATTAATAAATAAGAATTGGTTAGTCCCACGCTAAGATTGGTGTTACTTTAGCTCCAGATATAATATTACAGGACGTGCAACGCAATTACCATTGAACAATGAAAGCTACTCACGTGTACGTCGCCATGTTTGAAAATTTATATTCCACGTTGGTTACAATTACACTAAAGCTTTAAATGCTATTTCACACGATCGAACATTATTTATCATGTTTGAATATATATTAATATATATACATATATATATTAATATCCTACCACGATGCTTAAAGTATTATACAATATTTATATGCGTTATGTATTTTCGTTCACACTTATATCAACCATTTCGTACTTACAGATCTATTCTTCGCGGAAAACTGAACATGCGGAAGCCCTGCTCTCCATCAAAAGTTGATTTGCAGGCTTCTACTGCACATTTGTAGACTCTCTTCTCCATTACAATCAAATAAACTTGATTCTGAATAAACAGGAACACGCTCTTCTCCTACAGCAAAACGAACATTCAATATGGCGTCTTCGGTCTCTTCGGTTCCGTTTGGTTTTTTATGTTTCTTAGCTTCTAGTAGTTCCTGAATGAGGTATGAGATGGCGTTAAACGGTAACCGTAGTCCCTATACCAGTCAACCCACCCTGTTCCAGGGTAACCTCTCCCTCGCGCCACTGTCATTAGTTATGAAAGCGTGTGAATGAAAAATATCTCGAGAAAGAAATTTGATATGAATTAGGGGTGCCTTTCCACATAATGGTCATCGCTCTTCTTCAGTCGGTCATTGGACGTGAGTCCGTTCAGTACAGCTTTCTAATAACTGGGTTTCTAGTGTGACAGTTTGGTGATGGAGAGTAATACTGAGTTTGTGCCCGAAAGCTAAAGAACTGTGTCCAGCATATTGGACACAAACTGCTCCTTTGATGATTTCGTAGCGGTAGATGCGGAAACTACTGTTTGTGGTTTGCTGATAGACTATCGATTAATTAGAGCAGCAAAAGAATGACAGCAGCGAATAGTCGGATATCGAGAGTATAGAAGAAGATTCGTTTAAAATCCCTAGTAGCGAGTCCCTATCGCAAGCATTACAGGTTCTTAATTCTTTGTATCTAGCTAAAAACACCTCAGTGGATGATTTAATGACTTTAAAGCGTGTAGAAGACTTTGTCACCAAACACGGTACTAATAAGTTTAAACAGACAAGAATAGATTCACATTTTAAGTTATTGTTTTTTTATGTACAGTGAGATTGAGAAATCAGGTTTTTACACCGATAGATGTTTATTAATTATTGTAAGGTTCTCATAACTTCTGTTAAGGTTAATTTGTTCTTACTTTCAATGTTTCTGATAAAGTGAATGTATCGTTAAGTTCAGCATTTGGGAAAATAATTAATGCGAATTGACTGGAACGAAGAAATGTTTGGGCTAAAACTTAACTAAAGGATGCAAGTACGTACCTGCGAGTGGCCGTCAATTGTAATATTGCTTTGTTACAATGTTTCAAATAAAATCCCTTTCCTTCTTTCATAGTTTATCCGATTCTTTTTCATAAAAATTAGCACCATTACAAGAAAAAGATTTTTTCTTGGTTCCCTCGATTAACATATCGGAAGTGAGAGGTGGCATGGCTTTGAAGGGTGGACGGGGAGGATTCTGTTTGTGTCTGTGCAAGAGAGGAAAGAAGAGAGCTGCCGTGGGGGAAAACGATATACATATGATGTATGAGAGTAGAGGAGAAGGAATTCTGCTCTCACCAGCAGCGTTGAAGAATTGCCGGCACCGGAGAAAAACTCGTGCCTAATGAGTATGAGTCTCGTAACTACTTATCCTACTGGAAAGCCATCTATAATTATTATGCTACATCACCAAATCCTAACTAATACGATTATCTAATGATATATTATTACTTTCGACGATTATTAAGCAATAATGATCCACATTTTATGTTAGAGGAACACTTTGGTTATGGTTTATGAATAAATGAAGTAATATTTTTGATGTGAATGTACTCTTTTACGCATTCTGAAGTATTTGCGTAAGAATTGAAAACCCTACAGTTCCATTCTGACGCATTCGCTGCCCTTGGATTCAAGAGGACGGACATTTAGAATAAGAAATCGGCTGTAACGAGTATGCATTTTAACGAGTACATTACCAATTTTTGTCAGCTCTCGTTATAACGGACTTCTACTGTATATGTGGAATTTGTACATGTTATGTCTTTGGACCTGGTCATTCAAGTTTTTTTATATTACATATTGTTAGGTATTTAAACTGAAATAAAGGATAAAGTATTGGATTTTATAGAAAAATAAAATTGATAGAAAATACGTTTTTGCATTTTTAATTGCAAAAAGTCTTTCCTTAAAAAATATGCCATGTAAAATCTATATTTGGTAGGTATAATTCTTTATAAAACTTTTTGGCAGCAAAGTACTATCAGATTTTCATAATTTCTTCCTCAGTGACTAAGATAACATTTAATTATGCTGAAAGCTTAAACCCTCAATTATAATATAAATGAAACTGGCAAAATGCTGTAAATGGTATATTAATAATTTCATTTTAAAATGATTCATCTAAATACTGAGGAAAAAAATATATCTCAACAATTAAAGTCAACTGTTGAATAGCCAATAAATCACAAATTAAGATCATCTTCCCAACGCACTGTATTGAGAAATTGAATGGAGACAATAAAATATGCTATATATATGTACAAGTAAAATGTTGCTTGCATACTGCAAGCATATCGATAATACTAATTTAAAGTCGGCATCATATCAAGAGGATCCTCAAAAGAAAAAAGGAGAATTCTTGAGAACCAACGCTATTTATTTTAAATAGGAGAAATTTGCACCCATCCGGCGACAAACTCACTAACATTTGGTGACAGTTTCATAAATATAAAGAAAGAAGGGAATATTTTTCGTGACCACAGTGATTTTGTATTTACTATTCTACCAGGATATAGCTTAAAATATTTTCAAAACCTAATCATAAATAATTGGAAATTCCTGCCATACGTTTCAAATAGTAGAGACGCCTGGTGTTGAACTCAGGATCTTTTGGAAGGTGTGAATACATATAATATAGAATGTAATAGATAGAAATAAAATCAATTTGATTCAAACTTTGGAGTCAATATCATACCGGGAAGGAACAAAATTAAGACTCCGTTTTCCTCATCTGAAACGCATACGGTAATGTAAATGGCTCTCTGGGATCGAACCAAGGACAATTAGGGAAACCTTAAAATACGTATACGAAATTTATTTATGATTTCTACTTACATGCCGACTTTTAAGTATCTAAGTTATCGGGAAGGGGTTCTAAAAAATCGTAGAAAATTCTAATTTTAAAGATGTCGAACCCAGGACCTATTGGCCGATGCGAGTAGACATTATAACCTGCTAGGACCTGATCTTATTTAATTCAAAGTTTGAATTCCGTATCATTATGGGAAAGTCTTGAAATAAGATTCCATTATCCCTATCTGAAATGCTTACGGCAATGTAAATGGCTCTCTGGGATCGATAGAATTGTATTTAGAATTCCTCTTACCGAACATATGTCGGCAATTGCACAATAATCATAAATGATGCTTTAGTTTTAATTTTAGTGGTACTTATTTTCATCGCAATCGTATATAATCACCACTTTTGATGCCAGTTTTTAGTGCTATATTTCGCTCATTTAAGTTTATGTAATATTTAGGTTAGGAGGAGTGCAAGGGATGCATAATACATAGCCAACTCCTATCCACAGTCAACCTCAGCCTCCATGTGGCGTACTCTGTTTTAACAAATGAGGCCAAGACGAACAGTTATTACCATTCGAAAAATTTCTAAGTACATATTTGCATGGAGAAATAGCTATGCGGCATCATGATTTCCGTCCTGAGCTAAAGGCAACTAGCGGGGTATTAACGTCAATATAACTTGTATTTGCGTTGGAAGAAATATTCTCTGCAATCAGTACATTAAATAAGAATTAAATAATTACATGAAGTCTTCTTAAAGTACTTCAGATGAATTTAAAAACTACTCGATATTGGCTCTCTTTAGAAAATATTACCACGATATCCCATGCTGGTTTTGTGACTAAATGTAAACAGTTATTTGTTATTAATGTAAATATGGGGTACGGGATAACTTACATCACCACCCGAAAAAGATGCATGAATAAAATTGCACAGAATCAGAGTATTGTGATAGTTCTCCACTGAAGTAAGTATGCGGTACATTATTAAAAAATGAGGGATTTCTTTTCTTTGAATCGATAACAGAATAAATTGCAGGAAAAATATTCGTCTGTAACAGCATATCCCGAGCAGCCACTAAGTTCTGAGAGTAAAAGTAAATTAGCATCGGAGGAATGTCCTTAGTTAGTATAAAAAAATTGTAAACCAGTGAAGATCTACTTTTTGGATGAAAGATGTTATTTTTTAATTGAAATTCTGCATCAGGTTAAATTTCTCTCGCCGTTGTGTCATACATGGAAAAGTTCTCCCGGAAAAACTTCCGTAAAGAAACGAAAGAATATTCTGAAGGGATTTGTGGGTCGTCCTTTACTGCCCGTTTGCCCTTCTTTAGCTTACCCTACCCTATCTCCTTACTCCCCTCAACTACCCATTCCACCATTGCTAGGAGAATAAACAGCGGCAAATTTTGTAACTAAATAGAGAGAGCCACAGTGGCGATATTTTTCAGGCCTAACCACTCCCCTTAAGGGAAAAGCAATAATAAGCAATGTGCAAACTCATTTTAGTTTAATGTTGAATCTTAAACATACACAAGGGAAAGTTCAAGTTTTGAGTTAATAAATGATTCAGGCTCTATTGCATTCAATTAAACAAGATCTCAAGAAAAATGTGTGGAACTTAGCACATATAAACTTAAGCATCCTTGTGCTTATGCTAAAATTAGCAAGATGGAGGGCTATATAGTCACAGAAAAGAAAGCATCCTTACCCTGGCAGTGCCATTAGAAGAATTGCCTCCATTATTTCCCTGAGGAGATCTAAGGGGTCCTCCAGGCGAAGGGGAGGCAGCCACACTTACCAGGTCAGCTCCAAGACCAGGCCATAATTTGGGGCTTCCTTCAGGACCTCCTGAGGAAAAAAGATTCTCAATTGACAAATCTGTACACAAATGCATAGAGATGGCCACAATTAGAAGCAGTTAGTTCCTTAAACTACTACTGATGATAATTGTTGCACTTTAATTTTATAACAGAAACCTCTGATGGAAACATTTCATTTATTATCATACATTCATTGGTTTGAACGCACTTTTTCTGAAAATGTAGACCTGAAATTCATGCTGTGTGTTATATTCATAGATTAGATTTTTTTTTAAACTTGAGCACATAAAAAGAATTGTATTAATTTTTAACTCAATTTAAAACTCTTTTAATATTTTACGGTATTTTAAATTAAAAAGTACTCATCTTCAGAAAACAACTATGTACTATACAATTCAAAATCAGCTGATATATACTTAAATCTGTGCTAGTCTTCATGTAAGAAGTATTGCATTTTTCCCAATTAGGTTCATAAAATAATTTTAATGAATTAATATCTACTAATTCCAGAAAAATTGCAAAAACAAGAGTGAGAGAGAAGCAAACTTCCAACTACATACCAATTATCACCCAGAGAACCCTTCCGCGCACAACCCCTACGTTCCTGGAACAAAGTTCAATGGTCTGAGGTCAACCGCTACCTAAATGTGCTTCCGTGGGACATTTTAAGCTCTATTCCTCTCGAAGATGCGGTGGATTTTTATTACGACTTATTGGGTGCCGTTATAAACGATTTTGTTCCTTTTGTCAAACGTAAGTCCAACAGATTTCCTATTTGGTTCAAAAGTGAAACTAAATTACATTTAAACAATAAAAACCGTGCGTGGTACGTCTGGAAGAAACATCCGAGTGATCGGACTAGAGAAGTGTACACCGATCTTCGCCGCTTAACTAAATCGCTCATCCGACCTGATTATTCGGATTACTTAAAAAACATCTCGGAGTCCATCCCGAATAACCCCAAAAAGTTCTGGTCTTATATCAACGGCCGAAAACCGCACTCTAGAATTCCTGAAGAAGTTCACTACGGAAACGTTTCAGCATCTGGTCATCAAAGGACTGAATTATTTCTAAATTATTTCGCAGACTGTTTTGCCAATTCTTCAATTTCTCTCCCAGATGCCACCCCCCAGAATCAATTTTCATCTATATGCAGCCATTCGCTATCTCAACTTCAAACCTCTCCTCACGAAGTGTCTCAATACATTTCCAAGATCTCTCCTCACCGTTCTCCGGGTTCTGATGGCATTCCCCCTATTCTTATCCGTAACTGGGCTTCGTCTCTCGCCATCCCCCTGTGCATAATCTATAACCGTTGCTTCTCCTCTGGTACCTTTCCTACACATTGGAAGACAGCCAACATTATTCCCATCCATAAGTCTGGTCCCAAATCAGATGTGTCTAATTATCGCCCAATATCCATTTTACCCATTTTCTCCTCCATCTGCGAAAAAATCATCCTAAACCGTTTATATTACTTTACATCTCCCCATCTCTCTACCTGCCAACATGGCTTCCTTCCTGGTCGCTCATGTTTAACAAACTTAGCAGTTTTTCAAAATCACGCCATAAATGCAATTCAAAATAAGGCACAATTAGATACTATATTCCTAGATTTCTCCAAAGCGTTTGATTCCCTTGATCACGAGTTATTGATATTCAAACTTGCCCACCGTTTTAATATTCACGGAAAGTTCTTACAGCTGATATCAAGCTTCCTAACCAATCGAACGCAATGTGTCAAACTTCCAGACGCTAAATCCAACAGGGTTACTGTCACCACTGGGGTTCCACAGGGCAGTTCCCTAAGCCCATATCTATTCAACCTCTTCGTTGATGATCTAGTCACTATACCCCCTACGGAGGAAAATATTCTGCTATATGCTGATGATTGTAAACTTTTTACCAGTGTGACGAAGGTAGCGGATTGTGAACAGTTTCAAAGAACGTTAAATAAAATTACCCAGTGGTGCGGTGACTGGAAATTAAATTTAAACATTAATAAATGCCATACTATGACTATAGGGTTAAAAAAACCGATTGAATATAATTATAAGTTAAACGAAGTCACTCTTCCAAGAGTAATGCAACAAAAGGATCTGGGTGTTATAACTGACAATAAATTAACATATTCTGAACATGTTACAAAAATAAAAAATCGTGCGATGTCTCTCCTAGGCCTACTTTATCGTTTCACCGATATCAAAGACCCTCTGGCTCTCTCCCTATACTTTTCCTCGTTCATCCTTCCTACTGTATCTTATTGCTCCCCCATCTGGTCTATGTCCTTTCCAACTCATTTTTCCTCATTAGACAGAATTACTAATTTCTTTCTCAGAATTGTAAAAGCCAGAGTTCCTTCCTTCCGTCAAGCCTCTAAAGATTCTATCTTATCTTCACTATCCTTGGAATCTCTCTCTGTCACTAGATCAAAACATGATTTATCCTTCTTACACTCACTGCTGAACTCCCTTTATGACTGTCCTCCCTTAACTTCACTTATCAATTATCGTGTTCCAATCAGATCTACCCGTTTGACATCATTACTTCACTATACTACTCCTAGACTCTCACTTATCAAGCGCTCCCTTTTCTTTCGTCTTCCTTCTCTGATAAACTCAATTCCTCCTTCTATTGATCCTTTCTCCCTATCGAAAAGGAAATTTTGAACCTGAGCTTACCACACACCAGATCCATATAATTGTAAAATATACCTTTATGTTTGTTTTCTTTTTTCACTATATTTTCTGTCAATATTTTTAACTATTTATGTTTATTACTTTAATATATGTATATTTTTTATATTTCACTTTAAATTGGCATTAATATGCTGTATGTGAGATTTGAATAAATAAATAAATAAATAAACGATTACACATTAACACTCAACGGACTTGACTTAGGAGTGGCAAAATATGCTGCCATCATTCTTTGTTTCAAAAGGGATTTAAATAGAGATTTTTACCGATCACTATTTACTTGGCAAATTGCAATGATAGACTAGCTTCTGTAGTCATTGGCAACTACTCTGCTGAGTACATTGCATCCTGACAATTATAAGTCCTTTATTTTATATTTTAAATTTTTAAATCAAATTTTCTTCTAAAAATCATGGTGTGTGTTGTATGACTGTGTGCTATACCACAATAAATACAGTAGTTAAAGGATGATTCAAAGTCAATTCAAAATCAAAATGGATATTGATTGACATCATAAATTCTCAACGAAAATGGAAGCATTTTAGAATCATTCTTCATTCATGCTGACTGAAAGTATAATCATTAATAATTCTCAATTCTGTATTTTCAATGATTTTCTCAATGCAACTTTAGGTCTTACTGTAGATGTTATTAAATTGGTTATAAACGGATTTTTTTTAATACAGAGTCGATATCTTCAAGTAATAACTTTTCCATTGGAATACTTTGTAAAAGAAGTCAAAAATAGTGAATGGTAATATGGATTTTTTACTAAGTTGTTTGATTCAGATTCAAAGTAGTCTCTTTTGGTTACATACAATTTGAAACGATTATAGATGATTTGAGAGATTATATTTTACTACTCATCTATCTTCTAAAAAAATATGTGGTACTGCGGTCAATTTAAATTTAATGCATAAATTGGAAACTCAGAAATTTTGCACCTCTAAACAATTGAAAAAGAAGTTTTTCCCTTCTAAAATTTGCAAATCAAACCTGATATGCAAATGCTTAAGCTCGATTTCTTTTCTTTCCTTTCACACAAAACAATCCTTTTTGTATTTATTTTTTATTCTTCTTATTTTTGTTTTCTTTATTCCTTGCACTTTCTACTTCTACATAAACTCTGCTTTTTCTGTAGGAATCCAAACTTGATAACCTATCTTGAAACTCTGATATAGAAGTCACGCTCTAGGGGTGCTTTTGAATCTTTCAATGTTTTATTCAATCACAAATCCAAGCCCATCTTATTTATAAATACAGGTCAAGGTTAGAAGAGAGGAGATGTTTTCCCTTGCTGTGAGGTCCCTTTTGGTGTGATTGTGAGCATTCCCTCACCTGGCCCTTCCCATTTCCTTATCAGCGAACTTCTGGGCACAGCCAATTAAAATTTTTACTTTCTCCATTTACGTATTGTTTTCATGAAAAAAATCGACTTCAAGATTTCAACGGAAATACATAGTTGGGGTCCCGACTAGATACATACTAGAACCCGTTTTCACCAGTTTCGGAATTATGTGTGTGTGTGTTTGTGTGCTTGTGGGCGCTCTAACATGAAAACTATTAGCCGTATCAATATCAAACTTCATATATAGCACTGTAGTAGGTGCTGTCAGAGTTGATTAGTTTTTGGAGTAAATTGGCTAACCGGAAGTTGAGCTTTATTCTTCAAAGCAAATTTCCATTTTTGCAAAATACCTCCATAAATATGATATTTATGTATATACTATAAGATGAAGGGTTCTATTAGGGTACTCCATAGGATACCTGACATCTCTTCAAACCAAAACCACGCAGTTAAATCTTTCTGACGACATCTACGATCCACCTCATTATGTGATGCATACAGATCTTTTTTGTCCAATGATTCAAGACTCACCAGAAGAAGTCATCTCAAAGGAAAGACCAAGTGCCTCGAGGTCCGTGGGACTGACAGCCATTTGTTGCTGCTGACGCATACCATGTTGGTTGACATTACTGGCTTGTGTGCTTGCAGGAGACGTGGCCTGGTGTTGGTGCTGTTGAGCACGTGCTCCCACGATGGCTCTCAGTCCCTGACGCACGAACTCCGAAGTTATGGCTGCTCCACCACCACCCCCTCCTCCTGCAAATTCAAAACAACATGGATTTAAGATTTGAATATTGAATGGGATGGATCAACACAATTGTATTCTTTGCCCTCCTCAGACCCAGCAGAATAACTTTTTAACAACATGACAAAATTGGTAGTAAAACTACTAAAGGAATGTATCAATATGATTTGATAATACATACAGGAATTTCATCAAAGAGGTAGGAAAAGTTGCTAGGAAAATACCAGGTGTTAATTTTTTCAATCTATCACAAAATGAATCAACCATTTTACTAATTAAAATTAAGGGACTGCAAGGCAGTGTGTGTGTGGCAGTTTTAATGAATCTGAAACCTAGCAACTCCTTATTAACAAAATAAAGATGTGCAAATAAAGCTTATCAAACTGCTGAGCCCATTGAAGAGCAAAAATACCCTTACTAATGAGTTTTACTTTCACAAAAAAGTTTAAAACCTTTTATACCAATTAATTAAAAGAATGCCATTTTTCAAAATCAACAAGTGTGAAAGGCATTCACATTAATGAATTTTCTTTGCAGTTAAAGGAGAATGACTTCTACAGTTTTACAATGACTTCATTCAAAAGAATAAAGCTAAGCAAAAATAACAATTTTAAGGATAACTAGGTAATTTGTCTTAATGAAAAGGATAAAAATAAATATTTAAAAGAGGGATTCCAAGTAACCCTTTAAAGTGGCAGTTATGACGAATTAACATGAAAAAGAGGATGTGAACTGTAGGGTGGACAGTGGCAACGTGCTAAGAAGGGAAGAACAAGACAAATCGGCAGGGGATGTAAGTCCCCTCACCAACAGCAACAAGCAAATATAAGTGGGCCTATGCACACAGACATAATAATCACCAACATTCACCCACACATAACTGACAAAGAAAATGAAGGAAGCAACCAATATTTACACCCCATAAATATTTTACTTCAATATCTTTTAAGAAGCAATTTTACAATTTTTTTATCATATTACCTATTATACATGTGTATCAGCTTCAATTTCCAGAAATAAAACCACAGAAAAATAAATGAACATAACTTGTGATTTGATTGGAAGTAAATGAAATTTGGTTGCTAACTCATACCTAATTTTCTAAATGGTTTTATCCACACTAAGTCTGAGCAAAGTACAATATTTAGCAAAGAGAACTAGAAAATAAAAGGACATATATAATACATATATATTAGGTAAGGAAAAAGCCATGTGAATAAGAAAGTAATTTGTGATGTTATGAAAAATTTTATACATATATGTACCCCAAAGTCCATTTCATGTTTAGCAAACATTTGCAATGGATAAAATAATGAAGCATTCCTAATTTTAAGCAATGTAGAAGCACAATAACATGATAACCAATATATCCATCATTTACTTCATTAATGGAGTCAAAATTCTTTCCTGCAGCTTATTCAATCATCTTATAAACCATCAGCTGTACAAACAGGAAATGCTTTTAGTGAGAGTATAGCAAGGATTGTATTTAATTCCATGAATATGGAAACAAAATTTGCTTATGAATAAGAAATGAGAGTGCAAATTAAATCACATAAATAATGTATTCATAAAAACATACAGACGTAAACACAAGTGGTAAAGATATAGGATGGTAATGATACACTCTCACACTAACAAACAAATATATATTTACCCATAGCCCGCATACATACCAGTGATCAAATCATATTTATCTCACATTTTCAACATCTACTGAAGGAGTGAAACAACAATGATAAAATGGTAGAAATGTGGCATCACTAAGAAATATTTCTTAAGATTAATCTACATTTAAGATATTCTTTGATATTAACGAAATCCAGATTGCACGAATTAAAGGCAGAACAGAGGGTTTAATCAATTGACACTAAGTGAGAATATTCGATCCATTTTCAAAAATAACTTACTTCCTCTTTAATAAGTGATGCTGATTAGATGCCCTTTTTCCAATCAAAAACTTTTTTTATATGTACCTTTAACCCTACCTTAACATCCAATTGAAATATTTCAATGTCCAAAATGGAAGGGATCAACTTCAGCTATTTCAAATCAAGCTATAAATAACTAGCCACATAATAGCCATTTCTTTTCCTTTCAGAAGATTTCCTTCATACCGACAAAAGTATAAACAGTCACATACACACCCACATGTAAGAGAAGCATGCTGATTTCTGTCGTTATTTTGCTTTGGAGGTTATGTTGATGGCCAAGCTAACTTCTTGAGAGAACGGACAGCCGTTATACTTTAACAGTATTTTCCACAGGCTTTAGTCACTACATATAAATTATGCAAAATACAAGCAACAATGTAAAACAACAATGCTGAAGGCCTATATGGAATAGGGTTGTCTTATCCTAGCAACAATTGAGGTTCTATTTTCAAATCCCGGTCAGGACATGGTTGTTGGTGTTTTGCAATTAAAGAATTATTGGTAAGGTAAAATCTGCCCAAAATAAGGCTGTGATTATTATTATTTTGAAATAGGAATATTGGGAAATTCAAAATGATAACTTTTACATAAAAAAAGATGGAAGTAATGATCGCTCAACTTCAATTTACAACTGAAATGATGCACATACAGCAAATAAGGGGCAATTCACAATAATTAAAATTAATCCAAAATTTTTCAGAGATTTTCAAAAAGAAATTTAAATCCTTGAAGCCTAAGTTAAACCTATAGCACAAAAAAATGCAAATATGATGTGGCCAAAAAATGATTTGTACACAATGAATGATCTTAGTAACTGCTAACTCTACCTTACCATAGATATTAATCATTAACTAATCACAAGAAAAAATATCAATACATGAAGCCTTAATTAACAGGTCACAATGCAGCTATCATATAAAATTCTAGAGTGTGTTTGTGAGCATCAAATTATGTTTTCATCACATGCAGGTACTAAATCAATTGAGTAAGTATCATTATCTCCCTGCCTCTCCACAGCGGTGCTCCTGACTGCTTTCACGAGGATGGAATATGACAATAAATCATCAAAGCACTTTTCACATGCATTTTTCAAAACTAAAAAATTGTACAGACAGCCAAAGACACATGTGCGACATATGGATAAATAAGCACAAAGAATACCTTCTTAAAAACTGTGATAAAACTTTAATACAAAAGAAAAGTATTGGACACACAACAGAAGCAGGCACAAAGAAGCAGCATTGTGAGTTAGAGAACACAGACAGGACACAACTACTTGTTTCCTCATCTGAGAAAAGGAAAATATTAAAAATCATCATTCTACTGTAAAAGGGCAATACTTATTCTCTAGGGATTCATGGTGCTCTACCTGGAGATGAGGAATTAGGGAAAAGGGATTTCAAGGAAAGTCGAGTCCTTGCAGGTGCTCCGGAAAGAACTGAAGCTGTAGGGAACATCTGTTGATTGGCATTTAAACTAATGAACAAAACACTAAGGTAATATGGAAAGATAAGATCATTATGTACAAGAGAAAGGAAAGGATGCAGCGGTATTGAATTAAAGGATACTATGACAAATTTTAGGTTCCAAGGTGGACCACTAGATGCAGGTAGTAAACAACAACAAATGGATACGAATTTCAAAATTTATTTTCATAATAAACTTTCTACTTGAAAATAAAAGATAGAAAAGAACTTAATGATTAGAGTTAGAAACAAGCAGCTTTGAAATATACGCTTAAAAGCAAGTCTCATGGAGGAGGAGAGGGCTATGTTAATTTTGATTACCAAACTTTAGAAATTTGAGAAAAATCACTACCTAAGCATAAATTGAAAAATATTGAACAGATGTTATGAATTCAATATTATCGAAAGGTCCGCCAGGTTGATGATAACTGTCAATGTCAATAACACAATAATTCATTCTTTTAGTTCATTCGATTTTTATAGACATTACTCCAAACAGATAATAACAGAACTGTATATAGCATCTAAGTTTCCCACTATCATAGATTCACGATCTTGTTCATATGAATATTTCAGAAAGCAGAATATTTAAACTCTTCAGTTAAGTTGACAATGAGTTTTTAAAAAGTGATTAACAATAATTTAGATCAATTCTGTGATTGTATGCTTATTCAGATCTATAAAACCCATTGAATAAACATGAATATAGCCTGAAGTAATTTTTAAGCTAGTTCTTTAATGCAGTACATCAATGCAAATGAGTAATATCTTTTCCATGTTTCACTTGAATTTAATAGCATTCCATTTGCAAAAAATTGAGTCATTTACAAAAGCTAGGTATGTAAGAGAAAATATATAAATGGTTTATATTAGATTATTCATCTAGAGGGATGCATTAAAAGAATGACAGGTAAGAATTAATGCTCATAAATCATCTGCTCAATATTTAGAAGACAATGCTAATTCGCACAAAAACCTAAACTCGAAAGAATACCAAACAGAAAACAAGAATCTTAATTGTAGACTTGGAATAAGTCTGAAAGAAGAGCATGTACGGAAGACATTAAAAGCACAAATTCCAGCCTTGTAAATGCTTCTAATTTACACTGAAAAGCACCTTCAATACAAAAGCCACATTTACATACAACCCATTGAAAAAAAAGTGAAAATAAATGACATATTAGAAAGGAATGAATAGAAGACGAAGACTCCCCAAAGGGGGTACTACAGATGAGCACATTTAAATGCCAGCAATTAATCTAAGTACCCAATAAATCATAATTCATGAATTCTGAATTGATAAAAGTCTCCCAAGAAAAGGAATTGTGGCACAATAGTGCAGAGGTAAGTCAGCCAAAAAGTGTTCAAACAATGATATACGCTAAGTACACACCTTTAATCACAATAATCAGGCTCAAGCCACCAGGATAGGAAATCTCATGCGCATTTAACTAGGCCACTGAACCTATCACAGAACATCATCTCTATGTTCACTATTCTACTTCAATAATCAAAGCCATGTTATTTTAGATTGATTCCCAAGAAACATTGAGGATAGGAAAAGGAGCAGAAAAGAAAACTTTCTTTAACAAGTAACTCATTTAGAACTATTGGAAGCAAGTGCATAAGCCCATCCAAATAGGGGTCAAAACAGAGTGAATAATAACTAGCATCACATCCTTTAGCAGTATTAAGTTTTGTATTCAATTCATCATCCCGGATGAAAATTTAATAATGTGCAAATATTTTCCATTCAACAGCATTTGGAACTGCCAATAATTAAGCTCAAATCAAATATTATGAAAATGCTAGGCAAAGGTTGATAAAGCTGTAATAATAAAAAGCAAGTCTTAAATTTTAAAGGTAATTCTCGATAAAAGGAATATTTTAAGAGATGAATCCTAATTGGAAAGGCAAGATAATAAAAAGGATTCAACAAGCAACTTGATTAATAGCAATGAAAATTAACAGCAAAGCAATAGTCAAACAAGACAGAAAGAATAGAGACTAGGAAGAAGGCAAGCAAGACTAGGCTTATTTTCCAGGGTGGTGAAAATGGAGAAGGTAATTTTTAAGGAGAGGATGAAATGGGGATACAGTCCGAGTGGTGGTCATAACATGACTTACCACCTGGCTGCTGAATGGCCGGCCCGGGTTGAGGCCTCTCGCACCTGCCAATGCCACCATATATTTGAGAATCGTGCCGACCCATACAAAAGTTGGGGTCAGTGGGGTGTGGGGACAAGGGAGGATAAGGAGACTGGAGGTGGTGTGGATGGTGAGGGAGGTGGTTAGGATGGAACATGGGTGCTCTGGCACCTTGGTTCACCCCCCTGCATGTACATGGGGTGGTGGTAGGGCATGGTATGGTGCCCAGGAGGGGGCAGAGGGGGGGAAAGGAGGTTGGAGCAGTCCTTGCTCCCAATATATTGCCTTGCATTTACTCCACCTGCAATGGGGAGATGCCACAAAGTGTGAGTAGATTTTGGACACATACCTCATCTGTTTACCTTTATGCTGCAGGGATTATTTTGTTGGTAAAGGAGGAGATAAACAAAATCAATGGTGGAGGACTTGACTATAAGGGATTGCATCACAAAATACAAGTCAAACGATAATTAGTACAAATTTCCACGAGAAAAGGCTAAATGCGCAACTGGTTTGGGTGCGGATCGGCCATTAGCAGTATGTAACCTTTCCTTTCAGAAATCTCCACAAGTATGTTTGAATTATATTTTGAGATAAAAATAAGTATTTGTTGGGATTGAAGGATAAATATTTGGTGATGAGAATTGTAAGAAGGGAGATAAGCGGGAAGCATAAAAGACACTGGCATTTTGGTAAGCATTTTTTGAGAGTATGGCATTCAAATCACAGCTTGTTATTCAATTACTGCTCGTGTGCAAGTGAGTGTCAATCAATATTATACAGAAACTTCACATGATCCTTTCTGCTAACTTCTTTCAACAAATGCAAGCTTAAATTATGGTTTCAGTAATTTCCAAACGGAAAAAGGTTCATTTCCTCCATACATTAAATTCCTTGCAAAGCTATGCCAAAATTTACAACATTTAACACACCTCTAGCAGTTAGTGAATGGCATAGCTGTGGATAATAAAGAAAATGAACTGGAGAACTAAGAATTGTCATAGAGCTAGACTTAAGAGTATGAAAGTAAATTATCATTTTCAGATAATTTACCCAACTAAATTTGCAGAACAGAGCTTTTTATATATTTGTGTACCTTGGAAATTACTAAGTTCACCATTCAACTATATTACTTGAATTCCATTTAAGTAATGCTGGAACTATTATCTGATGATCTGGATGAATACCCCAACCTTTGAACAAAAAATTCAATAACATACTCATCATTCCAAGTGATTTAACTCTAACTTTGAAAAAACACAACTTGAGGATCATGAGAAGCTAGCAAGTATTAGATCTTGCACACTAACTATGTCATCACACACCAAAAACAGTGAAACCTTTGTTAGCATGTTCTTCCAAGATACCTAAAATTTATGAATTGTCATTAAAAAAAATTGAGTGATGCAAAAGATAAGAGCAACATTTAAAATGTTATTTGGAGATAAAAATATAATGTTTACCTCTAAGTCGACAAAACAAAACAATCTTTCTTCCTATCTTTCAACACAAAATTATGTTGTTTCTCTTGCAACTGATACTTGACATAAAAACTCCATAGCTTACATGCTGATGGAGCTGATAATGGAAAGTCTAGACTATGGATTGGAATAGGCAGAAAATGAAAATTAATAAAATATTTTATATAAAAAAAAGAATTGAATGTGATTTAAAGCATCCTTCAGTAAAAGGAATAGCTGTACTGATGGCAGTGATCTTACATCTGCAGATATGGACATTGTAGAGGTTAACTTACTATAAATTATTTTTGACACAGTCTAATCATTCGATCATTCCCTCATAATACTTTCAAAACATAAAAGTGAGACCTGGGATTTATATCTTGCTTGGATACCACATTCGTAATTTAATTAAAGCTGAGTTCTTCAAGAATTGAAAAAATATGGCAGATGAAAATGGAAAGAGATTAGCATTAAAGAGTATACTTAAAACACAAAGAGCCACCAAGAAGTAGAATGCTAACTAAAACGAGATGGATATTCTCCAATATTCTGTTGATAAAACATGTAAATAACAAGAGTACAAAAATACTATAGTCATAAATTACTATTAATTTGAAAAATTAATTGGAATCTAAAACTTTTCAGCATTGAAATTTAATTTTCAAGGGAAGGTGATCTCAAGAAAAACTAATAAAGTTTTTTTAAATATGGTCTAATATATTTAGACGATATTTTCCTTGGAATAAAGCTAAATTCTAAAAAAAATCAGCAGGAGAGGTAAATCTAAGAGGGAACCCATTAAATATTTTTACTGTAGGTCCCTCAAACTCTCAGTGAATAAAAGAACAGTTTAACTATCTTACTGAGCACAAAATTATCATTATAAAATCAATATAAAATTTTTACTATTGACCAAAATGAAAGTCCTCACTAAATATCGAAGTAATTTCCAAGCGGAGAGAAAAGCTTGATCAATTTTATTGACATGTTTTCCAAGGAAATTCACCAAGGAAAAATCTCAAACATCGATGACAATGCATGTATGGAAAGTCCATGGCACAGTGTCTTTCAAGGGTATGTTAATACCCTGGATAGAAACTCTTAAAAAACCTAAACATATTTTTAGGCGCATTCAGGCTAGGAAGACACTGTTGCATGATTTTTAAAATTGGTGCATGATTATAGACTGGAACTTTTGAAATATAACACTTCTGTTCCTAGTAAAAATAATACAGTAAAATAGGGAATAAATCATGAAGAAAATGATAGAGAAAATCTAGGATGAATCAATGAAGATATTGACTCAGGAAACTAGAGTATGCCCAACTACTCCTGTTTTCAATAATAAATCAAAATTAAAATATGTGACTAAAGAAAATTCTTCTTTTCCCTAGTGTGATATCATTCAAGAGGGAATTTTTAAAGACCTAAGATGGAGAGATAACCAAAAGGAACTTCAGTTCTATTTTGTGGGGTAACTTTCGACATCTATAACATAATGGCTAACTTAAAGAAAACAGCTCTTTTATCTATTTTTGCAGCTACAACTGTAAAATCCTACAGCTTAAAAAATTTCAAACTAAATGGGTCATTAATTGGTTACGGTCTCCAAAAGTATCTTTTTAATGAGAAAATGAAATGGAATTCAAGAATGCTTAAATTAACTGTAAAATCTTAATTAAGGGCTTGAAAGAATGCCACAGAAGTGATTGGATTAGTTTTTCTATACAATTTCTCTCTATCTTGCTTAATAACCGTTTGAAGGCCCAATAAACCTTGTTCCTTACTTAAATTTACAATTATATAGAAAGAAGAACTCACTGAATGAATATGAAATCAATTGAATGATATAATAATAGCAAATTCCAATCAAACCCAAGTTTGATTTTTAAAGCATTAAAATGATTGCTAGTGAAAATCTCTTATTATCTATGCTTATTTTTATGAAACTGAGCAAAGGTATTAGTAATTACAATCATGTCTTTTATTTTCATTAATAGAAAACATAAAATGCTTGCCAAGGTTGATTCCCCTTACTTATGATATCCTTTAGTTTAAATGTATCCATATAGAATAATAATAAGAGTAAAAATAAAACTGCACAATTTTATATTAGTAATACCCTGTAAACATATAATGACTATTTAATTAACCAATGAGCAAACAGGCTTTCGCATTAAATATTTAAAGACCCAAAGACAAAATATTATTGAAAGGAATTAAATACAAGTATAAAATAATTACTTTGGAATATCTGTTAAAATCTTAGGTCAGGTTGTTATGATCTCTTAATTGTCAATCATAAAAATAATACAAACGATGCAGCATTGAAAAAACTGATGCATTGTTAATATCTAAAAACATTTCTTTACAAAATACTTAAGAATACAAAAATTTATTTTTAATTCCTTTGAAATAGTATTAGGACTTAACTACAATTATATATATACCGTATTTACTTGAAATTAACGCACCATGGGATGTAATGTGCACCTTGAAATTTGAGCATTGAAAATTGAAATATCATTTGTCTGCAAATCTTATGCGCACCTTAAGACATATGGTCATGCCATTTGCAGTTTCGTACACGTCTTTACTACGCACGTATAAAATTCTATACATGGATATTTATTAGTATAAACTAGTTTGTATACAAAATGTCAGTAGTCATCTACTATGTAAGTCCTACTTGAGTGCACATGTCAACCAATTTAAAATCAGTAATTTAAAAAGTTTGATGGGCTAGCCAATTCCATTTTAATTATAAATTATTGACCGACAGTTTTAGTCTGTTGTCTTCGGGGACTCAAAACTTTGATAAGGCATTGGTGGAGTGTTTGACAAATTACATGGAATCAGGGTGAGGATCTGTCCAGTCCTGTGCTACAGGACATTTGCACGAGTAGTTATGTGTCCGAATTTAATGTGCCATCGATTCTAACACAGACCTCAAATTTTCAGCCGAAAAAGGATCCAAAAGAGTGCACGTTATTTTTGAGTAAATATGGTATACATATGTATAAAGTGATGAGCTTCATTGATTTACATGATCATACTTTACACTGGAAAATAAAATGCAAATGCTCCAATTTTATCTAAAATAGGTTGGTAACCAGGATATAGATTACTTCTAGCAGACTCAAATATCAATGGATTTCAAAATATGCCTAAAACAAACAGCTGAATAGGTGAATTTATGTAGAGTGGTTCTTTCCAACTAATTATCAGTACGTACCTGTAAACCAATGCAAAAGGGCCTAAATATAAACCTAAGATGCAGGGATTCCATTCAAACAGGTTGTATAGACATCTTTTCTTAGGCTATCTCACAACCACAATTCCCCACAAAATTGTATGAGAGCCCATTCTTTTTTTACGAGCAATAAAATTCATGGGACAAAATGAGAAACTTACAAATGGTAAATCGTGCTAGATAGAGAAAATTATTACTGTGGATGTCATCACTTGACATGGGTCTAGTCATGCTAATGAAGATATCCATTGCACTGGTAATTCTCTCAGAACGACTTAAAAATGGTGGGAATTATACTATGAAGGAACATGTCAACAAATTTCACTGCAACGAATGAGAATAAAATTCTTGCAGCCAAATTTTGAGAAAATAAAGGCTTCTTAACATGGGTATAATAGCCTATGTTTTGAGAAGGATGCACTATTGCAATCCTGAATCCAAAACACCAATGAAAATTATGAGCCCTGTACAAACATCTAATCATTCTGCTACTGCTGAGGAAGAAGTGGAAAGGTTTTTGCGAGAAGAGCTTCTTCCTTCTGAAAACAAAGCCTTAGAATACTGGAAAAGAGTTGTACATCAGTTTTCAGTGCTACCAAAACTGGCTAGGAAGTACCTTTCAGCACCACCCGCAACAGTGCAATCAGAGAGACTGTTCAGCACAGCTGGCATTATATGTGATAAGAAGAGGAATCGGCTTGATCCTGAACGTGTTAAAATGCTCATTTATTTAAATAAAAACTTAAAGCAATAAAGTTTTTATATGCTTGCAGTTGGAGTGTTTAATTCTATAGTGTGGAAAATTAATATTAGAATTCAAAATAAATACAAGCTTATGTAAAAAGGGCAAGGCAACATTTAGGTTCTAGATAAAATTTAGGATTCAAGGTAAAGTTAAGATTTGGATTCGGAATAAGATTCGAGATTCGAATTCGAGAAAAACTGGATTCGACCCATCTCTAATTTAAATACATTAGGATAATCAAAATATCTCCCAAAAACGTTCTGCTGACTTGTAAATGGATTTAAAGAACCTTTGAAAGTTCTGCAGTACACCAATTCATTTTATTCTTCCAATAGTTCATCAAAGCAAGCATATTTCCACCATGTTTGATGTTTAAAGAATGATTTCACCTATTTCTTTCAAGTGATAGAAATTGCATTCTTAATGGAATTAAATTCCATCCACAAACAAGATTCTGAAATATTAAATTACAAATGTGACTCCATGTGCTTAATTTTCCAAGATGGCCCACAATTCAAGTCAAAACTGATTTTAATGCGCTACACTTAAGTTACAAAATTGAAGCCCATTACAACAAAACAGTGTTTTATATATGTATCCCTGTATGGATAATATTCATCAGTTAACACTTTCAATCTTAAAAACAAATACAATAAATGCACCCATTACTGAATGGAAATCCACAAAGGTGAAAACAGAAATGAATACGTCACCTTATTCAATCTTGCTGGAAAATAAGAATTATGAAATAGTGTTCAGCATTTATAATTTCAAGACAGGCGACTTTGCTGACCTGCTATATTTCCTGACCTATCAAACAAAATGCGTCTAAAAGAAAGATCAGAGAAATGGAGACATACCTGTAATAGGGAAGCGTGGAAAAAGGAGAACTCGTGCTATCGTTGTGTTGTGCAGATGTTTGAGGGTAAATAGCATTACTGCTTGTGCTGAATCTTGGAAGTGTGTCTACACCAGGCCTTTGACACAATGCACAATAAGGTGGAGTTGACTCCCAAGGATATCTAAGAAGAGAAAGCAAAGAATAATAATGCAATAAAACTTCACTGATTGGGTTAGAAGCAGCTTTTTCAATCATTTCAAATATTATTAAAATTGGTTTTTTTAAAGTCCTTTAATTTTTGATCGCTCAAATAAGTAATCCATGAAATTTTTCTATCATTTTATAGCCTTAACCAAATCTTCTTCATGGAAAAGTTAGAGAATAATTTGTTAGAAGTTGTTGTAAGTCGGGGAATGTCAGTAACATACTTGGTTTACACATTAGTAGAGATCTTGATTAGTCTCACCATATAAATCAACTTACCGCCAAACTTTCAAGTAACATTTTTCTCATTTGAAAGTTAGTAAGATCTCAAAAATCTCTTATAGCTGTTTTTTATGCCAATATATATTTTATCTTAAAGAATTACTGTAAGGAATTATATATATGTAAGATTTAATTTATATATGAGTATTTATACAGTTTTTTCTTAATAAACTTGTTTTACTGGATTGTTTCTATTTCCTTCCAGTGTATTTTTCTTTTCCTTTTGTTTTAAGTTTTGTTCATATTTTGTGATATTATATTACTGTGATTATATTCATTTTGAATGTTTGATAATGCCTATACTGCATTCCTGTAGTCTTTGAGAAAATAAATTACAATGTTTCTGACATCAGTTTATATTTAACAACTACTCCATTCACAATCATAATATTTTCAGTTCTTCTCCTCTGATCATTACACTCATGTGAATTGTTATAAACAATGGCACCATAAGGAGCCAAAATAAAATATTGAGAAAGGATGATACCACAAAAAAACTTTACAGAAGAAAATCATAATATTGAGGAAAAATAACTGCAGGCACTAGTGCCACATGAAGAAAGCGGTACCTTGAGAGTATCCTGTTGGATCTTTCAGGTAGGCGTGGGATGGATGGAGGTAGGGATGGTGGACCACCTTCTGAAAAGGGCCCTCCTGCAAAGAGGTGGGGAGGACGTGGCCAGTTGTGCCGAAAAGAATCAGTTCTGGAGCAATTGGATAATCCTGGAGGTATCATACTTCCAGGCTGCAAGTTCTATTGAAGGAATAAAAGAATTTGAATGAGTATTACCCCCTAATGTAATTAATATGTATGTATTATAAATTACAACAGGAAGTTAAATTCATTAAATTTTTTATAAATATATTTTAGTAGTAATAATGATAATGGTTTATATTCCCACGGATCATTCACAGCAGCATGAGAAATTAAAGTTACATACGAAGTGAAAATTGTGACATGACAGGGACTGGGTTGAATTTCATTTAGATAATCTTTAGCATAGAGAATGTCAGACACCTTACAAAAATGTTAGAAAATATGATAAAAGTTGGAACTTAAATGCATAGGTAGATGGAATTTGGAAATTTTTAACGGGAAATTGCAAATAATGTGTGCTAATTATTGGGATTGAGAATCACAGTTTCATATGAGGATACTGAAACTTTCAGGAGAACTGATTGTTTATCAGTAATTTTTCTTTCAAGGAATATGATGATAATTTTGAACAACTAAATTGTCACATTGACTAATGCCATGTACAATTAGTAATCTAATCTTTTAAAAAGGCTGTGGTGATTATTTATACACTAAATTGTACATTATATTATATAAATTATACTTTCGGCTGTATATGAATTCTAACAAGTTCATATACATCATGGATATAGAAACTGTACATTCAAAAATTATACTCTATGTCAAAATTATGTGTTGGTATCAAAGGTTAAAAAGGGCAGACATTCTTTAAAATTGTTACTCTACAATAAGAAGTAAGATTTTGCTTAAATGAAGCAAGCTACTCATTTATTTGATGACAATGATCATTTATGAGATGTATCATTTTCATTAAAAAACATATGATAGAGACAATACCGCAAAATTTAGAACTTGTTAGTGAAGCTGATTTGACCTTCGAAACAATCACCAGCAACTTTCAAAAAGAATTATATTTACATATGGCAGCGATTCAATCCCAGGAGTTGGTGTGATTGCTTCTTGTTGAGGATACTGATTCATTAACTGCCAATAATAGGGACGTTGCGAAATTGTGGCACCGTCCGAAGACAAGGCACGCTTCTGATCCGCTTTAAATGCTGGGTTATTTGAGCTCCATTGACTACGATGACCCCACTCCTGTAAAAATCATTAAAACTTTCTTAGAACAAAACCATAATATTAAGAGAAATTTTCAGAAAAAGTAAAGAACTTCACGAATGAATTTCAACGTTGAAAGGAGAAGTAAAAGGTAGTTTTAAAATACCTGAGTGCTTGGAGTGGGATTATTATTGTCAGCATCAAACATTCCTGAGAAATACGGACCGAATGAAGAAGCTTCAATCCAGTCAGCGACAAAATTATCCTGAGCTTTAGCTTTAAAAAGTCTGGCTACTTCTAAGCTGAAAAAATGTTAGCTGCAGATAAAACTCCTAATGCATTATAAATAGTTATACTTGCTGAAGTAAGATAAATTAAGCTCCCATAATTATTTATTGATGAAAAGTAAGATTACCTTCTATCTGTCCTCATTTCAATTAACATTTCCCATTTTGTGTATATAACTCATACGAGTAAAATGTTGCTTGCATACTGCAAGCAGATCGACAAAACTATTTTCATGTCGGCATCATATCGGGACCGCCATCAAAAGAAAAAAATGGATTGAAAGTTTTCTTAAGATTCGCTGAAATTCCATCGTCTGGCATCGAACCCGGGTCTTTACTGTGAACTTACTATGCAGCACAATAGAACATCACCATCTTTGACTATGTGTGAAAATTCAAGCAGAAATATGGGCTACAACTGCCTCAAAAGATTTTCTAATTTTTACGAATATAAATGGCTCTCTGGATTCGAACCAAGGACGATCTTGGAAATCTAAAAACTTTTTCTGAAATTTATCTATGATCTCTATCCATATGCCGAATTTGAAGTTTCTATATTATTGGCAAAGGTTTCAAAATAATTCCTAAAAATCAGATCAACTTCTGATTGCAGAGACATCTGGTGTCGAACCCAGGACACATTGATAGCTGTGAATGCATTGTTTGATTTGTATGGACTTGATCTTCCTATATACAAAGTTTGAAGTCGATATCATGCCGGGAAGCACCTAAAATGTGTTTCCGTAATCTCCATAAGAAATGCATTGAGGAATGTAAATGGCCCTCTGGGATTGAACCAAGGACCATTAGGGAATATGTAAAATTCGATTATGAAATATAATTATGATATCTAACGCCATGCCGAATTTAAAGTTTCTATGCCATCGGAAAAGGGTTAAAAAAAATCTTAAAAATCGCTGCAATGCATTTTAAACGGCCGATTTTTGCCCCGACCTAGCATCGAACCAAGGATAATATTTGTAGAAGTCTTTATGGTTTCCTTTTGATATGCGCGGCATCTAGCGATCCCTCGAGTTTCAACTCTCTCCTTTTCCGGGAAGTGCCTCAAAAAAATTTTCGAAAATCCCCGCCATGTATTCTTATGGGGAAAATCGCGACTTTGAGGCCCTCTGGAATCGAACCCATGACACTTAGGTTCAAAACCGCAATTTTTCTGGTGGTTATACGTTATGGCCAATACGTTGTAAAAATTTCAAGTCGATGACGCTTCTAGTTTAGGCTGTGAATTAGTATCCTATCTATCTATCTATCTATATCCTTGAATGAATCCGGAGAAGCATCTATATTTAATAGATAGATGCTTCTCCGCATTCATTCATATATCATACGAGTAAAATGTTGCTTGCATTTTGCAATCAGATCGACAGCACTAATATCATGTCGGCATCATATTGGGACGGTCCTCAAAAGAAAAAAAAAAGTATCGAAAATAGTCTCATTCTAATTATTCACTGCAATTTAATCGTCTGGCATCGAACCTGGGCCTTCCTGGTAAACTTACTATGCAGCACAACGGAAGATCACCGTCTCTAACTATGTGTGAGAATTCAAGTAGAAATATTGGCTCCAACTGCCTCATAAGAAGTTCTACTATTCACGAAATTGAATGGCTCTCTGGATTCGAACCAAGGACGATCATTGAAATCTAAAACTTTTTTTCGAAATTTATTTATTATTTCTATCTATGCACCGAATTTAGTGTTTTAATATTAAAGGTAAGGGGTTCAAATTAATTCCTAAAAATCGGATCAGCTACTGAATTTAGAGACGCCTGGTGTCGAACCCAGGACACATTGGTAGCTGTAAATTCTCAGTATGATTATGTACGATTTGATTTTATTATGTGCAAAGTTTGAAGCCGATATCATGCCGGGAAGTACCTAAAATTTATTACAGTTATCTCCTTAAGAAATGCATTGAGGAATGTAAATGGCCCTCTGGGATCGAACCGAGGATCTTCAGGGAATATAAAAAATTTGATTATTAAATATATTTGTGATATCTAACCCCATTTCGAATTTCAAGTTTCCAACCCATCGGCAAATGGTCCAAAAAAAATCTTAAAAATCGCCGCAATGCATTTTAAACGGCCGATTTTTGCCCCGACCTAGAATCGAACCATGGACGATATTCGAAAATGTCTTTTTGATTTTCGTTGGATATCCACGGCATCTAGCGATCACTCGAATTTAAAGTATCTTCCTATCCGGGAAGTGCCTCAAAAAAATTTTCGAAAATCCTCACCGTGTATCCTTATGGAGAAAATCGGGACTTTGGGGCCTTCTGGAGTCGAACCCATGACACTGAGATTCAATGTCCGATTTTTTCTGGAGGTTACCCGTCATGGCCATAACGTCGTAAAAATTTCAAGTCGATGGCACTTGTGGAACATGGTTAGACTTTTGATCCCCTATGAATGAGTGTATATATACGAGTAAAATGTTGCTTGCATACTGCAAGCAGATCGACAACACTAATTTCATGTCGGCATCATATCGGGACGGCCATCAAAAGAAAAAAGTGGATTGAAATTTTTCTTAGAATTCGCTTCAATTTCAGTGTCTGGTATCGAACCCGGGTCTTTACTGTGAACATACTATAAAAACACAATAGAACATCACCATCTCTAACTATGTGTGAAAATTCAAGCAGAAATATGGGCTACAACTGCCTCAAAAGACGTTCTAATTTTCACGAATTTAAATGGCTCTCTGGATTCGAACCAAGGACGATCTTGGAAATCTAAAAGATGTTTCTAAAAGTTATTTATGATCTCTATCTATATGCCGAATTTGAAGTTTCTATATTATTGGGAAAGGGTTCAAAATAGTTCCTAAGAATTGAATCAATTACTGATTGTAGAGACGCCTGGTGTCGAACCCAGGACCTACTGGCAGCTGTGAAAACACATTATGACTTGCTTTGACCTGATCTTATTAAATGCAAAGTTTGAAGTCAACAACTTGTCAGGAAGTACCTAAAATTTGCTTCCGTAATCTCCATAAGAAATGCATTGTAGGATGTAAATGGCCCTCTGGGATCGAACCAAGGACCATGAGCGAGTTCTAAAATTTTATTATGAAATATATTTATGATATATATCCACGTACCAAGATTTAAGTTTCCAAGTCATCTGTAAGTAATTAAAAAAAATCTTAAAAATCGCAATGTAAATTAAACGGGAGAATATTTGCCCTGGCCTAGCATGAACCAAGGATAATATTTCTAGATGTCTTTGTGGTTTCCTTTAGATATACACGGCATCTAGCGATCTCTAGAATTTCAACTCTCAACTCTTCCGGGAAGTGCCTCAAATAAATTTTCGAAAATCCCCGCCATGTATTCTTATGGACAAAATCGCGACTTTGGGGCCTTCTGGAATCGAACCCATGACACCGAGGTTCAAAGTCGGCTTTTTCCTGGAGGTTACACGTTATGGCCAATATGTCGTAAAAATTTCAAGTCGGTGGCACTTGTGGAACATGCTTAGACTTTTGATCCCCAGTGTATATATATATATATACGAGTAAAATGTTGCTTGCATACTGCAAGCACATCGATAACAAAAGTTTTTTGTCGGCATCACATAGAGTGAGTCCTCAAAAGAAAAAAAAATGGTTAGAAAATATTCTTAATTTCCGCTGCAATTTATTCGTCTGGCATCGAACCAAGGTCTCCCGGTCATACTTACTATGCAGAACCATAGAAGATCACAATCTGTAACTATGTGTGAAAATTCAAGTAGAAATATTAACTGCAACTGCTTCAAACGACGTCCTACTTTTCGCTTATATTCCTTATGAGAGAAATGCTAATGTGCTCTGGCATCGAACCCAGGAATAGTACGGTGTTATCTAGATTTTTTTAGACCAATTCTTTTCATACATCTTCCAGCCAAGTATGAACTTCCTATCATTTCGATAAGCGCATCAAAAAAATATTAAAATACTAAACCAATGTATTTTAAACGGGAGACATATATGCCGCCCGGCATCGAACCCGGGTCTTTCTGGAAATACTTCCTATGCAACATTATAGAAGATCACCATCCCTAACGATGTGTGAAAATTCAAGCAGAAATATTGGCTGCAACTGCCTCAAACGACGACTTACTTTTCCCTTATATTCCTTATGAGAGAAATGTTAATGTGCTCTGGCATCGAACCCAAGAATAGTACGGACTTATGAAAATTTTTTTCTTAAACAAATTCTTAATATATATCTTCTAGCTGAGCAAAAAGTTCCTTACTATCCGATAAGTGTCTCAAAAAAATTAATGAAAAACTATCCCCATGCTTTTTAAATGCGGGATTTTTGCATCGTCCTAGCATCGAACCCAGGACGTTCATATTAGTAGTCATTACTGTTTTCAATAGTTCTTGACCATATCTGTAAGCTCCTTGAATTTTCATTTTCTATCTATCCGGGAAGTATTATTTAAAAAATTTTGAAAATTGCCACCATGTATCCTTATGGACAAATTTGGGACTTTGGGGCCTTCTGGAAACGAACCCATGACACCTAGGTTCAAAGTCCGTTTTATCCTGGAGGTTACACGTCATAGCCATAACGTCCTAAAAATTTCAAGTCGGTGGCACTTGTGGAACATGGTTAGAATTTTGATCCCCTATGAATGAATGAATGTGTATATAGGTACGATTAAAATGTTGCTTGCATACTGCAAGCAGATCGACAACACTAATTTCATGTCGGCATCATATCGGGACGGCCATCAAAAGAAAAAAGTGGATTGAAATTTTTCTTAGCATTCGCTTCAATTTCAGTGTCTGGTATCGAACCCGGGTCTTTACTGTGAACATACTATGAAACACAATAGAACATCACCATCTTTAACTATGTGTGAAAATGCAAGCAGAAATATGGACTACAACTGCCTCAAAATACGTTCTAATTTTCATGAATTTAAATGGCTCTCTGGATTCGAACCAACGACGATCTTGGAAATCTAAAAAATGTTTCTGAAAGTTATTTATGATCTCTATCTATATGCCGAATTTGAAGTTTCTATATTATTGGGAAAGGGTTCAAAATAGTTCCTAAGAATTGATTAATTACTGATTGTAGAGACGCCTGGTGTCGAACCCAGGACCTACTGGCAGCTGTGAAAACACATTATGACTTGGTTTGACCTGATCTTATTAAATGCAAAGTTTTAAGTCCACAACTTGCCAGGAAGTACCTAAAATTTGCTTCCGTAATCTCCATAAGAAATGCATTGTAGGATGTAAATGGCCCTCTGGGATCGAACCAAGGACCATCAGCGAGTTCTTAAATTTTATTATGAAATATATTTATGATATATATCCACGTGCCAAGTTTCAAGTTTCCAAGTCATCTGTAAGTAATTAAAAAAAATCTTAAAAATCGCAATGTAAATTAAACGGGAGAATATTTGCCCTGGCCTAGCATCGAACCAAGGATAATATTTGTAGATGTCTTTCTGGTTTCCTTTAGATATAAACGGCATCTAGCGATCTCTAGAATTTCAACTCTCAACTCTTCCGGGAAGTGCCTCAAAAAAATTTTCGAAAATCCCCGCCATGTATTCTTATGGACAAAATCGCGACTTTGGGGCCTTCTGGAATCGAACCCATGACACTGACGTTCAAAGTCGGCTTTTTCCTGGAGGTTACACGTTATGGCCAATATGTCGTAAAAATTTCAAGTCGGTGGCACTTGTGGAACATGCTTAGACTTTTGATCCCCAGTGTATATATATATATATATAAGTATATCCGGAGAAGCGTCTATATATATATATATATATACGAGTAAAATGTTGCTTGCATACTGCAAGCAGATAGATAACACTAATTTCATATCGACATTATATCGGGACGGTCCTCAAAAGGAAAAAAAAGGATTGAAAATATTCTTAGAATTCACTTCAATTTAATCGTCTGGCATCGAACCCGGGTCTTCTTGGTGAACTTACTATGCAGCACAACAGACGATCACCATCTCTAATTATGTGTGAAAATTCAAGGCGAAATATTGACTGCAACTGCCTCAAACGACGTTCTACTTTTCACGAATGTAAATGGCTCTCTGGATTCGAACCAAAGACGATCTTTGAAATCTAAAATATGTTTCTGAAAGTTATTTATCATCTCTATCTATATGCCGAATTTCAAATTTCTATATTATTGGGAAAGGTTTCAAAATAATTCCTAAAAATCGGATCAACTTCTGATTACAGAGACACCTGGTGTCTAACCCAGGAAATATTGTAAGCTGTGAACGCAAAGTTTGATTAGTAAAGACTTGTTCTTGTATCTTGCAAAGTTTGAAGTCGATAGCATGCCGGGAAGTACCTAAAATTTGTTTCCGTTATCTCCATAAGAAATGCATTGAAGAATGTAAATGGCCCTCTGGGATCGAACCGAGGACCATCAGTGAACTTGTATAATTTGATTATGAAATATATTTATGGTTTCTAACCCCATGCCACATTTCAAGTTTCCATGCATTCGGAAAGGGGTCCAAAAAAAATCATAAAAATCGCCGCAATGCATTTTAAACGGCCGATTTTTGCCCCGACCTAGCATCGAACCATGGACTATATTTGAAGATGTCTTTCTGATTTTCGTTAGATACGCACGGCTTCTAGCGATCCCTCGAGTTTCAACTCTTTCTTTCTCCGGGAAGTGCCTCAAAAAAATTTTCGAAAATCCTCACCATGTATCCTTATGGAGAAAATCGCGACTTTGGGGCTCTCTGGAATCGAACTTATGTCACTGAGGATCAAAATCGCAATTTTGCTGGCGGTTACACGTTATGGCCAATACGTCGTAAAAATTTCAAGTCAATGACGCTTGTGGTTTAGGCTGTGAATTAGTATCCTATCTATCTATCTATCTATCTATATGAATGAATCCGGAGAAGCATCTATATATAATAGATATATATATATACGAGTAAAATGTTGCTTGCATACTGCAAGCAGATCGACAACACTAATTTCATATCGGCATCATATCTGGACGGACATCAAAAGAAAAAAAAATTCAAAATACTCGTAGAATTCGCTGCAATTTAATCGCCTGGCAGCGAACCCCGGTCTTCCTGGTGTACTTACTATGCAGCAAAATAGAAGATTACCATATCAAACTATGTCTGAAAATTCAAGCAAAACTATTAGGTGCAACTACCTCAAACGACGTCCTACTATTCACATACACTCCTTATTAGAGAAATTATAATGTGCTCTGGCATCGAACCCAGGAAATGCATGGTCTTATCTATTTTTTTTCTTAAACAAACTGTTAATATACATCTTCCATCTAAGCAAGAGCTCCCTAACATATCGATAAATGCATAAAAAAATTATGAAGAGATACCCCATAGTATTATATATGGGGGATATTTTTACCGCCCGGCATCGAACCCGGGTCTTTCAGGCAATACTTTCTATGCAGCACAACAGAAAAACACCATCTCTAACCGCGTATGCAAATTCAAGCAGAAATATTGGTTACAACTGCCTCAAATGACGTCCTACTTTTCCTTTATATTCCTTATGAGAGAAACGTTATTGTGCTCTGGCTTCGAACCCAGGAACAGTACGGTCTTATGAAAATTTTTTTCTAAAACTTATTTGTACCATACATCTTCCAGCCAAGCACGAACATCCTATCATTTCGATAAGTGCATCTAAAAAAATAATGAAAAACGGCTCCCATGTATTTTAAAGGGCAGATCTTTGCATCGTCCTAGCATCGAACCCAGAATAACTTTTGTAAAAGTCATTGATGTTTTCGAAAGTCCAAGACCAAAAATATAGGCACCTTGAGTTTTACTTCTCTACCTATCCAGATATTTTTTTTTTTAATTCCCAAAAATCACGGCAATGCATTCAAACGGGAAAAATCGGGAATTTGGGGCCCTCTGGAATCGAACCTATGACACTGAGGATCAAAGTCTCTTTTTTCCTGGGGGTTTCACGTTATGGCCAATATGTCATAAAAATTTCAGATCAATGACGCTTGTAGTTTAGGCTGTGAATTTGTATCCTATCTATCTATCTATCTATATAGGTATACGAGTAAAATGTTGCTTGCATACTGCAAGCAGATCGACAACACTAATTTCATATCGGCATCATATCGGGACGGCCCACAAAGAAAAAAAAAGGGATTGAAAATATTCTTAAAATTCGCTGCAAATTAATCGTCTGGCATCGAACCAAGACCTTCCTAGTGAACCTACTATGCAGCACAACAGAAAATCACCATCTCTTACTATGTGTGAAAATTCAAGCAGAAATATTGGCTTCAACTGCCTCAACCGACGTCCTTCTTTTCAATAATGTAAATGGCTCTCTGGATTCGAACCAAGGACGATCTAGGAAATCTAAAACATGTTTTTAAAATGTCTCTATGTTCTCTATCTATATGCCTAATTACATGTTTTAATATTATTGGGAAGGGGTTTAAATTAATTCTTAAATTACGGATATTTTACTGATTGTAGAGACGCCTGGTGTCGAACCCAGGACATATTGGTAGCTGTGAATGGACAGTATGATTTATTAGGACTTCATCTTATTTCATACAAAGTTTGAAGTCGATATCATGCCGGGAAGTACCTAAAACTTTTTTCTTTTATCTCCATAAGAAATGCATTGAGGAATGTAAATGGCTCTCTGGGATCGAACCAAGGACCATCAGCGAATATGTAAAATTTTATTATTAAGTATATTTATGATATCTAAACCCATGCCGAATTTCAAGTTTCCATGCCATCGGGAAAGGGTCCAAAAAAAAATCTTAAAAATCGCCACAATGCATTTTAAACGGCCGATTTTTGCCTCGACCTAGCATCGAACTCAGGATATTTTCAGTAAAACTCATTGATGTTTTCGATAGATCATGACCATATATATCGGCTACTTGAGTTTTAAGTCACTACCTTTCCGGCAAGTATTTTTTAAAAATTCTCGAAAATCAAAGCAATGCATTTAAAGAGGAAAAATCGGGACTTTGGGGCCCTCTGGAATCGAACCCATGACACTGAAGTTCAAAATCGCAATTTTTCTGGCGGTTACTCGTTATGGCCAATACGTCGTAAAAATTTCAAGTTAATGACGCTTGTGGCTTAGGCTGTGAATTAGTATCCTATCTATCTATCTATCTATCTATATGAATGAATCCGGAGAAGCATCTATATATAATAGACGAGTAAAATGTAGCTTGCATACTGCAAGCAGATCGGCAATACTAACCTCACATCGACATCATATCGGGACGGTCCTCAAAAGAAAAAAAAATGGATTGAAATTTTTCTTAAAAGTCGCTGAAATTTCATCGTCTGGCATCGAATCCGGGTCTAACTGGTGAACTTACTATGCAGCTAAAATAGAAGATCACCATCTCTAACCATGTGTGAAAATTCAAGCAGAAATATTGGCTACAACTGCCTCAAAACACGTTCTAATTTTCACGAATGTAAATGGCTCTCTGGATTCGAACCAAGGACGATCTTGAAAATCTAAAAGATGTTTCTGAAATTTATTTATGATTTCTATCTACATGCCGAATTTCAAATTTCTATATTATTGGGAAAGGTTTCCAAATAATTCCTAAAAATCGGATCAACTTCTGATTGCAGAGACACCTGGTGTCGAACCCAGGACATATAGTAAGCTGTGAAAGCAAAGTTTGATTTGTAAAGGCTTTTTCTTGTATCTTGTTAAGTTTGATGTCGATAGCATGCCGGGAAGTACCTAAATTTTGTTTCCGTTATCTCCGTAAGAAATGCATTGAGAAGTGCAAATGGTACTCTGGGTTCGAACCAAGGACCATTAGCGAACATGTAAAATTTGATTACGAAATATATTTATAATATCTATCGATCTGCCGAGTTTCAAGTATTCATGTTATCGGGAAAGGATCCAAAAAAAATTTTCAAAATCGCCGCAATGCATTTTAAACGGCCAATTTTTGCCCCGACCTAGCATCGAACCATGGACCATATTTGGCGATGTATTTCTGATTTACGTTGGAGTTGCACGGCTTCTAGCGACCCCTCGAATTTCAACTCTCTACCTTTCCGGGAAGCGCCTCAAAAAAATTTTCGAAAATCCCAGCCATGTATTCTTATGGAGAAAATCGCGACTTTGGGGCCCTCTGGAATCGAACCCATGACACTGAGGATCAAAATCGCAATTTTTCTGGCGGTTACACGTTATGGCCAATACGTCGTAAAAATTTAAAGTCAATGACGCTTGTGGTTTAGGCTGTGAATTAGTATCCTATCTATCTATCTATCTATCTATATGAATGAATCCGGAGAAGCATCTATATATCTATTACGAGTAAAATGTAGCTTGCATACTGCAAGCAGATCGACAACACTTATTTCATTTGGGAATCATATCGGGACGGTCCTAAAAAGAAAAAAAAAAGGTTGAAAATATTCTTAAAATTCGTTGCAATTAAATCGTCTGGCCCCGAACCGACAACAGAAAATCACCACCTCTAACTATGTGTGAAAATTCACGCAGAAATGTTGGCTTCAACTGCCCCTAAGTTCGTCCTACTTTTCCCATTTATTCCTTATGAGAGAAATTGTGCTCTGGCATCGAACCCTGGTACAGCATGGTCATATCTATGTTTTTTCTTGAACCGAGTCTTAATATACGTCTTCTAGCAAAGCAAGACTTTCCTATTATTTTGATAAATACATCAAAATAAATAATGAAAACAAACTCAATGCATTTTAAATGGGGCATATATTTACCATCTGGCTTCGAACCCTGGTTTTTCTGGTAATACTTTCTATGCAGCACTAAAGAAGATCACATCCTTTAATCATGTTTGAAAATTCAAGCAGAAATATTAGGTGCAACTGCCTCAAATGATGTCCTACTTTTCCCTTATATTCCTTATGAGAGAAACTTTTATGTGCTCTGGCATCGAACCCAGGAACAGTAAGGTCTTATTTACATTTTTTTCAAAAAACTATACTTAATATACATCTTCCATATAAGCGAGAACTTCCTATCATTTCGATAAGTGCATCAAAAAAAATAATGAAAAACGACTCCCATGTATTTTAAAGGGCAGATTTTTGCATCGACCTAGCATCGAACCCAGGATATTTTCTGTAAAAGTCATTTATGTTTTCGATAAATCATGACCATATATATAGGCTCCTTGAGTTTCGATTCATTACCTATCCGGAAAGTATTTTTTTTTAATTCCTGAAAATGAAAGCAATGCATTTAAACGGGAAAAATCGGGACTTCGGGGCCCTCTGGAATCGAACCTATAACACTGAGGTTCAAAATCACATTTTTTCTGGCGGTTACACGTTATGGCCAATACGTCGTAAAAATTTCAAGTAAATCCCGCTTGTGGTTTAGGCTGTGAATTAGTATCCTATCTATCTATCTATCTATATAGGTATATACATGAATGAATCCGGAGAAGCATCTATATATAATAGATATATAGACGCTTCTCCGGATATACCTATATATATATACGAGTAAAATGTTGCTTGCATACTGCAAGCAGATCGACAGCACTATTTTCATGTCGGCATCATATCGGGACGGCCATCAAAAGAAAAAATGGATTGAAATTTTTCTTAAAATACGCTGAAATTCCATCGTCTGGCATCGAACCCGGGTCTTTACTGTGAACTTACTATGCAGCACAATAGAACATAACCATCTCTAACTAAGTGTGAAAATTTAAGCAGAAATATGGGCTACAATTGCCTCAAAAGACGTTCTAATTTTCACGAATTTAAATGGCTCTCTGAATTCGAACCAAGGACGATCATGGAAATCTTAAAATTGTTTCTTAAAGTTATTTATGATTTCTATCTATATGCCGAATTTGAAGTTTCTATATTATTGGCAAAGGTTTCAAAATAATTCCTAAAAATCGGGTCAACTTCTGATTGCAGAGACGCCTGGTGTCGAATCCAGGAAATATTGTAAGCTGTGAATGCAAAGTTAGATTTGTAAAGACTTGCTCTTCTATCATGCAAAGTATGAAGTCAATAGCATGCCGGGAAGTACCTAAATTTTTTTTCCGTTATCTCCGTAAGAAATGCATTTAGAAGTGCAAATGGCCCTCTGGGATCGAACCAAGGACCATAAGCTAATATGTAAAATTTGATTATGAAATATATATTCATGATATCTATCGGCGTGCTGAGTTTCAAGTATGTATGTTATCGGGAAAGGATCCAAAAAAAATTTTCAAAATCGCCGCAATGCTTTTTAAACGGCCGATTTTTGCCCCGGCCTAGCATCGAACCAAGGACAATATTCGAAGATGTCTTTCCGATTTTCGTTGGCTATGCACGGCATCTAGCGGTCCCTCGAGTTTCAACTCTCTGCTTTTCAGGGAAGTGCCTCAAAAAAATTTTCGAAAATCCCCGCCATGTAATCTTATGGGGAAAATCGCGACTTTGGGGCCTTCTGGAATCGAACCCATGACACCGAGGTTCAAACTCGGCTTTTTCCTGGAGGTTACACGTTATGGCCAATATGTCGTAAAAATTTCAAGTCGGTGGCACTTGTGTAACATGGTTAGAATTTTGATCCCCTATGAATGTATATATATATACGAGTAAAATGTTGCTTGCATACTGCAAGCACATCGATAACAAAAGTTTTTTGTCGGCATCACATAGAGTGAGTCCTCAAAAGAAAAAAAAATGGTTAGAAAATATTCTTAATTTCCGCTGCAATTTATTCGTCTGGCATCGAACCAAGGTCTCCCGGTCATACTTACTATGCAGAACAATAGAAGATCACAATCTGTAACTATGTGTGAAAATTCAAGTAGAAATATTAACTGCAACTGCTTCAAACGACGTCCTACTTTTCGCTTATATTCCTTATGAGAGAAATGCTAATGTGCTCTGGCATCGAACCCAGGAATAGTACGGTGTTATCTAGATTTTTTTAGACCAAATCTTTTCATACATCTTCCAGCCAAGTATGAACTTCCTATCATTTCGATAAGCGCATCAAAAAAATATTAAAATACTAAACCAATGTATTTTAAACGGGAGACATATATGCCGCCCGGCATCGAACCCGGGTCTTTCTGGAAATACTTCCTATGCAACATTATAGAAGATCACCATCCCTAACGATGTGTGAAAATTCAAGCAGAAATATTGGCTGCAACTGCCTCAAACGACGACTTACTTTTCCCTTATATTCCTTATGAGAGAAATGTTAATGTGCTCTGGCATCGAACCCAAGAATAGTACGGACTTATGAAAATTTTTTTCTTAAACAAATTCTTAATATATATCTTCTAGCTGAGCAAAAAGTTCCTTACTATCCGATAAGTGTCTCAAAAAAATTAATGAAAAACTATCCCCATGCTTTTTAAATGCGGGATTTTTGCATCGTCCTAGCATCGAACCCAGGACGTTCATATTAGTAGTCATTACTGTTTTCAATAGTTCTTGACCATATCTGTAAGCTCCTTGAATTTTCATTTTCTATCTATCCGGGAAGTATTATTTAAAAAATTTTGAAAATTGCCACCATGTATCCTTATGGACAAAATCGCGACTTTGGGGCCTTCTGGAATCGAACCCATGACACTGACGTACAAAGTCGGCTTTTTCCTGGAGGTTACACGTTATGGCCAATATGTCGTAAAAATTTCAAGTCGGTGGCACTTGTGGAACATGCTTAGACTTTTGATCCCCAGTGTATATATATATATATAAGTATATCCGGAGAAGCGTCTATATATATATATAGATATATATAGGTACGAGTAAAATGTAGCTTGCATACTGCAAGCAGATCGACAACACTAATTTCATATCGGCATCATATCGGGACGGACATCAAAAGAAAAAAAAAATTCAAAATATTCGTAGAATTCGCTGCAATTTAATCACCTGGCAGCGAACCCCGGTCTTCCTGGTGTACTTACTATGCAGCAAAATAGAAAATTACCATATCAAACTATGTGTGAAAATTCAAGCAAAAATATTAGGTGCAACTACCTCAAACGACGTCCTACTATTCACATACACTCCTTATTTGAGAAATTATAATGTGCTCTGGCATCGAACCCAGGAACAGCATGGTCTTATCTATTTTTTTTCTTAAACAAAGTGTTAATATACATCTTCCATCTAAGCAAGAGCTCCCTTACATATCGATAAATGCATAAAAAAATTATGAAAAGATACCCCATAGTATTATATATGGGTGATATTTTTACCGCCCGGCATCGAACCCGGGTCTTTCAGGCAATACTTTCTATGCAGCACAAAAGAAAAACACCATCTCTAACCGCGTATGCAAATTCAAGCAGAAATATTGGTTACAACTGCCTCAAATGACGTCCTACTTTTCCTTTATATTCCTTATGAGAGAAACGTTATTGTGCTCTGGCTTCGAACCCAGGAACAGTACGGTCTTATGAAAATTTTTTTCTAAAACTTATTCGTACCATACATCTTCCAGCCAAGCACGAACCTCCTATCATTTCGATAAGTGCATCTAAAAAAATAATGAAAAACGGCTCCCATGCATTTTAAAGGGCAGATCTTTGCATCGTCCTAACATCGAACCCAGGATAACTTTTGTAAAATTCATTGATATTTTCGAAAGTCCAAGACCATAAATATAGGCACCTTGAGTTTTACTTCTCTACCTATCCGGAAAGTATTTTTTTTTAATTCCCGAAAATCATGGCAATGCATTCAAACGGGAAAAATCGGGACTTTGGGGCCCTCTGGAATCGAACCTATGACACTGAGGATCAAAGTCTCTTTTTTCCTGGGGGTTTCACGTTATGGCCAATATGTCAAAAATTTCAGATCAATGACGCTTGTAGTTTAGGCTGTGAATTTGTATCCTATCTATCTATATAGGTATATATATGAATGAATCCGGAGAAGCATCTATATATAATAGATATCCGGAGAAGCGTCTATCTATTATATATAGATGCTTCTCCGGATTCATTCATATATATACCTATATAGATAGATAGGATACAAATTCACAGCCTAAACTACAAGCGTCATTGATCTGAAATTTTTATGACATATTGGCCATAACGTGAAACCCCCAGGAAAAAAGCGACTTTGATCCTCAGTGTCATGGGTTCGATTCCAGAGGGCCCCAAAGTCTCGATTTTTCCCGTTTAAATGCATTGCTTTGATTTTCGGGAATTTTTAAAAAATACTTCCGGGATTGGTAGAGAATCGAAAATCTAGGAGCCTTTATATATGGTCATGATCTATCGAAAACATAAATGAGTTTTACAGAAAATATACAGAAAAATAATTATATATTTTATATATAACTAATTATATATAAAATATATAATTAGTATTGCCGATCTGCTTGCAGTATGCAAGCTACATTTTACTCGTATATAATAGATATATATACATTCATAGGGGATAAAAATTCTAACCATGTTCCACAAGTGCCAATACCTTGAAATTTTTACGACATATTGGCCATAAAGTGTAACCTCCAGGAATAAGCCGACATTGAACCTCAGTGTCATGGGTTCGATTCCAGAAGGCCCCAAAGTCGCAATTTTCCCCATAAGATTACATGGCGGGGATTTTCGAAAATTTATTTGAGGCACTTCCCGGAAAAGGAGAGAGTTGAAACTCGAGGGATCGCTAGATGCCCCCCATATCTAAAGAAAACCATAAAGACATCTACGAATATTATCCTAGGTTCGATGCTAGGACAGGGCAAAAATCGGCCGTTTAAAATGCATTGCGGCGATTTTTAAGATTTTTTTTGAACCCTTTTCCGATTGCATAGAAACTTGAAACTCGGCATGGCGTTAGATATCATTTTTATATTTCATAATCAAATTTTATATATTCCCATATGGTCCTTGGTTCGATCCCAGAGGGCCATTTACATTCCTCAATGCATTTCTTATGGAGGTAACGGAAACACATTTTAGGTGCTTCCCGATATTATATCTACTTGAAACTTTGCATAAGATAAGATCAAGTCATTAATAATAAGACTGTGAATTCACATCTACCAATGTTTCCTGGTTTCACCACCAGGCGTCTCTACAATCAGTAAATTATCGGATTTTTAAGAATTTTTTGGAACCATTTCCCAATTATATAGAAACTTGAAATTCAGCATACAGATAGAAATTATAGATACGTTTCAGGAACATGTTCTAGATTCCCACGATCGTCCTTGGTTCGAATCCAGAGAGCCATTTACATTCGTGGAAAGTAGAACGTCGTTTAAGGCAGTTGTAGCAAATATTTCTTCTTGAATTTTCACACATAGTTAGATATAGTGATCTTCTATTGTGCCGCTTAGTAAGTTCACCAGGAAGACCCGGGTTCGATGCAAGACGCTAAAATTGAAGCGAATTTTAAAAATATTTTCAATCGTTTTTTTTTTCTTTTGAGGACCGTCTCGATATGATGCCGAAATAAAATAATATAACCGATCTGCTTGCAGTATGCAAGCTACATTGCACTCGTAATAGATATGAATGAATCCGGAGAAGCATCTATATATAATAGATAGGGGATCAAAATTCTAACCATGTTCCACAAGTGCCTCCGACTTGAAATTTTTACCACGTTATGGCCATGACGTGTAACCTCCAGGAAAAAGCCAACATTGAACCTCGGTGTCATGGGTTCGATTCCAGAAGGCCCCAAAGTCACGATTTTCTCCATAAGGATACATGGCGGGGATTTTCGAAAATTTTTTTGAGGCACTTTCCGGAAAAGGAAGATTTGAAATTCAAGGGACCGCTAGATACCGTGCATATCTAAAGGAAACAGTAAAGACATCTACGAATATTATCCTTGGTTCGATGCTAGGTTTGGGCAAAAATCGGCCGTTTAAAATACATTGCGGCGATTTTTAAGATTTTTTTTTAACCCTTTTCCGATTTCATAGAAACTTGAAATTCGGTATGAGGTTAGATACCATAAAAATATATCATAATCAAATTTTACATATTCGCTGATGGTCCTTGGTTCGATTCCAGAGGGCCATTTACATTCCTCAATGCATTTCTTATGGAGATTACAGAAACACATTTTAGGTGCTTCCCGATATTATATCTACTTGAAACTTAGCATAAGATAAGATCAAGTCATTCCTAATCAAACTGTGAATTCACAGCTACCAATGTTTCCTGGTTTCGCCACCAGGCGTCTCTACAATCAGAAGTTGATCCGATTTTTAGGAATTATTTTGAAACCTTTCCCAATAAAATAGAAACTTGAAATTCGGCATATAGATAGAGATCATAAATAACTTTCAGAAACATGTTTTTGATTTCCACGATCGTCCTTGGTTCGATTCCCGAGAGGCATTTACTTTCGTGAAAAGTAGAACGTCGTTTGCGGCAGTTTCAGCCAATATTTCTGCTTGAATTTTCACACATAGTTAGTGATGGTGATCTTCTGTTGTGCACCTTAATAGGTTAGCCAGGAAGACCCGGGTTCGATGCCAGACGATTAAAATTGCAGCGAATTTTAAGATTATTTTCAATTTTTTTTTCTTTTTAAGACCGTCCCGAAAGGTTGCCGACATTAAATTGGTGTTGTCGATCTGCTTGCAGTATGCAAGCAACATTTTACTCGTCTATTATATGTACACGCTTCTCCGGATATACTTATATATATATACACTGGGGATCAAAAGTCTAACCATGTTCCACAAGTGCCACCGACTTGAAATTTTTACCTTGCTATGGCCATGACGTGTAACCTCCAGGAAAAAGCCGACATTGAACCTCGGTGTCATGGGTTCGATTCCAGAAGGCCCCAAAGTCCCGATTTTCTCCATAAGGATACATGGTGGCGATTTTCTAAATTTTTTAAATAATACTTCCCGGACAGGTAGAGAATTGAAATTCAGGGAGCTTACAGATATGGTCAAGAACTATTAAAAACATTAATGACTACTAATGTGAACGTCCTGGGTTCGATGCTAGGACGATGCAAAAATCTCGCATTTAAAATGCATGGGGATATTTTTCGTTAATTTTTTTGATGCACTTATCGGAATGTAAGGAACGTTTCCCTCAGCTAGAAGATATATATTAAGAATTTGTTTCAGAAAAAAAATTTCATAAGCCTGTACTATTCCTGGGTTCGATTCCAGAGCACATAAACATTTCTCTCAAAAGGAATATAAGGGAAAAGTAAGTCGTCGTTTGAGGCAGTTGCAGTTAATATTTCTACTTGAATTTTCTCACATAGTTACAGATAGTGATCTTCTATAGCGCTGCATAATAAATATGACCGGGAAGTCCTGGGTTCGATGCTAGACGAATAAATTTCAGCGGAAATTAAGAATATTTTCCATCGATTTTTTTTTCTTTTTAAGACCGTCCTGAAAGGTTGCCGACTTTCTATTAGTGTTGTCGATCTGCTTGCAGTATGCAAGCAACATTTTACTCGTATATATATATACGAGTAAAATGTTGCTTGCATACTGCAAGCAGATCGACAACACCAATAGAAAGTCGGCAACCTTTCGGGACGGTCTTAAAAAGAAAAAAAAAATTGAAAATAATCTTAAAATTCGCTGCAATTTTAATCGTCTGGCATCGAACCCGGGTCTTCCTGGCTAACCTATTAAGGTGCACAACAGAAGATCACCATCACTAACTATGTGTGAAAATTCAAGCAGAAATATTGGCTGAAACTGCCTCAAACGACGTTCTACTGTTCACGAAAGTAAATGCCTCTCGGGACTCGAACCAAGGAAGATCGTGGAAATCAAAAACATGTTTCTGAAAGTTATTATTGATCTCTATCTATATGCCGAATTTCAAGTTTCTATTTTTTTGGGAAAGGTTTCAAAATAATTCCTAAAAATCGGATCAACTTCTGATTGTAGAGACGCCTGGTGGCGAAACCAGGAAACATTGGTAGCTGTGAATTCACAGTTTGATTAGTAATGACTTGATCTTATCTTATGCAAAGTTTCAAGTAGATATAATATCGGGAAGCACCTAAAATGTGTTTCGGTAATCTCCATAAGAAATGCATTGAGGAATGTAAATGGCCCTCTGGGATCGAACCAAGGACCATAAGGGAATATGTAAAATTTGATTATGAAATATAATTATGATATCTAACGCCATGCCGAATTTCAAGTTTCTATGCCATCGGAAAAGGGTTCAAAAAAAATCTTAAAAATCGCCACAATGCATTTTAAACGGCCGATTTTTGCCCCGACCTAGCATCGAACCAAGGATAATATTCGTAGAAGTCTTTATAGTTTCCTTTTGTAATGCGCGGCATCTAGCGATCCCTCGAGTTTCAACTCTCTCCTTTTCCGGGAAGTGCCTCAAATAAATTTTGAAAATCCCCGCCATGTAATCTTATGGGGAAAATCGCGACTTTGGGGCCTTCTGGAATCGAACCCATGACACCGAGGTTCATAGTCGGCTTTTTCCTGGAGGTTACACGTCATGGCCATAACGTCGTAAAAATTTCAAGTCGGTGGCACTTGTGGAACATGGTTAGAATTTTGATCCCTATATCTATTATATATAGACGTTTCTCCGGATATACCTATATATAAAATAAATAATAAAATGATGCCGATAAAAAAAGTTTTTTGTCGGCATCACATAGCGTGAGTCCTCAAAAGAAAAAAAATGGGTGGAAAATATTCTTAATTTCCGCTGCAATTTATTCGTCTGGCATCGAACCCAGATCTTCCCGGTCATACTTACTATGCAGAACCATAGAAGATCACCATCTGTAACAATGTGTGAAATTTCAAGTAGAAATATTAACTGCAACTGCCTCAAACGACGTCCTACGTTACCCTTATATTCCTTATGAGAGAAATGCTAATGTGCTCTGGCATCGAACCCAGGAATAGTACGGTGTTATCTAAATTTTTTTCTAAAACCAATTCTTTTCATACATCTTCCAGCCGAGTACGAACTTCCTATCATTTCGATAAGTGCATCAAAAAAATAATGAAATACTAAACCAATGTATTTTAAACGGGAGACATATTTTCCACCCGGCATCGAACCCGGATCTTTCTGTAAATTCTTCCTACGCAACATAATAGAAGATCACTATCTCTGACTATGTGTGAAAATTCGAGCAGAAATATTGGCTCCAACTGCCTCAAACGACGTCCTACTTTTCCCTTATATTCCTTATGAGAGAAATGTTAATGTGCTCTGGCATCGAACCCAGGAATCGTACGGGCTTAAGAAATTTTTTTCTGAGACCAATTCTTATTATATATCTTCTAGCTGAGCGAAAAGTTCCTCACATTCCGGTAAGTGCATCAAAAAAATTAATGAAAAACTACCCCAATGCATTTTAAATGTTGGATTTTTGCATCGTCCTAGCATCGAACCCAGGACGTTCTCATTAGTAATCATTAATGTTTGTAATAGTTCTTGACCATATCTGTAAGCTCCTTGAATTTCGATTCTCTACCCGTCCGGGAAGTATTATTTAAAAATTTTCGAAAATCCCCGCCATGTAATCTTATGGGGAAAATCGCGACTTTGGGGCCTTCTGGAATCGAACCCATGACACCGAGGTTCAAAGTCGGCTTTTTCCTGGAGGTTACACGTCATGGCCATAACGTGGTAAAAATTTCAAAGCAGTGGCACTTGTGGAACATGGTCAGAATTTTGATCCCCTATATATATCTATTATATATAGATGCTTCTCCGGATTCATTCATTTATCATATATTCATATATATATACGAGTAAAATGTTGCTTGCATACTGCAAGCAGATCGACAACACTAATTTCATATCGGCATTATATCGGGACGGTCCTCAAAAGAAAAAAAAAAAAGGATTTAATTGTTTCTTAAAATTCGCTGAAATTTCATCGTCTGGCATCGAACCCGGGTCTTACTGGTAAACCTACTATAAAACATAATAGAAGATCACCATCTGTAACTATGTGTGAAAATTCAAGCAGAAATAATGGCTACAACTGCCTCAAAAGACGTTCTAATTTTCACGAATGTAAATGGCTCTCGGGACTCGAACCAAGGACGATCTTGGAAATCTTAAACATGTTTTTGAAAGTTACTTATGATCTCTATCTATATGCCGAATTTCAAGTTTCTATATTATTGGGAAAGGTTTCAAAATAATTCCTAAATATCGGATCAACTTCTGATTGCAGAGACACCTGGTGTCGAACCCAGGACATATTGTAAGCTGTGAATGCACAGTTTGATTTTTATAAATTTGCTCTTGTGTCATGCCAAGTTTGAAGTCGATAGCATGTCGGGAAGTACCTAAATTTTGTTTCCGTTATCTCCGTAAGAAATGCATTGAGAAGTGCAAATGGCCCTCTGGGATCGAACCAAGGACCATCAGCGAATATAAAAAATTTAATTATGAAATATATTCATGATATCTAACCTCATGCCGAATTTCAAGTTTCCATGCCATCGGAAAATGGTCCAAATAAAATCTTAAAAATCGCCGCAATGTATTTTAAACGGCCGATTTTTGCCCCGACCTAGCATCGAACCATGGACAATATTCGAAGATGTCTTTTTGATTTTCGTTAGATATCCACGGCATCTAGCGATCCCTCGAATTTCAACTCTCTACCTTTCCGGGAAGTGCTTCAAAAAAATTTTCGAAAATCTTCACCATGTATCCTTATGGAGAAAATCGGGACTTTGGGGCCTTCTGGAATCGAACCCATGACACCGAGGTTCAATGTCAGCTTTTTCCTGGAGGTTACACGTTATGGCCAATACGTCGTAAAAATTTCAAGTCGTTGGCACTTGTAGAACATGGTTAGAATTTTGATCCCCTATATATATATAGGTACGAGTAAAATGTAGCTTGCATACTGCAAGCAGATCGGCAATATTAATTGCATATCGGCATCATATAGAGACGGTATTCAAAAGAAAATTAAGGATTAAAAATATTCTTGGAAATCGCTGCAACTTAATCGTCTGGAATCGAACCCGTGTCTTTCAGGTCATACTTACTATGCAGTACAACAGAACATCACCATCTCTAACAATGTGTAAAATTTCAGGTAGAAATTTTGGCTGCAATTCCCTCAAACGACGTCCTACTTTTCCCATATATTCCTTATGAGAGAAATTTTAATTTGCTCTGGCATCAAACCCAGGAACAGCATGGTCGTATCTATTTTTTCTTGAACTGAGTTTTTATATATACATCTTCTATCTAAGCAAGAACTCCCTATTTCATCGATAAGTGCATGAATGAAATAATGAAAAACCTTCCCAATGTGTTTTATATGGCAGATATATTTACCACCTTGCATCGAACCCGGGACTTTCTGGTAATATTTATTATGCGGCACAACAGAAGATCACCACCTCTAACTATGTGTGAAAATTAAGGCGGAAATATTCACTGAAACTGCCTCAAACGACGTCCTACTTTTCCCATATATTCCTTATGAGAGAAAATTTAATGTGCCCCGGAATCGAACCCAGGAACAATTCGGTCTTATCTAAATTTTTTCAAAAACCTTATCTTCATATACATCTTCCATATAAGCAAGAACTTCTTATCATTTCGATAAGTGCATGAAAAAAAATAATGAATATCTACCTCAATGTATTTTCAACGGCCGATTTTTGCATCGTCCTAGCATCGAACTCAGGACTCTTTTCAAGATGGTCATTTACGTTATCGATAGATCCTGACTATATCCATCGGCTCCTTGAGTTTAAATTCCCTACCTATCCGGGAAGTATTTTTTAAAAATTCCGGAAAATCAACGCAATGCATTTAAACGGGAAAAATCGGGACTTTGGGGCCCTCTGGAATCGAACCCATGACGCTGAGGTTCAAAATCGCAATTTTTCTACTGGTTACACGGTATGGCCAATAGGTGGTAAAAGTTTCGAGTCAATGGCGCTAGTAGTTTAGGCTGTGAATTTGTATCCTATCTATCTATATCCCTATATATATGAATGAATCCGGAGAAGCATCTATATATAATAGATATATAGAGAGGATACAAAGTCACAGGCTATACCACTAGCGTCAATGGCTTGAAATTTTTACGACATATTGGCCATAACGTATAACCTCCAGAAAAATTGCGATTTTGAACCTCGGTGTCATGGGTTCGATTCCAGAGGGCCTCAAAGTCCCGATTTTTCCCGTTTAAATGCATTGCTTTGATTTTCGGGAATTAAAAAAAAATACTTTCAGGATAGGTAGCGAATCGTAACTCAAGGAGCCTATATATATGGTCATGATCTATCGAAAACATAAATGAGTTTTACGGAAAATATCCTGGGTTCGATGCTAGGTCGGGGCAAAAATCGGCCGTTTAAATTGCATTGTGGCGATTTTTAAGATTTTTTTTGGACCCTTTCCCGATGGAATGGAAACTTGAAATTCGGCATGGAGTTGGAGATCAATAATAAATTTCAGGATCAAATTTTACATATTCGCTGATGGTCCTTGGTTCGATCCCAGAGGGACATTTAAATCCCTCAATGCATTTCTTACGGAGATAACGGAAACAAATTATAGGTACTTCCCGGCGCGATAGAGACTTAAAAACTTTGCATTAAGAAAGATTCAGTGTATACAAATCAAACTGTGCATTCTGGGCTGTCAATATGTCCTGGGTTCGACACCAGGCGTCTCTAATATCGGTAACTTATCCGATTTTCAATAATTATTTTGAACCCTTTCCCAACAATATAGAAACATGAAATTCGGCATGTAGATAAAGATCATAAATAATTTTCAGAAACATTTTTTAGATTTCCAAGATTGTCCTTGGTTCGAATCCAGAGAGCCATTTAAATTAGTGAAAATGAGTACGTCTTTTGAGGCAGTTGTAGCCAATATTTCTGCTTGAATTTTCACACATAGTTAGAGATGGCGATGTTCTTTTGTGCTGCATAGTACGTTCAACAATAAAGACCCGGGTTCGATGCCAGACGATGGAATTTCAGTGAATTGTAAGAAAAATTTCAATCCATTTTTTCTTTTGATGGCCGTCCTGATATGATGCCGACATGAAAACAGTGTTGTCGATCTGCTTGCAGTATGCAAGCAACATTTTACTCGTATATATATATAGGTATATCCGGAGAAACGTCTATATATAATAGATACGAGTAAAATGTTGCTTGCATACTGCAAGCACATCGATAACAAAAGTTTTTTGTCGGCATCACATAGAGTGAGTCCTCAAAAGAAAAAAAAATGGTTGGAAAATATTCTTAATTTCCGCTGCAATTTTTCCGTCTGGCATCGAACCCAGGTCTTTCCGGTCATACTTACTATGCAGAACCATAGAAGATCACCATCTGTAACTATCTGTGAAAATTCAAGTAGAAATATTAACTGCAACTGCCTCAAACGACGTCCTACGTTTCCCTTATATTCTTTATGAGAGAAATGCTAATGTGCTCTGGCATCGAACCCAGGAATAGTACGGTGTTATCTAATTTTTTTTCTAAAACCAAATCTTTTCATGCATCTTCCAGCCGAGTACGAACTTCCTATCATTTCGATAAGTACATCAAAAAAATAATGAAATACTAAACCAATGTATTTTAAACGGGAGACATATTTGCCGCCCGGCATCGAACCCGGATCTTTCTGGTAATTCTTCCTATGCAGCATTATAGAAGATCACTATCTCTAACTATGTGTGAAGATTCGAGCAGAAATATTGGCTGCAACTGCCTCAAACGACGTCCTACTTTTCCCTTATATTCCTTATGAGAGAAATGTTAATGTGCTCTGGCATCGAACCCAGGAATAGTACGGGCTCAAGAATTTTTTTTTCTTAAACCAATTCTTAATATATATCTTCTAGCTGAGCGAAAAGTTCCTTACATTCTGGTAAGGGCATCAAAAAAATTAATGAAAAACTATCCCCATGCATTTTAAATGCGGGATTTTTGCATCGTCCTAGCATCGAACCCTGGACGTTCTATTAGTAATCATTAATGTTTATAATAGTTCTTGACCATATCTGTAAGCTCCTTGAATTTCGATTCTCTACCCGTCCGGGAAGTATTATTTAAAAATTTTTGAAAATCGCCACCATGTATCCTTATGGAGAAAATCGCGACTTTGGCGCCTTCCGGAATCGAACCCATGACACCGAGGTTCAAAGTCGGCTTTTCTCTGGAGGTTACACGTCATGGCCAATACGTCGTAAAAATTTCAAGTCGGTGGCACTTGTGGAACATAGTTAGAATTTTGATCCCCTATATATAACTTATGTATATATATATAGGTATATCCGGAGAAGCGTCTATATCTATTACAAGTGCAATGTAGCTTGCATACTGCAAGTAGATCGGCAATATTATTTTTATTTCGGCATCATATCGGGACGGTCCTCGAAAGAAAAAAGAAAGGATTGAAAATATTCTTAAAATTCGCTTCAATTTTAGCGTCTGGCATCGAACCCGGGACTTCCTGGTGAACTTACTAAGCGGCACAATGGAAGATCACTATATCTAACTATGTGTGAAAATTCAAGCAGAAATATTTGCTACAACTGCTTCAAACGAAGTTCTACTTTTCACGAATGTAAATGGCTCTCTGGATTCGAACCAAGGACGATCGTGGGATTCTAGAACATGTTCCTGAGATGTATCTATAATTTCTATCTGTATGCTGAATTTCAAGTTTCTATATAATTGGGAAATGGCTCCAAAAAATTCTTAAAAATCGGATCATTTACTGATTGTAGAGACGCCTGGTGGTGAAACCAACAAACATTGGTAGCTGTGAATTTACAGTTTGATTAGTAATGACTTGACCTTATCTTATGCAAAGTTTCAAGTAGATATAATATCGGGAAGCACCTTAAATGTGTTTCCGTAATCTCCATAAGAAATGCATTGAGGAATGTAAATGGCCCTCTTGGATCGAACCAAGGACCATAAGGGAATATGTAAAATTTGATTATGAAATATAATTATGATATCTAACGCCATGCCGAATTTCACGTTTCTATGCCATCGGAAAAGGGTTCAAAAAAAATCTTAAAAATCGCCGCAATGCATTTTAAACGGCCGACTTTTGCCCGTCCTAGCATCGAACCTAGGATAATATTCCTAGATATCTTTATAGTTTTCTTTTGATATGGGGGGCATCTAGCGATCCCTCGAGTTTCAACTCTCTCCTTTTCCGGGAAGTGCCTCAAATAAATTTTCGAAAATCCCCGCCATGTAATCTTATGGGGAAAATCGCGACTTTGGGGCCTTCTGGAATCGAACCCATGATACCGAGGTTCAAAGTCGGCTTTTTCCTGGAGGTTACACGTTATGGCCAATACGTCGTAAAAATTTCAAGTCTGTGGCACTTGTGGAACATGGTTAGAATTTTGATCCCCTATATATAACTTATATCTATTATATATAGACGCTTCTCCGGATATACCTATATATATATACGAGTAAAATGTAGCTTGCATACTGCAAGCAGATCGACAACACTATTATCATGTGGGAATCATATCGGGACGGCCATCAAAAGAAAAAAATGGATTGAAATTTTTCTCAAAATTCGCTGAAATTCCATCGTCTGGCATTGAACCCGGGTCTTTACTGAGAACTTACTATGCAGCACAATAGAACATCACCATTTCTAACTATGTGTGAAAATTCAAGCAGAAATATGGGCTACAACTGCCTCAAAAGACGTTCTAATTTTCACGAATTTAAATGGCTCTCTGGATTCGAACCAAGGACGATCTTGGAAATCTAAAAAATGTTTCTGAAAGTTATTTATGCTCTCTATCTATATGCCGAATTTGAAGTTTCTATATTATTGGTAAAGGTTTCAAAATAATTCCTAAAAATCGGATCAACTTCTGATTCCAGAGACACCTGGTGTCGAACCCAGGACACATTGATAGCTGTGAAAGCACTGTTTGATTTGTATGGACTTGATCTTTCTATATGCAAAGTTTTAATTCGATATCGTCCCGGGAAGTACCTTAAATTTGTTTCCGTTATCTCCGTAAGAAATGCATTGAGGAATTTAATGTCCCTCTGGGATCGAACCAAGGACCATCAGCGAATATGTAAAATTCGATTATGATATATTTTCATGATATCCAACCTCATACCGAAATCAAGTATCTATGCCATCGGAAAAGGGTCCAAAAAAAATCTTTAAAATCGCCGCAATGCATTTTAAACGGCCGATTTTTGCCGTGACCTAGCATCGAACCAAGGATAATATTCGTAGATGTCTTTATGGTTTCCTTTAGATATGCACGGCATCTAGCGATCCCTTGAATTTCAACTCTCTCCTTTCCCGGGAAGTGCCTCAAAAAAATTTTCGAAAATCCCTGCCATGTATTCTTATGGAGAAAATCGCGACTTTGGGGCCTTCTGGAATCGAACCCATGACCCCGAGGTTCAATGTCGGCTTTTTCCTGGAGGTTACACGTTATGGCCAATATGTCATAAAAATTTCAAGTCAATGACGCTTGTGGTTTAGCCTGTGAATTTGTATCCTATCTATATACCTATATAGCTATATAGCTATACGAGTAAAATGTTGCTTGCATACTGCAAGCAGATCGACAACACTATTTTCATGTCGGCATCATATCGGGACAGTCCGTCAAAAGAAAAAAATGGATTGAAATTTTTCTTAAAATTCCCTGAAATTCCATCGTCTGGCATCGAACCCGGGTCTTTCTGGTGATACTCACTAAGCAGCACAATAGAAGATCACCATCTCTAACTATGTGTGAAAATTCAAGCAGAAATATGGGCTACAACTGCCTCAAAAGACGTTCTAATTTTCACGAATTTAAATGGCTCTCTGGATTCGAACCAAGGACGATCTTGGAAATCTAAAATACGTTTCAGAATTTTATTTATGATCTCTATCTATATGCCGAATTTCAAGTTTCTATATTATTGGGAAAGGTTTCAAAATAATTCCTAAAAATCGGATCAACTTCTGATTGCAGAGACACCTGGTGTCGAACCCAGGACACATTGATAGCTATGAATGCACTGTTTGATTTGTATGGAATTGATCTTTTTATATGCAAAGTTTGAAGTCGATATCGTGCCGGCAAATACCTTAAATTTGTTTCCGTTATCTCCGTAATAAATGCATTGAGGAATTTAAATGTCCCTCTGGGATCGAACCAAGGACCATCAGCGAATATGTAAAATTTGATTATGAAATGGTTTGAAGGTATCTAACCTCATACGGAATTTCAAGTTTCTATGCCATCGGAAAAGGGTCCAAAAAAAATCTTAAAAATCGCCACAATGCATTTTAAACGGCCGATTTTTGCCCCGACCTAGCATCGAACCTAGGATAATATTCGTAGATGTCTTTATGGATTTCCTTAGATATGCACGGCATCTAGCGGTCCCTTGAATTTCAACTCTCTCCTTTACCGGGAAGTGCCTCAAAAAAATTTTCGAAAATCCCCGCCATGTATTCTTATGGACAAAATCACGACTTTGGGGCCTTCTGGAATCGAACCCATGACACCGAGGTTCAAAGTCGGATTTTTTCTGGAGGTTACACGTTATGGCCAATACGTCGTAAAAATTTCAAGTCGTTGGCACTAGTGGAACATGCTTAGACTTTTGATCCCCAGTGTATATATATATAAGTATATCCGGAGAAGCGTCTATATCTATCTATTATATATCTATTATATATAGACGCTTCTCCGGATATACCTATATATAAGTTATATATATATATATAGGGGATCAAAATTCTAACCATGTTCCACAAGCGCCACCGACTTGAAATTTTTACGACGTTATGGCCATGACGTGTAACCTCCAGGAAAAAGCCGACATTGAACCTCGGTGCCATGGGTTCGATTCCAGAAGGCCCCAAAGTCGCGATTTTCCCCATAAGATTACATGGCGGGGATTTTCGAAAATTTTTTTGAGGCACTTCCCGGAAAAGCTGAGAGTTGAAACTCGAGGGACCGCTAAATGCCGTGCATAGCCAACGAAAATCGGAAAGACATCTTCGAATATTGTCCTTGGTTCGATGCTAGGCCGGGGCAAAAATCGGCCGTTTAAAATGCATTGCGGCGATTTTTAAGATTTTTTTTGGATCCTTTCCCGATAAGATGGATACTTGAAACTCGGCACGTCGATAGATATCATAAATTTATTTCATAATCGAATTTTATATATTAGCTTATGGTCCTTGGTTCGATCCCAGAGGACCATTTGCACTTCCCAATGCTTTTCTTACGGAGATAACGGAAACAAATTTTAGGTACTTCCCGGCACGATATCGACTTCAAACTTTGCATGTAGAAAGATCAAGTCCATACAAATCAAACAGTGCATTCACAGCTATCAAAGTGTCCTGGGTTCGACACCAGGTGTCTCTGCAATCAGAAGTTGATCCGATTTTTAGGAATAATTTTGAAACCTTTGCCAATAATATAGAAACTTCAAATTCGGCATGTAGATAGAAATCATAAATAACTTTCAGACACATTTTTTTGATTTCCAAGATCGTCCTTGGTTCGAATCCAGAGAGCCATTTAAATTCGTGAAAATTAGAACGTCTTTTGAGGCAGTTGTAGCCCATATTTCTGCTTGAATTTTCACACATCGTTAGAGATGGTGATGTTCTATTGTGATGCATAGTAAGTTCACAGTAAAGACCCGGGTTCGATGCCAGACGATGGAATTTAGGCAAATTTTAAGAAAATTTTCAATCTTTTTTTTTCTTTTGATGGCCGTCCGGATATGATGCCGACATGAAAATAGTGTTGTCGATCTGCTTGCAGTATGCAAGCAACATTTTACTCGTAATAGATATAGATGCTTCTCCGGATTCATTCATATATCTATTATATATAGACGCTTCTCCGGATATACTTATATATATATACACTGGGGATCAAAAGTCTAAGCATGTTCCACAAGTGCCAACGACTTGAAATTTTTACGACGTATTGGCCATAACGTGTAACCTCCAGAAAAAATCCGACTTTGAACCTCGGTGTCATGGGTTCGATTCCAGAAGGCCCCAAAGTCGTGATTTTGTCCATAAGAATACATTGCGGGGATTTTCGAAAATTTTTTTGAGGCACTTCCCGGTAAAGGAGAGAGTTGAAATTCAAGGGACCGCTAGATGCCGTGCATATCTAAGGAAATCCATAAAGACATCTACGAATATTATCCTAGGTTCGATGCTAGGTCGGGGCAAAAATCGGCCGTTTAAAATGCATTGTGGCGATTTTTAAGATTTTTTTTGGACCCTTTTCCGATGGCATAGAAACTTGAAATTCCGTATGAGGTTAGATACCTTCAAACCATTTCATAATCAAATTTTACATATTCGCTGATGGTCCTTGGTTCGATCCCAGAGGGACATTTAAATTCCTCAATGCATTTCTTACGGAGATAACGGAAACAAATTTAAGGTATTTGCCGGCACGATATCGACTTCAAACTTTGCATATAAAAAGATCAATTCCATACAAATCAAACAGTGCATTCATAGCTATCAATGTGTCCTGGGTTCGACACCAGGTGTCTCTGCAATCAGAAGTTGATCCGATTTTTAGGAATTATTTTGAAACCTTTCCCAATAATATAGAAACTTGAAATTCGGCATATAGATAGAGATCATAAATAAAATTCTGAAACGTATTTTAGATTTCCAAGATCGTCCTTGGTTCGAATCCAGAGAGCCATTTAAATTCGTGAAAATTAGAACGTCTTTTGAGGCAGTTGTAGCCCATATTTCTGCTTGAATTTTCACACATAGTTAGAGATGGTGATCTTCTATTGTGCTGCTTAGTGAGTATCACCAGAAAGACCCGGGTTCGATGCCAGACGATGGAATTTCAGGGAATTTTAAGAAAAATTTCAATCCATTTTTTTCTTTTGACGGACTGTCCCGATATGATGCCGACATGAAAATAGTGTTGTCGATCTGCTTGCAGTATGCAAGCAACATTTTACTCGTATCTATTATATATAGACGTTTCTCCGGATATACCTATATATATATAGGGGATCAAAATTCTAACCATGTTCCACAAGTGCCACCGACTTGAAATTTTTACGACGTTATGGCCATGACGTGTAACCTCCAGGAAAAAGCCGACTTTGAACCTCAGTGTCATGGGTTCGATTCCAGAAGGCCCCAAAGTCGCGATTTTCCCCATAAGAATACATGGCGGGGATTTTCGAAAATTTTTTTGAGGCACTTCCCGGAAAAGTAGAGAGTTGAAATTCGAGGGATCGCTAGAAGCCGTACATATCCAACGAAAATCAAAAAGACATCTTCGAATATTGTCCATGGTTCGATGCTAGGTCGGTGCAAAAATCGGCCGTTTAAAATGCATTGCGGCGATTTTTAAGATTTTTTTTGATCCTTTCCCGATAACATGGATACTTGAAACTCGGCACGTAAATAGATATCATGAACATATATTTAATAATCAAATTTTAGATGTTCGCTCATGATCCTTGGTTCGATCCCAGAGGGACATTTATATTCCTCAATGCATTTCTTACGGAGATAACGGAAACAAATTTTAGGTACTTCCCGGCACGCTATCGACTTAAAACTTAGCATGATAGAAGAACCTGTCTTAAAAAATCAAACTATGCATTCACAGCTATCAATGTGTCTTGGGTTCGACACCAGGTGTCTCTGCAATTAGAAGTTGATCCATTTTTTAGGAATTATTTTGAAACCTTTCCGAATAATATAGAAACTTGAAATTTGGCATATAGATTGACATCATTAATAACTTTCAGAAACATTTTTTTTATTTCCATGATCGTCCTTGGTTCGAGTCCCGAGAGCCATTTACATTCGTGAACATTAGAGCGTCTTTTGAGGCAGTTGTAGCCAATATTTCTGCTTGAATTTTCACACATAGTTAGAGATGGTGATGTTCTATCGTGTTTCATAGTAGGTTTTCCAGTAAGACCCGGGTTCGATGCCAGACGATGAAATTTCAGCGAATTTTAAGAAGAAATTAAATCCTTTTTTTTCTTATGAGGACCGTCCCGATGTGATGCCGATGTGAAATTAGTATTGCCGATCTGCTTGCAGTATGCAAGCTACATTTTACTCGTAATAGATATGTATACATTCATAGGGGATCAAAATTCTAACCATGTTCCACAAGTGCCAATGCCTTGAAATTTTTACGACATATTGGCCATAACGTGTAACCTCCAGGAAAAAGCCGACTTTGAACCTCAGTGTCATGGGTTCGATTCCAGAAGGCCCCAAAGTCGCGATTTTCCCCATAAGATTACATGGCGGGGATTTTCGAAAATTTTTTTGAGGCACTTCCCGGAAAAGGAGAGAGTTGAAACTCGAGGGATCGCTAGATGCCGCGCATATCTAAAGGAAACCATAAAGACATCTACGAATATTATCCTTGGTTCGATGCTAGGTCGGGGCAAAAATCTGCCGTTTAAAATGCACTGTGGCGATTTTTAAGATTTTTTTTTGATCCTTTTCCGATGGCATAGAAACTTGAAATTCGGTATGAGGTTAGACACCATAAAAACATATCTTAATCGAATTTTACATATTCGCTGATGGTCCTTGGTTCGATCCCAGAGGGACATTTGAATTCCTCAATGCATTTCTTACGGAGATAACGGAAACAAATTTTAGGTACTTTCCGGCACGATATCGATTTCAAACTTTGCATATAGAAAGATCAAGTCCATACATATCAAACATTGCATTCACAGCTATCAATGTGTCCTGCGTTCGACACCAGGTGTCTCTGCAATCAGAAGTTGATCCGATTTTTAGGAATTATTTTGAAACCTTTCTCTATATTATAGAAACTTGAAATTCGGCATATAGATAGAGATCACAAATATCTTTCAAAAACATTTTTTAGATTTCCAAGATCGTCCTTGGTTCGAGTCCCGCGAGCCATTCACATTCGTAAAAATTAGAACGTCTTTTGAGGCAGTTGTAACCAATATTTCAGCTTGAATTTTCACACATAGTTAGAGATGGTGATCTTCTATTTTGTTTCATAGTAGGTTTACCAGTAAGACCCGGGTTTGATGCCAGACGATAAATTTCAGCGAATTTTCAGAAAAAATTAAATCTTTTTTTTTTTTCTTTTGAGGACCGTCCCGATATGATGCCGACATGAAAATTGTGTTGTCGATCTGCTTGCAGTATGCAAGCAACATTTTACTCGTATATATAGGTATATCCGGAGAAGCGTCTATATATAATAGATATATAGATGCTTCTCCGGATTCATTCATATATCATATATTCATATATATATATATATAGAGAGGATACAAAGTCACAGGCTAAACCACTAGCGTCAATGGCATGAAATTTTTACGCCACATTGGCCATAACGTATAACCTCCAGAAAAATTTCGATTTTGAACCTCAGTGTCATGGGTTCGATTCCAGAGGGCCCCAAATTCCCGATTTTTCCCGTTTAAATGCATTGCTTTGATTTTCGGGATTTAAAAATAAATACTTTCCGGGTAGGTAGAGAATCAAAACTCAAGGAGCCTATATATATGAACATGATCTATCGAAAACATAAATGAGTTTTACGGAAAATATCCTGGGTTCGATGCTAGGTCGGGGCAAAAATCGGCCGTTTAAAATGCATTGTGGCGATTTTAACGATTTTTTTTGGACCCCTTTCCGAATGCATGGAAACTTGAAATTTGGCATGGGGTTAGAAATCATAAAAATATTTCATAATCAATTTTTTGTATTCGCTTATGGTCCTTGGTTCGATCCCAGAGGGCCATTTGCACTCCACAATGCATTTCTTATGGGGATAACGGAAAATAATTTTAGGTACTTCCCGGCATGATATCGACTTCAAAATTTCTATGAAATTAGATCAGGTCCTAGCAAGTCATTTTGTGCATTTACAGCTTCCAATACGTCCAGGGTTCGACACCAGGCGTCTCTACAATCAGTCACTGATCCGATTTTTAAGAATTATTTTGAACCCCTTCCCAATAATATTAAAACTTGAAATTTGGCATATATAAAGAAAATATAGATACATTTCGATAACATGTTTTATATTTCCTAGATCGTCCTTGGTTCGAATCCAGAGAGCTATTAACATTCGTGAAAAGTAGGTCTTCGTTTGAGGCAGTTGCAGCCAATATTTCTGCTTGAATTTTCACACGTATTTAGAGAAGATGATCTTCTGATGTGCTGCATAGTAATTTCACCAAAAAGACCCGGGTTCGATGCCAGACGATTAAATTGAAGCGAATTTTAAGTATATTTTCAGTCCTTTTTTTCCTTTCAGGGACCGTCCCAATATAATGCCGTTATGAAAATAGTGTTGTCGATCTGCTTGCAGTATGCAAGCAACATTTTACTCGTAATAGATATATATATGCTTCTCCGGATTCATTCATATATCTATTATATATAGATGCTTCTCCGGATTCATTCATATATCATATATATATATATATATATATATAGACGCTTCTCCGGATATACCTATATATAAGTTATATATATATACGAGTAAAATGTAGCTTGCATACTGCAAGCAGATCGACAACACTAATTTCATAGCGGCATTATATCGGGACGGTCCCGGAAAGGAAAAAAAGGATTGAAAATATTCTTAAAATTCGCTTCAATTTAATCGTCTGGCATCGAACCCGGGTCTTTTTGGTGAAATTTCTATGCAGCACATCAGAAGATCATCTTCTCTAAATACGTGTGAATATTCAGGCAGAAATATTGGCTGCAACTGTCTCAAACGAAGACCTACTTTTCACGAATGTTAATAGCTCTCTGGATTCGAACCAAGGACGATCTAGGTAATATTAAATATATTTTCGAAATGTATCTATAAGTTCTATATATATGCCGAATTTCAAGTTTTAATATTTTTGGGAAGGGGTTCAAAATAATTCTTAAAAATCGGATCAGTGACTGATTGTAGAGACGCCTGGTGTCGAACCCTGGACGTATTGGAAGCTGTTAATGCACAAAATGACTTGCTAGGACTTGATCTAATTTCATACAAAGTTTGAAGTCGATATCATACCGGGAAGTACCTAAAATGTGTTTCCGTTATCCCCATAAGAAATGCATTGTGGAGTGCAAATGGCCCTCTGGGATCGAACCAAGGACCATCAGCGAATATGTAAAATTTGATTATGAAATGTATTTATGATTTCTATCCCCATGCCAAATTTCAAGTTTCCATGCATTCGGAAAGGGGTCCAAAAAAAATTTTAAAAATCACCACAATGCATTTTAAACGGCCGAGTTTTGCCCCGACCTAGCATCGAACCCAAGATATTTTCCGTAAAACTCATTTATGTTATCGATAGATCATAACCATATATAAAGGCTCCTAGAGTTTCGATTCTCTACCTAACCGGGAAGTATTTTTTAAAAATTCCCGAAAATCAACGCAATGCATTTAAACGGGAAAAATCGGGACTTTGGGGCCCTCTGGAATCGAACCCATGACACTGAGGTTCAAAATCGCAATTTTTTTGGAGGTTATACGTTATGGCCAATATGTCGTAAAAATTTCAAGCCGTTGACGCTAGTGGTTTAGCCTGTGAGTTTGTATCCTCTATATATATATATATATATGATATATGAATGAATCCGGAGAAGCATCTATATATAATAGATATAGGGGATCAAAATTCTAACCATGTTCCACAAGCGCCACCGACTTGAAATTTTTACGACGTTATGGCCATAACGTGTAACCTCCAGGAAAAAGCCGACTTTGAACCTCAGTGTCATGGGTTCGATTCCAGAAGGCCCCAAAGTCTCGATTTTCCCCATAAGATTACATGGCGGGGATTTTCGAAAATTTTTTTGAGGCACTTCCCGGAAAAGGAGAGATTTGAAATTCAAGAGATCGCTAGATGCCGTGCATATCTTAAGTAAACCTTAAAGACATTTCCGAATATGATCCTTGGTTCGATGCTAGGTTGGGGCAAAAATCGGCCGTTTAAAATGCATTGTGGCGATTTTTACGATTTTTTTTGGACCCATTTCCGATGGCATAGAAACTTGAAATTCGGTATGAGGTTCGATACCATAAAAATATATCATAATCGAATTTTACATATTCGCTGATGGTCCTTGCTTCGATCCCAGAGGGACATTTAAATTCCTCAATGTATTTCTTACGGAGATAACGGAAACAAATTTTAGGTACTTCCCGGCACGATATCGACTTCAAACTTTGCATATAGAAAGATCAAGTCCATACAAATCAAACAGTGCATTCACAGCTATCAATGTGTCCTGGGTTCGACACCAGGTGTCTCTGCAATCAGAAGTTGATCCGATTTTTAGGAATTATTTTGAAACCTTTGCCAATAATATAGAAACTTGAAATTTGGCATATAGATAGATATTATAAATAACTTTCAGAAACAATTTTTAGATTTCCAAGATCGTCCTTGGTTCGAATCCAGAGAGCCAATTAAATTCGTGAAAATTTGAACGTCTTTTGAGGCAATTGTAGCCCATATTTCTGCTTAAATTTTCATACTTAGTTAGAGATGGTGATGTTCTATTGTGCTGCATAGTAAGTTCACAGTAAAGACCCGGGTTCGATGCCAGACGATGGAATTTCAGCGAATTCTAAGAAAAATTTCAAATCATTTTTTTCTTTTGATGGCCGTCCCGATATGATGCCGACATAAAAATAGTGTTGCCGATCTGCTTGCAGTATGCAAGCAACATTTTACTCGTATATATATAGAGAGGATACAAAGTCACAGGCTAAACCACTAGCGTCAATGGCTTGAAATTTTTACGAAATATTGGCCATAACGTATAACCTCCAGAAATATTGCGATTTTGAACCTCAGTGTCATGGGTTCGATTCCAGATGGCCTCAAAGTCCCGATTTTTCCCGTTTAAATGCATTGCTTTGATTTTCGGGAATTAAAAAAAAATACTTTCCGGATAGGTAGCGAATCAAAACTCAAGGAGCCTATATATATGGTCATGATCTATCGAAAACATAAATGAGTTTCACGGAAAATATCCTGGGTTCGAAGCTAGGTTGAGGCAAAAATCGGCCGTTTAAAATACATTGTGGTGATTTTTAAGATTTTGTTTGGACCCTTTCCCGATGGCATGGAAAGTTGAAACTCGGCATGGGTTTAGATATCATAAATATATTTAATAATCAAATTTTTCAAATTCGCTGATGGTCCTTGGTTCGATCCCAGAGAGCCATTTACATTCCTCAATGCATTTCTTATGGAGATAAAAGAAAAAAGTTTTAGGTGCTTCCCGGCATGATATCGACTTCAAACTTTGTATGAAATAAGATGAAGTACTAATAAGTCATACTGTGCAGTCACAGCTACCAATATGTCCTGGGTTCGACACCAGGCGTCTCAACAATCAGTAAAATATCCGATATTTAAGAATTAATTTAAACCCCTTCCCATAATATTAAAACATGTAATTACGCATATAGATAGAGAACATAGAGACATTTTAAAAACATGTTTTAGATTTCCTAGATCGTCCTTGGTTCGAATCCAGAGAGCCATTTACATTATTGAAAAGAAGGACGTCGTTTGAGGGAGTTGGAGCCAATATTTCTGCATGAATTTTCACACATAGTTAGAGATGGTGATGTTCTATTGTGCTGCATCGTAAGTTTACAGTAAAGACCCGGGTTCGATGCCAGACGATGGAATTTCAGCGAATTTTAAGAAAAATCCATTCCATTTTTTTCTTTTGATGGCCGTCCCGATATTATGCCGACATGAAAATAGTGTTGTCGATCTGCTTGCAGTATGCAAGCAACATTTTACTCGTATAGCTATATAGGTATATAGATAGGATACAAATTCACAGGCTAAACCACAAGCGTCATTGACTTGAAATTTTTACGACATATTGGCCATAACGTGTAACCTCCAGGAAAAAGCCGACATTGAACCTCGGGGTCATGGGTTCGATTCCAGAAGGCCCCAAAGTCGCGATTTTCTCCATAAGAATACATGGCAGGGATTTTCGAAAATTTTTTTGAGGTACTTCCCGGGAAAGGAGAGAGTTGAAATTCAAGGGATCGCTAGATGCCGTGCATATCTAAAGGAAACCATTAAGACATCTACGAATATTATCCTTGGTTCGATGCTAGGTCACGGCAAAAATCGGCCGTTTAAAATGCATTGTGGCGATTTTAAAGATTTTTTTTGGACCCTTTTCCGATGGCATAGAAACTTGAAATTCGGTATGAGGTTAGATATCATGAAAATATATCATAATCGAATTTTACATATTCGCTGATGGTCCTTGGTTCGATCCCAGAGGGACATTAAATTCCTCAATGCATTTCTTACGGAGATAACGGAAACAAATTTTAGGTACTTCCCGGGACGATATCGAATTAAAACTTTGCATATAGAAAGATCAAGTCCATACAAATCAAACAGTGCTTTCACAGCTATCAATGTGTCCTGGGTTCGACACCAGGTGTCTCTGGAATCAGAAGTTGATCCGATTTTTAGGAATTATTTTGAAACCTTTACAAATAATATAGAAACTTCAAATTCAGCATATAGATAGAGATCATAAATAACTTTCAGAAACATTTTTTTGATTTCCAAGATCGTCCTTGGTTCGAATCCAGAGAGCCATTTAAATTCGTGAAAATTAGAACGTCTTTTGAGGCAGTTGTAGCCCATATTTCTGCTTGAATTTTCACACATAGTTAGAAATGGTGATGTTCTATTGTGCTGCATAGTAAGTTCTCAGTAAAGACCCGGGTTCGATGCCAGACGATGGAATTTCAGCGAATTTTGAGAAAAATTTCAATCCATTTTTTTCGTTTGATGGCCGTCCCGATATGATGCCCACATGATAATAGTGTTGTCGATCTGCTTGCAGTATGCAAGCTACATTTTACTCGTATAATAGATAGATATAGGTATATCCGGAGAAACGTCTATATATAATAGATATAGGGGATCAAAATTCTAACCATGTTCCACAAGTGCCGCCGACTTGAAATTTTTACGACGTTATGGCCATGACGTGTAACCTCCAGGAAAAAGCCGACTTTGAACCTCGGTGTCATGGGTTCGATTCCAGAAGCCCCCAAAGTCGCGATTTTCCCCATAAGGATACATGGCGGGGATTTTCGAAAATTTTTTTGAGGCACTTCCCGGAAAAGGAGAGAGTTGAAACTCGAAGGACCGCTAAATGCCGTGCATAGCCAACGAAAATCGGAAAGACATCTACGAATATTATCCTTGGTTCGATGCTAGGTCGGGGCAAAAATCGGCCGTTTAAAATGCATTGTGGCGATTTTGAAGATTTTGTTTGGACCCTTTTCCGATGGCATAGAAACTTGAAATTCGGTATGAGATTAGATACTATAAAAATATATCATAATCGAATATTTCATATTCGCTGATGGTCCTTGGTTCGATTCCAGAGGGACATTTAATTTCCTCAATGCATTTCTTTCGGAGATAACGGACACAAATTTTAGGTACTTTCCGGCATGCTATCGACTTCAAACTTTGCATGATAGAAGGGCAAGAATTAACAAATCAAACTATTCATTCACAGCTATCAATGTTTCCTGGGTTCGACACCAGGTGTCTCTGCAATCAGAAGTTGATCCAATTTTTAGGAATTATTTTGAAACCTTTCCCAATAATATAGAAACTTGAAATTTTACATAGAGATTGAGATGATTAATACCTTTCAGAAACATATTTTTAGTTTCCAAGATCGTCCTTGGTTCGAGTCCCGAGAGGCATTTACTTTCGTGAAAAGTAGAACGTCGTTTGAGGCAGTTTCAGCCAATATTTCTGATTGAATTTTCACACATAGTTAGTGATGGTGATCTTCTGTTGTGCTGCTTAATAGGTTAGCCAGGAAGACCCGGGTTCGTTGCCAGACGATTAAAATTGCAGCGAATTTTAAGATTATTTTCATTTTTTTTTTCTTTTTAAGACCGTCCCGAAAGTTTGCCGACATTAAATTGGTGTTGTCGATCTGCTTGCAGTATGCAAGCAACATTTTACTCGTATCTATTATATATATACGCTTCTCCGGATATCTATTATATATAGATGCTTCTCCGGATTCATTCATATATCATACGAGTAAAATGTAGCTTGCATACTGCAAGCAGATCGACATCACTAATTTCATATCGGCATCATATACCGGGACGGACATCAAAAGAAAAAAAAAATTCAAAATATTCGTAGAATTCGCTGCAATTTAATCACCTGGCAGCGAACCCCGGTCTTCCTGGTGTACTTACTATGCAGCAAAATAGAAAATTACTATATCAAACTATGTGTGAAAATTCAAGCAAAACTATTAGGTGCAACTACCTCAAACGACGTCCTACTATTCACATACACTCCTTATTTGAGAAATTATAATGTGCTCTGGCATCGAACCCAGGAACAGCATGGTCTTATCTATTTTTTTTCTTAAACAAAGTGTTAATATACATCTTCCATCTAAGCAAGAGCTCCCTTACATATCGATAAATGCATAAAAAAATTATGAAAAGATACCCCATAGTATTATATATGGGTGATATTTTTACTGCCCGGCATCGAACCCGGGTCTTTCAGGCAATACTTTCTATGCAGCACAAAAGAAAAACACCATCTCTAACCGCGTATGCAAATTCAAGCAGAAATATTGGTTACAACTGCCTCAAATGACGTCCTACTTTTCCTTTATATTCCTTATGAGAGAAACGTTATTGTGCTCTGGCTTCGAACCCAGGAACAGTACGGTCTTATGAAAATTTTTTTCTAAAACTTATTCGTACCATACATCTTCCAGCCAAGCACGAACATCCTATCATTTCGATAAGTGCATCTAAAAAAATAATGAAAAACGGCTCCCATGTATTTTAAAGGGCAGATCTTTGCATCGTCCTAGCATCGAACCCAGGATAACTTTTGTAAAAGTCATTGATGTTTTCGAAAGTCCAAGACCATAAATATAGGCACCTTGAGTTTTACTTCTCTACCTATCCGGAAAGTATTTTTTTTTAATTCCCGAAAATCACGGCAATGCATTCAAACGGGAAAAATTGGGACTTTGGGGCCCTCTGGAATCGAACCTATGACACTGAGGATCAAAGTCTCTTTTTTCCTGGGGGTTTCACGTTATGGCCAATATGTCATAAAAATTTCAGATCAATGACGCTTGTAGTTTAGGCTGTGAATTTGTATCCTATCTATCTATATAGGTATATATATGAATGAATCCGGAGAAGCATCTATATATAATAGATATATATATAGAGAGGATACAAATTCACAGCCTAAACCACTAGCGTCAATGGCTTGAAATTTTTACGACATATTGGCCATAACGTATAACCTCCAGAAAAATTGCGATTTTGAACCTGAGTGTCATGGGTTCGATTCCAGAGGGCCCCAAAGTCCCGATTTTTACGGTTTAAATGCATTGCTTTGATTTTCGTGAATTAAAAAAAAATACTTCCCGGATAGGAAGAGAATCAAAACTCAAGGAGCCTATATATATGAACATGATCTATCGAAAACATAAATGAGTTTTACGGAAAATATCCTGGGTTCGATGCTAGGTCGGGGCAAAAATCGGCCGTTTAAAATGCATTGTGGCGATTTTTAAGATTATTTTTGGAACCCTTTCCGAATGCATGGAAACTTGAAATTTGGCATGGGTTTAGATATCATAAATATATTTAATACTCAAATTTTACATATTCGCTGATGGTCCTTGGTTCGATCCCAGAGGGCCATTTGCACTCCACAATGCATTCCTTATGGGGATAACGGAAACACATTTTAGGTACTTCCCGGTATGATATCGACTTCAAACTTTGTATGAAATTAGATCAAGTCCTAGCAAGTCATTTTGTGCATTTACAGCCTCTAATACGTACAGAGTTCGACACCAGGCGTCTCTACAATCAGTCACTGATCCGATTTTTAAGAATTATTTTGAACCCCTTTCCCAATAATATTAAAACTTGAAATTCGGCATATATATCTATTATATATAGATGCTTCTCCGGATTCATTCATATATATACCTATATAGATAGATAGGATACAAATTCACAGCCTAAACTACAAGCGTCATTGATCTGAAATTTTTATGACATATTGGCCATAACGTGAAACCCCCAGGAAAAAAGAGACTTTGATCCTCAGTGTCATAGGTTCGATTCCAGAGGGCCCCATAGTCCCGATTTTTCCCGTTTGAATGCATTGCCGTGATTTTCGGGAATTAAAAAAAAATACTTTCCGGATAGGTACAGAGGTAAAACTCAAGGTGCCTATATTTATGGTCTTGGACTTCCGAAAACACCAATGACTTTTACAAAAGCTATCCTGGGTTCGATGCTAGGACGATGCAAAGATCTGCCCTTTAAAATACATGGGAGCCGTTTTTCATTATTTTTTTAGATGCACTTATCGAAATGATAGGATGTTCGTGCTTGGCTGGAAGATGTATGGTACGAATAAGTTTTAGAAAAAAATTTTCATAAGACCGTACTGTTCCTGGGTTCGAAGCCAGAGCACAATAACGTTTCTCACATAAGGAATATAAAGGAAAAGTAGGACGTCATTTGAGGCAGTTGTAACCAATATTTCTGCTTGAATTTGCATACACGGTTAGAGATGGTGTTTTTCTTTTGTGCTGCATAGAAAGTATTGCCTGAAAGACCCGGGTTCGATGCCAGGTGGTAAAAATATCACCCATATATAATACTTTGGGGTATCTTTTCATAATTTTTTTATGCATTTATCGATATGTAAGGGAGCTCTTGCTTAGATGGAAGATGTATATTAACACTTTGTTTAAGAAAAAAAATAGATAAGACCATGCTGTTCCTGGGTTCGATGCCAGAGCACATTATAATTTCTCAAATAAGGAGTGTATGTGAATAGTAGGACGTCGTTTGAGGTAGTTGCACCTAATAGTTTTGCTTGAATTTTCACACATAGTTTGATATGGTAATTATCTATTTTGCTGCATAGTAAGTACACCAGGAAGACCGGGGTTCGCTGCCAGGTGATTAAATTGCAGGGAATTCTACGAATATTTTGAATTTTTTTTTCTTTTGATGTCCGTCCCGATATGATGCCGATATGAAATTAGTGTTGTCGATCTGCTTGCAGTATGCAAGCTACATTTTACTCGTAGAACTTATAGATAACATTCGAAAACATATTTTATTTTTCCTAGATCGTCCTTGGTTCAAATCCAGAGAGCTATTAACATTCGTAAAAAGTAGGTCTTCGTTTGAGGCAGTTGCAGCAAATATTTCTGCTTGATTTTTCACACGTATTTAGAGAAGATGATGTTCTGATGTGCTGCATAGTAATTTCATCAAAAAGACCCGGGTTCGATGCCAGACGATTAAATTGAAGCGAATTTTAAGAATATTTTCAATCCTTTTTTTCCTTTCCGGGACCGTCCCGATATAATGCCGTTATGAAATTAGTGTTGTCGATCTGCTTGCAGTATGCAAGCTACATTTTACTCGTTCCTATATATATATAAGTTATATATAGGGGATCAAAATTCTAACCATGTTCCACAAGAGCCACCAACTTGAAATTTTTACGACGTTATAGCCATGACGTGTAACCTCCAGGAAAAAGCCGACTTTGAACCTCGGTGTCATGGGTTCGATTCCAGAAGGCCCCAAAGTCGCGATTTTGTCCATAAGAATACATGGCAGGGATTTTCGAAAATTTTTTTGAGGCACTTTCCGGAAAAGGAGAGATTTTAAATTCAAGGGGCCGCTAGATGCCGTGCATATCTAAAGGAAACCATAAAGACATCTACGAATATTATCCTTGGTTCGATGCTAGATCGGGGCAAAAATCGGCCGTTTAAAATGCACTGTGGCGATATTTAAGATTTTTTTTGGACCCTTTTCCAATGACATAGAAACTTGAAATTCGGTATGAGGTTGGATACCATAAAAATATATCATAATCGAATTTTACATATTCGCTGATGGTCCTTGGTTCGATCCCAGAGGGACATTTAAATTCCTCAATGCATTTCTTACGGAGATAACGGAAATAAATTTTAGGTACTTCCCGGCACGATATCGACTTCAAACTTTGCATATAGAAAGATCAAGTCCATACAAATCAAACAGTGCATTCACAGCTATCAATGTGTCCTGGGTTCGACACCAGGTGTCTCTGCAATCAGAAGTTGATCCGATTTTTAGGAATTATTTTGAAACCTTTCCCAATAATATAGAAACTTCAAATTCGGCATATAGATAGAGATCATAAATAACTTTCAGAAACATTTTTTAGTTTTCCAAGATCGTCCTTGGTTCGAATCCAGAGAGCCATTTAAATTCGTGAAAATTAGAACGTCTTTTGAGGCAGTTGTAGCCCATATTTGTGCTTGAATTTTCACACATAGTTAGATATGGTGATGTTCTATTTTGCTGCATAGTAAGTTCACAGTAAAGACCCAAGTTCGATGCCAGACGATGGAATTTCAGCGAATTTTAAGAAAAATTTCAATCCATTTTTTTCTTTTGACGGCCGTCCCGATATGATGCCGACATGAAAATATTGTTGTCAATCTGCTTGCAGTATGCAAGCAACATTTTACTCGTATCTATTATATATAGACGCTTCTCCGGATATACCTATATATATATAGGGGATCAAAATTCTAACCATGTTCCACAAGAGCCAACGACTTGAAATTTTTACGACATATTGGCCATAACGTGTAACCTCCAGGAAAAAGCCGACATTGAACCTCGGTGCCATGGGTTCGATTCCAGAAGGCCCCAAAGTCGCGATTTTCCCCATAAGATTACATGGCGGGGATTTTCAAAAATTTTTTTGAGGCACTTCCCGGAATAGCAGAGAGTTGAAACTCGAGGGACCGCTAAATGCCGTGCATAGCCAACGAAAATCGGAAAGACATCTTCGAATATTGTCCTTGGTTCGATGCTAGGCCGGGGCAAAAATCGGCCGTTTAAAATGCATTGCGGCGATTTTTAAGATTTTTTTTGGATCCTTTCCCGATAACATGGATACTTGAAACTCGGCAAGTTGATGGATATCATGAATTTATTTTATAATCGAATTTTACATATTAGCTTATGGTCCTTGGTTCGATCCCAGAGGACCATTTGCACTTCTCAATGCTTTTCTTACGGAGATAACGGAAACAAATTTTAGGTACTTCCCGGTACGATATCGACTTCAAACTTTGCAAGTAGAAAGATGAAGTCCATACAAATCAAACAGTGCATTCACAGCTATCAAAGTGTCCTGGGTTTGACACCAGGTGTCTCTGCAATCAGAAGTTGATCCGATTTTTAGGAATTATTTTGAAACCTTTGCCAATAATATAGAAACTTCAAATTCGGCATATAGATAGAGATCATAAATATCTTTCAGAAACATTTTTTAGATTTCCAAGATCGTCCTTGGTTCGAATCCAGAGAGCCATTTAAATTCGTGAAAATTAGAACGTCTTCTGAGGCAGTTGTAGCCCATATTTCTGCTTGAATTTTCACACATAGTTAGAGATGGTGATCTTCTATGGTGCTGCATAGTAAATTCACAGTAAAGACCCGTGTTCGATGCCAGACGATGGAATTTAGGCAAATTTTAAGAAAAATTTCAATCTTTTTTTTTCTTTTGATGGCCGTCCGGATATGATGCCGACATGAAAATATAGTTGTCGATCTGCTTGAAGTATGCAAGCAACATTTTACTCGTATAGGTATATCCGGAGAAACGTCTATATATAATAGATATATATAGGGGATCAAAATTCTAACCATGTTCCACAAGTGCCACCGACTTGAAATTTTTACGACGTTATGGCCATGACGTGTAACCTCCAGGAAAAAGCCGACTTTGAACCTCAGTGTCATGGGTTCGATTCCAGATGGCCCCAAAGTCGCGATTTTCCCCATAAGATTACATGGCGGGGATTTTCCAAAATTTATTTGAGACACTTCCCGGAAAAGGAGAGAGTTGAAACTCGAGGGATCGCTAGATGCCGCGCATATCAAAAGGAAACCATAAAGACACCTACGAGTATTATCCTTGGTTCGATGCTAGGTCTGGGCAAAAATTTGCCGTTTAAAATGCATTGCGGCGATTTTTAAGATTTTTTTTGAACCCTTTTCCAATGGCATAGAAACTTGAAATTCGGCATGGCGTTAGATATCATAATTATATTTCATAATCAAACTTTATATATTCGCTGATGGTCCTTGGTTCGATCCCAGAGGGCCATTTACATTCCTTAATGCATTTCTTAAGGAGATTACGGAAACACATTTTAGGTGCTTCCCGATATTACATCTACTTGAAACTTTGCATAAGATAAGATCAAGTCATTACTAATCAAACTGTGAATTTACAGCTACCAATGATTCCTGGTTTCACCACCAGGCGTCTCTACAATCAGTAAATGATCCGATTTTTAAGATGTTTTTGGAACCATTTCCCAATTATATAGAAACTTGAAATTCAGCATACTGATAGAGATTATAGATACATTTCAGGAAAATGTTCTAGATTCCCACGATCGTCCTTGGTTCGAATCCAGAGAGCCATTTACATTCGTGAAAAGTAGAACGTCGTTTGAAGCAGTTGTAGCAAATATTTATGCTTGAATTTTCAAAAATAGTTAGATATAGTGTTCTTCTATTGTGCCGCTTAGTAAGTTCACTAGGAAGACCCGGGTTCGATGCCAGACGCTAAAATTGAGCGTATTTTAAGGATATTTTCAATCCTTTTTTTTTCCTTTTGAGGACCGTCCCGATATGATGCCGAATTAAAAATAATATTGCCGATCTGCTTGCAGTATGCAAGCTACATTGCACTCGTACCTATATTTATATACACTCATTCATAGGGGATCAAAAGTCTAACCATGTTCCACAAGTGCCATCGACTTGAAATTTTTACGACGTTATGGCCATGACGGATTACCTCCAGAAAAAATCGGACTTTGAATCTCAGTGTCATGGGTTCGATTCCAGAAGTCCCCAATATCCCGATTTTCTCCATAAGAATACATGGTTGGAATTTTCGAAAATTTTTTTGAGGCATTTAATGGTAAAGGAGAGAGTTGAAACTCAAGGGATCGCTAGAAGCCGTGCATATCCAACGAAAATCAGAAGTATATCTTCGAATATTGTCCATGGTTCGATGCTAGGTCGGGGCAAAAATCGGCCGTTTAAAATGCATTGCGGCGATTTTTAAGATTTTTTTGGATCCTTTCCCGATAACATGGATACTTGAAACTCGGCACGTGGATAAATGTGTGGCGTTAGATATCATAATTATATTTCATAATCAAATTTTACATGTTCGCTGATGGTCCTTGGTTCGATCCCAGAGGGCCATTTACATTCCTCAATGCATTTCTTATGGAGATAACGGAAACAAATTTTAGGTACTTCCCGGCATGATATCGACTTCGAACTTTGCATAAAATTAGATCAAGTCCTTACAAATCAAACTGTGCATTCACAGCTACCAAAGTGTCCTGGGTTCGACACCAGGTGTCTCTTCAATCACTAAATGATCCGATTTTTAAGAATAATTTTGTACCGCTTCCCTTTAATATTAAAACTTGAAATTCGGTACATAGATAATGATAATAGATAAATTTCGAAAACGTATTTTAGATTTCAATGATCGTCCTTGGTTGGTCTAAAAGTAGAACGTCGTTTGAAGCAGTTGTAGCAAATATTTCTGCTTGAATTTACACACATAGTTAGAGAAGGTGATCTTTTGTTGTGCTAAATGATAATTTTACCAGGATGACCCGGTTCGATGCCAGAAGATTAAATTGCATCAAATTTTAAGAATATTTTCAATCCTTTTTTTTTCTTTTGGACCTTTTCTTTTGAGGACTGTCCCGATATAATGCCGATATGAAATTAGTGTTGTCGATCTTCTTGCAATATGCAAGCTACATTTTACTCGTATATATATATATATATATATATATATATATATATATATATATATATATATATATATATACGAGTATCGCTATATATATATATATATATATACGAGTATCGCTATATATATATATATATATATATATATATATATATATATATATATAGACGCTTCTCCGGATATACCTATATATATACGAGTAAAATGTAGCTTATATATATAGCTGTATATATATAGGTATATCCGCTCATGAGCCATTGTCTACTTTCATTACTTTTCGTGATTTTGCCAAGATATAATCGAAAAAAGCACCGAAAACGGATAATTTTACAAGAATTTCAATCTTTTTCCTCTATTTTGCCTTAGGTTTCGTGATTTTTCCAGGATATGATCGAAAAATGCATCCAAAACGGATTATTCCACCGAAATTTCTATCTTTTTCCTCTATTTTGCCTTAATTTTCGTGATTTCTCCAAGATATAATCGAAAAAATCATCGAAAACGGATAATTTCAACGAAATTTTATTTTTTTTCCTCTATCCTTCCTTAGTTTGGTGATTTTGCTAAGATATGGTCGAAAAAAGCATCGAAAACTGATAATTTCACCGAAATTTCAATCTTTTTCCTCTATTTTGCCTTTGTTTTCGTGATTTTGCCAAGATATGCCAAATATTTTCTTAAGCATTGACAGGGAGAGGAAACATATTTTGTAGAAGTTTCATTGACAAACATTTCTGAATAAAAAATATAAAATGGAAATATTTAAATTTCTTATTTTCATTTTCTAACTTCCTTTGCCAAAATAGTTTTTCGAGTCTTTTAATTTCCAAATCTTCCTTTATAATTTTCAGCTCTGCTTTTCTAATTTCCATCTGCATCCTTTTCAATTCCAACTCCTCCTTATGAAGTTCCTCTTCCATCTCTCTTCTTCTTTTCACCTGCTCTCTCTGCTCACCAATCTTCTGCTTTTGCAGCGCAAACATGGCCTCTTCATACGCAGACATCTCACATCTCACCTCACACTTTCGTTTACCACCGAAAATTTTAGGTTAGAAAATTAACCAAACATTCTGTTCTTGTTATTAAGCTTATCTTCTTTTAAGAATTGTTACTTGTATCTTATGTGTACAAATCATAGGGAAAGATTTTCATTTGTTCTTTGCTAGACAAAACTTGACTCCAACATAGTAGTAAGTACAAGATTATAAAATATTACTTAGTCCAGAAGAAAAAAGAGAGAGAAAAGGATGGGATTTTACTAAAACTAAAGTCCATTAAATTTTAAAAGTACAAGTCATAAAGTGAAGATACTTTTGACACCATTATTCTACAAATCTCAATGACACACATCAAAAAGTTATTTTATGCACAATTTCATATAAATTATTAAAATTTTCTACAGTTTTTATAGAAATCTTCTCATTTAAGAATCTTACATAAACACCTATACCTCCCAAGATAAACAAAATACAATTAAGTTAGTATTATCTCAGTAGCATCATCATAAGTTATACACTGGAATTATCTCATACCTTCTTTGAGGTGTCTCCTTATCTCCCCTAAATTCTCCCTCAACCAGTTCACTGCAATATAATATAAACATGGATTAATGTACATCTCACTGGGTTGTAGATTATCTTCAATTCTGTTCTGCATATGTTACTTTGTACTGATTCTTACTTTTTGTTGCTTTTGCTGCAAATTGTTGACTCTTGCACAACAATCTCTGGCTCAACCTCTTGCACAACAATGACTGAAGTTGTGTCCAGCTCCTCCTCCTGCTGTAAATATGATGAAATATTAGATGCTTTACAAATGCTATGTTAACAACCATGAAAGAAAAATCATTAACATGAAACTGACAAAATAGGGAAGTTTTTATTACTTGCCAATTCTAAGGTATCCCTTACTCTTAGGCTTACCAATATCTCCAATTCAGCATCATCCTCGTAGCTGCAGCTGTCCTTCCGAAATTGGTCAGGTATAATTGTCATTATTTGGTGATCCATTTCTGTGGGTGGATTTATTCCTCTCCATGCTGTGCATCAAACGAACTCTTTACCTCCATCCACATCTTCTGTTTCCTGACAATCATTCTGCCATCGCAAGTTTTATTTTCTATTACCTCGATTCTCTCTTGAATTGGTGATAGCAATGTTTCCTTCTCCTCTTGCGACCAATTCCCGGACCTAGCCCTCTTTATGCTTTCAATCGCGAACTTACAACCCAACTAGACAATCTTACAAAGAATACCTTTCCTTCAACCCTTCAAAATTAAATAAATCTACAAATACTCAAGGGAACCTCACTGAAAAGCCTCGGGCTTCCACCTTGAATCATTCGTGCAAGTTTTTCAGCCTCTGCTGCACATGCTTCCATTTGAAGCTCTGATGGAGGATGAACTATGTCATCACCATTAACCAGTTTATCTCTTGCTTTGACAAGCACATAGAGATCCATCTCTACACTGAGCATCCCATAAACAGAACACTCAGCTACTTGAATGTGCCTTTCTAGGTGACTTAGGATGGACTGAACAGTCATTATATTATCCTTTGCTTTTGAATCTAATTCGGATATAACATATGGGCTACGTTCAACTCGTTTCTGACTGTACAATAAACGTAGAGAACCTGCACAGATAGGACAGCATGCACCAGGAGGTATAGAGGCTAGGCATCCTGAGGGAGGGAGAGGGGGAGATTTTACATTATTCCAGCAGACCTTCTCCCAATGACTCCTCCTTATGTATTCACTGAGGCCTTCAGTGATTCTCCCTACAGAAGTACATGAGCCGAGGTAATCCACTGTAACTCTATCAGCAATGGCTGCACACTCGGATGGATAAGTATCACCATTAATTCCACAAACTTCACCTATAGCTTTACAGTTTTGCTGTGAAGTATACAAAAAGTTCTTCAATGAGTATTTCTGAACTATAGTTCACAATAATTCAAATATTAATTTTAAAAAGTTTTCTATTCTTACTGAGTAATGTAGTAAAGAGACCATTTTATCTCTCTTGCAAATTAATATAAAACATATTAAGGAAGTCTATTCCACTACTATGGTAATGGAGTTAGACTTATGGAGCATTATTTAAAAAAATCTGAGCTCTTTGAAAGTAAATGGTTTACAAAATGCCTTGATAAAATTCTACTATGCAAGAAAAAACAACAAAGAATTTTAAAATCTCTTCCATCTTTGTGATGACTATATAAAAACATTTACATGATCTAGAAATAGAGCTATTTTAAAAAGGATATAAAGATATCCTTATTTCATAAATTTTACCCATCATTTAAAAACTCATCATACTACTTCCCTTCAAAACATATTAAATAGAATTATATTAGGGCCTTAAATTAACAAAATGTGTTGTCATTATCTTTACAACTATGTACAGTCGTTTGCGTAAGTCTGTGGGCATGTCCTGTCGCTCCTCTAGCGGCCAAAGAGTCCACTTAAAATTTATGTTGGTACTACGTAATTTGCAGGAGGGAAGGAAAACAGAGGTGGGGGTAAATGTTTTGGAACTAACGGCGAGTAAGGGAAAATTACGGGTGACTTTGGAATCACTGGGAACCGCACTCGAATAGACACAGCGCAGTACACCATTGGAAAGAACAGGAAAATTTGATTTCGAAAAGAAAGGTTTCTCTATTTTAGGTGGACAAGCAACGTTTAGGCAAGTTCGAGGGACTTCAACCTTCTAGCATATTAAATGTGAGCGCTAATGCAGATATTTTCGCTTCTTAAGCTGCTTTCAGGTTGAATATTCATCTAAAATGTAGCGGAATCTTTTTCTGTTACTTTGATTTTGGCTTTATCTTTTTGTCATATAAATGCTTTTCTATTAAATATTACCATGCTTAAATAGACAATGGAAATATCTCAACAACGAACATATGTGACACATAGGTGACACATATAGCTGGAAACGTAGTTCACCATTTAGCAGAATCCATTAAATGTGGTCACTGTGTGGATGCCTTGATTGGGGAGTGGAATCCCTCCCATGTGTTGCTGGAGAGAAATGGCAAGATATGTACCTATTCCGTCAAATGAAGTTGTTTCCATCTGCCGGAAATCTGAGAAAGTAATAAAATTCTGTTTGGCAGAAAATGGAGGCACTATTCTTCAAAATAAATACACCTCCCCAAGACTGACAGAGATGGTGATGGAAACTTACGTCGGAGGTGGCTCAGCAGTCCCCATATTTCCATATTTGTCAGACCATAGCCATGGGCAGTCTCCCATGGAAAGGCACTCTATTCATTTGCTGAAGGCAGTAGCTATGAAGTACATAAAAATAAGAATGCTTCAAATTTCAAGGAGGAGTAATTCTGGACGATCGGTCCGTCATTTCTTCAACAAAATGGTTCTATTTAGGAGGCAATAGTTCGGCAGCGTGTATTGGCTTACTTCAACTAATGGAGGAATCATTCTAAGTAAAGAAGGTAAGGTGATTCTAGAAAATTCCTCCTTGTATTTTGCATGATAAAGTGGCTACATTATTGATCCAAATGCGATTAATTCTGTATCTTTGTAGATTTTGGTTTTTAGCTTTGTTCTTTGTTGCTGTACTTTTTTCAGCAGGTGTAAATCAGCTTTCAATTTCTAGTACAGTGGTACTCCTTTCATCGAGAAATAACCTGGATTCGATGTATTGGATTAGAGAAGTATCCTGTCAATAACTTGGGCAATCTTATTTTTAGTACTCTTCAGTGGAATGGCTCTGTAGACCTTCCAACTTACAAAAGGACACTCATCAGGACCAGTTAAAGTTGTATTACTTCTGTTGGCAAATGAATTTAAGTTCATTTATTCATTGCCTTTGACCAATCATATGGTTACTTATCCTTATGGTGATACGGTCAATTTATTACTCAACATAGGATGGAATAGGGTTCAAATATTCCCAGTCTAAATTATAATATAAAATAAAATTGTGATACAAGAATTTTCTTGGGATGTACCTGCTACTATGCATTTATTATTTGGGGATGTTTCCTTTAACACTAGCTGAAATTGGTAAGATGAATTTCCATAACATTTTACTACCTGTTGTTTGTCCCATTTAATGGCAGCATGCTTTCCTTTTTTAGAACCGGTCCCAAGTAAAACTGAGAATTCATGTTAAATGGAGTCTAGCTTGTTCTGAATTGTAAGCCATAGTATGAACTAGTTACAATGAAAGGCAAGTGTAACTGTACCAGGTGGAACTCATCATCCTTTGTGGAAGACTGACAACCCACCCGCCATGGAAGGCTATTCACATAGGTCAGGTGGAGGTTCTAGTAATGTTTCTACATGTAACTATTTATGTGAATCACTTGTTAAAAATTAAACTCTTATACTGTATTGTCTTTTCAGGTCTCTGAGGTCCAACCAAACTGAAGCTTTTTCTACTCAATAGAACCGCACTTGACTTGTTATAGATTTAGGTTTGATTATTTATAGTGCTGATTTCATTGGTAAGCTTTAGCGAAAGGTCTTTTTTATTTTCAAACTCTAGAATAAATAGGTAAGATTAACTTCTGTTAATTTTCAATTTTGTTTTCCTCGCAGTTCTGTCTTTCTATTCTAGATCCTGTTGTGAATCAAGCTGTTTTCTGATTTTGGATTGAAGCTTCCATCATGAGTTATAATAAAAATTCTGTGACAAATAAGATATTTTGGAGCACCAGCCTGCCTTCGTGAGAGATGGTCTATATTCACTTTTTAATGGAATGTATTAATTTTCTGTGCTGGAATTTTATGACAGGTTAAGGTGTAGGATTGCAAGAATTTCCTCACTTGTTATTTCTTATACCTGTTGCTTGTAATATGTGAACATTAACTGATTAATTTTATTTTCCCTCATTAGCTGATGCTGGTAAGTTGAATATTTATAATGTATTCATTTTTGTTTTTTTTTTCTTTTTACACCCGTATGTCATCCTCTTCCAGAATCTGTCATTGGTAAAACCTAAATTGGCAATTTAGTTGCAGATCATGTGAGAGGAACCCATGATTATCTTTCATCATATGCCATATTATAGACAAATATAAACAAAAGTTTAAAGAGTTTAATCCTTCTGCTGGAATTCATCATCCTTTGTGGAGGACTGACTTCCTTCTCTTTCCATTAATTAAAATGAGCTCAGATATTTTAGAAGTTCTAAAATATTTCTTCATTTATGATCTTTAGTTAGTTTTTAGTTTTAATTTTAGTGAATAAATGAACAAATTTGTTCATTTATTCACTAAAATTTGAATTATCACATTTTAAATCATTATACTTGAATTGTTAAGTTTGTTCAGTAATGGTTATCATCATTAATTGTGAAATGTTCTGCAGTGATGTCTCAAGGTTCACATGGATTATCAGAATTATTATTCAGACAGAATTTGTGTGTGGTGAATTATTGGTTTCCGAGGAATTCATCTTTTGTGTAAAAGCTAAAGTGATTTGTTTTCAGTAAAGAAGTCCGGTGTTCAGATATTGTGGTTTTTGCATTTATTATGAGTGTTTAGATATGAGTTTATAGGAAAACCATGTTTAAATATTAATGGTAAGTACCCAGCAAACAATTCCACGTGGTCACCAAGTGGCGTTTGGTGGCAGTTACGTTGTAACACCATGTGGCGAGACGGAGTTGCAGGAACGTGGTCACCACATGGCGCTGCAACTTTACTACCACATAATCACCACATTTTGCCACATTTCTATAATATTGTATCCTAAAATTTATAAAATATTCCAGCTAATTTTGGACCCCTTATAATGAAAAATGACTTTCTGATCACTCCTTTCCATACAAAAATAAACTTTTATACATTGGCATCAAATACAGTAGAACCTCGATTTTACGAAGTTGAAGGGACCCAAAAATTTGCACTTTGTAAAATTCGGGCTTTGTAAATTTGAGGTTTTCTTTCAAGCAATTGAAATCTCTACAATACCAATCCAGTTTCAGTAACACAGTGCATAAAGTTAAATGGGATTGAAAGGAAGGTAATATTTCAATAGAATGAATTATACATCCAGTTTAATGTTTAATACAACAGAAAAAAATTCTAAACATTTTACTTTCTAAAATAATCATCAATTTTTTTTGTTTTTTGGAAGTTTCAATGAAATATGAGGTGATTTTCTCTATACCTGAAAGGTAATTATTGAATGAATCAGGTACACCATCAGTAAACATCTGAAAATTGTGAAGCACTTTTATAGAGTGTCTTAATTCATCCCTTGTAGGGGGGGAAGGTGCTTCTGGGTCATCTTCATAGCTTGTAGAAGAGCTATCTAAGTTCACTTCATCCTCATCTTCTTCGTCTTCATTTAATTCACTGCAGTTATGCGTCATCACATGAGAGTCACACTTGACATATGACTCAGCATGAGAGTATGCATCTGGGATGTACTGATTTAGTTGTGCCATTTCCTTACTAAGGAGGTCCTGTAGTGTGGGAACCTCCACTAACTCCTCTGTCTCTATAATTGATGTGTCACCAAAACCAGCTGATCTCCAGCAGTTGGAAATAGTCTTTGCAGTGACACTGTCCCATGCTCTGGCAATTCCTCGCACAGCATGGAACAATGTCCATGGAGGCACATCTTGCACATCAAAGGCTTGATCTGCAACAAATGTATGCGTACTAAAGCTCTGCTTACAGAAAGCTAAACTATGCTGGTATAAACTTGTCAAATAATTATGAGGATGAAATCGAACTAATTTCTGTTACAAATAAAAGTCACAAGCTCATTCAGGAAGAAAACAATAGATATCACATGCAATTCTCTGTGTGCACTATAGTAGTAGTAGTTCGTTAAAAGCGCTTAGGTGATTTTGCCCATGTGCTCCCACCAAGATTTGAAATCAGAACTGATTCCTCATGAGTTACGAGCGTTACCCACATGGTTCTCCAGGAGCCAATGTGCAATATATTTGCTTCAAATGGAAAAGATTTAAAAATTAGACTACGATTATACTGAATCCCTTTATAGCATAGACCTTATTTCAAGGCCTAGGAGACTCAAATAAGTCACAGTGAATGAAACTCACAGCCATTAATTCCAAGAAACTAGCTCGTAAATATTTTAAGTCATTTCAGAACTTTACTTAAGTTTATTTGAAGCTCCCTCTTTATTATATGCGTTCTACTATGCTGACGTTTAGCGGTGATTTTTGAGAGCTACTTACTCGCGGGTACTTTAAACAATCTTGTCGCGTCACAAATTCTTACCTAACGATGTAAAACGCTTTCAATTAATAAATTACGTATTGAAAATGCATCAAAATTTAATAAATAATGATGTATTACTACAAATTAAGTATTCTTTAATTAAACTAATTTCCATGACAGCTGCAACGAATAACTTCCACAGGAATGCTACTATCAAGTAAAAGGTTTACCAAAGTTCTGCGATGCGGTTGCGGCGGCTATCATATTGCTAATATAATTAAATCCAGAGAAAATATGGAGGTCGCAAAGGATATTTATATATATATTTATATCCTTTGCGACAACGAGTAGGTATTTTTTAAACACAAAATGATAGAAAAGAAATAGAACTTACCAAGCGTCCGAAGATAGTGCTGGTCGAGAAATCTTCGGTAGTGGACTTTAATGCTGTTAATTATTTCCATGTCCAGCGTTTGCAACTTACCGGTGCTATTTGGACTCAGAAAAAGTACTTTTAAGTTTGGTAGCACTAGTCCACTTATTTTATGAACTGGGGCATTATCTACAAGAAGCAGTACATTGTGATTCTCGCATGCGCTCTTCCTCTGCAAGAAGATAATTTGATTCTGAAAAATGCCTGTTGTCCTTCATGCTTTTTTATTACTTTCATAAACACAGGCAAATTTTTCACGTTCTTGAAGCAACGCGGAGCTCTTCATTTTGCAATCACAACTGGTTTCAACTTTTCAGATCCATCTTGGTTACATATCAGCATTACTGTAACCCTATCCTTAGATTTTTTACCTCCGCGACATTTTTCACCACGGGTCCCGAGGGTGGAGTCAGGTAATGCATTGAAAAACAAACCTGTTTCATCCAGGTGGTATATATCTCGAGGGGAATATTTAGACACAATGTCATCGTTTATTTCATGCCACTGCTCAACGTCTTTTGTATTGATGCTACCTTCTTCTCCACAGAATTTCATCGAAGTGATTCCGTATCTTTTCTTGAATCTATCAAGCCACCCATTTGAGGCTTTGAAGTTGTCGCACTTCAGTTTAAGAGCCCAAACCTGAGCCTTCTCCTTCAGAATTGGTCCACTTACAGGCAATTTGCACGCACCACACTTCAAAAAAATTATACAGCTGCCTATCAAGTTGATCAAATTGCGACGATGAAACGAACTTTGTTTTTAATGATGTTGTTGCGTGACTCAAAATTTTTTCCCTTGAATTGACGATTGCTGCCAATGTAGATAAAGATATGCCATACTTCCTAGCAATTTCTGATTTTGTCTGCCCGCGATCACGTACTTCCTTGATAATTGACCTTTTGGTGACCAAACTCAGGGACTTCCTCTTTTTCTTGGTCAGCGATGTTTTATCCATTATTTTACTAATAGGCTCACAGGATATCACAACACAGGCCACCTCGCGCAGAGAGTGGTTCTGACTGAACGCTCACGACTTTTCCTCGATTGGAGACCAACATTTTTCAGGGTGTCCATCATCCAACCATTATTTTTCAATCTTTTACTAGCCAGTTAAAATCCGAAATCCCTGCAGCAGCATTAAGAATTTTAAGTTGTCGCACTCCAATTTAGCAGCCAAGACCTGAGCCAAAAACTCCCCAAGTCGAAAACAAATTCTTATCATCCTCTATTCTCTCAATCTATCGTCCAAATAGAAACCATATACTCCTGGAAACTGCTGATCTATGCGATCCCACGTCGCAGATTCGCGATATTACCAGAAGGCTTGATGAACAAAGAAAAAAAAACACGGCTACGTCTTATAAGCTATCATTTTTCGCGAAAACTGTAATCAAAATTTTTGTATCCCACGAAATTTTCACATTTTCCCATCTAAAATACATGGGATGAGGGTCTTCCCAACGTAGACGATCTGGATTCAGCTGCTACTGTTTACGGCGATCGTCATCCCATTGTATTGAGCTCAGTGCTACAAAACAATTTCAAATACTTCGTAAAACCGGGGTTCATTCACTCCTAGGGACCGGCATCTCACTTCGTAAAACATGAAATCGAAGTTTTACGTAAAACCGAGGTCATTTTACATGTACAAAGATCGGGACCGGCGGAATGGTTCGTAAAACTGTGTCACTTCGTAAAATCGAGGTTCGTAAAAACGGGGTTCTACTGTACTTGTTTTCAGAAAAAATATCAGGATGCTACCCAAGATTCATACCTTTATCTAAAATTTGGATAAAAATGGTCTTTTACTTGAATTCAGGATTAAGACAAGGAAAAGCAAGACATGGGACATTCAAAACCATTTTACTGGGTGCTATGTACAGTAGATTCATTGCAGCATTTATTCAGACAATGTCTCAGTTTAAATCACATCTCAAGGTCTTTATATAAGACATCTCTGAAAGCAGCCAATGGGCTCTCAAGTACTTAACTTAAAACACATTGCATATTTTCCAAATTAACCAATTGAAAGGCTTTGAGAACAATAAATATAATGTTTTTAAAGGGGTAAATTAATAGTACCTGATAGATATTTCAAAAGATAAAACATATCAAAGCTTTAGACAAATTCAAATATTTGGATTAGGAATACTGCCGTTTCGTCACATCTCAGATGTATATTTTCCACATGAAAATTCCGCATAAATCATTAAGAAAATTAATAGTTCCTTCGAGTAGTCATTGATTCAGCAGTAAACTGAAAGAAGGGTTAAGGATGAAAAATACACCAGAAAATATGCTGTAAATAAAATTTTTATTGTTATGCATTATTTTAATACATAAATACATTTGTGAATAAATACATATTACAATGAATTAAGTTTTACATAGCTGAATAGGAATGAAATCTTAATACAGCAAAGAGAAGCAAAACGATGTGATATTGAAAATGAAATCAATTCTTAACTCACTTTTGTTATTCACTTTTACTGCTGTGGATAAGGTCTTCCTCTTGTGAAACAACTGCTTTAGGTGGATCCTAAGATCGAGTATTATTATCTTCAATCCAGGATAATTCTTCTTATAACCCATATCTTGTTCTTTAAACCTTTACTATTCTATCATTCTGTCTGAGAATCTATCAGTCTTCAACGAATACACTAAAGTTCCGGAATTTCTCTTTTTCTTGCACTAAATAAAACAGAAATGACTAAATTAAAATTTGCTTCTTATAAAACTTCCCATGTTACTGCAATACGTACAAATAAGTGTGAAATACAACTTTTACTGAGAGTTTTATTAAGTTTTAAGAAGGCTTAAATTAATTCAAATAATGGAAATGAAAATGTTTGAGTAACGTAAATAAACACTTGGGTAAAATTCTCGATAACACGGTAAATCATCGAGAATTTTACCAACACTTGTAAGCAAGCATTAATATTAGCTTATTAAATATTTAATATCTACTAAAGAAGGCAAAAAGCTTCACTTACGTTTCTTAGCTGAGCTTAAAACTGCAGATAATCTCCAGATGGTCACCATCTTCACAGTATGGATAACTTAACGTACACGATTTCCCCCAACAAATACACTGTGAAAAGATGGAATACATTTACTGCTACTGTTCTGAAATATCCTTTGGGGCGACATAATTCATCGCAATATTCGAAATTATTTCACAACTTCAACAGGATGCCGAGACTTTCCGACGGTCACTCAAATGAGCTATTGCCAACAAAAAAAGAATTCGAGACACTGCTACCACGCTACGAGACTACAACGAGAACCGCTCAAGCTCAAACCAGCCAGATTTGTCAGTTTTCGTATATGAAGGAAAAATGATTGTTTTCCTTATTATTTTCGTAACATAGAGGAAAATAATGCACGAGAAACACGGAAATCAACTTTTTAATAACGTTCGCGCTCGATTTCCTAACGAATCGTAAAAAATATATGTTTTACGATTCGTTCATATGAATTTAAAAACAGATTGATAGATTTCTGTTTCCATCGATGAATTTAAGAACGTACTCTTCGTCTGTAATTAATTTTAATTAAATAATCGAGTATAACGTCGGCTAAATATTTTATTTTATTATTATAAATTTACTCACAGCGATAACAATAGAAACATAAATAATTTTATGCTACTTCTTCCTTTAATATGTCATAAATGCATATTTATATTATTTTTTACTTGATTAGATAATGCTGCGGGTAATTCATCTTCCGTAATTGAATCACAGATTCTGTGTTTTATCCTTCTGCTTTTTTGTTTTATGAATAAATGAATTTGATATGGAAGAAAATCTTTTTTATATAATATTTTATATATAATAATCTCACGGAAATGACAACGTTTTGGCCACGATTATATGACGTTTTGGCAATATCCATTGTGGTGATCACGTTCTTACCACCTTTTTACCACATTCACCACATTCGCCACCAAAATGCCACGTGGCGAATAGTGGCGAACACGTGTTGTGTTTGCTGGGTAGAATGGTTTCCTTCATTTACAACAATATATTCAGTATTTGATCAGACCTTTATCAATGTATTATGTGTTATTTTTTGGAAAATAAAGTGTCTTAATAATAGCAGTGTTATTTCATTGAAACTTTAACCTAATTTGGAACGTCTCCCAGTAAGGTTTTCCTTGCGACAGGATTTCAATAAATATAATAATGAGCAGCCCCCATAAAATACTCCGAAACTTGAATGTAAGCATCTTCCTTAATTTTATTATTTCATTCACTATCTGAACTATATGAATCAGAACGAACGTCAGTATTAAGCCACGGCATTTTAATAAACATTTCATTGTCCTCTCGGCCGCACCTGCAGGTCTTGTATGGTATAAAAGTTTTCGTATTCGTCATTTTGACAACTTTTACTGCATTGATCCCCAATTATGAATTAGAACAAACATTTGCGCCAGCGGAAAATCTCTAATTACCCTAATAAGCTATTATAATGTATGCGGTAAACGATTATTAAGGAATTTTTATGCCATACTTGTTGTTGATAAATTAAAAACTAAGACGGTAAATTTCTAGTTTCACACAGTCATTTACCACTAAGACGAATTAATGCATTATAATATACATAAAATTAACATTATAATAATCAATGAGGTTTTAATACATTTTGCGGAAGGTTGGCAGATGCTTCGTTTTCAGTACCACTCTAGCAGACGACACCGGCATCCGAGAAGTTTACATTGCAGGCATGTTTTATTTTCCATGATAAAAGGAATCAAGAGGACTTAGAGGAAAAAATCGAACATGATCATTTAGTAAAAGGTTCATTTAAACTATCTGAGTCCATGTCATAGGATAGACAAGCTCCTGAGTCCCGTATGAGAGGAAAATAAAACCCCAAAAATACATGTAGTTAAAGGGGAGCCTGCGAAAAGTTCTCACCAGTGCTCTGCGGGTTGCGTTTTTTTGGGCTTCACTTTCCCGACTTTAGACTCGCCCTGTGACATAAGATTATTAACCTATTGTAACATATTATGCAATAAAATCAATAATCAATACAACGAAAGGTAGGTAGATGTTTCAGACAGTTTGTTTAAATATAACTTTCAGGTTCTCTATCTTAACTGAATAGTGAATTCATTAAAATGCAACACCTTGGTGAGATGGCACATTGAATTTCATAACGTAATATTCCTTTTAATCATGTGGTTTACTTCTATTGAAAACATCCCATGTAATACAATATTTATGTAGATTAAATTAAAAGTATCACAGCTAAAGCTAGATAAATCATGAAATTATGTTTTTGTTTTAATTATTGAAGGACTATCTCATGAAAAAACCAAGATGGAGGAATGTGTTTATTTCAACGTGACCATTTAATTAGAAGTAATTAGAAAATTAAAATAGCAAAATAACTTCATGAATGGTCAAGGGAAACACCTAAAAATTAAATTTTACATTGAAAAGATGGTATTAATTATGGAGAAACATTTCACCATACATGATTAAACATTAATGAAAAATACAAAACGGAATTATATTTAATTTTCATTTCTTAAATGTTATCATGGATGCCATTGCATAAAAATCATTATTAGCAACGATAAATATGATTGGCTGTTCGCTTTGATAAGAGCTAGTTCATTGGATGATTTGAATTGTTTAAGCCAATAAAAATTACCCACCACCCACCGCAAATCCCACCCGCATCAATCTTTTTATGACAGACGAAGCCGCCATGTTGACGTGAATCTACATAGTAGATTACTCAACAACATATTTTACTGATTTTTTGAAAATATCTAAAAGATATTATACTAAAATTATTACGGTAAGTTATAGTATTGTCATATTAATGTTTTGAATAAGTTTTATTAAGTATTGATGAAGTTATGATAATATATTTTTGTAACAGCCGTCTCCCGTTTGATGTAACTTGTTAAGAAGATCCGCCATGACAGTCGCACTAAAGTAATATTTAGGATGCTGACTACGAGTGATAATAACTCGCGTAAGTTATAAAATACAGCCCTTGAGTATTCATTTTTATTCTTATTGAAGCAATATATTATATTTTTAATTTATTTGGATCCATTTACTAGGAATTAATTATAAATCGTAAATTACGATGCAGTTAAACTTGAGAATATCAGCGCTAACCACGAAACTTATACAGCGCCAACTAAGCGCCACGACCAGAATTTGAAGCACCTCAGACAACAAGGTAATCATGAAATGAAATGAATGAAACATGTACGTGAAAAATATCTGGGCTACGAGTGTGTAATTTTAGTGAGAAGTGAGAACGTAACGTTTGTCACTAGATGAAAAGCGATCTCGGAACGATTTAACGTAATATCGCTCCGTTTCATTTCGGTGAGATCTGTTAGGAACAGCGTTGCCAAATCATGCACAAAAGTGGGCGGAAGTCGTCATAGAAATGTAATTTTCGGCTGCTACTAGTAGTAAATAAGGCATGGAAGTCAATTAAATTTCTACGATTTACCTGTATTATGCAAATGATATGCGTGATATGTGTAATACGGTAATTATATAGGCATTAAACCTTAAGAAAATAAGTCAATGTGTTTTGTAACTTATGTAATTACCTTATAACGAGTCTATTTATTTCTCTCCGTGTAACAGTTTGAGTAGACAATTGGATTTGAACGAAAAAGATCGGTTTTTTACGCATATATATTAGTCTACCAATTATTTTCATGTACACCAATAGTAGTATAGGTTAAGCTTTTATCTATAATGTAGTAAAAAATGTGAAGTAGTAAGTTTTGAATTATACAATATTTATACGAAATTCTAAATTAGTTAGAATGTTTGAAAGCGAGGAAATGAGCTGGATTCATTGTGTTTATTTGATCCCATGTAGATTTTGGTCCATGTGTCACAAATATTTGTGGAGGAAGGTACTAATTGTAAAAACACAGAACTAGATAGATTCACAAGAATTAAGATATCTAATTCTCATGACAAGCTTTCTTTCAGTTTGGCAGGATAACCTATCAATGTAGCTTACCAAATAAGTGATTAATGCTGATAGAATCATTAGCTTTCTTAAATTTTCTATATATAGCATCCACCTGAACACCATCTTAAAATGTTTTTAAGATTTACTATGATATGTAACCAGATTTTTGGTGATTGAATCATGTTGAATGTCCCAGGTGAAAACAATCCTTTTTATTGACATTAAAGTGTTTGGATATGTTTAATAATCAAAGGCAATAATTAAGCTAGACAGGATTAAAATTGAAATTGGTCTATCATTCAAAACATATGCTACAAGACTTCAAAATAGGCTCAACATGGTTGATCCCAAGGGTATTAGGAGTTCAGGCATTGTTAAATACATTAAAAGTGGTATTCATTACATACTTATGAATTGATGTCTTGATTTAGAAATTTATTTTACCAAAGTTATTACTATTAATGTTTCACATGGATATAAAGATGTATATTTGTATTATAGTTTCTTCTTAGCTCTTAAGTGGGCATATTCTTTTTATAAATGTAGGCGATTTATCAGCTTCTATAGATGTATATCTTCTTTGTGCATAAATCGTTGAACTGCTCATGCTTTGTGCAATAAAAATACATAGATAAATAAACCAATAGTATTAAAGAAAGTATCATATCAGCGGTGGAATACACTACTTTCCCAATCAAAGAATAGGAGATAGAAGATTGTCATTCATCTTAGAATGCAATGTATTTATGATAAAAGTATCTTTTACATCTTTCAGTTATTTCTATCAGTAGATTCGCACTAGTTTTTCACATCTACTTTATTTGTGACAGGGTTAATGCTGTGAATAATACATATTTCCTAAGATTCACTTACGTTTTTTGTATCCACGACAAATTTTTTCCTTTTCAATATCAAATAAAACATTATTTATGATTATTATTTACTATTAAGATTAAACTGGTGATGGATTGAATTAAATAAATATTCATAGCTTAAATGTGTAGAAAAACGCCCACGAGAAGAAGAGTACATAAATTTCTGGTAAAACTATTGTTTAGGACTGTTTGGGAATTTTTTTCTTATCTATTATATATAGATGCTTCTCCGGATTCATTCATATATCATCTATTATATATAGATGCTTCTCCGGATTCATTCATATATATAGCTATATAGGTATATAGATAGGATACAAATTCACAGGCTAAACCACAAGCGTCATTGACTTGAAATTTTTACTGCGTATTGGCCATAACGTGTAACCTCCAGGAAAAAGCGGACATTGAACCTCGGGGTCATGGGTTCGATTCCAGAAGGCCCCAAAATCGCGATTTTCACCATAAGAATACATGGCGGGGATTTTCGAAAATTTTTTTGAGGCACTTCCCGGAAAAGGAGAGAGTTGATATTCAAGGGATCGCTAGATGTCGAGCATATCTAAAGGAAACTATAAAGACATCTACGAATATTATCCTTGGTTCGATGCTAGGTCACGGCAAAAATCGGCCGTTTAAAATGCATTGTGGCGATTTTTAAGATTTTTTTTGGACCCTTTTCCGATGGCATAGAAACTTGAAATTCGGTATGAGGTTAGATATCATAAAAATATATCATAATCGAATTTTACGTATTCGCTGATGGTCCTTGGTTCGATCCCAGAGGGACATTTAAATTCCTCAATGCATTTCTTACGTAGATAACGGAAACAAATTTTAGGTACTTCCCGGGACGATATCGACTTCAAACTTTTCATATAGAAAGATCAAGTCCATACAAATCAAACAGTGCTTTCACAGCTACCAATGTGTCCTGGGTTCGACACCAGGTGTCTCTGCAATCAGAAGTTGATCCTATATTTAGGAATTATTTTGAAACATTTGCCAATAATATAGAAACTTCAAATTCGGCATATAGATAGAGATCATAAATAACTTTCAGAAACATTTTTTAGATTTCTAAGATCGTCCTTGGTTCGAATCCAGAGAGCCATTTAAATTTTTGATAATTAGAACGTCTTTTGAAGCAGTTGTAGCCAATATTTCTGCTTGAATTTTCACACATAGTTAAAGATGGTGATTTTCTAATGTGCTGCTTAGTAAGTTCACCAGTAAGACCCGGGTTCGATGCCAGTCAATGAAATTTCATCGAATTTAAGGAATATTTTCAATCTTTTTTTTTGTTTTGTGGACCGTCCCGATATAATTCCGATATGAAATTAGTGTTGTCGATCTGCTTGCAGTATGCAAGCAACATTTTACTCGTATATATATATATATATATATATATATATATATATATATAGAGAGGATACAAACTCACAGGCTAAACCACTAGCGTCATTGGCTTGAAATTTTTACAACATATTGGCCATAACGTGTAAGCTCCAGAATAATTGTGATTTTGAACCTCAGTGTCATGGGTTCGATTCCAGAGGGCCCCAAAGTCCCGATTTTTCCCGTTTAAATGCATTGCTCTGATTTTCGGGAATTTTTAAAAATACTTCCCGGATAGGTAGAGAATCGAAACTCTAGGAGCCTATATATATGGTCATGATCTACCGAAAGCATAACTGAGTTTTACGGAAAATATCCGGGGTTCGATGCTAGGTCAAGGTAAAAATCGGCCGTTTAAAATGCATAGTGGCGATTTTTAAGATTTTTTTTGGACCTCTTCCCGATGGCGTGGAAACTTGAAATTAGGAATGGAGTTGGAGATCATTAATAGATTTCATAATCAAATTTTACATATTCGCTGATGGTCCCTGGTACGATCCCAGAGGGCCATTTAAATTCCTCAATGCATTTCCTCCGGAGATAACGGAAACAAATTTCAGGTACTTCCCGGCACGATAATGACTTCAAACTTTGCACGTAAAAAGATCAAGTCCATACAAATCAAACTGTGCATTCACAGCTGTCAATGTGTCCTGGGTTCGACACCAGGCGTCTCTACAATCAGTAACTGATCCGATTTTCAATAATTATTTTGAACCCTTTCCCAACAATATAGAAACTTGAAATTTGGCATGTAGGTAGAAATCATAGATACATTTCAAAATCCTGTTTTAGATTTACCAAATCGTCCTTGGTTCGAATCCAGAGATCCATTTACATTCGTGAAGATTAGAACGTCTTTTGAGGCAGTTGTAGTCAATATTTCTGCTTGAATTTTCACACATAGTTAGAGATGGTGATCTTCTATTGTGCTACATAGTAAGTTCACCAGTAAGATCTGGGTTTGATGCCAGACGATGAAATTTCAGCGAATTTTAAGAAAAATTTCAATCCTTTTTTTTTCTTTTGAGGACCTTCCCGATATGATGCCGATATGAAATTAGTATTACCGATCTGCTTGCAGTATGCAAGCTACATTTTACTTGTACTAGAAATAGCCCGATTTCCGATAATTTTACCCAAACTTTTCACCAAAGTATATACTAATAATATTAAATTCACTCTAGTGCGACACACTTAAGGCAAACACACTGATTCAAACGTGAATTACAATCGTCTATTAATAAATTACTTGGCTTACTACTCTGAAGTGTTTTGATTTCACAATGTATAAGCAGTTAGTTCAAAAATCTAAAGATGTAACACTGACAAATACCCGAGGATATTGATTTAATGCTTACATTTATGTCAAGAATGAACGATCTTAAAAACGTTTTCACTGATAAGAATCTAAATGAAAATTCTTAATTTTAAGGTGACTATTTTATTCACAATTAATGGCTATTTATTGATTCTATAAAAGTAAAGCACCGTGTGTATTTACTAGAATATGTGGAGGTATTGACGTGCATCTTCAAGCAGGCGGCAAAGAATCCGATAATTCCTCAATAACTTTAGGGATGCGATATAATTTGATAAAATTGCTGTCTGCCACATCGAAGGGATTGTTACTGTCTATCAATGCTATCAATCTCCTTCTCGTTACTCTTAAATAATTCCTTTTTCTATGTCTCTCCTCCAAAACCGCAGCCAAAATAAGATGCCCGTCCATGTTGTCACTGCCGGTAACAACGTAACTACATCTTTTTTGAGATCGTTATGTTCTCACACTCGTTTCGATACTTAGTGAGATCTAAAAATGCTTTTTTGAGATCTCGCACGTTACTGTGAAAACATGGCCGACTTCTCACTGTTTTAGGACTTCTCACTCGAATCACACACAAAGGACACACTCGAAGCCCTGCTTACCTTGTATACGGCTTGGTCAATATCCGCTATCCCTCCGCCACTGTAAGGGGTCAGTATTTATCTTGCACTTAACACAATTTTATTCACTTTTAGGGTAGCACTGCAAATTATAGAAAACGTTCGCATTTACACTCACTACTTCAAGGAATAAGACGTATGTATAGAAGAGAGCGAGCCACTCAGGCACAGAAGCACAATCACCGGGAACGAAGAAATGGATGGAATATCGGTGAGGCATACATATAATGGAAGAAATATCAATCCATTGTGGTTAGCTCGGGAATAAATATTTGAGACAATTTCCTTATTTTATCCTCTGATTGCACCAAAGCACGGCACCGCTTAAATATTAGAACATCCTTCTTCTAGCAAAAGACTGGTGAGCACATAACTCCTCGTAGTCCAGTGATGAACACGTCCGATGATAGACTGCTTGTGAAATTCCTTCAAAAATGATTTGCCTCCAATCACGAGCCTTCTTGTCCTGTTACTTTCGTCGTTTTGCACCCTCGATGAGGTCCGCAGCTGCGGAAACCGATATGGCACTCCCCCGGTCTACGTTTAGTTCATATTTCACGCCGATGTCTGGAAGCGAGCATGGCTCTTGCAAGAGGTGCGTATTCTTAAATTCCATTATTTGGGTCGAATTTCGTATTAATCTTGAGTTGAAATCCACTGCTAGCAAATTCATTTATGATGGCTGAAGATTTTTGTTTTGTCGTTCAATTGTATTAGTAGCGTTAGTACAGTTACCAAATAATTAATAACAATTATAATTTAAAATTTTTTATTCCACTGGATAAAATTGAAAGAAAAACAGCCGTATAAATAATCTTTCGGTGTTAGAGTGATTCATGCTTTATTTTTTATATGAAATATAACAGTAATAGTTAGGAATAAAGTTAACCGGCCTTGGTGGCCGAGTGGTTAGGGTGCTCTCGGGCCCCGGGTTCGAGTCACGGCTAATTAGGATTTTTCTGATCAGGGAATAGTTGTGTGTGTTTGTCCGATTTGTTCTGGGTTGGCGGCAGAAAGGGCAGCCGGCTGTAAAAGTCAAATTATTGCCAAAACTAACCTCATCATCACCCAAGACAATCATTCATCAGCCAACAACATACAAATATAGGAATAAGGCTTAGAGAAAACAATACGAGTTTAGATAAACTTTCTTAATTAACTCATAGATGTTAAGTCCTTTGAAGATGTAGCAGATGATACTCGTCCATCTTGCTTCATAGCCCGATTGGATACTGAAAGAAAAGTCTGGGAAACAGTAGTTAGAACAATCGATTCAAATCAGTAATCAGTTCAGGCGACAGTATTTTGAAGACCGGCGGCCGTCCACTGCCATTGGAAGTCCACGCCGTGTGTTATAACTCGTTTTGCTGTATTTGGAAGCCAAAGATTCAATTTCGAAGGATGATTTAACCACAATTAGATATGGAAATTTAACAGAAAATTATGCAGACTAGGGGGTCTATCAGGAAAAATAATTCGGGAACCCATAATTTTTAGCATTTTCCTCCGCTCCGAGTCACGGTGGTCGAATTTGGGCCTTACTGGAGATCTAAAGCCTAATTACGCTCAGTTTATTAAGGAAGAGTTGTCGCGTGTCCATTGAAGTAGCTTCTGCTCATCATGCTTATTCCAATGTAGAGGTTCCTTAATGTTATTTTTTATGCAATATTAACTAATATTTACTGAATGCATGATATCGAATTTAGTAATATGGTTATTATTGTACCATATTGATCATGCATTTTTTCTTTGTGTTATTTTTTGTTTTATGTTATTTTATTAACATAATTTATTTAAATTTTAACTGACTATTCTTATTTATGTATGGCATGCGCATACTTACCGGTAGTGTGTTTCTATATTATGTTATGTATTCTTTTCTCATCGTTTAATTATTATTATCTTAGTTTATTTATTAATTATATATTATATTTATAATATGTATTATAATTATAATATAATTGTTACAATTATTATTTTAGTTTATTTATTAATTATATTATTGCGCAGGTTTTTCACATCCCCAATCTTTGTGAGTGTTTTCCTTCAGTGGCATTCCTTTTTCCTAAGAATCTCGTAGCTTTTTTTACATCCACAATTATTCTAATTTTTTCTCATACGATTCTCTTTACTTTAATTATTCTATAATTAATGACTATCGGTTAGATGGAAGAAATAATGCTGCAGCAGCCAATACGGATATCTCTAAAATGTACCATCCAGTGCCTTATGAAACAAGAGGTTCGCCCCTATTAACTCATCATGAGGGACCATGATTCTATTCCAGCGTAGACGGGGAACCAACTGAATACGCTCTCTTACGAAGCTTATGCGTCGCATAAGAGAGTTACTCATTAATTGGAAATTTCGTGCGTCATTCGCAGCTTGGACGGATACAACCATCGCTCCGTCATGGGTGAGTATTTCTTTTCATCTACTTGAGACTTTTGTTGCATGCAGGGTTCTGGAAATCTTAGACATTCTAGCCCTTTCTTCGTGATGTTCCTACTGCTATAAAAGCAGCCTATCCTGGACCGAGGGGGGTGCATTCCCCTTCGAATGATCGAATGGTCGATTTTTAAAGGGCTCTACTTTCTTCATACTCACCGAAAGTTGGTCTTCGGGACAATATAGTCTCCGTGATAGTTCAGCCACACCGGAGAGGAATTGCAGGTGACTGCTGAAGGAGTGGTCCAAATGATTGAGAGCCGAGAAGAATGTATCGAGGCCTTTTTCTCGTTCATTCGTCTTACTGACAGTATGTTAAGATAAGTAGCTGCTTGCAGACGATAGCGCTAATGAATGGATTGTCGAGCTGACATCCATGATATAACTGGTTCAAATGGCTCATTTTTCTGATTTAATAGATTCATTATAAGGAGACCGCAGGCCCACAAATTTTCCGTCTCGCCTCCAATATAGATTCGTACGTCCTTATCAGAGTCTGTGGTCGTTTGCATTAATGCCTCAATGTGCTTCCAAACAGGTCACTTTACCTGATGGAAAGCAATTTTCTATTACGAGGGACTTACATCGGTTGAGGCACTTGCATATCGGCAGTTCTGGATCATTTCATCAAGAGCAGTTTTGTTCCGAAATTGTAAAATGTGTGGTCTGCTCACGATACTGCGCTATCACAACACAACCCATTACGTGTTTTTAAAGATACTAATCAGTCCCCCGGACGACCAGGATGATTGTTGAATCCGATACATTCATTTTCCCACAAGAAAACACGAGGATTTTAAGTCCATGCCGAATTAATAGAGGGAACTAAAGTCAGAATTTATGAAGAGGAGGCAACTAACTGAGATTTTCGCGAATGTAAACTATGAAATTTAAATAGTAGGAACAAAATTACGGACATTTTGGAGTTCATCAAACCGATTACCAATAGGACGTTTATACCTTCTTTTGTAGTGATCAAGATGACGAAGAAATATTACGTCAAGGAAGGGGAAGATTTTTGAGAGACAGAATCTTAACGCAAACAAGATTTTATAGCTGAGATTTTAAAGCAGTGCGTTTGTGTTATTCTCACGAACTGAAAATATGTGCAATGGAATCGAATGTGTAATTTTTCAGAATCTCGCAAATATTTTTAGATAAAATTCCTTCCTGATTAGTATTTATTAAAACAATTATGGAATTGATAAGTTATATATTAAGATATCTATTCTTGAATGTTTCATATTAATCAAAAATTTAAATCAAGACCCGCCATACATGACGGGGGAGTTAACTAGTTAAATATAATATGCATAAGTTGTTAACGGCAACCAAATCAATTAACATTATTTTTTACCTTAAGCCTGTTTGAGTGATCACTGTTTAGTTCGTAGCCAAGTCGGCATTGTCCTTCAAAGGCTTTCTCATATTCACTTGTTGGTTGGTTAAGATGGAATAGTTTTTGGGAGAAAATTGTGTTCTTATTAACTGTTTGAAGATTCCTTTGAATCCAGATATGCCCACTACATCGATTATTCAAAGAGAAACGTTTCATTTCAAGTGCCTGTCTCCCTCTTTAAACTATACTGTCTCTAGCTACGTCCTCACATCGAGTTCGTTTTTCGGATTCCAAATCAAGTTCCACTTCTGTTTTGTGCCTTACGCGCTTTTATATTGTCTACTGTCTGTTTTGTAGCAATACACATCGTTTTTGCTGGTGGTGGATCGTTAGTAAACGAAGCATTAATTTCGTCTCTTTTCAATTGCCATTAATCGCTATCGGAGACCCATAAATGTCAACCGAATGCGATTTTTGGGTCATAAGGAGTCACGCAAACATTACAAACGTAAAGAGGCAATCGTAGCCCTACGGATAGACGGCCTTGATCTTGAAGTGCCGGTAGAATTCCATAACGCTTTCGAATTTTTGAACAACCAAATGAAAAATGTCGCTGATAAAGAGAAAAATAATAGCGGCAACCCGTTTAGCTCAAAGGGGGGCGTTGTAACTTGGGAAACCAAGATGGAAATTTTCCACAATGTTGGTAACGGTGACAATCCTTCCCTTCAAATAATAAGACAAGTGGTAACTTTAATTAGTCCAAAGTTCCTTCCAATTCAAATTTTTCACTCAGGCCAGTCATAGTTTTGGCAAATCACCAAGAATGAAATAGGCTTACCAAACCACAAAGTAGCGATGCATATAAAAAGGACCCGATTTTCAATAACTAAGTAGAAAAGGGTGAGGAGAGAGCTATGAATCTGCCGTATAATTAAATAACTAACTGTCACGCTTGGAGGTGGAATGGGATTAGTGCGAGGGAGATCCTCGGGTGGTCAGAGGTCGATGCTGGGCGACCGCTTCATCTTAACCCAGATAAACGCAGCGGACTGGCGCATGATGAGTTACACACAGTTGGGCTCCCGCCCGTCGGCCCCGGTGATTATCAACGTCTCAAACGAGGTGCGGCTGCCATTTTGTACGTTTCGACGCCTCAACGGGCGTCGCAGGGAGATCTTTTAGATCGACCCCAGGCCGACAGAATGTCGATTTGAGGCAGATGAACCGCCCCGGTGCGAGCGATTGATGTCCTGTGGTGCCTGGCAGCTATTGGGAATTTTGCCGTCCGTGTGGGACAGAGCAGCGCAATCTTCAGATGAACTGGCACCCCGTGCCACATTGGAAAGGCTTCCTCGGCGACATCACCAGTGGCAACCCAGGACTCTCTCCGCTTTCCCCTCCGTCTCCTCCACTCAACGAGCAAGTTGTGACAATGCTGATTATCTGATCATGATTTGCTTATTGCAGCAAAGTTCAGAAAATTCCTAATTGGAAAATGCTGTAAATTGGGTTCCTTTGTTTGGATAGCTCTGCAACGCATGCACCCTTTAGCATAAATGGTAGGGAAAATATTCATTTAAACTGCAGTTCCGCTAAGGACTTTCTAATAGTGAACGAGATTTTAATTTACCACAAAATTAATGCACGTTGAATTGCTAATTTTATCATCAGGGAACCTAACAACTTTAGTCAGCAACATCGAATTTCTAGAGGTCCCTAATCAAGGTCAAAGACTCCCAACTTAAAACCGCTCGCCCGACTAAATCCAAAATCGCAAATTGGATTGAATTTGATCCATCAAGGCAAATCCCTTCGTTTCGAGTTGAACTTGCTGATGACCAGCAGGGGAGAAGTTTTTATAATTCAAAAACTTTGTGGTTTTAAAATAATGACAGACAAATCTGAACCCCCTCCCCCAACCAATGTCACCGCTGTCAGCAATACGGAAATGTAGATAAGGCATACTGGGCTAAGTGCATCCGGTGACACCTTGGATTCTCTCCATGGAGTGTACAAACGGGCCGGCCAAACATGCGAATTGGAAAGGCGACCATCCGGAAAGCTACCGCGGTTGTCCGAAATAGCTCTTGGTAATCATATATTTTGAAAGAGAAAGCGTGACTTCGTCTCAATCCTGACAAATTTTGCACACCGGAAAGAGGTTCCGTATTAGAGGAAAATAACTTCACCGCCATTTAAAACCAACAAGATTTCTTCTCCGCGAATTGCTGATAACCCCATGGAAATCGAGCAAGTCCAGGGGTACAAATTGCAATTCCACCGGGAACCGCACCAAAGCAGATGGACCGGAGGGAGAAAATGGAAATCAAGCGACCTTGCCTACTGGCAACACCATAACGGACATAAGGGACTTTTCATAATCATGTTTAGGAAACATCGAAATCCTATCTTCACCATTAAATGGATAAAAATATGGAGTGGAACGCAAATGGAATTCTAAAATCGAGCTCTGAAACAGCAAGCATTTGATAACCAAAATATATGTAGCCTTTGTTGCCGTTATTGATCTTAAATCCGAAAAAGCGATTCAAATTCGCGATTCTATGAGGAAGGACGATTCCGAGCTCATGGGAGGGTTTCTACATTTACATTAATGCTCCGCAGGGAGTGTGAATTAGCTTAATTAACTAGCTTAATTTTCAGATTACCCCAAAAAAGAGACCAATATAGGCCATATATTTTTGCTATAATCTCGAAAAATTTCATTGCCTGCGAGAATCACGTTCGGAGAGAGGGGGAATCACCGCATCGTGTATTTCGTTGTGTTAATCACTGCTTCAAAATTTCTCCAGTAATTTTTGTCTATCAGTTCTTTCCGTCTTATGAGTTTCCCAATCGGGTGCTCTGATCATTTCGAACTCACTGCTATCAAACCTGGAGTCTCTTTTAACGTAACTAACACCTAAATCTTGTTGTACGTGCTCCTAGTGAAAAATAAACTACCTCTGCTCGATTGAATACCTCGGAGGACGCGATTACACAATCCCCAGAGTTGACCTAATTATGTCTTGGATGTGCAGTTTAAACGAAAAATTACTTCTGATGAGGGCACCGAAATATCTTGAAATGCTTACTAATTCTAATCTCGTGCCACTGATTAACTTAAGCTTTTGTTCAAGGAGCGGGTATTGCTCATTGCTACACATTTTTCAAGGTTCAAACCGAGTAGCTAATCTTCACATTCGTATTTGTGCTTTAAAATTTAACTGGTAATAATAATAAATAAGCTTAACTTCCCAAGCTTGCCAAGTTAAAGTGGTTTTCGTTAAGAACTGCGGTGAGCATAGCATATTCAATTTCAAAGCAGTGCATTCACCATGTAACATCATGTTATAGATTGAATTCTTCAAAATTGCAAAAAATTCGCTGACTCCGCTTCGTTTGGTTATCTAAATCCGAAAAGCAAAGTATGGGGTCGAAAAATAAAAGCAAATGGCCAAACCGTGGGCCTTGGAACTCAGATTCAAAATTACTGAGCCTAATGTTTACACCAGTAGTAACACGAATGAATGAAGAAAGGGTCTCCATGCATTACTTTGGGCTCTGAATCATTTGACCATTCCTGTAGTAGTCGCTAGGGGCGATTTCTTCTCCGGTATGACTGGACTAACATGGGGACAATATTGTCCCGAAGGTCAATTACTTTCGGTGACTGTGAAGAAAGTCGGTCCCTTTAGGAATCGACCATTCAATATTTCGAAGGGGAGCAGCACCCCCTTCGATCCAGGATCGGCTGGTTTTATATCAGCAGGAACATTATTCCACGAAGGAAGGAGTAGAATGTCTAAATTTCCACAACTCTGTTTGCAACAGAAGTCTTAATTAGATGAGGAGAAATACTCACCCATGACGGAACGATGGTTGCGTCAATCCAAGCTCTGACTTAAATACGAAATTTTCAATTTGTGAGTATCTCTTTTATGCGACGCATAAGCTTCGTAAGAGAGCATACTTAGGGTTCCATTGAGAGTTCATTTAAGGGTAAAAATAAAGGTTATATAAAAGGGTACAAATATGGGTTTCATAAAGGGAACATTAAGAGTTTAATAAGTATAATATTAAGGGTTTTATTCAGTGAGTGTTACTGTATTTCATTTAGGGTAAATTTAAGGGTACAATTGATGGTTCCAATAAGGGTTTTATAAAGGGTTCATTAAGTGCGCAAAGGATATAATTTTGTGTTTTATTAAGGTATAATTAGGGGTATATTTAAGAATACATTAAGGGTTTTTCTATGTGATTTATTGGCCATTTCGTTTCAGAGTAAAATTTGCGGTAAAATTAAGGGTAAAAATAAGGGTTTTCTAAGGCTACATAGAGATTAAAATTAAGGGTTTTATTAAGGCAATTATGGGTTTTATTAAGGGTACAATTATGGTTATATTTAAGTGTACATTAAGTGTTTTTGCTTAATGATTAATTAAGGGTAAAATTTACGGTACAATTAAGGATAAAAATAATGGTTATATTTAGGGGTTTTTAAGTTTATACTCTCTCACGGCAAGCGTGTGAACATGGTGCCATATGATGTCTTGAAATGGGCGATGATCTTAAGTATTGGGCGATACATTTTAGAGGTACCTGTAATGGTTGGTATAGCATTTTGACTGGAATGTCAAAATAATATCGTACATTTACTTTTGGAGTTTGAGTCCGGAATAGAGCATATCATTAAGGGATCTTTCCTCTGATGGAATACCTCACGATATTCATCTCCAGAGGGATTTTATTATTGAAATGATAAGCGGAACCTGCTTCAATTTGCTCACATGGTAGCTTAATCTCAGTTCTGATTGAAATTTGGCTGGGACATAGTTCCCAATGCAACATTCAAGAATCACCCTCTTGGGATTAGTAAATCGACCGTTCATCAGGAAAATCGTCTTTTATTTATAAAATTCTATATTTGCAGGACACAAATCAGCCAACTGATATCCCACTTGGTAAAGTATTACTGCAGGAAGGGTAGAGGTTTGTATTCATGATGAATAAATAAACCGAAGTATTTTGATTTCCGCAGGAAATGTTTTTTTCTTTCGCAGGTGAAGGATTTGCTGTGCAGTAATTACATGGAAAATGAACTCTTTGCTTGAAATTGCCTCCCTGATCGAAGTTTGTTTGGCCCAGAATCACTTCTTGTTTAATTATTGTTTTTCTACCCAACCTTTTTGCCTGGCGAAAGGTTCTCCTCTTTCCCACTCCTTGCAGAAACATTTATGGGTCAGCTTGGAACTGTTTCAGCCGGGTGATTGAAGAATATTGGAACATGGGTAAGATGTGCTGCTGATGATATATTTTGCATTTGGAACTCAGTAAATGTTCTTCAGCTCATTCCATTCTCCTTCAGATTCGTCATCGAACACGAACAAAATAGCTACTTACTTTATTTGGACCTCACCCTTTCTATGAATAATAGCAATATTGAATTTTCTGTTTGCCATCTAGTTCACCTTAACTTCCCATCGAAACAGCATCAGTTTTTAAACGAACTAAACGTAATTAAACAAATTGCAGTGGAAAACGGATTCTCATCTAAAATGATCGATTCCTTCCTAAATAATAAGAATCGGAAAATGGCGCTCTCTCTAATCTTTTCCATTCCCCCCATTGCCTTTATCTTTATTCAAACCACGGTGATTTAATTAACCATCCTTACGTCCATTAAGTAATAGAATTGTTCTCCTTAAGTTCAAACTGAAGCTTGCTCTTTATATCCCAAAACACATTGGAAATATTTTCTCTAACAGTGAAGATGTTTCACCCCCAGACTCAAACTCTGGTATGTATAAGTTGCTTTGTGGGGACTGTGAAACAATGTACAAGTAGGAATGTTAAATTTAGGGCTACGTGCTCTATCTTTCCTCAAAACCAACAGCAATTCGCAATTTGCTCATTATATTATTTAAAAAAATCATTATTCCAATTTTAAATGTTTTTCCTTGAACAAGTATATTAGAATCCGTAAACTGGATTTAGATGACGGAAATTCTTTGACATCCGCAATTTCCTTGCAGGAACAATCTCGGCTGTTGCACGTCACTGGCTTCCACTGACAATTACCAACATTCATTTTGATGGAATCGCTAAGTTTTTCATCGAATCATTTTCTAATTCACCCCCAAGATTAGTAGGATGGTTTGCTTAAGTTTGAGATAAATCTTCAAACCTGTATCTGGGCTCACACAGAACAATTAGCTAGACATCCAGTCTCTACTGCAGCATCCACAACTGCTTAAGACCAGTGGACCAGTAAAGAAATGGACCTCCACGAAGTACCTCGAAGCATCTGCAGCCAGCGAAAGAGTGGTGAGTTGGGTTTGGTAACGTCCTCAGCTTCTCAAAGCGAGATGAGGGGACAAAAGGATTGGAGCAAAGATAAGATTCTGCAGTGATTTATGAATTGAAGTGTCGGGCATCTCCATAATCACGGATGGCTAAAGAAATTGTTTTTAAGATCCCAATCGTCTGTCAAGAAAGTATGATTTGAAATAGTGTGCGAATGGAGGAGGTCGGGATTCGCTTGATTATAGATTCATATAAATTTCTGAATATATGTCTTTATTATTTTTTTGCTTCAGAAACTCATTTTGAAACAATGAAAATGACAACAGAGGAGTGAAACCGCCGTTTCCTAAATTCGTTAACAAGGAATAAATTCTCAAAACCTCCTCTGATTGATGATTCCGCTTTAGAATAAAGTAGTGATCCGTGTGCCTGCCTATACCAGACACCGGAATTACGTCGTTAAAGTAATGAAAGATGGAGTAACCTATTATGTAGAAAGGTGAAGCAATTGATCGGGAAAGACATTAGTGATGGAATGGCAAAAGTTAACAAGAGAAATCACTTATCCAGCCAGCATAAGGTGACGATAGAAAGAATATGTTGAGCATTTGTCCGGGAAGAACATGAAACATAACATCAAAGATTTAGAATTGAAGGCAGTAGTAGAACAGGAAAATGTTGTTAACTGGTGTAAATTTAAGTGTTGTGACTACACCCCCTGCCCAAACATCTCCAGACAATGAAGACGGAGCATTACGTTTTTTAATTAAAACTTTGAGGAGACGTCCATTGGTTTGTCCTTTTCGTTTATTTCTTATTTTTATATTTTATTTCATATTTTTACCATTACACACCATCTCATGTTTTTATTACTATTTATGTTCTTTTTTGATTAATATATTTTTAAATGTTTTCAATTTATGATTTTAATTTATATATTTTCATAGTTTTTTTTATGATTTCAATTTTTTTTTTCTTATCTTCAAAACCAATGTTAATACGATGAATTTTAATTCATTTCAATTCAGTTTTTTTGTTTATCGTTATTTAATTTCTTACCACCTTTCCCTCAGAATACCAAATATTAAATGGAGATATTTATTTTCAATTTTTTCATAACGTTGATTAACATTCAGATGTAAATGGAACAAACATAGCAAATAATTTTGTAAGTCAACAAAGTATTAAACTTCCTAGTGCGTACGCTTAGGAAATCAAATAAGAATGTTAAGGAGGCTGCGTACGAATCATTTGCTCCAATCTTGGAATATGGTTAATGCCTATGGGACCCGCATGAGGTAGGTTTAAAGCGAAAAATAGAAAAGGTACAGAGAAAGACGGCAAGATTTGTCTTAGGCAGATATGCAATATTAGCGTTACTCAGATGCTAGGAGAATTAGGTTGGGAAAGTTTAGAGAATCGAAGATCAAAGAAAAGGCTAGAGCTACGTTTTTTAAAGTATACACAGGATTTAATTTGTTTGAGGAATTATCAAACATAGTCACTATGGCAAAATGTGTGGCAGAAAAGACCTTAGACATAAATTTAAATTAATAAAACAGCGAACAAATGTTTGTAAAATCTCCTTTCTAAATCTTTCTATTACAGATTGGAATGATTTGCCTGCAGTAGTCTTGGAGCCCTTCCCAAAACTTCATAGGGAGTTTGTAATAAGATTGGGTAAAAATATTAAGGACGAGTGAGCTTTACGTTGACGAGTACAGTTGGAGTATTGGATTGCCTGGTATGGTGATGTACGGTGGGGACTTGTCCCCGGGACAGCTACGGTAGCCCTGAAGATCTACTGGGAACCCTGAAAAAACTTGTATTATGAGGGAAGAGAAGTATTTTATTTGATACATTTTATTATGTACAGATAGGATATATGTATGTATAATATATGTGATATGTGTTGCCACCGGACGATCAGTCCAATTGTGATATTTTTGTAATGATAATAATAAATAAATGAAGGAGATGAGGGCAGAGGGAGGGGATGAGGGTAGGGGGAGGAATGACATATTATTTGCGTTATCTATTAACTTTCGCCGGACTGTTAATAGGGAATTCTTTTTAAAAGTGAATGATTTTGCTTTACCGGAGAAAATGAAACGTTAGAGCCTGTCAGTGCAAGAAACCGGCTTTCACTAAATGTTCTCACTGCAGATCGTTTTTGTGTTTTCAGTGCTTTTATGATAAATATCATCCAAAAGACTGCAATCTACAAGGTGATGATGGAAAGAATCCTTTGAGCAATTGTCAGGGAAATATACACGAAACATACCAGGGTAAAAATCAATGGTGTGGGCCGTTACTTGGTTATATTACAATCGGTAGCAGGTACGTCCAGCTTAATTAGCTGCTGATACCAGCGTAGATTAAGAATTGAAGCAAGGATTGGGACAGAACGAAATTGTAACTTAGATATCTTAGATTGCAATTGTGATATTCCAGTTATTTTCATAAGAATCTGGAGGACAAGGAACAGAAATGTTTCCTACATTAATGTAGAAAAATTACGATGAGATTGACCAGAGGATATTGACATGCCTATCCGATTTCAGATACAAATACAAGATGAACGTCGGGATTATCGTTCAATTAAATTAATATCTCACGCGGCAAAAGGGTTTCTAATGGTCCTTAATGGTCGGATTTAAGAATTAATTAAAGGGAAAATCTGAGAAAACTCGATTTTTAGATGGGGAAGGGAATTTGGGGTAATGCGGGTACTTGCCGAAGGAATCTTAGGATTTGAGTATATACGGGAATGCTTTGTCGATTTTGAAAAGATATGCGATAGTCAATTGCCAAAACTGGTGGGAATAAAAAGGAAAATTGCGTTGGACTGGAGAGATAGGAGGCTAGTGCAGAATTGGAATAAAATCAGCCTAATAGTTTTATAAAGAATCTTAGGTGAAAAGGCGATTCTCTTATAATATGACAACGAATTTCGCCTTTATATCAAGGAGTTTTTATATGACCGAATCCCGCTCGTGAGCATCTGATCAAAGATACGTTGTAATAACCTGTATAAAAAAGATATTGTGTTGTTTTGAAAACGTGTAAAGGGTTTTGTCATGGATTGAATGAAAGTCATACATAATGGTGTCATAATAAGATGATTGTGGAAAGTAGGGAGTGAGATGGGATTTGCTTTTGTAATGAAGGTCTGATGATAACTTTAAAGCATATGTTGAATATGAGGGGCAAGTAACATTATCACCCAGAGAAGAATACAAATTGAAATTTATGGGAAGCAATTCTTGATAAATGAGACTGCCATAAAATATAATCAAATGTTCTTAGTGAATTGAATACTTAAAAAACATTGTTAATTCGAGTATAAGATATTTAGATACTAGTCTGTTATTATTGGATACCGAAAAAGAATGCCAAGTGAATAGCAGGTAGTATAAGTAAAAAGAGATAAATAAGAAATAATGAGACGTAGAAATTGCCACTCGAAGACGTGAAGGTACGGCAAGGAGGGTAAGTAATCATTAAATGCCTGCTTGAGTCGCAGCTAACGCATTTTGGATACTATGCTACTCTTAGGTCGAATTCAACAGTGCTGTGGTAAGTGGACATGCGTCTCTAAATATCCTGGTCTATGGCAGGGGTTGCAGACGGGCTTCTGTATAATAATCTTGGTGGATAGATTTATATAAAATTGATAATCATTTGTTAGTAATGCTCCGTAAGAAAAGCATGTACAATTAAGTAATTGCGCAATTATCCCGTTGGTGTAGAAATTTTATAAGAGGGTCAGTGGTCTATTACATCTACATTACCCTACAAGCCGCCTTTCGGAATTTGACGGGGTGTAAGCACCAGTGGAATCTATACCACTTCCTTAATCGGTTATTGTCGCGTATCGTATGCGGAAAGAAAGAATTTTTTAAAACTATTCGTCCTAGCATCTATTTCTCTTAACTTACGCTCATCGGATCGACCGAGGTAGCAGGGGGGTTGCATGATTCTGAAAGTATCTTCCGCAAATTAAGTTTCCCTGAATTTATTGAGCAATCGCAGCCTAGCTTCCAATCTCCTTTCTTTCAAGGATTCTTAACCTATGTCTGAGAACATTTCTGTAACGCTTGCTTTTTTTATCGTAGCATTTGTTTAAAAAACGAACCGCTTTACGCTGCACTTTCTCGAGTACACGTTTCATCCTTCGGATTCCATATACTTGCCGCACATTCCAGAACGGGTCTGACCAAGGTAAAATAACATCGCTGTCTCACCTTTTCATCGCATTTACCTACAATACGCTTTACAAAGCCTAGCCTTTTACTTGCTTTGCCGCAGATTTTTCGAATACGCGTGCTCCAATTTAAGTTATTAGTAATGTTGATCCCGAGATATTCAACTGAATCTACTACTTTTATATTAATTCCATTTATTTTGAACGGGTGATTTCTACGAATTTTTTTTTCGAAGAAAGTAACTACGGAGCATTTACCTACGTTATTTCTAATTCCCATTTTTCGCACCACATAACATTTATTTTTATACCAAAAATGTCATACATTCTTCTTTAAACGTTTCGGAAATATTTCTATAAGAATGCACGTATTTTTATTACCGCTTGCAGGCACAATTTTGTCGGTCAATTATTTCCAATTTAAGTTTCCAAATGAAGCTAGGCCTACTGCCAGAAATAGCTAAGTGCATGAGTTATAAACAATGTCAAAAGGGTTTTAAACATTGAGGGTGTCCGCCAACCTGTAAAACTCATGGAATTCGAATCCTCAGGAGTACTCGATAAATTTGTCTGGTATCCTGGAAAATAGATATTTTACTCTGTTTTACTAAATTTCTAACTACGGCTCTTGTTTTTCGCTCCGTGTCAGTTCAGTAATAGTTCCCCTGAAAGGAAGAAACGGTTCGATGACAGCGTTGCCGTGACCAATTTATAGCTCATAATACGTAACTCCTTTCTACGAACTAGTTTAACATTTTGGCAATATTGCAAATACGCAGAATTGGACCGTACGGAGTCGAAGTTTAGGCATGAAAAACAGTGAATAGAGCATGATAAGAATTTGTTTTCCACTTAGGTGGATTCGATCATTAGTTGGCTTCGCAGTTTGTAGTTGGACTTTCTCAGTGCGTTTTAAGAGTTGTCCTCATTGAACATATAGGTATTAACAGTTTTCCCCTTCAGAGACTTCCCTCACTATTCAATATTTCTTCGTGCATTCCAGGGATATATTGAGAAAGTAATTTAACCATTAATACCTGGACATTAAAAATTTTAAAACTCTGAACTAAGTATTCGAGTATCGAAGTCAACTTTAAGTCACAGTCGATCGATACTGTCATGGCGTTTTAAGAGTGTAAACACCGCAAGGGAGATGGAATTGCTAAATAGATTGCTCTCCAGTTTGGTATTATTCCGTTGCTGATATTAAGATCGAGAGGACTCTTACATGTTATACAGCCTTCCGAGCACGTTTTAACTTCGTTGAAGTTCAACTATTTCCGTTCTTTATCGCAGCCCGTTTTTAAGTAAAACAAGAAGTTTCTCCGATATGTTATAAATCTCTCTAAAGTGCTGCACCATATTTTGCTTGTATATTAACCTCTCAAGAAGTCTTCGAATTGTTCTTAAATACTGTGCCATTTTGAAACACTTAGCTTTCCAACTAATTATGTGGTTGTTTCTTCCGTCTCGTAAAGGTTTGTTAAGAACTGCTGTAGGTAGCGGACTGTGATTGTTGTTCTTTGTTGCACTTAATTGGTAAGCAGAGCAAATGGTTATCCGAAATTTTGATAGATACTACTGTCTCTCTAAATTATTATCCTGTTGAAGCAAGTACCATGTCTATCAAAGTTATCAGTTTGAATAGCAACTGCGAAGCAATCTATGAATTTTTCTTGAACACTTTTTAATCTTATATTCATTGTGAGTCATTATTTATATAAATTGTACAATTTGCATACCCTGCTTAAATAAATGAATCTGATAGTACCTATGAGCCGCCTTATTCCACTAAGTATACCTTGCCAATGCGAAGTATTTGAGTACTTTAACAGCTTACTTGAAATAAAAAAAACTGTACCAGGATTCGTGTCCAAGGATTTCGCTTGGAAGAATGTGATTCCAGAATAAAAAGACTCAACCCTATTTCTCGAATAATGTGACTAGGAAATACAGGAAGAGATCGGAAATGGTATGTAAAAATACTTTCGATATAAAGTGGTTGATCTTTCTTACATCACAGTTCACTTGGCTCCTGCCAGTTTGCTAAAAATGTGTGGCCTTTAATTAAAAAGTAATAAATTTGTTTATTCCAAATAGTTTAATCAGAGATTGAATCCCGAAAAATCGATGGAATTCTATGATTGATTGTGACAAAGATTATGAGTAACTCAACAAATTTGTCATTGTCCAGCAAATAAAATCAATTAGATTAATAAAATGTACATAAGATGCATGATAAATTTCGTTTTATATTTAACCAAGAAACCCGAAAATGGTGTAAATTTCTATAGATTGACTTCAGTTATTGTTCTTATTTGAGCCTATAATTCCTGCCAGTATTATATTGTTGGTAAAATGTGTTTAAGTGACTGGGGATAATTTCTCGATGACTGTTTGAGATTACGCTTATATTCACTTGATAAATTCGGGTAAATTACATTTTCAGAAGATACAATCAACCATGGTATCTTGCAACCTTGCTGCTACTTTGCTAGATCTATTGAGCATAAATTAAGAGAAATAGATGCTATGTCAAGTAATTTTAACAACCAATTAGCCCCTCCTTCTGCAAAAAAATGAGCAATAGTAACTAAGTTAGGAAGTAGTTGAGACAACTGTTGTTTACACCCCGTGCCACATACCAAACATGTTGATGTACGCAAATAAACTGGATTGCTATTTATCAGGGCACTTTTTATAAATTCATTGACATGAATTCAGGATTTAAAATGATTCTTCTGAGGTGAAATCTGCTGTAACCCAATGTTCTCAGTGAGGAAAGAAAATTTGTCTGTTTTCCACAAAAAAATATTGTATAACCCGATTTTGGTATATTGACATTCAAATATAATTGGTATAATATCTATTTACTGTGAGTTCAAGCTTCCTTTCAGTTAATGAAAATTGACTGTTGCCAAAATTAGGCCAAGAAAATTAAAAGTACTGCTTTTTATTTAGCATTGACAAAGCTGTCTGTTGATTTCCATCAGGATAATAGATGCAAGAAATATGTTTTTATTCAGTGAAGGGTTACTAATGTTTCTCCTCTTTACTTTGTTCTTTGCACACAGCTGCTAATATTTGTCTGAATGGTATACTCAGCAGTATAATCGATATTTTCTCTTAGATCTTATAAAATGTCCAACTAAGCTGAATCCTATACACTCAATCAAATTTTGTCTGTTAATCATTAAAAGTGTGCTTATAGTCTAGAGATCAAGGGTAAGAAAGTGTCCATAATTTGGAATTAGTTTTTGTGTTTTATGATGTATGTTTTGCAACCCTTAACTAATGGAAATAAAAAGAAAATAAACATTTAAAGTATTGCAAAAAAATGCTATAGAATGAAAATATTTTTTAATTTTGCCTTTGTATGGCATTTATATAAACTAATTTCACCGATTATTTCCGTTTTATTTTTTTTCTTAATCAATTAATGAATTCAAGTCAGAAATGGAATTTTCAATGGGAATCCTTTGACTCATGTGGAGTTGAGATATAAACTATGAGGTACTTAAAATGTAGTCAGTTCTCTATGCATGAAATAGTTATTAACCTTTTATGCTTGAAAGTTGGGCTATATTTGGTTATTGAGTTACAGGCAAAAATACTAATGCAAATTGTATGTAGGTGATTTCCACAAACCCAAAGCATATCTGTATTGTGGGTGAACATTAATCTGGAAATTATTCGTAAACATATGCATTATATCAACTTTAAGATGTTGATTACAGAAATTAAGGTTGAATAACATAGCTAATTATCTAGGATAATATTTTTTTAAGCTGCATGCATTTTGAATCGGGTTAAGTTTATTCAGCTTCATTCTATTGGCCTAAACTAAATATCATGATGAAAGAAAGTAATTTAAATTTTTAAAGTAAGTTCCTACATCAAAATATGGACTTCTTATATGCTTAAAGTGAGTAAATTAACCAAAAATGTGAATTCTCTTCTTATCCCAAAATCTGTACTATTCCATTGAATACTATTCTGTGGAATTGTGCCATTTTATGGTTTAGTTTTAACAGAATGTTGTGTTTTTTCCCCTCCTTTCTAATTTTGTGATTGAAATTTTTGATTAAACATCAAATACCACAAAGTGATGATTCACTTTGAGAATCAGTCTAAGTTTAAATAATCGTTTTTTAACATAATTCCAAGATTAACTTAATCATCACAGTAACTATTGATCATGTATGTGGTGTGCCAGTTCTCTCTCTTTTATTTTCAATCGTGGAACCTAAACTAAATAGGATAAAAAAAATATTGACTTGCTACCTCCTATGAAAAGCATGCACATCTTATAATATTTAGTCTTTAGTCACAACTTTCCTTGGTGTTTTTATGATTCATTAATCTGTGACATTAATTGAACATTCTTTTCTTTAACCCTTAACCAGTGACATGCAATTTTTGTCACACTAATAGTGACATGCGGTCTGGGAGACCGCAATTTTTTAAATATCTTTAAAGTTACTAAATGACACATTTAACAAAGTTTAAAAGCCTTAATAAACTAATCAGTTATTCAATAATTTGAATTCAAATTTAATTTTATGTTAATATGAACAAAATTTCAATTATTAACCATTTTACGAAGATAGTCAAAAATTTGAATGAAAAAACATATCCTATCAAAATAATGTCGCATATTAAAAATCAGGTGCCTATTTTTGTAGCAAAGCCTTTAATGTATTTTTGGGATGATAATTGATAAAATGTTCTTGAAAAATATTTCATTTATTGTGTTTTTCATGGATTCTGCAAACGTTCGATATTACATTTTTTGTGAAAAATGTCCTACCCCTCCATAGAAGCACAGCTCTTGCAAATTTTTTTTGTGCATTATAAAAAAACTGGTTGTCTACATTTGGACCAACAGAAGGAGGTTTTTCGTTTTTTTCATGGAGGGCAAAGTCGGCAAGTCTTCCGCTTCTCTAGTTTATCTTCGAAATTTTGAGGTTTTTCAACTGTTAGGTTCAGAATTCGGCCTATATTGGCTCTTAATTGTGTGGGAATCTTGCTGTTTGACATTATCCTCTTTAATTGTGGCCTTACTAACTCCGCTGCAATGCATTTAATAAAATCGTACCTATTCAGATACTTCTTGTCTTTTAGAGCCTGCTGGAACACAAAAGAATTCACCAATGAAATGTCTAAAATTCTAAGAAACACTGCCATCGGCCATCTCCTTGTTCTTCGACTACATGAGTAGCTGCTGCACATTTTATGTAGTGTATCTACTCCACCCTTGATTGAATTATATAAAGTTATAATTTCAGGTTTCATTGTCACGTCATCAGTGCTCTCTGTGGTGCATTGACGACACCAACCAAAGAGTCCTGTTTCTCTTTGGCACATGAGTAACTAGAGTCACGTTGCCGTATATCCATACAACAAGGACCCTTTTGTGCCTTCTTTTGAAGGCCCTAACTCATTGGATATTTCCCTTTAATTTTTTCTTATCGTCCCGACATAGGTCAGTCCTTTCACCCTCAGCTTCTAAACCAGTTCAATTGAAGTGAACCAATTATCAGCTGTAATATTTCGATTGGAATGAAATATTGGCTCAGTGAGACGCGGAACTGATTGCGTAGGTTTCGAAGTCTTTTTGTCTTCCTCTGACAGACCTTTTCCGTTGGTACTTATTCCGGCGTACTAATAGGCATTATACAAATAGCTATTCGATGTATCCGTCAAACACATCATTTTGAGGCCATACTTAGCTGGCTTACTCTGGATGTACATTTTAAATCGGCACCGACCCTTGAAGGCAATTAACATTTCGTCAATACAAGTTGTTGTGCCCAGTGAATAGCAACAATGAGAATTTTTTACGAAATGATTTAACAAATCAGAAATTGGTGCAACTGGGTCACTTTCGTACCGGATGATTCGGTCTTCATGGTTATCAAACGGAAGACATAAAAGGAGAACAGCAAATCGTTGTCCATACATTACTAAACAAAAACTTTCCTTTCCCACGCCATCTGCAGCAAAAGTACTACTAATATCTTCATCGTTAGATTTAAATATTGCATATTATATTAATAACCCAAGTAAAGCTCTTAATTCAACATTATCTAAATCTTGGATTTCTGGCCTACTCTGGTATACTTTTCTCATAACTTTTGAAGTTTGACATTTTTCCAACACAAAATCAAATTTATTATATCGTCGTCAAAAATAAGCGACCAAAAATGGAGAGGTTGCAGTTCCCTATCTAGAGGTATAACAGATTGCGGTAAAATTTCACTTAACCGATTGCGGTAAAATTTCGTGAAATTTTACCCAGATTGCTTCAAACCTGGTTTTTCCGCAACAACGTTATGCAGACGAGTGTAAACGTTTCTCTTTGGCTCTTTAGAACTCCTTTTATAGTGATTTTTTCCAAAATAATCTCCAACTTTCTTAGAAATCGGATTCACTGAAACACTTACTTCCTCATCATCGTCTTCTTCATTCTCATCGGAATCTGTATTGTGATCACTAACAATAATATTATCCTCCACAATCTCACTTTCTACTTCACTCTCATCTTCCCTCAAGTATTCCATAACTTGCTCCTCAAAATCAGGAGCGTCCTGTCGTAGTATTTGAGAGGGACCGGGTTTATCACTCATGCTTGTAGTTTTTGTTGAGTACTTATGTCGCTGTGAAAATTGATAAAATATCATCAGTAGATTACTTGTTCAGGAAAATATTTTGAATCCACGGAATAGCGCAGGAAGAAATTTATCTGACGAATGACAATGATGATCACAAGGCAATTATGTAAATATTGCACCGGGAAGACAACGTTATTCAAGAACAGTAGAAAATTTTCCTCCTTACTAGCTCCGTATATGATGATCGCTCACCAACAGATAATAAGTTAGCTGCTCTTATTTTCCCAGGCAATTGGTTTTCCTGCTGCCATATTTGCAAATTATTTTACAACAAAGATATGTTTTAGAAAGAAACGAACTTACTGAAAAAATATAACTCACATAATTCGTCTTTCAAAAGATCCGTGTAGCAAGATGATTACTTGGCAACGAATAGAGCGAAACTAAGGAAAGCAGTTTGGGGAAAATCCGAGAAATACGTTTTCTTTCACATCTGGTCATGTACTGCTTTGTTTTCGGGTTTTCCCCAGGACCACTTCACCCTTTCCATTGGGGGTCCATATTCTGCTGACAATATGCTTCACTAAAGGTCATTCATCCCAGGCACAAATGAGTAGTGGCAACAATGAGAAATTCTCGCAGGATTTGGTTATTCTGAGTTTGCCGCCACTTCGGTCGCATCCATAGTAAGTGACATTCTAGGGTCGGAATCACAGCGAAATATAAATACGAAAAATTCGGTTCCATACACATAAGGTGTTTTAATGCAAGTATGATTTAATATTTTTCTAAAAAGATTTTTATTGTTGGAGTTGATACTATAAAATAACCAAAGCAATCAGTATTCTTGAGGACGACCTCAACATTAGCCTACTATCATAAAATCCATATATTTTGCCTAATTTATGCTTTTCAAATAGTAATAACAAAGAAATGTGTAAATAATAAACAAATGTAATAAATGAAGTTGAATTTTGTAAGCCTCCGTAATAATATTCACCCATATTACGAATTGAGTTTTCCCGAATCAGTGACGTGCGGTCTCTCAGACCGCGCATGAAATTAAATCGCAACTTAATAGAAATACAAGTAAGATAATTGAAATTCGAAGAATTCTATATACTACGTAAAGGTATCTAAGAAGGTACCATAAATAACAGATTTGTTAAAATTCAAATAACTTTTTTATTCACAATAAAAAAATCGCTGCGGTCTATCAGACCGCATGTCACTGGTTAAGGGTTAACAGCCTCCAAAAGAGGAGAGCAGTTGATTGAACTCACCGACCAGAGGGAACGACAGCAAGCCCAGTTGCAAGAGGAATTGGATATCCAAGCTCTGGAAATTCAGGAAGAGGCTATAAGGCAGTTAGAGGTTTGTAATTTTAAAAATATATATTTTTTGCTTTTATCAAGAAAAGGGCATGCGGTAGATTCTCGTGGGGGTGTCATCTACAATGACACATGTCATTTTATCATGTAGAGAGGGCTATGTCTGCATTTAGAACTTAGTCCAGAAGATGAAAGTATAATTTCTTAGTCCACTTCTATGATCACCTGATAATAGGAAAACTGTTGCTGTTCTTTCTGAATTTTCAATATGTCCCATGTGCTTAGCATAATCTTCCAGGTTTCAATGCTCTCTCTTGTTCATTTCCTAAATTTAACTCAGCTGGTTCTACTTGCATAGCTGTCACTTACTATACATATCTTTTGTCTTTCTGAATTAGTGCAGTCATGTCTAGTCCTCTCCCTTATGTCAACACATTACCATTTCAATCCTTTATTCTTAAATTCTTTTGGTATTTTACTATGATTAGGTGTTACTGTCCAACAACAGTAATTTTTAATTTTCATTAGACTGTTAAAAAAGGTATGGGGAAGAGAATAAATTGTATGCTGTTTGTTTATGACCATTCTGTGTCATGCTTTTTGTTAAGTTTTTCAAAGTAGTATTAGTTCCAGTTGTATATTTTCAATTTTTTATCTGCCCTCTCCATGATATATATAGTCTTAAAATGTATAGCTGTATGGTTCACAATATTTTGCATTTTATGCAGATTTATTTATATTTTTAGTAATTTTTGGAAACTCTTCTTTCTTTGAGGAAAAAATACTTTGAGGAGAACAATGTATTCCACAGTTAATTGTCTAGATCAGCGGTTCCCAATTGGTGGGTCGTGGAAGGGTTACAGGTGGGTTGTGACTCGATCTTAAAACCATCAGAAACCATCATATTTGCAATATTTGATTGTATACACAAGGAAGGGATAAGAAACAAATAAGGTTTTTTACTCCACCATGGCTGATGTACCGTGGAGATATTCTGATAAGGATAGGTGTGTTGCCAGCAAAAAGGTTGGGAACCACTGGTCTAGATGGTCCATAGATGGTCTATATAACTTAGCATAGTTGTCATTTAGTATGTCAAATTAAGATCTTATCTTCCAAAGTTAGATATGACCTCTTCATCCCAAATTGGAATTGGTTGTTGGGGAATTTACCCAAAGAGGGGACTACCTGTCAAATCTCATTGTTCGTCACTTTCCTCAATTCTCTTAATTCTAAAATACATTTCACGTATGAACTTGAAGCTATTGGTGTACTAAATTTCTTGGACTTGTCTATATGTGTTATTAATTGCAAAGCTTCCTTTGAAGTACAGTAGAAGTCCGTTATAACGAGAGCTGACAAAAATCGGAAAAGTACTTATTAAAGCCGATTTCTTATTCTAAATGTCCATCCTCTTGAATCCAAGGGTAGCAAATGCACTAGGATGGATCTGTTAATTCTTATGCAAATACTTCAGAATGCATAAAAGAGTATGTTCATGTCAAAAATGTTATTTCATTGCCTCATAAACCATAACCAAAGTGCATCCTCTAACATAAAATGTGGATCATTATTGCTCAATAATCGTCAAAGCTAATAATATATCATTTGATAATCATATTAGTTAGGATTTGGTGATGTAGCATAATAATTATAGATGGCTTTCCAGTAGGATAAGTAGTTACGAGAGTCATGTTCGTTAGACACGAGTTTTTCTCTGGTGCCGGCAATTCTTCAATGCAGCTGGTGAGAGCAGAATTCCTTTTCCTCTACCCTCATATATCGTCTTATCGGCAGCTCTCATCTTTCCTGTCTTGTCCTCCAGGCACAAAGAGAAACGTTCAACTCCCACCCTTTAAAGCCATGCCATCTCTCACTTCTGAAATCTTAATCGAGGGAACCGAGAAATAATGCTTTTCTTGTAATGCTACTAATTTTTAGGAAAAAATAATCAGATAAACTATGTAAGAATGGAAAGCGTTTTATTTGAAACATGGTAACAAAGCACTTTTGATTAATCATTAAACAAAGCACAATTGAAGGCAACTTGCAGGTACATACTTGAATCCTTCAGTCAAGTATTAGCCAAAAATATCACCGTTCCAGTCAACTCGCATTAATTGTTTCCCAAAATGTGCCCCTTAGTTAGTAAATACTGTCTGCCGATTTCGGATTTACTCTTGGTTTCTCTTTTGCACAATTTCAAAATTTCTTTACTTAATCTAAAGCCTTTCTTTTACTCTCCATCACAAAACTGTCACACTAGAAACTCAAGCACTGCTTTTATCTCTTATATTCCCCCCCATTAGAGGATTTGGTGCCAATTTTTGAATGAAAACAAATCCCACAGGTGGATGCCAATAAAATGGAAACTTGATTCAAACAAGAGGGATCATTGCCGAAAAGAAACAAGATACAAGAGGATATGATATAGGAGACGTGAGGGACAAATGGGATAGTGAAACTTGTGAGACGTCTTCGATTACGAGATATGCTACCTGAAAGACGAATATAGAACTGTGGCACTTGTTATAACGATACCTCAGAATTTGATCACTCCTTATAATGGACGTAACTCCCTATCCTTTTTGCTGTGGGATGGACAACGTCCAAAGAATCACTCGTTATAACGGACTTCTACTGTATTTAGGAAAGATTCTTATACTGATCATGTGATCCCTTCTGATTCATTCCATCACCATTCCCCTAAAGCCCCTTGTATGTATGTATAAACACGCCAGTTTCCACTCCCTAATCCACCTCCTTTTAAGTGTCCCTCTCTCCCACAAAGCCTTTTCTAAAGAACTATCCACCATCAAAACCATAGCCCGGAATGATGGTTACTCTGAAGAATTTATGAAAAAACTTTTATGGAAGAAAACCAGGAAAATTGCCTCTGCATCCAATTTTCCATCCCTTTGTCCTTATGATGTTCCCAAGATAAAATGGGTGAAGCTGCCGTTTTTGGGAAACATTTCCTATAAAATCTCCACCATTCTTCCGAAAAACTTGAGGGCTGCATTTTATAATACTTCCAACTTTCAGCGCTCCTAATCTAAGGTAAATGATAAAATGGATCCCTCTGCACTAACGGGGGTCTATGAGTTGCTGTGTGACAATTGCCTGCTTTGATACAGAGGTCAGAGCGGGAGATCTGTAAAGACAAGGGCCCAGGAACCCCTACAGAGCTACTGGCTAAAGAATCCAACAACCTCAGCCTTTGCAGCCCACCTGCTGGAGAGTGGACATAGCAGTTCCTTTTCACCAAAAATCCTCCACCGAGAACCAAAGGGGAGAAAGCTGGATGCACTTGAAATAATAGAAATAACTTCTGCAGAAAATCTAACAAATGAATATAGATTTTCAAATCCTTCCCCTCTCCATACTCTCCCCTTTAAGTTCCTCTGATGATATATATATCGCTGCTACCTTTCTCACTCCCTCACCAGATGATGGCCTTTGCACCGAAACTGGTCGTGAATTAAGTCCAATTGTATGGAAGTTTACAGTGTTTTTATTTTCTCTAACTTAATTTTACTAATATTTTATTGATTTGCTTATCAACACCTCTTGTGATTTACATTTTACATTTACATTTACATTTAAACCCTGCAATCCGCCAGTGGCGCGTGGCAGGGGGTGTAAGACACCAAAATACCTATCTAATCTGGAGAGCTATTTGCTTCTCTAATACTACGCGGAAAAAGTAGAGGCATTAGTTTCCTTTGCTTGAAAACTTTCTTGGCCTAAGTCAAAGAACCTCATCTTGAGCACCTTCCATTCTAAGAAAGTATACTACTCAAGTATGAGATTATATCCAGCTATTCCAGTTTTTCTTCATCCACACTTATCATCAACATCCTGGTTCCAGCCCTTGTTTCCTTCGTCCCTTATCTTTTTTGTTGTACATTAGGTAAGGATTTTGTGGAATGATGACTGAGATGGCCCTACTCCCATCACTGGTGGGTGCAACACTCTCCTTTTCAAGTTCCATGTATGCCATTGGCATATTAAAATTTTCGCACGTTATATACATGAGATAATTAGATGAGGTGCCATTCATTGACTTCCTAAACAGTGATTTAACAATGACAGCATCACTCATAGTGTCCACTCTATGAGTATACTTGTATTTGAGCCCATTCACTGAGGTACAAGTGTTGCATGAACTCCTTTTTGTCTGGCTCCTATTTAATGACCTTTCTGGCTTGGTTATGATCATACCATGAATAAGCTTCTAGCGAGTTTAGCTCTGTGGATCATTAGAACTTACTAGGACCTCTACCATCTACTTTACTAGGATGTAGTTCAGGGAAGAGGGAGTTTCAATTACTGTATATGCCGGTGTATAAGTCGACCTTTGAAGCCTAAAAAAATCTCTCAAACATCAGGGCTCAACTTTTACGCCAAACACAATATTAACCCTTTACCACCAAGGGGTAAATAAGTGAAACTGCTGCATAACACCTGTTGTACCCAAACTCTTGCAACTCAGCACAATTATTTCTTACTGAAACTTATTTTTGGCAAGTCTAATATAGATATCATATAAAACAAATTTAATCACGGAATACACTTGTGGCCGAATGTTAAAACTGAAAGCCCAGCATCCTAATTATCTGCAAGCCACCAACTACCAATAAAACCAATAAATACTACTAATAATATCGCACGGACAAAGTTTTCTTTGGAATCAATGTGAGAAGATGGCGTTACATGGTAAAAAGCCATAATAATTAAATAAAACTTTTTTGTTTAACAGTTCTCTTTACTTGATGAAGATGAGGAAGTTTTAAGGTTTTAAAATGACCACATATGAATTATGACATGTTTTCATAATAAAAGAATTGCTCCATTTTCATATCTTTAAAATAAATTTGAAGCATATTTATTCTTCCCAAATTATATTCGTTTCTTCACGTGTATTTTTATTTAAAAAATATTTAATATATATTTGGATGTTCTCTTTTTACAAATAAAGATCAAATGCACATCATAGTTTGTTTTTGTTTATATTATTGTTATGATTCAATTTAGCGTTAAGAGTTGGAAGTTGCTTTAGCAGTGTCGTGCTTTGATATTACCACGCTATATTACCATTATTTCTATAATACATTTTTAATACAATTGTGTTTCGGTTATATAACCCATATTTATTTGTGTAGCCTGAGTGATACCAACAAATGAAACTTGTGTAATAGTTAAGCAGAGTTGAGAAGTTGACATGTCAGCTGAAAGAAACAATTCTAGTGTTTTAATCTCATGCAGTAAATATTCCTTAAACTATCATGTATTTATGGATACCGTAGATTTTATTCCCATAAAATAGAGCTGGGGAAGTGGTGTTGCCTTATTTTTTGGGTCGACTTATACGCTGAACATAGGCTAAAACCTGAAGTTGACCTCAAAATATTAGGGGTCGACTTGTATGCTGGATCAACTTATACGCCGGTATATACGGTAATTAACATTAATAAAAATATAAAATTAAAACTGTTATAGTGGTGGAATAATATCATAATTTATGTAAAAGGTGCAGTATATTGAAAAGAACATTAGTAAAATGTTTTAACTTCTCAATGGGGAAACAAAACGAAAAAAGAATAACTGTTTAGCTTCCTTTGATATGAACACAGCTCAGAGATAGAACTAAAGAGTATATCAATTCAAAGTGGAAGAAGAAATGTTGAAAAAATTTGTGTTGAAATTATTTACCGTTACCTTACTAAAATGAGAGTGAGAAAAAAACTTGAGATATTACATCCAAGGAAGGGAAGGTATTTACTAGTTAAGTCCCATAAATAGCCAGACTTCCACAGTGGGAATTTATTAAAGAAAGAAGCTTTAGCAGGTCTTAAAGATCTATTAAGGTTAAACTTATAGAATGTGTAATAAATTAGTAATTTTTAATCAATTAACTATGTTAAGTGATTCAAAGGTTTTTTTTTTATTTTAGAATGACATCAGCGACGTAAACCAAATTTTTAAGGATCTTGGTGCCTTGGTACATGAACAAGGTGAAATAGTTGATAGCATTGAAGCAAATGTAGAGAAATCTGAAATTTCTGTGTCTCAAGGCGCAACTGAACGTCGACATGCTAGTGAGTACCAGGTAAGAAATGATGACTTAATTTTTCTTTCTAATTTTGATTTCATTGAATGATGTTATGATGTGTAGTATTATATCTATTTTCAATTCCTCTTAAATATTTTGACGTACAAGGGGAACACATATTCGCACTAAATATTTTAGGGCACATTCTTTGCTTAAAAATAGTGGACACACAGTGGAGTTGTTTGTAAGCAAGCTTTTTACCTCCATAAATATTTAAGATGAGAAGTCATAATGGAAAATCACAGTTTCAATGCTGTGAGATTGGTGAAAATCTCCACCTTGGCTGTAATTTAAGATGTAGGACCACGCCTCTGCCTGTTACAGAGTTTTCTTTTTTATATTATTCTTTATTGCAAATTTTTCATCAAAACAATTTTCTTTTCATTGAAGATTCTGGAAAGTGCCTAAAAAACATGGAAATTTATGTTGATGATTCAGGTTTACCGACTTGTTCGTGAAAAGTCAGTCACCAAAATGCACTCCAATGCAATGTGTATTTCTTCCATCAAGTGAACAATTTATGAAACGATTCAGAATATGGGTTTTGAATGAAATTATTTCAAATATCACCCAAATAGTTCAACGACAGTTTGTTATGTATCATTTAATGAAATTTCCTGTATTTCCAGAAATCCTGGCAACTCTTTATTTTGAGAAAATCCAAAATTTGGGGTCTTCTATGATCGAACCAGTGATACTTGGGCCCCATATTTAGAATTCAGTAGTTGGCACCCACACAAAAAAGGCTACATAAATGATTCTGCTATATATATAGTAGAATATAATAAAATATAAAAATAAAATATACTGCTGATAACCTTCTATATAATAGATGCTACAATTCCGATGTCTGCCATTTTGTAACATATAGTTTGCAAATACTCAAATGTGATCTTAAAATGGGTTCAGCATTGGTTTGAATGTGAAGAATTTCCCAAAAAATCTAAGACTAATTTTTGCATAATTTGGTCAGGTTTGACTCCCTGTATAATATTAACGCACAAAAATCAAATCACTTGCATAGTTGTATGCGATATTTATTAAGCTGTAATCATGCAAAGTTTTAAGTCAGCCATCAAAAAAACTACTTTTGTATTTTTTTCCTGCTTTTTTTGATTCTAGCCCACTATAAGATGTTATTTATATTAGAATAAATGATAACTTAAAGGCAAAGAATGCTTTAAAAGTAAGAAGATGTAATTTAATCGCTAGAGGATAAGTAATCAGTGAAAAAAATGGGAAAAAATAAGGTTGAACGTTTTTTAATGGCAAAATTAATACATAATTACTGTGACAAGCACAGATTTGGACTAAAACGGGAGTGATTCCTTCTATGAAATTCTAGTAAATTTGTCCTGGTATTAATTGCAATGCCACTTTGTTAAAGGGTGAAAACTATAGCATATCATCAGAAGTGGCCAAAACAGAAGGGCAAGTGTTTGTTGTTTCTGCTTTTTAAAATTTTGTAAGCCTTATTTAGAAAGAAAAATAAGTAAATGTTACTTAATCTCAATCTAAATTTTAGTAATGATTAATGTTGTATTAGTATCCAGTATAATACTAAGAAAATATTTCAATTTATTTTCAGTAAAGCATCTGTGTGTGTATAAAGTAAGTCCGTAGTATATATAGAGTCAGAAAAAAATCTGTACAGTTTGGTCTGGGATGTTTTGATTGATTCAAAATCATAAGAACCTAAGAATCTTCAGCTAATAAATTGGTCAAAAAGTAGAAATACATTGGCAATCCTGAACACTCCATTTCATCATTGGTAAATTGGTAAATTCCTTTCAAGTTCTTACCATAATCTTATGATAAGTTTTGAAACTTAATTTTTGTAAAGAGTTCTATTTTTTTAATCAGAGAAGAAATATTTAAATTAAATATTTTTATTAAAAAATGAAATTCCATCAGATTTCACTTAGTACTTATAATTGAGTTCTATTTTTGCATTAAGTGAGAATGACATGAGTTATTAATAGTTTTAACTTATGGGAACTTGAACATAAATGTTACTTGTTGGTTTTGAATTTGAGGCTTCTTATTTTTAGTGATCTATATTTTACTTGTCATCCTATTAATGTTTTGTTTTCCTTTTCAGTCAAAGGCTAGGAAGAAGAAATTCATCCTATTTTTATGTTTGGGATTGATATTGGCTATAATTATTGGTATAATTGCTTGGGAAGCAAACTAAGAAAGTAGGTATCCAGTATTTACTTGTTGTAAATTATTGCATTTTCAACAAGAATTTTGCCTTAATTTAAATTTTCTTTTTTCATACAGGCATTGTTTTGACAATGGTTGGTTTTGCTTGGACTAATTGTTGTTATTTGATCAATAATTGATTTGATAATATTGCGGAAAGAAGGTTTCATATGTTAGCTGTGTCATGCTTTGAACCATAAGAGGCCATCTTAATGTATGGCTAATCTTCTCATTCCAGTATTGCATAAATAAATCTAATGCGTATTGTGAGAGTTTCCATGTATAATTTTGGTGCATTTTTCTGAGTGACTCTTACTATTACAGTAAATAGGGAAAAATAATTGCAAAATCAGACCTTGTCATTGATCAATGAGGAACTCGAGGCGGTTCTTAATTGTCTATTTAAACCCGTCCTTTGTATGTTGTCTACTTCTGTCCCGTAATTCCATTGTATATTTCAATTTTAATTAAATGCATAATTTGCTGTTTAATATAGCTTTTACGTGGATTATGTGAAGAGTAAATTATATATATCATAATAAAACTTAGTCGCATAATATTCCTTTGAGATGTTGTGTTGCAATAAATAATAAATTATGTATGAAACAAACTTGATTTATTATATAGTTTTCATCCCAAATTTATTAGATACCAGTAATGATGTTTTATTAAAACTTAGTCTGCCTAAATTTGTTTATAAAAGTTGTGATAGCTTTGCATTGTTATCGATGTGTTATTATATGTTTTATTATGGTATGAATTTATTTAGTATAAGTTTAAAATGAACTTGCCCAGCTTCAGCATTTCTTGTTATTGGAAATGTTCAATGTTTTAGTTTTTGTAAATATTTCCTTTTTTATATTGATATTTGTCTTTGATATATAATTTCAGCAACCATTGGCATGTCTATCTGTATTTGACTTGCAATAATTACTTAATATTTTTCTCATGGTTTAAGCTCTCAACCTGTGTTCATCTGTAATGTTTATGAAGCTATTGTATCAAAGGAGCACTTTTTTGGCAGGGTTCCTCCAATTGTATTTACCTTCTATATAAGCATCAATATTAAAAAATGTTGAATCTAATTGTTTGTTTTTCTAACCCTAATCCAAACTAAGAAGGACGTTTTCAAATATTATCCTTTGCTCGATGTTCAGTTAGGGAAAATTTTCCCATAAGGAATGATTATTAAAAGAACAGAAGAATAAGAAAATATTATCATTTACTATGGCGGGAATAAGGAAACTACTTTGTTACTGTAGCTATTACGATAGATTCTGCTGTCTTATAGAATCAAAGTATCCAAAGGAGATTTCCAGACAGAATTAAAAAAAAAATCCTAATGGTCAAGGCTGGAGAGACCAAAAGGTAGAATGAAAGAGACAATGGATTGCATAAGTTAATATAAATAGGAACACACCAATAAATCCTCAAAAGCTCAAATCAAGATTTGGATAATATTTTGGTGTGACCCTTTTTATGTTTACTTATGCCATCAATGGTCTTTTTAATTCTACATTTATCTTGAATGTGAGAAAAGTATTATTGACTAATGTAACTGAAGACTGAATGCCAAAAATGTTTCATCATATTGCCCTCATCTCTTTATATATTTTAGGAAACACCACAATCAATTATTAAAATATAACCACTGTATTTAGCATTGCAGTGTTTTATTATTATGAAAAATAGAGTGGTCAATTTATGTAAGAGATATGTAAAAATTGGAAGTGAAAGTAAAAAAAGTGAAGAGTTTAATGAACAAGTCTAGTTTAACTTGAATTTAAAAAATTCTGGCTGATCATTTTTATAAATAGACTTAAACAGTAATTTGATTATCTTTATAAACTCTAAATGATATATTTCTAAATAAATAAAAATTATCATCTGTAGACTTAGACCTTGCCTTCTTTTATTCCATAGTAAAGAAGCAGAATACATGCTCTGAAATGGGTTATGATCCAGTGTGTGATACCTAAGCGCAAGAACATCCCAATTCTTGTTATCTCATACAGTATGGGAAGAAGTTGGCTTACAGGGGCAATTGTATTATATCTAAATCATTTTCTTAATAGGAAGAGAACATTGTAGTGGGAATTATAAAACATGCCATCATCAAAATAGAATTTCCATGTCTAGAGGGTTGATTGAAATTCAAAATGATCTGTTCTTGGAATGTCCAATGTTTTTCAAGAGATCGCCAGATGCATAACCTATTGGCTCATAAAATTATCAACGTATGATATTTTGCATTGAATGTACATAGTACATGTAATAGAGGAAAACGAATGATGTTTCAGTGAAATTATCCGTTTTCGATGCTTATTTCGATCAAATCTTGGCAAAATCACGAAAAGTAAGGCAAAATCGACCAAAAAAGATTGAAATTTCGCTGTTAATACCCGTTTTCAATGCTTTTTTCGATCGTATCTTGGCAAAATCACGAAAAGTAAGGATAAATAGACGAAAAAGATTGAAATAATGTTGAAATAATCCGTTTTCGAAGAATTTTTTCATATTATCTTGGCAAAAAAGGGAGAACTAAGGCAAAATAGAGGAAAAAGATTGAGATTTCGGTGAAATAATCCGTTTTCGATCATTTTTTCAATAATATATTTGCAAAATCACGAAGACTAAGGCAAAATAGAGGAAAAAGTTTCAAATTTCGGTGAAATTATCCCTTGTCGATGCTTTTTTCGATCATATCTTAGCAATATCACGAAGAGAAAGGCGATATAGTGGAAAAAGATTGAAATTTCGGTGAAATTATCCGTTTTCGATGCTTTTTTCGAACATATATTGGCAAAATCACGAAAAGTAAGGCAAAGTGGACAAAAAAAAATTGAAACTACATTGAAATTATCGATTTTCTTAGCATTCTTTGATCATATCTTTGCAAAACAGGAAAACAAAGGCAAGATTGAGGAAAAAGCTTGATATTTTGGTAAAATTATCCGTTTTCGATGCTTCTTTCGATCATATTTTAGCAATCTAACGAAAAGAAAGGCGATATAGAGGAAAAAGATTAAAATTTCGGGGGAATTTTCTGTTTTCGAAGCTTTTTTTAATTATATCTTGGCAAAAACACGAAAAGAAGGCAAAGTAGACGGAAAAGATTGAAATGACGTTGAAATTATCCATAATCGAAGCTTTTTTTGATCATATCTTGGCAAAAACCGGAAAAATAAGGCAAAATAGAGAAAAAAGATTGATATTTCGGTGAAATTATCCGTTTTCGCTTATTTTTTCGATCAATTCTTGGCAAAATTACGAAAAGTAAGGCAAAATCGACCAAACAAATTAAATTTCGTTGATATTATCCGTTTTCGTTGCTTTTTTCGATCGTATCTTGGCAAAATCACGAAAAGTAAGGATAAATAGACGAAAAAAGATTGAATTAATGTTGAAATAAACCGTTCTTGAAGATTTTTTTGATATTATCTTGGCAAAACAAGGAGAACTAAGGCAAAATAGAGGAAAAAGATTGAGATTTCGGTGAAATAATCCGTTTTCGATCCTTTTTTCAATAATATATTTGCAAAATCACGAAAACTAAGGCAAAGTAGAAGAAAAAGATTAAAATTTAGGAAAAATTATCCGTTTTCGATGCTTTTTTCAATCATATCTTGGCAAAATCAGGATAACTAAGGAAAAATAGAGGAAAAAGATTAAAATTTCGGTGGAATTTTCTGTTTTCGAAGCTTTTTTCAATCATATATTGGCAAAATCACGAAAAGTAAGGCAAAGTGGACAAATAAAGATTGAAACAACGTGGAAATTATCCGTTTTCTTAGCTTTCTCTGATCATATCTTTGCAAAACAGGAAAACTAAGGCAAAATAGAGAAAAACGAATGATGTTTCGGTGAAATTATCCGATTTTAATGCTTTTCTCGATCAAATCTTGGCAAAATCACGAAAAGTAAGGCAAAATCGACCATAAAAGATTGAAATTTCGTTCTTATTATCCGTTTTCGATGCTTTTTTCGATCGTATCTTGGCAAAATCACGAAAAGTTAGGATAAATAGACGAAAAAAGATTGAAATAATGTTAATATAATCCGTTGTCGAAGAATTTTTTGATATTATCTTGGCAAAAAAAGGAGAACTTAGGCCAAATAGAGGAAAAAGATTGAGATTTCGGTGAAATAATCCGTCTTCCATCCTTTTTTCAATATATATATATTTGCAAAATCATGAAACCTAAGTCAAAATAGTGGAATGAGATTAAAATTTCGGTGAAATTATCCGTTTTCGATGCTTTTTTCGTTCAAAAATTGGCAAAATCAGGAAAATTAGAGGAAAAAGATTGATATTTCGGTGAAATTTACCGTTTTCGATGCTTTTTTTGATCATATTTTGGCAATATAATTAAAAGAAAGGCGATATAGAGGAAAAGATTAAAATTTCGGTGGAATTTTCTGTTTTTGAAGCTTTTTTTGATCATATCTTGGCAAAAACCGGAAAACTAAGGCAAAATAGAGGAAAAAGATTGATATTAAGGTGAAATTATCCGTTTTCGATGCTTTCTTCGATCATATATAGGCAAAATCACGAAAAGTAAGGAAATGTGGACAAAAAAATATTGAAACTACGTTGAAATTATCCCTTTTCCTAGCTTTCTTTGATCATATCTTTGCAAAATTACGAAAAGTAAGGCAAAATAGTGGAAAAAGATTGAAATAACGGTAAAATTATCCCTCTTCGATGCTTTTTTTGATAATATCTTGGCAAAATCACGAAATCTAAGGCAAAAGAGAGGAAAAAGATTGAAATTTCGGCGAAATAATCCATTTTCGCTGCTATTATCGATCATATCTTGGAAGAATCACGAAAAATAAGGCCAAATCGACGAAGAAAGATGGAAATTACGTTGAATATATCCGTTATCGAAAGTTTATTTTTGATCATATCTTGGCATAATCAGGAATACTAAGGCATAATAGGATAAAAAGGTAGAAATTTCGGTGAAATTATCCGTTTTTGTTGATTTTTTCGATCATATCTTGGTAAGTTCAGGAAAAGTAAGGCAAAATCGTGGAAAAAGATTGAAATAACGTTGAAATTATCCGTCTTCGATGCTTTTTTTGAACATATCTTGGCAAAATCAGAAAAAACTATGACAAAATAGAGGAAAAAGAATGTAATTTCGGTGGAATTATTAGTTTTCGATGCTATTTTCGATCATATCTTGGCAAGATCACTAATACCAAGGCAAAATAGAGGAAAAATATTTAAATTTCGATACAATTATCCATTTTCGATGCTTTTTTGATCATATCTTGGCAAAATCAGAAAAACAAATAAAATATAGAGGAAAAGGATTGAAATTTCGGTGAAACTTTCCGTTTTCGAAGCTATTTTTGATTATATCTTGGCAAAATCACGAAAGGAAAGGCAAAGTAGACCAAAAAGAATTGGAATGACGTTGAAATTATCCATTTTCGAAGCTTTTTTTGATATTATCTTGGCAAAATCACGAAAAGTAAGGATAAATAGACGAAAAAAGATTGAAATAATGTTGATATAATCCGTTTTCGAAGAATATTTTGATATTATCTTGGCATATAAAGGAACACTAGGCAAAATAGAGGAAAAAAATTGAGATTTAGGTGAAATAATCCGGTTTCGATCCTTTTTTCAATAATATATTTGCAAAATCACGAAACTGGGCAAAATAGAGGAAATAGATTGAAATAATGTTGAAATAATTCGTTTTCGAAGAATGTTTTGATATTATTTTGGCGAAAAAAAAGATTGAAATTTCGGTGTTATTATCCGTTTTCGATGCTTTTTTCGATTATATATTGGCAAAATCACGAAAAGTAAGGAAAAGTGGACAATAAAAGATTGAAACTACGTTGAAATTATCCGTTTTCCTAGCTTTCTTTAATCATATCTTTGCAAAACAGGAAAAACAAGGCAAAATAGAGGAAAAAGATTGATATTAAGGTGAAATTATCCGTTTTCGATGCTTTTTTCGATCATATCATGGCAAAATCACGAAATCTAAGGCAAAAGAGAGGAAAAAGATTGAAATTTCGGCGAAATAATCCATTTTCGCTGCTATTATCGATCATATCTTAGCAAAACAGGAATACTAAGGCATAATAGGATAAAAAGGTAGAAATTTCGGTGAAATTATCCGTTTTTGATGATTTTTTCGATCATATCTTGGTAAGATCAGGAAAAGTAAGGCAAAATAGTGGAAAAAGATTGAAATAACGGTGAAATTATCCCTCTTCGATGCTTTTTTTGATAATATCTTGGCAAAATCACGAAAACAAAGGAATAATAAAGGAAAAATATTGAAATTTCGGTAAAATTATTTGTTTTCAATGTTTTTTGTGACCATATCTTGGCAAAATCAGGAATATTAAGGCAAAATAGATGACAAAATTAAGATTTTGGTGAAATTTATTCGTTTTCGAAGCTTTTTTCGATCATATAATGGCAAAATCACGAAATCTAAGGCAAAATAGACGAAAAAAGATTAAAATTTCGGTGAAATTATCCATTTTCGATGCTTTTTTTGATCAAATCTTGGCAAAATCAAGATAACTAAAAGGATTCATATCCGGGTGAAATCTTCCGTTTTCGATGCTATTTTCGATCATATTTGGGCAATATTACGAAAAGAAAGGCGATATAGGGGAAAAAGATTAAAATTTCGGTGGAATTTTCCGTTTTCGAAGCTTTTTTTGATTATATCCTGGCGAAATCACGAAAAGAAAGGCAAAGAAGCCGAAAAAGATTGAAATGACGTTGAAATTATCCATTTTCGAAGCTTTTTTGATCATATCATGGCAAAATCCGGAAAACTAAGGCAAGATAGAGGAAAAAGATTGTTATTTCGGTGAAATTATCTGTTTTCGATGCTTTTATCGATCAAATCTTGGCAAAATCACGAAGAGTAAGGCAGAATCGACGAAGAAAGATTGTTATTTCGGTGAAATTATCCGTTATCAAAAGTTTATTTTTGATCATATCTTGGCATAATCACGAATACTAAGGCATAATAGGATAAAAAGGTAGATATTTCGGTGTTATTATCCGTTTTCGATGCTTTTTTCGTTCATATCTTTGCAAAATCAATAAAACTAAGGCAAAGTAGAGGAAAAAAGATTGAAATAATGTTGATATAATCCGTTTTCGAAGAATTTTTTCATATTATCTTGGCAAAAACAGGAGAACTAAGGCAAAATAGAGGAAAAAGATGTAAAATTCGGTGAAATAATCCGTTTTCGATCCTTTTTTTAATAATATATTTGCAAAATCACGAAAACTAAGGCAAAATAGAAGAAAAAGATTAATATTTCGGTGAAATTATCCGTTTTCGATGCTTTTTTCGATCAAATCTTGGCAAAATCAGGATAAATAAGGAAAAATAGAGGAAAGAGATAGAAATTTCAGCGAAATTATCCGTTTTCGATGCTATTATCGATCATATCTTAGCAAAATCACGAAAAGTAAGGCGAAATAGAGGAAAAAGATTAAAATAACTTTGAAATTTTCCGTCTTCGATGCTTTTTTTGAACATATTTTTGCAAAATCACGAAAACTTTGGCAAAATAGAGGAAAAAGGTAGAAATTTCTGTGAAATTATCTGTTTTGGATGATTTTTTCGATCATATTTTGGTAAGATGAGGAAAAGTAAGGTAAAATAGTGGAGAAAGATTGAAAAATTCGATACAATTATCAATTTTCTATGCTTTTTTATCATATCTTGGCACAATCAGGAAAACAAAGAAAATATAGAGGAAAAAGATAGAAATTTCGGTGAAATTATCCGTTTTCGATGCTTTTTTCGATCATATATTGGCAAAATCACGAAAAGTAAGGCAAATCGTACAAAAAAAGATAGAAGCTACGTTGAAATTATCCGTTTTCTTAGCCTTCTTTGATCATATCTTTGCAAAACAGAAAAACTAAGGCAAGATAGAGGAAAAAGATAGAAATTTCAGTTAAATTATCCGTTTTCGATGCTTTTTTCGGTCATATCATGGCAAAATCAGGAAAACAAAGAAAATATAGAGGAAAAAGATAGAATTTTTCGGTTAAATTATCCGTTTTCGATGCTTTTTTCGGTCATATCTTGGCAAAATCAGGAAAACAAATAAAATATAGAGGAAAAGGATTGAAATTTCGGTGAAATTTTCCGTTTTCGAAGCTATTTTTGATTATATCTTGGCAAAATCACGAAAGGAAAGGCAAAGCAGACCAAAAAAGATTGAAATGACGTTGAAATTATCCATTTTCGAAGCTTTTTTTGATCATATCTTGGCAAAAACCGGAAAACCAAGGCAAAATAGATGAAAACGAATGATGTTTCGGTGAAATTATCCGTTTTCGATTATTTTTTCGATCATATATTGTCAAAATCACGAAAAGTAAGGCAAAGTGGACAAAATAAATTGAAACTACGTTGAAATTATCCATTTTCGAAGCTTTTTTTGATCATATCTTGGCAAAATCACGAAAAGTAAGGATAAATAGACGAAAAAAGATTGAAATAATGTTGATATAATCCGTTTTCGAAGAATATTTTGATATTATCTTGGCATATAAAGGAACACTAAGGCAAAATAGAGGAAAAAGATTGAGATTTAGGTGAAATAATCCGCTTTCGATCCTTTTTTCAATAATATATTTGCAAAATCACGAAAACTAAGGCAAAATAGAGGAAAAAGATTGAAGTAATGTTGAAATAATTCGTTTTCGAAGAATTTTTTGATATTATATTGGCAAAAACAGGATAACTAATGCAAAATAGACGAAAAAGATTGAGATTTAGGTGAAATAATCCGGTTTCGATCCTTTTTTCAATAATATATTTGCAAAATCACGAAACTGGGTAAAATAGAGGAAATAGATTGAAATAATGTTGAAATAATTCGTTTTCGAAGAATGTTTTGATATTATTTTGGCGAAAAAAAAGATTGAAATTTCGGTGTTATTATCCGTTTTCGATGCTTTTTTCGATTATATATTGGCAAAATCACGAAAAGTAAGGAAAAGTGGACAATAAAAGATTGAAACTACGTTGAAATTATCCGTTTTCCTAGCTTTCTTTGATCATATCTTTGCAAAACAGGAAAAATAAGGCAAAATAGAGGAAAAAGATTGATATTAAGGTGAAATTATCCATTTTCGCTGCTATTATCGATCATATCTTAGCAAAACAGGAAAAATAAGGCAAAATAGAGGAAAAAGATTGAAATTTCGGCGAAATAATCCATTTTCGCTGCTATTATCGATCATATCTTAGCAAAACAGGAAAACTAAGGCGAAATAGAGCAAAAAGATTAAAATTTCTGTGAAATTTTCAGTTTTCGATGCTTTTTTACTTTCTCCATATACGATGTATAGAGAAAGTATTGTTTTCATGAAAAAATTCGACTTCGAGATTTCAACGGGAATACATGTTTTGGGGTCCCAAGAACACGTTTTGACTATTTTCGGAATGATGTCTGTGTGTATGTGTGTGTTTGTGTGTGTGTGTGTGTGTGTGTGTGTGTCTGTATGTGTGTGTGTGTTAGTGGGCGCTCTATCGTAAAAACTAATGGTCGTATTAATACCAAACTTCGTATATAGTACTGTGGTGTGTGCTGTCAGAGGTGATTAGTTTTTGGAGTAAATCGGTTGACCGGAAGTCGAGCTTCATTCATTAAAGCTCATTTCCGGTTTTCAAAATATCTCCATAAATATGATATATACGTACATTGTATTACTTATAAAAGTTTTAGATAATATAATTTACTATAACTTTAGTATTTAAAATACTTTTGTATCACCGGTTGATTAGGAGTTATTCGTGAAATACCGATAAACCGGATGTAGCTGTTATATACTTTGTGGGCGCTCTAACATAAAAATCATTCATTGTATCAACACCAAATTTCATATATAGTACTTTGGTTGGTTTATTTAGAGTTGATTAGTTTTTGGAGAAAATCCGTTTACCGGAAGTTGAGCTTCATTCTTCAAAGCTCATTTCCGGTTTTCAAAATATCTCCATAAATATGATATTTAGGTATATACTATTATTTATAAAAGTTTTAGAAAATATACTTTACTATAACTTTTGTTGGAAACAAATTTTTGTATCACTGATTGTGTAGGAGTTATTTTAAATACTGATAAACCGGAAGTTGCTGATTATGTACTTCGTGGGCGCTCTGGGCTCTATGGGCGAAAGGCGAAATTCATCGTTCTTAATCGATCATGTCCCGAAAAGCATTATTTATCATGTTTTTGGCGTCAAAGATAATAATATATAGATATTAATCACTCATCTTCCAAGTTTAGATGGAATATAGAGTTCGAAATTACTGCCGTAGATAAATATTTACATCTTATATATATGGAGAAAGTCATGTGCTGGCCACATCAGATTTTTTGATTATATCTTGGCAAAATCACGAAGAAAAAGGAAAATTAGACGAAAAAAGATTGTAATGTCGTTGAAAGTATCCATTTCCGAAGCTTTTTTTGATCAAATCGCTTCAAAAACCGGAAAACTAAGGCAAAATAGAGGAAAAAGATTGAAATTTTAGTAAAATTATCCGTTTTCGATGCGTTTTTTCGATCATATCTTGGCAAAATTACTAAAAGCAAGGCAAATAGACGAATAAAAATTGAAATTTCGGCGAAATTCTCCGTTTTTGAAGGTTTTTTTGATCATATCATGGAAAATCATGAAGAGTAAGGGAAAATAGACGAAGAAAGATTAAAATGTCGGATTAATTATCCGTTTTCGTTGCTTTTTTGATAACATTTATCAAAATAAAGATAACTAAGTAATATTAGAGGAAAAACATTGAAATTTCAGTGACATTCCCCTTTTTCGATGCTTTTATCGATCATATCTTGGCAAAATCACGACAAGTAATGCAAAATAGGGCAAAAGGATAAAAATTTCGGTGAAATTATCCGTTTTCGATGATTTCTACGATCATATCTTGGCAAAATCACGAAAACAAAGGAATAATAAAGGAAAAATATTGAAATTTCGGTAAAATTATTTGTTTTCAATGTTTTTTGTGACCATATCTTGGCAAAATCAGGAATATTAAGGCAAAATAGATGACAAAATTAAGATTTTGGTGAAATTTATTCGTTTTCGAAGCTTTTCTCGATCATATAATGGCAAAATCAAAATAACTAAGGAAAAATAGAGGAAAAAGATTCATATCTGGGTGAAATCTTCCGTTTTCGATGCTATTTTCGATCATATTTGGGCAATATTACGAAAAGAAAGGCGATATAGGGGAAAAAGATTAAAATTTCGGTGGAATTTTCCGTTTTCGAAGCTTTTTTTGATTATATCCTGGCGAAATCACGAAAAGAAAGTCAAAGAAGCCGAAAAAGATTGAAATGACGTTGAAATTATCCATTTTCGAAGCTTTTTTGATCATATCATGGCAAAATCCGGAAAACTAAGGCAAGATAGAGGAAAAAGATTGTTATTTCGGTGAAATTATCTGTTTTCGATGCTTTTATCGATCAAATCTTGGCAAAATCACGAAAAGTAAGGCAGAATCGACCAAAAAAATTGAAATTTCGGTATTATTATCCGTTTTCGATGCTTTTTTCGTTCATATCTTTGCAAAATCAATAAAACTAAGGCAAAGTAGAGGAAAAAAGATTGAAATAATGTTGAAATTATCCGTTTTCGAAGAATTTTTTCATATTATCTTGGCAAAAACAGGAGAACTAAGGCAAAATAGAGGAAAAAGATGTAAAATTCGGTGAAATAATCCGTTTTCGATACTTTTTTTAATAATATATTTGCAAAATCACGAAAACTAAGGCAAAATAGAAGAAAAAGATTAATATTTCGGTGAAATTATCCGTTTTCGATGCTTTTTTCGATCAAATCTTGGCAAAATCAGGATAAATAAGGAAAAATAGAGGAAAGAGATAGAAATTTCAGCGAAATTATCCGTTTTCGCTGCTATTATCGATCATATCTTAGCAAAATCACGAAAAGTAAGGCAAAATAGAGGAAAAAGATTAAAATAACTTTGAAATTTTCCGTCTTCAATGCTTTTTTACTTTCTCCATATACGAAGTATAGAGAAAGTATTGTTTTCATGAAAAAAATCGACTTCGAGATTTCAACGGAAATACATGTTTTGGGGTCCCTAGAACACGTTTTGACCATTTTCGGAATGATGTCTGTGTGTGTGTGTGTGTGTGTGTGTGTGTGTGTGTGTGTGTGTGTGTGTGTGTGTCTGTATGTGTGTGTGTGCTAGTGGGCGCTCTAACGTGAAAACTATTAGTCGTATCAATACCAAACTTCATATATAGTACTGTGGTGTGTGCTGTCAGAGTTGATTAGTTTTTGGAGTAAATCGGTTAACCGGAAGTCGAGCTTCATTCATCAAAGCTCATTTCCGGTTTTCAAAATATCTCCATAAATATGATATATAGGTATATTAAATACCTTATAAAAGTTTTAGATAATATGATTTACTATAACTTTTGTATTTAACATATGTTTGTATCACCAGCTGATTAGGAGTTATTCGTGAAATACTGATAAAACGGAAGTAGCTGATTATGTACTTTGTGGGCGCTCTAACTAAAAAACTATTAATCGAATCAACACCAAATTTCATATATAATATTATGGTTGGTGTCGTAAAGGTTGATTAGTTTTTGGAGTAAATCGGTAAACCGGAAGTCGAGCTTCATTCTTCAAAGCTCATTTCCGGTTTTCAAAATATCTCCATAAATAATATATTTAGGTACAATTTATAAATAATAAAGTTTTAGAAAATGTATTTTACTATAACTTTTGTATGAAACATATTTTTGTATCACTGATTGTGTAGGAGGAATTTGTGAAATACTGATAAACCGGAAGTTGCTGATTATGTACGTTGGCGCTCTGGGCGCTCGGGCGAAAGGCCATTTCATCGTTTTTCATCGAACATGTCCCGAAAAACATTATTGATAATGTTAGTGACGTAAAAGATAATATGATATAAATTAATCACTTATCTTCCAAGTTTAGATTGAATATAGAGTACGAAAATACTGTCGTAGATAAATATTTACATCTTATATATGGAGAAAGTCATGTGCTGGCTACATCAGATTTTTTGAACATATTTTTGCAAAATCACGAAAACTTTGGCAAAATAGAGGAAAAAGGTAGAAATTTCGGTGAAATTATCCGTTTTCGATGCTTTTTTCGATCATATATAGGCAAAATCACGAAAAGTAAGGCAAATCGGACAAAAAAAGATAGAAGCTACCTTGAAATTATCCGTTTTCTTAGCCTTCTTTGATCATATCTTTGCAAAACAGAAAAACTAAGGCAAGATAGAGGAAAAAGATAGTAATTTCGGTTAAATTATCCGTTTTCGATGCTTTTTTCGGTCATATCTTGGCAAAATCAGGAAAACAAAGAAAATATAGAGGAAAAAGATAGAAATTTCGGTTAAATTATACGTTTTCGATGCTTTTTTCGGTCATATCTTTGAAAAATCACGAAAACTAAGGAGAAATAGAGGCAAAGGATTAAAATTTCGGTGAAATTATATTTTATCGATGCTTTTTTCGATCATATCCAGGCAAAATCACGAAAACTTAGGCATATTAGAGGAAAAAGATTGAAATTTTAGTAAAATTATCCGTTTTCGATGCCTTTTTTCGATCATATCTTGGCAAAATTACTAATAGTAAGGCAAATAGACGAATAAAAATTGAAATTTCGGTGAAATTATTTGTTTTCGATCCTTTTCTCGATCATATCTTGGCAAAATCACGAAAATTAAGGCGAAATATGTAAAGAGATTAACATTTCGGTGAAATTGTCCATTTTCGATGCTTTTTTCGTTCATATCTTTGCAAAATCAATAAAAGTAAGGCAAAATAGAGGAAAAAGATTAAAATTTCGGTGTAATTACCGTTTTTGATGCTTTTTTCGATCATATCTTGGCAAAATTACTAAAAGTAAGGCAAATAGACGAAGAAAGATTGAAATTACGTTGAATATATCCGTTTTCGAAAGTTTTTTTTTATCATATCTTGGCAAAATCAGGAATACTAAGGCATAATATTATAAAAAGGTAGAAATTTCGGTGAAATTATCCGTTTTTGATGCTTTTTTCGATCATATATAGGCAAAATCACGAAAAGTAAGGCAAATCGGACAAAAAAAGATAGAAGCTACCTTGAAATTATCCGTTTTCTTAGCCTTCTTTGATCATATCTTTGCAAAACAGAAAAACTAAGGCAAGATAGAGGAAAAAGATAGTAATTTCGGTTAAATTATCCGTTTTCGATGCTTTTTTCGGTCATATCTTGGCAAAATCAGGAAAACAAAGAAAATATAGAGGAAAAAGATAGAAATTTCGGTTAAATTATCCGTTTTCGATGCTTTTTTCGGTCATATCTTGGAAAAATCACGAAAACTAAGGAGAAATAGAGGCAAAGGATTAAAATTTCGGTGAAATTATATTTTATCGATGCTTTTTTCGATCATATCCAGGCAAAATCACGAAAACTTAGGCATATTAGAGGAAAAAGATTGAAATTTTAGTAAAATTATCCGTTTTCGATGCCTTTTTTCGATCATATCTTGGCAAAATTACTAATAGTAAGGCAAATAGACGAATAAAAATTGAAATTTCGGTGAAATTATTTGTTTTCGATCCTTTTCTCGATCATATCTTGGCAAAATCACGAAAATTAAGGCGAAATATGTAAAGAGATTAACATTTCGGTGAAATTGTCCATTTTCGATGCTTTTTTCGTTCATATCTTTGCAAAATCAATAAAAGTAAGGCAAAATAGAGGAAAAAGATTAAAATTTCGGTGTAATTACCGTTTTTGATGCTTTTTTCGATCATATCTTGGCAAAATTACTAAAAGTAAGGCAAATAGACGAAGAAAGATTGAAATTACGTTGAATATATCCGTTTTCGAAAGTTTTTTTTTATCATATCTTGGCAAAATCAGGAATACTAAGGCATAATATTATAAAAAGGTAGAAATTTCGGTGAAATTATCCGTTTTTGATGCTTTTTTCGATCATATATAGGCAAAATCACGAAAAGTAAGGCAAATCGGACAAAAAAAGATAGAAGCTACCTTGAAATTATCCGTTTTCTTAGCCTTCTTTGATCATATCTTTGCAAAACAGAAAAACTAAGGCAAGATAGAGGAAAAAGATAGTAATTTCGGTTAAATTATCCGTTTTCGATGCTTTTTTCGGTCATATCTTGGCAAAATCAGGAAAACAAAGAAAATATAGAGGAAAAAGATAGAAATTTCGGTTAAATTATCCGTTTTCGATGCTTTTTTCGGTCATATCTTGGAAAAATCACGAAAACTAAGGAGAAATAGAGGCAAAGGATTAAAATTTCGGTGAAATTATATTTTATCGATGCTTTTTTCGATCATATCCAGGCAAAATCACGAAAACTTAGGCATATTAGAGGAAAAAGATTGAAATTTTAGTAAAATTATCCGTTTTCGATGCCTTTTTTCGATCATATCTTGGCAAAATTACTAATAGTAAGGCAAATAGCCGAATAAAAATTGAAATTTCGGTGAAATTATTTGTTTTCGATCCTTTTCTCGATCATATCTTGGCAAAATCACGAAAATTAAGGCGAAATATGTAAAGAGATTAACATTTCGGTGAAATTATCCATTTTCGATGCTTTTTTCGTTCATATCTTTGCAAAATCAATAAAAGTAAGGCAAAATAGAGGAAAAAGATTAAAATTTCGGTGTAATTACCGTTTTTGATGCTTTTTTCGATCATATCTTGGCAAAATTACTAAAAGTAAGGCAAATAGACGAAGAAAGATTGAAATTACGTTGAATATATCCGTTTTCGAAAGTTTTTTTTATCATATCTTGGCAAAATCAGGAATACTAAGGCATAATAGGATAAAAAGGTAGAAATTTCGGTGAAATTATCCGTTTTTGATGATCTTTTCGATCATATCTTGGTAAGATCAGGAAAAGTAAGGCAAAATAGTGGAAAAAGATTGAAATAACGTTGAAATTATCCGTCTTCGATGCTTTTTTTGATAATATCTTGGCAAAAACAGGAAAACAAAGAAAATATAGAGGAAAAAGATTGAAATTTCGGTGAAATTATCCGAAATTGATGCTTCTTTCTATCATATCTTGGCAAAATCACGAATAGTAAGGCAAAATAGATGAGAAAATTGAGATTTTGGTGAAATTTATTCGTTTTCGATGCTTTTTTCGATCATATAATGGCATAATCACGTAATCTAAGGCAAAATAGACGAAAAAAGATTAAAATTTCGGTGAAATTATCCATTTTCGATGTTTTTTTTGATCAAATCTTGGCAAAATCAAGATAACTAAGGAAAAATAGAGGAAAAAGATGCATATCTGGGTGAAATCTTCCGTTTTCGATGCTATTTTCGATCATATTTGGGCAATATTACGAAAAGAAAGGCGATATAGGGGAAAATGATTAAAATTTCGGTGGAATTTTCCGTTTTCGAAGCTTTTTTTGTTTATATCCTGGCGAAATCACGAAAAGAAAGGCAAAGAAGCCGAAAAAAGATTGAAATGACGTTGAAATTATCCATTTTCGAAGCTTTTTTGATCATATCATGGCAAAATCCGGAAAACTAAGGCAAGATAGAGGAAAAAGATTGTTATTTCGGTGAAATTATCTGTTTTCGATGCTTTTATCCCTCCTCCTAAACACCGCGCCGAATTTGAATTCATAACCATGAGTGTTATGAATACGCTAATCAAAAAGCTCCTAGAGTTAGGTTTTCGATAAATAAGGGATGCATGCACAATTTTTAATGTTCGGTGGAGATCAAAGCTCTAAATACCGTGTGAATTACTTTAAAGTATTATTTTTATAGGAGAATAACGAATTATTGGCAAGCGATAGGCAGTACGTTTTTTATTTAAAACCAGTAAAGTTGTTACCTTACAGTATATCCGCATTGATATATATTTTCATAAAGTTACTAATATGAAAGGTTGAATTATGATATTACGTCATTTGATGAAATATTTTTTTCCGGATGGAAAGCATTAAATTCAATTGACATTCACTCGTCCTTCCTTATCGTTAAGACGACTAAATAATGATATTTACCGTCTGAATGATGTCGTCTTATATCGGTGGCATAATCAAATAACCATTTAAAAATGCAATGAATTCTAAGATAAAAGTCTTCTTACCTTTCCACTTAAGAATCCGAAAGGTATCCAAATCCCTCCATATAAGTTGATGTGCTTGGCTGTGGCTCTGACGCATCTTCTGATGTGCTTGTCGTCTGAGACGGCGATGACGATGCAAGACGAATAATCAGTTCTTCTATGTCATCTTGCAAATTATCTGCCTGCCACATTTCCTCTTCCACTTTCATCACATGTTTGACATGAATTCGCTAATTTTCAGGAGAAACAGCGCCGAAACTCTCTAATATAAGTCTCTCCACATCTTTCTTCTTAAATGTTACATTCTTCATACTCACGTAATGCTTAATTTGCGCCCAAACCATTTCAATGGGGTTCAGTTCGCAGTGATACGGTGGAAGTCGTAGAACAATGCATCCCGCTGATTTTGCAAGTTCGTCAACCATGAACTTCTCGAAATTTTTTCGAACTTGATCCACTAAAAACAATAAGTATCTCTTCAAACAATCGTCATCGAAATTTATATTTTTATCAGTCAACCACTCTTTGATGCGGTCTTTCTTCCAACTTGCTGTTGGAAGGTATTCTAATTTTCTAGAGTGATAGGATGCATTGTCTAAAACTAATACCGAACCTCTGGGTACACTAGAGAGAAGGCAGTTTTCAAACCAGCTCTCATAACAGTCTCCATCAACTTCGTCATGCTCGTCCATGGTATTCTTCTTGCAAAGAAAGAATCGCAATGCTCCTTCAATGAAACCATTTTCCGTTCCGGTGTGAATAATTGCGAAACGACCTCCTCGGGATGTCGGAGCCTTTAGTCCCGTACTTAAACCAGACAGGAAAGCATCACGTGGTGTTTTAATTCCTTTATCACTCCAAACCTTGTTCACCGTTTGACCAAGATTGATCCACGTTTCGTCGGTAAACACAATTGTTCTCTGTTCACTTCGGTATTTCTTCAGTTGCCTTAAGTAATTGTGACGCCAACGTATTATGTCGTCCCTCTCGATTAGTATGCTCTGCCTGCTCCTTCTTTCGTAAACAAAACCGATGTCGGTCAGCAGACGGTACAATGTAGTTGGTTTAAAATTTGGTAAATCATTGTCCATATTCACGGAGTTTAATATGGCTTTTAAAGTTGGAGGAACGTTTCGAACAAACATATTATGCACTTTTCTTCTCACTCCTCATCTTACGAAATCATCGTAAATTGCACATCTCGAATTCTTGTACGGCCGTGTAATTTTCTTAGTTTTTGACGGAGTCACTAACGCGCCTTGAGATGCTTCTTTCCGTACTCTATAAATTGTCGACTGTGAGCATCCAGTCGCTTCCGCGGCCTTTTTACTTGCATCGGAAACACTGAGGGACTTACGGAGGTAGGTGAAGACGTTCAATACAATTTTCCGTTCACGGCTTCTCAAATTCTCCCCTTTTCGCCTTCTCTTCACTTCGGACATGGTGATCGCACGAAGTTATAAACGACTCACTTGGAGAGAAACTCTACAGCTCTGCTCGACTTCTTATAATAACTACACACGGCTTCTATACTCTTGGAAATCCAAAGGCAAACTAAGTACAAACCGTCATCCCTTATTTTCCGAGCATCAACATTGAAGAGTTCCAACGGTTTCCCAGATGTTTTATGACTTATGTACCCTTTGCGCATCGGTGCTGTTAATCTTAAGAAGGGATACGCGTGCCATTCCTTCAGTAGCAGGAATTATACCTCAGTTTTAAAGAGAAAGTTATACGTTGTTTTTCTGTGCTCTTTATTTTGCGAAGACTTTCATTAGGAGGACCCGAACTCTAATTTTGTTGAAATCGGCGCGATATAAAAAGATGTTTCTTCCGACTGAGAACTTGACTGTGGTTGAATTAATAAAATATTTCAATGTCCTTAAAAAAATTTTAACGGCCTATATTAATATGTATGTAAGCGTTTGCGTAGCGGATATCCATGTTCGCCAAATTTCGAGAAAATCCCAGAAGTCGGAAAATAAATAAACCAGCAACAAATATCGGCTACAACGTCGTCATTAAGGGTTTCTAGAATTATTGGAACTTTTTTTTCTTATAAAGAATGAGGAATCTTTCCGATTTTCCGAGGATTTGTGCTTTCTTCCCTCACGCTTACAACAGCTGAGCTGAGCTGAGCAGGCATTCACGGCGGAACTTTGGCGCGCGGCAAAAACAACAAACTGAAAAATTAATAAATCCCTCTGTAATCAAGATAATGTCTTCATTTCTTCACCAAAAATATCTTTATACTTTTCTTAAAATTTCGTACGCGGCATGTATGGAGGTATTTCATACGGTACGAGATTTAGCTGGCGACCGCTTTTAGGAATGCATAATTCGAAAATTTCGGTTCAAATGATCTTATTCGTGTTATAGAAACATTAAAACGAGATAAAATATAAATTAAATAATACTGTTACGGGAAGTAATGCTTGAAAAAGTTACTGTACAAATTTCATGACGAATGTATGAACGCATCGTTCACAACAGCGTGATAAAGATAAAATCGGAAAATGGTCTCTCCACGCGGAAATACAAGAAAATAATTTTTATAAATTTTATTTTAAAACATATGGATAAATAAATTGCAGGATTCAACGTATCGTTTATTTTTAAAGCAGGAATGATTTTTTTAATCAGCAAATTAAGCTTTTGCTGCATTTGGCAACACCGAGCCATGCGCCTTACGGGGAAATACACGGGAAAGGAAGCTCCATAAGCCCCTGTTATAGTGCGTAATATAGTGCGACCCCTAGTGTGAATAAAACGAAATCTGCGCTCAAAATTACGAATTTTCGACAGATTGCTGCAAATTTTGCGTTGTACAGTAGCGGTGACATTTGTGATTTGCCATTGTTTTTAACACTGAAAGAATCGGAAATGGTTTGGGAACCTCTGCGGAACCTCTTACATATTTTCTTCCCCGTCCGTTTTCTCCATTCTTGAAATGGCTTCCCCGTGAACGTTCTTTCCTTTCGCAGGCCCTCGTGAAAAACCCATTTTCGCCATCATTTATTTTTTCCATTCAAGTCTCTCGACGTCCTATTTTCCTCGGCCATCATTCTGCCGGCAAGTTGTTGAAAGTCAATCCTTATAAACATCGATTTAGATTTAGATCTATACACTGCGAGCCACCAGAGGAGTATGGCAGGGAGTGTAATACACCACCGTTATTCAAATCCCTCCTGTTAGCATCTTTAAGAGGTGTGATAAACTTTGAAGTAAGGCGTCACACGTAAGGCTACATCACAATCTGGGCAGTAATACCTCGTTTCCCTATGGATTTTTTTCCCATTAGCGTCGCGTTTTCGGCAACAGATAATAATACACTGCCGAGTAGGGGCTGCTTTCTTCTCGCTCGGCGGCAGAGAGTCGGGCAAGTGCCTATCTACGAGCCTTCGAATTTGCTGCGCTGCGGGTGGCCTGCCGCTCCTTGGAAGGACGAGAGTGGGATGATAGGCCTCAATCAATTGTTCAATTAGTTGTAATCGGAATTCTAAATGCACCTTTATTCCACCACTTTTTTGTACAAAATGAATGAATTCCACACACTTAGCTCCACCAAATGGAAAAATATTTTTTTATAATATTTTTTCGATCTTTTTCTAGGTAAGGGGTAATCAGACAAATGTTGATCTACCCGGTCCACCCCACCCATGGTGTGATTGTAATCAATCACCACTGATGGTTTTTTCAAACTTCGGCCACTTTTCTCTAATCTTTTCATATCACTTGTATGCACAGTTGATAAGAGAGTCACTTCTTTTTTATCTTTCCATCGCAGCACCATCACCTTCCCTTTTCTAAATGTAGCAACTTCTCCTTTCTTCAGCTTTTTTGCCACCAATGCCTTCGGTACTCCCCTTCGTGTTCTTCTCAGAGTGCCGTATGTGTCCGAAGACCGCGATACAAGCCACTCAGCCAAATCTGTAGACGTATAAAAATTGTCCGTGACCACACAATATCCCTTGTCCAGCAAAGGCATCATTAGAGTCACCTGACATAAAATAGGTGTGTCCTTGAACTCATCGTCAAAAAGAGTTCTTTTTCCCGTGTAAATAATTGTTGACCACACGTATCCACTACGAGACTCACTTAGAATAAAAGTTTTTATTCCAAATCTCGCCCTCTTTTGCGGAATGTATTGCCGCCAACCCAACCTTCCCTTGTAGAGAAGACTCGTCTATGGTCATTTCTCTTTCCGGCGTATATAATTTTCTAAATCTTTCCACCAAATTCAGATGAACTGGCCAGATCTTGTTCAGCTTCGGGTTTGAGTGCGTTTCAGGATCGTATGTATTGTTGTCAGAAAAATGCAGATACTGCCGAATTTTCACAAACCTGCGGTACGGCATTATCTGCCCGAAGAATGGAGTGGCAAGAGTAGGTCTGTTTGACCAATAGAATTCTAGATCAGGCTTGCGAATGATGCTCTGAACATCACAAGTGCCAAAAAAAGTAGTATTTCTGATTCATTCACTTCCCGCCACAGCTTATCCTTTTCAGCGCCACACCCCGACGGCTTGTCACGGAAGGGTTGGCTTGCGTAGCGATTGGTTTCATTTGCAATGAAACCTATCATGTCGTCATCGAAGAAAAGCTCAAAAAACTTCAATGGAACAATATCGGAAATTTCCTCGAAGTTCATTGAAGATTCTTCTTCAAAGAAAAATCTCGCTGGTGCAGGAAAAGAAGAACCTGATGATTGAAGTTCACTCCATTCAACGTCTTGAATTGGCTCTGATCCATCGATAGATTCAGAATCTGATTTTTCCGAAACGCTTGAATCGGAATCGGAAACTTCAATTTCGATGTCTTCAGTTCCAAGATCGGAATCTTCGAGATGATCCATGATAGACTGGAGAAATTTTCCTCCGTAATTTCCGATCAGATGCAAGGATTTACGAAGTATTCGGAGAATCCAAAATGGTATTCGATTCAAATATTGCAATGAAGACCGCAAAGGCGAGAGAAATTGCTAGATGTTTATGCTACAGAGTTCCACAAATAACAGAAGGATATATCGTATGAGAATAAACATAGTCTCTAGAAATCGTGATAAAACTCCGCTGCAGCTTAGGAATGCCGCATGCCCGATTTATAGAAAATATTTTGGAAAACCCACAGCGAACAACCAGGAGTAACGACAATGCGAAAAGGGGAAGAGTGGTCAACACGTGCCAAAATGATTATGGGGGAGGAAAGGTCTCCAACTGTTTCTCTTTATCTTTCACAACACTGAAGTACCTTCGGCCGTCTTAGCGGCTAAGCTCAAGGCATTGAGAGCAAAGCAAACGTTTCATTTTTGCCACGAGTTTGGTTAGGCTAGAAAATAAATCTTAGCCGATAGAGTGAGTTAAAAGAAAAACGAATTGTATTTTAGAGGTAGTAGAAATATATTGATGACATTAGAGGCGAGCAAACAAATCTGCAGCCGAATCCATCGAAGTAATACATGGACTAAAATTTCCAAAGATTGTTATGTTTCGAACGGGTCTTTTACAGGACGCAAAATCGAAAACTATACGAGAAAACAATAAAAATATTTAAAATATAACAAATGAAGCGTTATCTAATTTAAATGAAGCTAGTATAGTGTGTATATACAAATATTATAATGTATCAGAGAAGTACATGGGTGTTGGTTCATGGAAAGCAACTCCAAGATAAGATAAACAATACTTTTTAAAACAACAATTACTGAATACAACTGCCTCCTACTCATAGAAAAATAAACCATCATTATGGTTTTTATATACATTGGACCTTGCCACTGACGAAAAGCTATTAGAACAAATTAATCGTAGCAACGTTTATAAGTTAAAGTAACGTTATAAGTAAAGATTGATATATGGTCGAAACATCAATATACTGCCAAAATATTCAATATAATAGTCAAAAACTTTCGGCTTACTGATCTCCTACAGCGGCATGCGGCATGGCGAAATAAGAAGGAAACACGAGAATACTCGGGTGCGACGTGTTGAAAACGGAAAAAGTAGCCTTGCCCGAGATATATCGGGCGCGTCAGGGAAGGGGTTAATAGCCTGGGAAATATAAACAACCGAAAAAATATTCTTTTTTGCGATTACTTCCCTGGAACGTTGTGGCGATGTTTCTCGGAGATCGCGCTCGGTCTTTACTGGCACTTAAATATCATTTTATTCGTCTACACCAGTTCTACACAATGAACTTTTCGAAAAGCTTCCGTCGGATCTGTAGAAATGAGAATGTTACTTCTTCTCTCATCTTATGTTAGTTAATGTGAATAATTATATGAAATCATGCTGATGGTATTGTTCAACGGACTCATGGTTGGCCTAACCATGTATCCCTTAAAACCGAAGGTCAAGCCAAACCGTTCGAGAAATAGCAAACTCAAAAATCTTTAGAAAGTGATCTGCCGTCGCATGACTCCGAAAGACGAGCTCCGCTATTCCACGAATCTCGCATTACCCAGGATGGTCACAGCGGACACCTGCGCTTTCATAATCTTCTGCTGAGGAGGATTCCAAGAGTAGACAAACTTCCAGAGCCAAAGTAAAGAATATCTTGACCCTACAATGAACTCCCATGAACGAAGTAATTGGAATTTGAGTGTAGGTGAAGAAGGAAGTGGCACGTTTTTAAATTTATCGATGGATCCATCGATGGCATCTTCTAAATCCATCAATCCATTTTTAAATTCATCGATGGATTCATCAAACCGTTCATTTTATTCACCAATGGATTTACGATGCTTTCCACCGATGTCCATCGCTTCCATCGAGATTAATTCCCGATGAAAAGCCGATGGTACTGATAACAGAAGCGGGTCATTCAAATGTCAATATCAATAACCTCATAAAAAGCACAGTGCAACTTACAATGGGAAATATAACGTATTTGTAATGCAGCAATCGACGAACACAAACGATGCAATGAATTACGTTGCAACAGAATTAAAAGAATTATGGAGATGTAACAAGTTGTAAATGCAACAGTAGCCATCTTGTCAAACAGCAAACAAACCAACGGACTGTTCTTAAATTCATCAAGAATCGATAACTCATCGAAGCAATCAGACAAACATCGATGCAATCCATCGCTCATCATATTTCTGAATTTAAAAACGTGTCCAAGGCGATCTGAATTAGTTAGAGATGCTAATAGGGATGAATGAATAATGGTGGTGTATTACACCCCCTGCCATACTCCTCTGGCGGTTCGCGGGGTATACATCTAAATCTAAAATCTAAATTATTTATTGACTTTATTTTACCTAATTCATCGCCTTTGTTTTCTACTCTCAGTTTCACTCCTCCAATTACACATTCCACGAATGCAGAGCAAAGTTGACCATCATCCAGATTTCGACACAATGATACGACTGCATATCCTTTTGTTTCCATTTCTCATAATATACGTAAATTATACTGTTTTCTTTAAAGGTGCGTATTTTTCCGTGCTGAGTTCAGATATTAATCGAATTTTGTATCCTCCTTTAAATAAAACCAACCGGTGGTTTATGTCTCGTTTATATAATGATCTTCGGTTCGATCTCCGACGAGTTTAAGCGTTTCTACATGAAATGCATTATTAGGCCATTTCAATTATTTTCAGGTTCTATTGTGATATTAAATTAGAAATGTCATTGTGACTTGAGACAAGTTTCGAACCGAAGTTTTTTTATAAATATTCTTATCGCTGACTATAGATATCGGCAAATAATTTTACGTCATAGTCTTCTCTTTTCTGTTCATTTTATCTACTTTTATTTGCTGCCCACAAATCCTAAGTAGTCCCAAGACCAAAAGTATTTATCCGTCCTTGCGATCACTTGTCTATAACGCTTCGTGGATGCCTCCCGGAGATCGCGTTCGCTCCTTACTGGCTCTAATATTTCACTCACTTCGTATATAAAAACTGAACGAATGAACTTTTCGAAAGGTTTCCGACTAACTCTAAGGGATGCCCTGAAATTTGGTACTGCGCGGGAATCATGTTTGTGGAGCGCGTAAAACTCATGGCAACGCATGTATTTATATTTGAATCCAGCTGCCAATCTTAACACCATCCTTATATTACGTCCAGGTCGTTTTGAAGTACATTAAAATCGTGTTCTGACGAAATATCTCTGTATATCAGGGTATCATCGGCAAATAATCTAACCTTACTCTTAATGTTATCTACGAGGTCGTTAATGTAAATTAGAAATAAAATCGGACCAAGAACACTTCCCTGTGGAAATCCTGATGAGATACTTATTTCGTCGGATAAAATTCCGTCCAACGCAACTCGTTAAGATCTATTTTCTAGAAAAGATTTGGTCCATCTGCTAATTTTATGTCGATCGCGTAAGCACTCGGCTTTTGGATAAGCTTTTCGTGATAAACTGTGTCGAAAGCTTTCCTGAAATCTAGGTTAATTATGTAGACCTGTAATCAAATGGTTTTGACGCACGCCCTTTCTTAGGCACTAAAGTGACGTTATCTTTTTACCGCGACATCGGTACGGTTCCCTCATCCAGTGATTTCTGATAGAAAATCTGTAGAAACGGAGCAATTTCATCGGCTAAAGTTTTAATTACGATAACTTTCCATTTCCATCAACCGAAATCTCGATGGGACACATCTCTGAATCACTGCGCGAGGTAAAATCCTTAACTTGACCATTGTCTACAGTGAAGCATTTCTGGTAGTGCCCGTGAAGTAAGATAGCTTTATCTTCCGACTTATTTACGTCAATTGCCTCAGCGCTTATGCTAGGCTAGGCACAGAAAACTGACCTCCACGAGTCTCACGCATGTATGACCAAATTCTTTCTGGTCGGCACCTAATGATACAAATATATAGTAGAACCCCGGTAATCCGGACGAATTCAGGCACATAGGCGTCCTGATTAGCGGGGTTTCCGGATTAGCGAGGTTTTAAAAAAATAATATAAAAAACATTTTTTCTCAAAAATTATATTGTACAGATAATGCATGTATATATTACATAAGGTATTACAGCATATAATGTGAATGAATATTATCAGCGAGCAAAAAAGTCAGTTATTTTCTTTTGCGCAACCGTTCTTATTTTTAAATCAAGTGCGCGGTCTCTATTACGTCTAAAGAGCATCGTTTCATGTGCTACAAAATTTTGTAACTGATTAATGAGTGGCGCAAGCTGAATTTCTTCAGTTTGCACATTTTCTAAAACTTCCGAACCAATAAAATCTGGAAGTTATTTTTTCTACGACTTGCTGATCAATAATTTAGACAAAGATGCCCAAGAGTTTGCTAAATTGAACACGACATCTTTTAAATTTACCTTTTTCAGTACATTTTCCAAATTTTCATTGTGCACAGGATCATTAAGAATATTCGTAAGAAGCAACTTACGATATCCTAACTTAATGCTTTGAATAACATTTTGATCCATGGGTTGGATCAGCGCATTCGTGTTAGGGGGTAAGAACATTGCCGAAATTTCACCGTCATCAGTGCACAATTCTTCTGCAGAAGGATGGCCAGGACAATTATCAAGCAACAATAAAGCACGTTGTGGTAAATTGACGGATTTCATATGTTGTCGAACTGCTGGAACGAATTCTGTTTTAAACCAATCCAAAAATAATTCTCGTGTGACCCAAGTGTCTTTTTGCCCTTGATCTCTATGCTTGGTCATCCTCATTGTACGTATAACAAAGGGAAGGATTCTTTTTAACACCTCTTCTCTCATAGCTTTTTAATGAACGTGATGTTTTGAGAAGTGATACCCAGCTGCAACTGAAAATGTATTGTCTTTCGAAATTGTTTAGTCTCGCACATATTAAGCATTCCTGTAATGGAAAAATGCTGTCTCAGAAAAGTATCACAACTTAGATGCATTATCACAATAAACGAAATACTTCGCTCTCCAACACATCATTGTAGCCAATGGAGAATTTTTTCAAATATTCTGTCCACCTCTCGTTTCTTGTTACTAATATGCGTGTTTATATGTTCACAAGAAGAAGTTGCGGGTTTGCATAACTCCCAATGGACCGTCCGGATTACCGAGGGTTCCGGATTAGCGAGTGTCCGGATTACCGGGGTTCTACTGTACTTTCAAAATCTCTTAACAGATGTTATCAGTTACCTCTAAATATCTGTCAACGAAAACAACTTGGTGGAAGAGGGAATGTGAGTTTCAATGACAGAAAGGGAAAATATTTGGAACTACAGCTTATACTGAAGTCATAAAATGGAAAGTCTTTTTCTTTTAATGACGGGAGAAAGTGAAAATTATACCAATAGCTTCATAGCTTCAGGATATTCTACGAGAAAATACCTCAGTAATTAAAAAAAATACGGAATGCTTAATTTATTATCTCAATAATAAGTGATTTACACAGAGTTGCTAGTAATTAATTTAATAACGATGACCAAAAATAGTGCGTTTATTAATTTTTAAATATAGATGCATGTTCGTGAAGATCTGAATGCCGGTGCCGGTCAAAGGCATACATCGAAACACGGGTAATTGCATCGAAATTTACCAATTTAAAAATCAATTCCGCAATATTTTCCGCAAATTGAAACACCTGTGTGACTTCTTCTAAGTACTAATGATTTATTTACGGCATTTTCTGAGTTTTAATTCCGAAAACAGGGTAATAGGGAGTAACTCAGTTTGATCCTCCTACTGAAGAAGTAGTGGGTACGTATAAAGTATTTAATATTATTCAATAACGTACTTACGTAAGCAGAACATTCCGCTCTAAGTATCCTCATCTCAGCGATGACCTTCGTCATTGACACACTCCTGGAACCTCTTCATCTATAAATATAGAAAATTCAAGTGAAAAATACATCCAATTATTTGCGTATACGAAATGCTATTTAACCTTAACGCTTACATGAATATCTCAAAACTATTTGGATCGAAGTTACGTATATAATAGAGAGTTAAGAATATTAATGAATTATATTATTAATAACACTGGGGAACACAAATCTTGTTGACTTAAACCTGACGCTTGATTTTGACTAAATTTTAGCTTCTGAATCCAAAAATGACCCCTGTTTTTTTCTTTCACGTCAGATTTTTGAGCTACAATATATCCTCTAATTGTCCCAAATATCGTACAATATGTGCACTCGAAGGAAAAAGTTACCAAAGATACTGTTCACAGAGGATAACTTATACCATACGAATGCTCTATATAGTTTCTAGATGTCAAATTTTATAATACAAGTAATAAAGTTCTTTTGCCAAGCAGCAAAACTACAAATTAGCGTAAACAATTTGCTGGTAACTTTTCCGGGAGTGTTCAATCTGTGGACAATTTCGGTCGATGCTCCAAGGATAGTCAGCCATATGTACTTCCCTTCCACCCTGATAAAGCGCCTCCATGATCTTCAAATCTTGGTGGAATCGCTCACTTCACGGGGCAAAAATCTTTGCAACAGAAGGTTGACAAAGATAAAACCCACGTTGCGGGAAAACACCCGCAGAGAAGGGGGGTGAAAACCCAAAACATGATAAATCAAAATTTTATAACCGAAACAACTTGCTCTTATTGTCTTTTCTGAGACTTTGTCATTCTCTGTTTTAAATCGAGCCAAAATTAGATGGGGAATATAAAATACGATGGTAAGAAAAACGGTATACTAGTATCATTCAGAACTGACCGTTTGACGTAACGTTAATAGAAAGGTTGCTATATGTCCAATATTACTGGAAAAAACAGGCATTCATCCTAAAAGACCCATTAATTCGGTTTTGGGTCATAAGCATAGATCCATGATTCCACCCCTGTTATACCTTAGGCATTTCTTTCGTCCAAACGATATGAGCATTTTTTGAGCGATTATCAAAATGTGGGATTTAACATGAATAGATTTTTTGGTAGCCTAACATTCGTTTAATGTTGAATATACGCTAGTCCCATTTATGCCCAAGGATGCCCAAATTTCAAGATAAGTCATTTGAAGATCGTGAAATGTCAGGCAGACGCAGCATCAATGTTTTCTGGAACAACAGCCGATTTGGGTGGACCTTCATGAAATTCGACGCAGAGCGAACCGCAACCTCGATCGATTTCCGTGTTCCTTCAACATACAGAGGCTTTTGATGATGCTTTATCGCCAAAATTCGCATTGCGTTTATCAATGCCCCGTTGTTAAAAAACTTCAGGTCAAAAGTTGAAGAAAATAATCTCACGGAAATGTTGACGACTTAATTTTCATTGTATGTCCAAGATGAAGTTTTCAAGGCGCTGTAAAAAATACAAATGCCAGTATGTGTATGTGAACACGTTCTTATTAGGTAGATAAGATCAGGGAATAGTTATATCCAGGGAAAAAAGATCACCCTCAATTTCGTGATTAAACATGTTTTCTATAAGAGAACGATGGACCTACGTGTTCAAATGAAGCTGAAAACTGTTCACTGTAAACTGTACTGTAGGCTGTATAGTGGAGGCGGAATAGGTTCAACTTATCTTTTTTGGTTTATCAAGCTGAAAATTTGTGGAGATGTTCTTTGAACAGCCAAAAGCAAAATCCCAAAAATCCCAAAAAATCCCAGTTGGGCAACATGCCGAAATATTTAAACAAAAGTCGCCATCTTGGATTTTCGACCTTGAATCATATTGAACGGTATATCTCCGTATCTAATGGTGATAATGACACACGGTTTGCTTTAAACTACTTACTAAAGTATAAGCTAGACCCATGGTACTTTATATTGAAAGAAAAATGAATAAATATAAAGCTACACACGAAAAACAACTCGTCTTAGGGTAGCTTTAACGGGAAAATCTGCGTTAAATGTCGATTTTCGACCTTTTATTATCCTTAAATCAAAAAATATATCGAAATAGAAGTTGTAGAACACATCAAAAGGCTTCAGAATGTTTTATTATAATCCCCGTAGTCCAAAAATTGTAGCTTCTACGAAGCGCCAAACACGCTCGATCACTCAGTAGATGACCTCTAACGCGGAGCGCCTAAGTGCGAGTATCATTCAAAACACCGATTATAATGCCGGAAAGTATATTCTTATTCCTATATTCCTTATATCCTTATGTTATATTATATGCTATTGAATTGCTATGACTATAATGTAACTATTCAAAGAATTATCCAAATATTTTCCCAAATGGAAAACTAACGAAAATGATTTATAAAAATAAGGCAATAACATGAGAGGATAAAAAATTACAAGCTACCGACTATAAAATGGAAATATAACCGGAATAATTAGTACTATCGAAGGAAAAGAATATAAAACCTTTCTAAACACTAACAACAATAAATAAACATAAGAATAGAAATAAAAAACACTATATCGAAAATTCCACTTGAGTTTTAATACACGATCGGTTTCAGACAATTCTGTCCATCATCAGGTAAAGAGACCACAACTGCAGTGAATATATACAAAACAACGGCCAATGAGGAAGCAAGGTCTGAGAGTGGAGGAAGGGTTAAGGATATTATGTGAGGGAAGCAGCGGGAGGAGGCAAACAGTTGATAAAAGTAGGAAGTGCTTAGGAAAGAGGTGAATGTTAGTTAGCGTATAATTATGGTGTAAAATTTCTATTGCTCCAGGTAGTTAAGCTCATTTCCTTGAGAATGGCTATGGAGGAGGGTGTTGGTAAAGTCTGAACGATGTTTACTGTCGAGTAAATGTTTAGCGAAATGTGAGGCACTGGAACCATCGAGAAAAGACTGTTTATGTTCTTTTGTTCGAATATGTAAATTTCTACTGGTTTGGCCTATGTTTATTGCATTACAGTCTTTAAACTTTAATTTATATATACCAGATTTGCGTATTTTATCGAATTTATCTTTCTTGTTTAAAATAGTTTTTCCTATGTTCTATAGAAAGCGGGTCTGATGTTAGAGCATTTAAGAAAATTGGCAAGATGATAACTGATGTGGCCGAGGAAAGATAATTTCCCCCAACGTTGTACTTCCGTGGAAATGGAGCAATCGGGATATATCCAGAAAATGTTTTGTTTTCTTTGTCCATGTGAAAGTATGGTATCTATAAGTTTTTCGGAATAACCACTGGAGAGAGCCATGCATTTTATGGGTTTTAGTTCCCGAGAAACGTTTGATGGAGAGAGAGGGATATTTAAGTGGCGATGAATAAAACTATGAAAAGCAGCGTTTTTATGTGTGACTGGGTGATTAGAGGTTGCGTGAAATGTGTGGTTTGTATAAGTCGGTTTCCATCGATAGAAAATTCAATTGAATTTGCATTCTTTGAGAGGGTTTGTCTACGAAATTCAAATTGGTGTTATTCTTTATTTCTGAAGAAAATCTGATTTTACTGTGTTGTTGGTTTAGGTGTGACAGCTATTCAACTGTCTGTGGGATCCATTCCAAATACAAAGGACATCGTCTACATATCTCAATAATCTAAACCACAAGAAAACGGGTTTCGTCACATTCTGGGAATTTGTAAATAAATTATTCTCAAAATTATCTAAACATATTTCGGCTAAAATTGGCGAGAGGGGAGATCCCATCGCTAGAACATTGGGTTGATTAAAAAAGATTTTTCAAACAATAACTAATTCTGCGAAATACATAAATCTGTCAACAGTAAAATATCGTGAACAACATTTCTGTCCAAGTTTTTGTCGTACAATAATTTTTCCAACAGCAACAACACCTCTTTCCTAGGGATGTTTGTAAATATGTTATTAACAACAAAAAAACAATTTTTGAGTTTGTATATGTCAAATTTTTTAGTCTATTAGCAAGGTCGATGGAGTTTCGGATGCCATATCTAGGTGAAAACAGGGTTAAGTTTTAGATAAGTTCATTCACTATAGAGGCCAGTTAGTGGGTTGGGGAGGAAACACATGAAATAACTAGGCGGATGGGGATATCAAGTTTATCTAACTTTAAGAGAGCGTATAATCGTGGAGGAAGAGGATTTGGATTAATTATTTTATAATAATCCTTGGGTTTTAGCACAGTTGTACACTTTTCCACTATTTCTTTCACTTTTTCATTTAGTTCGTTGATAGGGTCGTTGATTTTCAATATATGGTTGTCTTCTAATAAGGGTTGGACTTTTTGAATGTAATTACTTTTGTCTATTATGACAATGCACTTTCCTTTGTCGCCTTTGGAAATAACGAGATTTCACGTTCCACAGTATTCATGATGCTAAGTAAGGTTTTCTGGGAAATAAGTTTACGGGGAAGCAAGAAGGCAACACTAGATTTTTCAGATTTGAAGTGAATGTATGGGTGAAGTTATGTTTTAAGGAACGATAATTCCCTTGATGGTTGGAAATATATTCACAATCAACTATCAGATTCTTAAAATCGTTACCGTTATAATGGCTAGAATTAAAATTCAGGCCTTTTGATAGGAGGTTAACTTTGTTATCAGAAAAGTTAACGTAGGATAGGTTTTTCACTCGCGGGTAAAATACATGCTCTGTGGGAGGGAGTTTTGAGGAAATTCGGTGGCAGGTGGAATCATCCTGCGTAATTTTTTCTGGGATAATCCGGAGTGTTTATCGCGGAGGGTATTTAACGTCTTAAAACAAATCTCACTGGCAAATGTTCTCACCTTATCATCAAAGCAAGCCCATTCAATGGGATGAAGGGATTCGAAAGGAATTCTACGCAGGATGATTCCATTTTTGGAATCTAGAACTCGTTTAGACCGGAAAATGACTGCTGCGCAGCTTTTAGTTTCATGATTCGTTTTATTAAGTTCCTAGAGTGAGTTTGTCCGTCGTTCTTAGCGTTCCTTTAAGTTTTGAACGCCTAGTGTAAGCTTGGGTTTGTGACTTGTGCTTTGTTACTGTATGTTTCTTTGTGGTGTGGGTGCCATTCACGTATAAGCATGGCTACTTCAGTGGAGGTTGTGTGCTCTATTTGCAAAAGCGTGGTTTTGGACAATGAAGAAACGGCTGTGGTAACGATCCGGTCTTTGATTATGGTATGGTTCGGATCCGAATGATTTAGATGAAATGATTGAGGAAGAAGAAGACGACATTACTCTGCATTTCGATATGTTACCTCATTCTCGTCAAATTAAAAAACTCGCTCGAGGACGCAAACATCAAGAAAAAAATTCGTCCAAATTAATGGGTTATCATTCCTTTTATTAAATTTTATCTTATTAAGGTATAATTATCGAACGCTTAAATATGTTATTAATAAAATTATTTACTTATAGGAATAAGAATATACTTTACGGCATTATAATCGGTGTTTTGCTAGAAACCCGCACAAAAGCGCTCCGCGTTCGAAGTCGTATACTGACTGTGCGAGCGTGTTTGGCGCTTCGTAGAAGCTACAATTTTTGGACTACGGGGATTATAATAAAACATTCTGAAGCCTTTTGATGTGTTCTACAACTTCTATTTCGATATATTTTTTGATTTAAGGATAATAAAAGGTCGAAAATCGACATTTAACGCAGATTTTCCCGTTAAAGCTACCCTAAGACGAGTTGTTTTTCGTGTGTAGCTTTATATTTATTCATTTTTCTTTCAATATAAAGTACCATGGGTCTAGCTTATACTTTAGTAAGTAGTTTAAAGCAAACCGTGTGTCATTATCACCATTAGATACGGAGATATACCGTTCAATATGATTCAAGGTCGAAAATCCAAGATGGCGACTTTTGTTTAAATATTTCGGCATGTTGCCCAACTGGGATTTTTTGGGATTTTTGGGATTTTGCTTTTGGCTGTTCAAAGAACATCTCCACCAATTTTCAGCTTGATAAACCAAAAAAGATAAGTTGAGCCTTTTCTTGCCTAAAATGCCTCCACTAGTAAAATTTGTTCTGAAAACGTTCGGTTTGTTTCGTGGCTTCCTATTAAGATCTAGAGAAAGTTATTTCTGGCTCTCTTGACCTAATGTAAGTGACAGTTATAGAAGTCTTTGTTCTTAGCTATGTAACTTTGCATTAGTATACGTGAGCGTTTTAGGCATGAAGTAGTGATTCTCATATAGCCTTTATTTTCATCATTCAATGTGGGGCTCTGTTTTTATGTTCACATTTATTACGGGGCAAAACATTCCCTCGAAAAGATAATCATACTCAGATTACACCTCAAGGGATTATCATGCCTCAATTAAATTATTTCGGCCATTTACGTATTACATTTTTATAATTCGCTTGTTATTTGTTTAAAGTTCGGAGAATGATACAAAAATATAAAGAAAAAACATATAATAAAGCTATATTTACTGTGCATTTTGTTATGTTTTCTCATTTTTCTAATAAATGATTTTAATACAGTATATAAAAGAAAATATTCCTCATGAAATGCATTTTTTAAGCAGAGATGATATTTTCCATTCATGCGTACCACTATCATTTAACCGGGATATCTGGGGTAAAATGATCTTTTTCATCAAATGAAAAAAATTCTTAGTTCACCATTGCTAAACGGATTAAAAAATTGTCAATAGAAACAAAAAAGATCTTAAAATGCATACATAGTTTTCTTCCTCTTATTTTATCGCACAATGAAACTAAAGTATTTGTAAGAGTTGTGTAATTATCATGTATTACACAATAAAACTAAAATATATTAGCTTCTTTGGTCTGGTTCCCCCTATAACCACAAAAGAATACAACGATAGGAACACCAGGATAGTTCAGCGCATGAATTTAAAGGGCAATCCTTGTGCTACATGAATTTCACATTACCACTGAAGGCCTTACGAAATTATGGTTGCTGATTTGTGGAGTATATTTTACTCTTTAATTACTGTAATTATTTAGATTTTATGGAGATTTGCCACATTCAAATTCTTGAAATTCCCGCCTCTGGATCTCCTGGTAATGCAGCGTTGCCAATACTCACCGGGTAATTTCTATAGAAAACATAGAACACCTTAATTTTCATCGTAGAGCGTAGATCAAAAGACGCATGTACTAGTCTTGAGACGAAGGATACGACAGAGATATTTTTTTTTTTTTTTTTTAATTGCTTACCTGCTGTTGCCCTTCACCGGTGAAGTCCCCCTAAGCTCTACTGAACTTTTCAGGAGGTGCTTCACCGAGGCAACTGCAACAACGAACACACACGACCATTCCCTGAATCGGAAAAATCCGACTCAGCCGGGATTCGAACCCGGGACCTTGGGGTAGGAGCGATAGCTTAGATGGCATGCTATCCACTCGGCCACCAAGGCCGGTGGATCAAAATCAATATCAAATTGTTGTATATTGCAATTGTTTATAACTTTTCAAATCGTACTGCACGCCTTTGTTTACCTTTCGGTTTGAAAAATACCGATGCCTACTGATAAGCCGACGTTCTTTATCAGCTCTGAGCTCGAGTCTTGGGAAAAAAACTGTGATAAAACAGCAAGAACGGCGCCTAGGGATGGACCTTTAAAAAACCTCACTTAACTATCATTAAACCTATTTTTTTTGTCATGCTATTTTCATGCTTACAATTTACTATGCTGTTTCGTGTTGTTTTTTTTTGAGTCTTCTGAGTTGTGTGTCCTCGGCTCGTTTGACTGAATGGAAAGGTTTACGGGTACTCGCGAGCGCCTTCCCGTCCTACGTTTCTCCGTTACCTCCCCCCATTTCTTGGGTATTTTTTGGACATACGTCGCTTAGGCTATTTACACACTCACCGGTTTCTCCCGGCCGGCAAATCACAGCCGGTTTTAAGCTGGATCACAAGCAATAGAAGTAAATGGAGCCTTTCACACTAGCCGAGAAGGGATTATAGACCTCGCGGTCGCCGGGTAACAGCCGACCCAACGACTGAAGAGGATGGCACCGGGTTGGGACCTACGACCGGGTGTGGGTAGTAATGCACGTCGGTCAAATGAGCGCTTTCACATTGAATGGTTTTTGCCGGGTGCCTTCCCCCATCCCTTGCTGCTTTCCTGCTTCTATTGACCTTTTAAAACCACCAGTATTAATTAATTTTTCATCGGTAACTGTTGAATGTAAACATACATCACTTATCATTCACCGAGAAGTAAGGTTCGTTCTTTCTTTTTGACATGCCGCCGCTGCCGGGTAAAAACATTGTTGCGATATGAATGTTTATAAGATGTTGTTGGTGGGGAGGGAGGGTTTCATTAATTGGTCTGCCATTTATTCATTGTAGTCGGTCGAGTGGTTCGTCAAATGATTCCACAGACATTCTAAAATAATTAAAAAATTTGGTCCTGTCTCTCGTAGGGTGTGGATATGCCATTAGGAAATCCCAGAAAAGATAACAATGACAAAGCCCATGAACTCTCCCGCGAGTCCAACGCTCGGATGTATAGAGAAAAGGTAGAAGACTCCGGAGGGGGTCTTCCTTGAGCACCATAGCGTGGTATAAACATAAGTTTCATCGGATATTCACATTTTTGTGGCCCAATTTCCGCTGAAAATGCTCAGTGACGAGGAGAGGGCAATCACAATGAGTGATTAATGCGAGAATTAATGGCGAAATTTTCAAGACTCAATTCTCATGGATCTCAAGACTTTCTCTTTAGGAAAAGAAATTTGAAAACGGTTGGCAGGAAAATTTCTCGTTGGGGCCAAAAAATCTGAACGATGGATCTGGAAAATTGATATTTCGATGAACGATGAATGCGATATTCTTTAAAATGTCTCCTTATGGGCCTAAGTCGGGACTATAGAAAATAAAAGATACATCCGGGAAAACGACAAATGCGGGAACGATGGATCGGGGTTCTACTGTATTCGATTTTTCACAACTTTACTTGATGCGCGTTGAAGAGGACAGCGGTATCCCGCCAGCCCGCTCTGCCCAGCCCACGTGAGCGAGTCAATTCATTCTAATGAAAACAATCGAATATATTTGCGATATTTTTCAATCGATTGTTCCATCTCTACAAAATACATTGTACATTTACATTTTCGCTTTAGAGGGAAAAGGAATATGACGGTAATTCATTTTCCTATCTGGATTTACCTTGTAGAAACTTTCTAAATTGAATGTTTACGAATCCTTACTTAGGCGTTATTCTCATTAAAAGTTTTTCATCTATCTCCATTATACCAATCATTCGCTGAGATATCGATTACAGATGCAAGTCATCGTCGTGTCACGTTTGACGCGTTCAATGTTGGCAATCCCTTGAATAAGAACTCGATTACCAGCCCGAAATATTTGATGCCATGATTTATCTTAGATAATTTAAAATTTGCCCCTACGACTGATGAGACACCTCAAAATCAAAGCACTCACTCAAATGCAAACCTCCAACATAGACGCTATTTTCGCGGAGTGTATTTGGCAACGCTGTAGAGAGCAACGTGAAATGCATGCAAGTGTGTGAGAGAGGAGAGAGACGTTCTTCCCCGCACCCTTAGGTGTCCGTCTTCTGTGATTGGCCAGTAAAGGGAAAGGGGGGCTCTTGCAAGGGTGTGATGGTGAACGACGTCTTCAAAGGAAGACTTGGGTAGTTGTGGCGCGAAACTCGGGCAAGATACAACGTGTTCGTTTTCTAAGAGCTGAGGATTGAGTTTATTATATCGAAGTTTTGGCGCACGCGAGGATTTGTATTCTACGCAAATGTATTAAAAGAGCAACTCTCTATCAAGACCAAGTTCAAGAGAAAGACGAGCATCCTGTAACGGGGAAAGTCTTTCGTAAATGAAGTACTGAACGACTTCCACGTGAAGCGTTAATATACTAGCGGTAAAACAACTTGGAATGATCATCAAGGGATAGTACATGCCTGGACTATACCAGTGATTTTGGAAAAGTGTTCAACACATATTCTGGAATAGAACATGATTATTTCCTTCGGTCGTGGATGGAAAGGATGTGGCAACTGGTTTCTTAGTTTTCTTCTCTAAAGGAATATACTCTTTTCAAGCTAAGGTAAGTTGTAAATCATTTCACTTCTCACTGTTAGGTAGAGTAGCGTTGATCCTTCGATGTTGCATCTTATGAAGACGCCCTGTGTATTTAGAACGATTACCCTCGGTGTTATATCTATCATATTAGTTGTAATTTTTGTTTGTAGACTTTTGATAAATCTTCTTCGTTTGTTGAAGTTGTTCACTTTGACGAATCACTTCTTCTGCTTGAATAGCAATTGACACTTGGTAAACATTATCTGTGTTAGCATGGGCGTCGCCAGGGGGGGGGGGCAGGGGGGGAGCAGCTGCCCCCCCTGGAGACCCATTCGTATTTTGGTTCCGGATGTGTTGTAAAAAAAAAATTTAGGCACGAGCGTATTTGAAAAGAATTTAGACCCAAAACAAAGTCAAGTGTTGGCACGTGAAAACACAAGTGAAGGGAAAAGTACCTACTTCCTCGTAGGAAAGTCATTTATACCTCCAGCGCAGCACAAATATTTCAACAATACTTTGTAGTAGAGTCTTTCGCCCCTTCCCTCCCAAGAGAAGAAAAGTTCGGTTTCAGGGTGAACAATGTAGTTAGAACTGCCTCTCGGTGCGATCAGAGCGCGAGGTTATGCGATTATGTCCTCTCTCTCAAACTACCTTGAGTATCGTCCGACAATCGCCGGCAGAACACAAAGGATTCGGTTTTTTTTCGTTTTCCCTTCAAAATGGACATAAGAAAGTTTTGCGGTGAGTATTTTGCAAATAGGCCCAAGCAGTGGCGCAGCGAGGGGGGGAAGTTTAGGGGTTCAAACCCCCCCCAAAAATTCCTATGACTAGCTTTGCATGCCAGTAAATATGGCTCCGATTACAGAAAAGTTGATGTTTTCGGTTGCAGTGCAGGTCAAGAGCCGACATCGATATCAATGGGACGCGACGAGTGTTTCGCACACAATGTTCAACGCATGCACTTCTTAACCATATCCTTTTGTTAGATGACTCTCACCATAAGATAAGATTCCCATGAGAAGAATTCGAAAGTGCTGATTCGTTTACTCCTCGCAAAAACACAAGGGAACATTCGAGAAGTAATTCGAAACTTACACCCTGAAAACAGAGATTAAGATTACGTTTGAGAGACAAAAAGGATGATAAAACGCTCAGTTAGATCTGATGCATGTGACTGTTTTGAGGGTGTGAATGCAAAGATAGGCTCGTGAATACAGTAGAACCCCGGTAATCCGGACACTCGCTAATCCGGAACTCTCGGTAATCCGGACGGTCCATTGGGAGTTATGCAAACCCGCAACTTCTTCTTGTGAACATATAAACACGCATATTAGTAACAAGAAACGAGAGGTGGACAGACTATTTGAAAAATGTCTCCATTGGCTGCAATGATGTGATGGAGGGCGAAGTATTTCGTTTATTGTGATAACACATCTAAGTTGTGATACTTTTCTGAGACAGCATTTTTCCATTAGAGGAATGCTTAATATGTGCGAGACTAAACACTTTCGAAAGACAATAAATTTTCAGTTGCAGGACGGTATCACTTCTCAAAACATCATGTTCATTAAAAAGCTATGAGAGAAGAGGCGTATAAAAACAATCCTTCCTTTTGATAGACGTCCAATGAGGGTGACCATGCATGCGCTATAGAGTTGGTGTTTATCAGCGAGAATAACTAAACAATTTTAAGTTACTGCGTGTAATCAATGAGAAAGTAATTAAAGCGAGGATTAAATTTATGCCGTGTGCAAATGTGACTGGCAAACATAAGCTTCCTTTGTTGTCGGAACAGCAAAAAATCCCCGTGCATTCAAGTCAGTCACACTACCTGTGTGCTATCGAGGGCAAAAAAACTCTTGGGTCACACGAAAATTATTTTTGGATTGGTTTAAAACAGAATTCGTTCCAGCAGTTCGACAACATATGAAATCCGTCAATTTACCACAACGTGCTTTATTGTTGCTTGATAATTGTCCTGGCCATCCTTCTGCAGAAGAATTGTGCACTGATGACGGTGAAATTTCCGCAATGTTTTTACCCCTAACACGACTGCGCTGATCCAACCCATGGATCAGAATGTAATTCAAAGCATTAAGTTAGGATATCGTAAGTTGCTTCTTACAATTATTCTGAATGATCCTGTGCACAATGAAAATTTGGAAAATGCACTGGAAAAGGTAAATTTAAAAGATGTCGTGTTCAATCTAGCTAACTGTTGGGCATCTGTGTCTAAATTATTGATCAGCAAGTCGTAGAAAAATTTACTCCCAGATTTTATTGGATCTGAAGTTTTTGAAAATGTGCAAACTGAATAAATTCAGCTTGCGCCACTCATTAATCAGTTACAAAATTTGAGCCCAATATCTAACCCTGAAGCTCTCCGGTGGGCTGCTGAGGCTGACGACAGTTTGGCTCGAAACGAAGCTTTAACAGATGACGAAATTATCAGAACAGTAACGAAAGAAGATGATGATGATGACGACGACGACCACCACCACCCTGTAGACTCCGTCAAAATTTCTCATTCTGAGGCTTTGGCGGCACTTAATACATCATTAAAGTGGGCCGTGGAGCAAATTTTTGAAGCACATGAAATTATGCTCTTTAGACGTTTTAGAGACCGCGCACTTGATCTAAAAATAAGAACGGTCGCGCGAAAGAAAAAACTGACTTTTTTGCTCGCTGATAATATTCATTCACTTCATATGTTGTAATACCTTATGTAATATATACATGCATTATCTATACAATGTAATTTTTGAGAAAAAAGGTTTTTTACGTTATTTTTTGAAAACCTCGCTAATCCGGAAACCCCGCTAATCCGGACGCCTATGTGCCTGAATACGTCCGGATTACCGGGGTTCTACTGTAGTGCATTTGAGAAATTCACAGGGAACAGTTCGAAGGAGAGTTTAGTTTGGATTTCATAACATACAGATGGACATCCGAAAATGTTTTTCACAGTCCGCTAATAACTCGAGGCCTCTATCGGGAAAACATAAGTTAATGTCTATGTAGTTTTTTGTAAAATGACCATTATTAGTTGCATAAATTAGGATTGTATTATTTTAGGGCTGTTATCCGAGGGCACATCTCAAGATGAGTTTAGCGACAATTCCGAAGGAACTGGTTCCTTTGTTAAACATTCTGGACGATTAAAAGTCTGTACAGTAGACTTCATTACTCGGGATGATATAAAATATACTGATTCTTATTTTATAATTACCCGTTAATTTGCTGTATAGTTACGAAAATAATTCAATTACCGGGTTTCCGTAGAAATTTGTAAAAGTATTGGAGCAATACTGTACAATATCAGTGAAAATTAATTTTCGAAGATATTATTAATAATATACCATTTTGGAAGCAAATCAGTCAGCTGAAAGGTATTGTGCACGTAAGTTACGCACATATTTATCGGAACTGTGACTCGATGACTTGAAATAAATTTGAGAAACTTTTAAAACTGTGACTTAAATTCTTCAGCTTCCTTTTCGATGCAGACAATTTTTTCTCTTGTGATAGAATCCCACGAATCTCATATCTGGTTATGCAATGCCCATTCAAAATTTCAATTCGTGGAAAATTTTTGTTTCATTGAACACTCAGTGCGTAAGACTGGGTTTTGTATCATCTCTCTGCTGGTTAAACCACCTATTACTTAGTCTAAATAATTGTAAGTTGACATCTTCATTTTTTCCACCTTGGTATATAACTTGATTTCTGCAAATTCAATTATAATATCAACTATAATCAAGAGTCTACAGAATATTTTAATGCAGCCGAATTTTTACTCTCCGGTATGTGACGCATTCAATTGAATACTTGGCTAATACATAAATAACGAAATCCGGCATAATTGTAAGCCTACCACAAAATTTCATCTGATATAAATGATTTTTTGTTTCTTAGAAGAGGAGGTAATTTTAATAGCAACGGATAAAGTCATTCCTAAGAAAGCTGCTGCTGATATAGTCTAATAACGAAAGACGTTAAAATAAGGATGGGTGCACCAATGTGGTGATTTATTGAGAGGTTATATATCGCTTGTCAAATAACGGTAACTATTTTATCCTTTTCGCGCTTGGCAACCTCTTGGAAGAAAGAACTCTCAAAGACTCGGGAAGTATATGTCTGCAGCATCAAAATACTTTCGCATCGAAAAAAATGACTTTTTAATAGGAATTGGACGTATCCAAACAAAACTTATGATAAGTTTCCAATAGTTTGCTTATGTAAACTACTATCTTGGAAAGTTTAATGAGTTTGCCATATAAGCGTTAAACTCCTCTAGTTTTCAATGCATTTAGTTTTTGAAAGATTTGACGTATTTGCAGTAAGAAGCGGGCATAAATAAACTAGCCCCTCTAAGTTAGGCATTTTTAATTTTATCAGGCAGCTTGCCCCCCCCTAGCCCAGTGGCTGGCGACGCCCTTGTGTGTTAGCGTTAGGCAATGACTGAGTCCCTCGGTTGGATTTCACTCCGGGTGAAGAGATCTGAATGTCGCCGTAAACTTCTCGAAAAGTTCATTCGTTCAGAATTTATAGACGAAGTAAGTGAAATGTTAGTGCCAGTAAGGAGCGAACGCGATCTCCGAGAGGCATCGACGAAGCGTTATAGGGAAGTGATCGCAAGGACGGTTAATGACTTTTGGTCGTTTTTTCCCCAGGCTATTAGAGATTCTAATAGGATGGATTGAATAATGGTGGTTTACTACACCACCTGCCATACGCCTCTGGCGGCTCGCAGGGTATATCTAAAAGCATTCACATATTGTGACGCCGATAATGTAGCAGGTAATTTGCGGCCCACAACCAAATCGTATTGCGATTTAATTCAGTTAAGAGTTTGGTTTGAAAAGGAAGGCTGTTGTTATTTACGCTTGTTAAACATTGAGGTAAATTTAATTATTAGCTGTTGGTTTATGCATTCATTATTAAATATTTGTTTACAAAGAAGGATTTGGATTTGCTTGTCACGAAAACTGATCCAATAGATGTTTATTCCCTAATAGTATATAATAAATGGGTGGAAATAACTTAGCAAAATTCCACTTTAAAAGTATTTAATACCGATATACACAGAAGGTTCAAAAACCAGCCACCAATCAGATTAGCAGGGGGGGATCAGATGGGGGAGGAGGAAGGGGAAGCAGGTTAACAATGGAAAGCAGGGGAGAATGATTAGGGAAAAGATGGATATTAGTGAGTGTGTAATTGTTTTTTAAGTAGTGTATTATTTCTATTTGTTCGAGATAATTTAATTTGCGTCTTTTGTGCTCAAAATGTAATAGAGTAGAGGAGAAATCTGAAGTGTGATTGTTATCTAAAAGATGTTTTGCGAAATGTGATGCCTGTGTATTGTTACGGAATGAATTGAAGTGTTCTTTGGTTCTTATTTGTAAATTGCGGGACGTCTGACCCAAGTAAATCGCCCCACAATCGTTGCAGTGTAATTTGTAAATGCCACTTTTTCGTTTATGGTCAAAAGTATCTTTATTATTGAGAAGTATTTTACCTAAGTTGTGTGTGGTGTAAAATGCGGGCTTGACATTGTAGGGAGTGAGAAGGTTAGAAATGTTGTAAGAAAGGGGGCCTACAAAAGGGAGTTTCACCCAAATTGAATTTACCGTGTTTGGGAAAGTGGGGTATATTTTGGATATGTTTAGTTTCCTTAGTTTGCGTGTGTGAATCGTGTCAATTAGTGTATCGGTGTAACCGTTGGCGATGGCTATTTCTTTGATGATATTTAATTCGCGTGTGTAATTTTCGCGATCGAGGGGAATTTGCATAAGTCTGTGTTTTGGGCTATGATAAGCTGCGTGTTTAAGTTTTGTGGGATGATGTGGGAATTAGCGTGTATGGTGTGATTAGTGTATGTAGGTTTGCGATAAATGGAGAACTCAATTGTGTTTTCTTTTCTTGTTAATGTGATATCGAGGAAATTTAGTTTTTTATTACATTCTAGTTCTAAAGAGAAGTTGATGTTGGGGTGTAACGAGTTAAGGCAATTCTAAAACATGTTTAACCCTTGTGTAGGCACCCAACTTTACCTACGTTGTTGGGCACCCGGGGTACCCGGGTACCCACCTCTTTAGATCTCATTTTTGAACACATTTGTAAAGGAATTCGTTCTCTAAACATTTTATTTAATAAATACATATGTTATGAAGGTATTAAAGTCATTTTTATATCATTTGACCGGTTAGAACTTCTACAATTAACAAAATTAGAAAGGTATGTTTATTCTTCGGTTCTTGACGCCTGAATTCCTTTTTTTTCATTAAAAATTCAAATTTGAAGTTTTGTAAAATTTAAAGTAGAAATGGCACAAAAAAACAAGTGACATCAGCGTTTATTACGTTCTATTGCGTGTGTAACCATATAAGCTAATCATTTCTGTTTTCATAAAATTTGGTATTTATCATAGATGGAACGGAAAAGTGCCCATTTTTACGAGCTGTTTCACGGAGTGCTCTTTTTGAACGTTTGTTCCTCAAACACTGTTTTTTCAATCACAAAGATATTTTGATAGAATATTAATACGGGTAGTAGTAATTAAAATACGAAGTTTCAGAATATTTGTATGAAACCATAAAAAGTTGTTGTCGATTTTGTAAAACAACTTTTTCTCGGAAGTGGATAGCCGTAGAAATACAAAATTGGGTTCGTTAGAAAGATTTCAAAATGAGTTTTCACGGTAAATAATTATTTTTCACAACAAATTAGCGGATTTTTTTATACGAATTTATATTTAACGCCGGGATTCGCATCGTGCAGCAGTGTTGCCGAATTATTGGTCTTGCATCTCGAGCTTTTGTACACTCCGTCCCTCAGAGAGGCTTTCTTTCTATCGCCATGGCCTGCGAAGCTACGCCTAATCATATCAATTACGTTTCGTATTTTTCCTTATTATCTTATCTTATTGATCATCTTTCTTACCCTTATGTTTCGTAGAAACTGAATATATGTGCTTCAGTGCTACTCCTGGCTTTCTTCTGGTATTTACATTACTGAGAGAGCCGAACGCTTCACAGGTTTATGTAGAATACATAAAACATAGTGTCACTTTCTTTTTTTCTTAAAATTTTTTCGTGCAAAGGCTACTTGAAGAACAATAATTAATTTCCACTAAAGAGTAATTATTTGCTCTTATGTCCCAAAGAAGGGGAAAGCAGTTATTTTAATTTCAACGATGCATTCTGATATAAATATTTATGATAGTGGTAAGAAGAAGCCCCATATAATTTTGTATTACAGTAAGTTTAAATCTGGAGGTGATACAATGGACCAGATGATTATTAGGTATACAACAAAATGCCGCACTTTGAGATGGCCGCTAGCTATGTTTTCAATATAATCGACGTAGCTACTTTTGCATCCTATCGGATATACTATGAAAACAACGAAATGCTGACGTCAAAAACCAACCAACGACGTAGATTTATGCGAAAATTAAGTGAAGAACTGGCGAAGCCAGTAATTTAGCAAAAATCACAAAATTTGCAAGTTATGCGCAATATTACAACAAAGATAGCGATTGAAAGTGCTAACGGGCAGCCAGTGATTGCGGAGGATTCTACTCTTGGTGCGTCTACATCGGACAGCTCCGGGAGAAAGAAGATCACTGGGAGCTGTCACCTGTGCTATAAGCAATTGATAAGAAGGAGAAGAAAAACTAGAAAAGTGTGCAATGTATGTCAAAAACTTGTCTGTAGTTAACATTCGAAAACGTAAGTCAAATCTAACGATTGATGTGAATAAAAATTCTCCGTGAAAATTATCATCGATGTACATATTATGCAGCATATATTGCCCAATAGAAGCTAACGAAAAACTACCACACAGTCAGTACAGCAATATTACTATAGCTTAACTTAAGGCCCGTTTCACATGGACGCGGACTGTCCGCGCTCCGCTCTACGCGCGCGGGGCGCGGAGAGCGGTCGCCGCTTTTCACATGGACGCGGACGAAAACCGTCCGCGGCATTCCCCGTGTATTTCTCCCGTAAGAAGGATGGCCCATGTTGCCATTTACAAATATTTACAAATCGGTAGATAATAAAATCATTTATGGTGTAAATATAAAGGATGAATACATGGTGTAAAAGGTTTTTTTCATATTAGTTAAAATAACATTAATAAAAAATATTTTCTTACATTTCCGCCTGGAAACGCTATTTTCCGACATTATCTTAATAACGCTGTTGTATACATGGCGTTGCTTTAATTGACACTAAATTTACACAGAAAGTATTCCGGAGTTAACTTTCCATAATGGTTAACATTAATTTACGGTATACCAAATCTGAATACTTTTATAACATAAAAAGTACAGTTTGATCCTAAAATTTCGAATTTTGCATTCCAAAAAGCGATCAGCGGCGAAGTCTCGTACCGTAAGAGATACCCCAATACATGATGCGTATGAAATTTAAAGAAATGTATGAGGTAGTTTTTGGTGAAGGACGGAATACTTTGTCTTATTTCTAAAGGGAATTATGAATTTTTTAATATGATGGTTTTTCCCGCGCGCCAGATTTCCGCTGTCTTACCCTTGATTGCGCTGGCTACGATGAGCGTATTGCAGAAGCAAATCGCTCCGCAAAGTATAGAATTATTGTGAAAGCACTGAACATTTACTTTTTACTGTTGAAATACGTTTGCACTAAAATTTGGATATCACGAATACTTATAGAAAATTAAACAGCACTTACACTAATTTAATCTCTTATCCACGAAGAAGCACTGTTTGGCCTCCGATTTCCTTCAAATGTTTCCCATCTTGCTGAGTGTTCCTCAGGGCCTGTTATTTTTCTGCTGCCTTTTTGATTGTTATTTTTCGACTAATGAATTCATCTAACGCTTTTTTAAAGCTATTTTCATCGTACCTTTCATATGATTTACGACGATTTCGTGCGGTCTGAAGTGAGAAGAAAAGTGCACCAGTTTTTTTTTCAGAAGGTTCCTCCAACTCTGAAAATAATATTAAATACTGTGAACATGGACAATGATTTGCCGAATTTTAAAAGAACTACTTTATATCGCTTGCTAAAAGACATCGGTTTTGTATATGAATGAAAGGGCTGGTATAGCTTATTAAATGAGAGAGTTAATGACATCATCCGTTGTCGCCATGACTTTCTGATGCAACCACAAAAAAATATAGAAGGGAGCAAAGAACAATTGTTTATACTGACAAGACTTGGGTAAATGTTGGTCAAACCTTAAGTAAGGCTTGGCGTGATAAACAAATTAAAACGCCACTCGACGCTTTTCTCTCTGGGTTAAGCACTGGATTAAAGGCCCCCACATCTCGAGGGGGTCGTTTGGCCATCATACACGCTGGTACGGAAAATGGTTTCATCGAGGGTGCCTTAAATTTTTTTTGCAAGAAAAATACCATGGACGAACATGACGAAGTTGACGGGGATTGTTATGAAAACTGGTCCGAAAAAATGTAGATGAACCTGCGAAGTCGAAGGGATGCATTGCAATCAGCCTTATCATTGCGAGTTGAACCCGATTGAAAGAGTTTGGGCGCCGATCAAACATTATGTTGGGATGTAGAATACTTCATTCAAGAAGAAAGATGTGGAGCGGATCATTTCGGAGAGTTTCGGCAAGATCTCAGCTCAAAATTGGCAAAACCATGTAGAACATGTGATGAAAGTAGAAGAAGAAATATGGCACGCAGACAATTTGCAAGACGACGCACATGAATTAATTATTCGTCTCTCATCGTCGCGGTCAGCAATAGCATCGGAAGATGAGCCACAGCCAAGTACATCGGGTTTCATGGAAGGGTTTGAATTTTTTTTTTCATGCCTAGCTACTGTTGCCCTTTACCGGTGAAGTCCGCCTAAGCTCTGATGAACTTTTCAGGAGGTGCTTCACCGAGGCAACAGCAACAACGAACACACTTTCACAACGAATCACTTTCAGATTCTTGACTTAAAAGGTTAGAAACACATCTCCCTTCAACATATTACTCTATTACAGGATAGATAATTAGTTTTAATTTGATTCCTATTCTGATGTTAACCGAGTAAAATACGTCCAGAAAGAGAGAGCGCCAAATTTGCTTCATATTGTTTTTCACTCCAGAATCTAATGGTTTGTCTGATAGTATTGTAATACATTTCAAACTAAAAAATCAATGAAAGAACTAACTAACTATAAGAGATTCCAGATATCCGTATTTTAAACATCTTACGGTAGCCAATTCGAATTCGGCGCGTTAATCCGATTGGCAGGTAGAGGAGGGTCGACGAAGCGTACGCTTGACAACATTGTTCTACTTTGACAAATCTGCTTGGTCCGCGTCAGCCGTCCGCGTTCATGTGCAAGCACAAACCTGTCTCTGTGGCCCGTACGCGCGCGGACGATCCGCGGGGCGTAGGGGCCACGCGGATGGCTCCTCCGCGTGCGGACTGTCCGCACTCATGTGAAAGCTTCCATTAACGTCAATGGAACCTTATCCGCGCGCGTAGCGCGGAGCGCGGACCGTCCGCGTCCATGTGAAACGGGCCTTAGTACTTAAAATTTGATTTTTTTCAGATAAAACGATATTATCGCAGCTGAAAAATGAGACAAAGAAAGAGCAGGGCGAGATAGGGAGGTTAGGAACTCCCGAAGACATCAACATGGCAACACTGCTCAACAGTTGCAAATCTCGGCGTTAAATATTAATTCGTATAAAAAAATCCGCTACTTTGTTGTGAAAAATAATTATTTACCGTGAAAACTCATTTTGAAATCTTTCTAACGAACCCAATTTTGTGGAAATTTTTTTCCTGAGCCCTCAGCTTAGGTTTTTTAAAAATCCACATACTAGTTTTCTTCGTGTACTTTTGCAAACTATCTCTTTCTTTCTGTTTCGCATAAGACGATGGGTTAGGTGTAAGAAGAGACTTTCTAGTCTCAATCTCGCCCGAATAAAGTCCATTTATTATTATTATTATTATTATTATTAATTTTGTATTTCTACGGCTATCCACTTCTGAGAAAAAGTTGCTTCACAAAATCGACAACAACTTTTTATCGTTTCATACAAATATTTTGAAACTTCGTATTTTAATTAACAATAAACGTATTAATATTCTATCAAAATATCTTTGTGATTAAAGTAATAGCGTTTGATTAACAAACGTTCAAAAAGAGCACTCCGTGAAACAGCTCGTAAAAATGGGCACTTTTCCGTTCCATCTATGATAAATACCAAATGTTATGAAAACAGAAATGATTAGCTTATATGGTTACATGTGCAATAGAACATATTAAACGTTGATGTCACTTGTTTTTTTGTGCCATTTCTACTTAAACTTTTATACGACTCCAAAGTTGAGCCTCCGTAACAAAAAAGCCGATATTTCGCGTGACTGACGCTGGCCGTTTTACGGAAGTAAGAAACATACCTTTCTATGTTTATTCATAATAAAAGTTCTAACCGTTCAATTGATATAAAATTGGCTTTAATATCTTCAGAAAATGTCTATTTATTGAATAATGTTTTCAAGGAACGAATTCCATCGCATATGTGTCAGAAAATGAGAAGGAAATTTCAAGTGGGTACCCGGGTACCCCGGGTGCCCCCAGGACGTATGTGAACTTTTAATGCTTTTATTTAAGCATTAAATATAGTTAACGTATTTATAATAGTAGTATTTACTAGGGATTCAGGTAGATAACGACGAGCTGAAGCATCAACGCGATATCTTTCTTTATAATCAACGTACAAGCAAAAATATACCTTAGTGGGTACCCGGGTGCCTACACAAGGGTTAACTGTCTTAAAGAACCATTCCATGTACAGAAAATGTCATCCACATATCTTAGCCAGGTGTTAACATGTTTTATCGGGAGATTATCACTGCTAAATAATTTTGTTTCCAAATGGTTCATGAATATTTCAAATAACAAAGGGGATAAGGGGCAACCCATAGTCAAGCCATCTGGTTGCTTATAAAATGTGGAATTGAAAAGAAAATAATTACAAGATAATATAATTTTAGATTTTTACTTGCGATAGTTGCAATAGTTTTCACTTCATGCTACCTAAATTGCTCAAATAGTTATTCATAATAAGGTAATTATCTATTAATTGAGCAGTTCTAACGGTTAATGTCATTAAGTATTCGGCGGCGACTTGAAAGGTGGTAGGTATGAGAGGTTATTTTTAATTCGGTTAATTTTTAGTATCGGTCCGTTACTGTCGCAGATAGCGTTTAATTTTAAGTATCCCACTATTTAACTTTCACTTTTACTGTAAATCTTATCTATTTAAATCGCATTTTCTAGAGAAATTGAGTAGCTCTTTATAATTTTTCTATATGAAACCGAATGTCCAGTTCCTGAGATTGACCAATGATGTCGCGTAACTGTAAAATATCAGGAAATTTTAAACATAATTTATACTTGTGCTTGGAAATGAATTGGAGCGTATTTTTCCTCCTGATAACATTTTACGCAGTTTTTCTTCTCCTTACATTTCTGTGCTTTACCAGTTAACGTAACTTCTAATAATCATTTGTTTTATCATATTTCAAGGAAGCGGGAGTCGGGATGTCATCTTTGCTGGAATCTCTGATGGACTCGACTTGTAGTTTATTTTTCTGCTGGGGTAGATGAGGCACATATCGCCCCCTCTTCCCCTACCCCAGCAGCTCTCGAAAGAAGTGCAAGGTCAGTGAATTTCATTTTACTTTCTTCATGTCCGGAAACAAGTAGAAAGTGATTAGCGAATTATTCCTTTTAGGAACCTATATTACTGAAGATTTTTATACCCTAAAGTTAGAAATCATTTTAGATTCATCCAGACCTCATTTTCTCTGACAATGTTCGTGAATTAATTGTATTGCTTATAAACTAATTAAATGAGCAAAGGCGTTTGAATGCTAATTTATATAGGTATTTAAGGACTTATGGTTAATAAATCGATCCCTACTTTTTCGATGTTTTTTTGTGGTTCAAATTAAAGTGAAGTTTGCGGGATGCTCGTTTTGATATCAATGCCTTCTCCTTTTGACGATAGATGCGATGTATTGTTTATTGCAGTAATTTAATCTTTTTTCTGTCCTTCAGGAATATTTCTTGTGCAGTAAGAAAGTTGTGCAATTCACTTTGTTTCTGATAAATGCTGTTGCAATTCCAACTTAGAATTCGCAGTGCTTTTTGTGTGACGTGATTGATGTATTGGTGTCTGCCATTGGTTGAGTTCATGAAGTAAGGCGTTGTTTCCTTCGGCGGCTGGTCGGGATCGTTGGTCTTCGGGTGTCGTCAGCTGTGACATAATGGGGGAGGTCGGCGTCGCGCCCAATCCTGAGGTGGAGGCAGGTGTGGAGAATGTAATAGGAGAGGCGGAGCCGGCCACTCTGGAAATGATGATGGCGGCTCGACTGCCGACGTCAGGCTGTGCAATGTATTGCTTTCTTTGAATTTAATAAGGGTGCACTCTGAACCTGGCGTGGTGTGGGCTCTTGCATTTAGCGCATGTCGGTGTAGTGTCTAGTGCTTTTTTGATGTGAGGTGTAGTCCTCTGCATTTTACGCACTTTGGTCTGACAAGGGGAGACTCTCACTTTAGTCCGGGGATTTTGATGAAATTTTTTGTAGTGATGCAGGAAGTAGAGTATTGTATTGGCGTTCGTCTAAATGGGCCTTAGTTTTGTTACAATAATAAATTGAAAATTGACAATCTGAGTATAGGCAGCCCCGCATCACACACCCGCGCTAGGTCAAATCTGTACCTAAGGAATAACCTGCTGTTTTCGAGTAATTATCAAATCTTGCATTTATTTATTTTGATATATACTTTTCCTTGTTACTCACTGATATACATAAGGGCGATATTTCCATTATTTCACCTGCTATCCGATAGAATATCCTTATTTCAACCGAATGAACTTCGATGACAGAGACCCTCGCTAAAAGTATGATGAATGATGGTTCGTAAAAATGCTTTATCGAATCATCGATCGAAGTTCAAGAAAGTTCCCTGCATATTAAATGGCAGTAGCAGAATATAGAAACTAATAACTAGTTTAGTTTGATTTATTTATAATAACTAGTTTTCTTTAGAATAACATACAAGTTTGTTTGCATTCAGCTAGCATATTGATGATACAAATTTCAAGTGTATATCCTGTCGAGAAGGTCCTCAAACTTAATTCTGATTCTCATCGCGGAGATTAGAAGTACGCTCAAATATTGTAGTCATTTTATATTAAGGAGAATCTAACATTTCTCTTTTCAGCTCAAATCAAAGGTACAGGTTATTTTTCACCAACTGTTTTGTGAAAATAACAATATCCTACGCTTTTATAATTTCTTGCCGAAGTCTATTTATTTGGTCATATAGATATGAATCTTCATAGAATTTTTCTATAGAACTTATCTCAGGTTTATACAATGATCTCTCTTATTTTCGATTTATCTTTTCAAGCCAATAAACTAACAAAGAAGATATGATGGAAATGCTTGTTGGATGAGGAGCTCTGATTGAATCCTTGGCCAACTTTGCGCTCATAGTTTCCTAATTTATTTAATCAAAAGTAACCAGAGCTCTTGGCTTCTTTGTTTTGATCAAATTTACATGAAAGCAGAAAAAACAGGATTTAAGGTGTCTCGTTTTTCTCTTGCCTTCCAAAAGATAAGACAACATTATATTAGCTACTGGTTTTCATTTCATAGTTGCAAAGTTTTCATACAAATTTATTCTATTCAAACTTCTCCAAGTTTATGGGTGTCAGGATGTTAATCTAAATATGTAAATTTCATCTTATTTTGAAGGTTCTAATATTTTGTAACGGGGAAAGACGAAAGCTTATGTACAACATTTAAACCTGAGTTCACCAAACGGCACAATTTTTAATCACTGTGATAATATAGGGCCATCAGAGAATTTTATCTTGTAAGTTATCATGCATCATGAAAATTTCCCCTTTCCACTTACTTATTTCCCATTTTTTTTCCCTGCATATATCATTCATCATACATTATCACCTAAATTTATCCATATTATCATATGAAAAGATTTTATTTTAATGGAAAAATGAAAAACTCACTTAGTAAAAATTCCACAAAATATTGGACAATATTCCACAATATATTTTGTGGAATTTTTACTAAGTGAGTTTTTCATTTTTCCATTGATATGGAGTTCCACCAAGTCACGGCTTGTACCATTGATTAGATTTTATTTTACCAACCATCTACCATTTCTGGTAAACCAGCCAATAGAAATGGCAAAATACCTTCACTTTTAAATATGTACACTGTTATATTTGTTTTGTATTCATGTTATATTACCTTCATCAAAGATTAGGTTAAATTAAAAATCAATGTATCAACTTTTGTTACGAATTTTCTATCCTCCACAGAATTTGCAGGTGGTGTTGTAGCGTCAATCAGTCTGTGCCGCTGGGATCTGAACATTGGTGTCCTCTTTTTTTCCACCGGCGGATGAGAAAAGGGTCACCAACAAAGATGGCGATCTTCAACCTCTAATTAAAAGGTCAGTTTTTTTGTTAGTTTTCCCTCAACAAAAATATTTTAATTATGATATGAATTGAAGGCTGGTTTAAGGGTGATCATTTTTATGTATATGAAGCACATAGAAGTTAAGATATTCTTCCAAGGAAAAACGGACTTGCAAAATGCCTGATTGGGCTGGAAATTGAACATGGGATCGTTTTTTTAAATATTAATAATAGTTTTTTTACACACAAGGTATTATGTACATTTGGAAGAAAATACAGTGCAGTATAGTTTAGGTCCTCGTGAGCCATGTATGGCTTGTCAAGAGGTGCCTTGATTTAGCACAAGTCTAGTAATGGATAAACATAGGAAATAATGTAAATATAAAATCATTTTCCAGGGAAAGTTTCAATTTAATCAATATGTTGCAATATTAAACACTTAACTAGTTGTTACATACTCATTCAAAAGTGATGTTATGAAATATATAAATATTACAGTCATACACCAATCAAAATTTAATTTATGGCAGATAAAAAAAATAATTCAACTCCAACGTATACAAAAACAGCAGACAAAAGTAAATAAACTTTTTAAGCATAGGCAGTATTAAGTATAATATAAGTATTAAAAAGATTACAACAGGTTCCACATTACCAGGATACCAACAGGTACAACATTAAATCAGGAAATCAGAAACCGGTGTTACTACATTTAAGTCAATTTTCAATAATTTTAGTATTTCTTTCTCTAGTCTACGAGCCAAGATATAACATGTTTTTAACAATGCTTAATTTTATTTCACCTAATATGTCTTCAGGTATGTTGTTAAATAAAATTGAACCACATACTTGTATGCTCTTTTACCATAATTGTTATGTCTTGGTGTTTCATATTTTCTTTGTTGTTTAATTTTAATATTAGTATTTTTTCATATGTTGTTCTTAAACGTATTACTAAATAAATTATCCATTATTATATTATATTTAAATCAATCAGTTATTGGTAATATGTTATTCATTTTACAAAATATTAGGTGTTTTCTGATCAGTTTTTACTTTTTCTAATAATTTTGATGATGTAATGTCTATATTGGAGGTAGAACCCCATACTGTTTGCCCAATCACAACTCAGATTCAGTCAATGCTTTATACAGCTTGATTCTTTGCTTTTGGGGGATGAGTTCTTTCAGTACAAAAATTTTTGCTACAAGATGTTTCAGCCTTTTATTTAGTTTAATTGTGTGGTTTTGAAATTTAAATTTGTCATCCATCATCACTCCTAGGCATTTAACATGGCTGACTTCTTATATCGGTACACAGCCATTATAGCTACAAGTAGAGTTTCCCAATTGCAGGCAGTCATGATAATGTATGTAGATTTCCATAGATTTTATTTCAACCTTTGGGTTTCTCACATGAATGCACTTGGTTTTACTGGCTTTGATTGCTTGTCCTATATTTAAGTCCTTCTGACTGTTTTCCACAGCAATTTTGATGTCATGATGTACTGTGACGAAAATGATATCATCGGCATAGAGTAAAAGTCTTGAGTACCGAGTGGTTTGAAAGATACTATTTACGTAAATTATAAAAAGAGGCCCAAGGATAGATCCTTGTGGAACACCATAGTTGACATCAATTAAATTGCTGAAGCAGTTGTCAATCTTCACAGTGATCCTTCTGTTGAAGAGATAACCGAATATTAAAATGATATGATTGTTTTTGTCTAAATAAGTAATGATATCTTCAGATAGGTTTTCTAGGAGAAGCTTTGTACCTTTGTTTTGTTGAAAACCTTATCGGTCTTTATGAATCAGTTTATATTTGTTTAGAATAATTAATAATTTAATAATCAGTTTGCAACTACATTTTCTATAATTTTATCTATACATCTACATCTACATTAATACCCTACAAGCTTCCTTTCGGCGTGTGGCAGGGGGTGTAAATACCAGTTGAATCTAAACTACTTCCTTATTTGGTATTTGTCACGCATTGTTCGCGGAAAGAATGAGTCTCTAAAACGATTCGTCCTAGCATCTATTTATCTTAACTTACAGTCATTATCGGATCGACCAAGGTAGTAAGGAAGTTGCATGATACCGATTGTATCTTCCAAAAATGTATTTTCCCTGAATTTATTAAGCAATTGCGGCCTAGCTTCCAATCTCTTTTCTTTCAATTATTCCCAACCTACGTCTGAGAGCATTTTTGTAACACTTGCTTTTTTATTGTAGCATTTCTTAACAAAATGAACCGCTTTACGCTGCACTTTCTCGAGTTTGGGAGTACACATTTCATCAGCCGGATCCCATATACTTGCCACATATTCCAGAAGGGGTCTGACCAAGGTAAAATAACATCGCTCTCTCACCTTTTCATCGCATTTACCGACAATACGCTTTACAAAGCCAAGCCTTTTACTTGCTTTGCCGCAGATTTTTCGAATATGCGTGCTCCAATTTAAGTTATCATTAATGTTGATCCCGAGATATTTAATTGAATCTACTACTTTGATACTAATTCCATTAATTTTGTATGTGTGATTTGGATGCAATTTTTTCATTTCGAAGAAATTAACTACAGAGCATTTACCTACGTTTATATCTAATTCCCATTTTATGCACTACCTTTGGATGAGGACTAAATCGTTTGAGAGAGATGTCCGGTCTTCCTCGTTTGTTATTTCCCTATATATAACCGAGTCATCCGCAAATATCGTCACATTGCTAACTATCTCGTTACTCAAGTCATTGATATAAATAGGGAAAAGAAGAGGTCCAATTACAATACCTTGAGGTACGCCGGAGGTAACTTTGACTCTATTTGAGCTAACGCCATCCAGTACAACTTGTTGTTCCCTCTCGTAGAGAAAATCCTTAACCCAGTCGACTACTTCCTTGTTAATGCCCGCTAGTTTTAGTTTGTAAATTAGTTTGTAGTGGGGGACTCTATCGAATGCTTTTTTGAAATCGAGGAAAATAGCATCCACTTGCTTTTTACTTTCGGTAGACTTTGAGATATCGTGTACAAATAGAGCAAGTTGGGTTTCACATGATCGGGACTTTTGAAAACCATGCTGGTTTGCATCGAGGAATTTATTTCTATCTAAAAATGAGTGATTGTATGACAATATGTTCCATTAACTTTCCGGACAGCGAAGTTAATGATATGGGTCTATAATTTCCTGGGTCCTCCTTTAATCCGCTTTTGTAAACAGGAGTAATATTAGCTAATTTCCAATCAGATGGGACCCTACCTTCATTTATCGATTAACAAAATATAATTTTGAGATAAGGGGCGACGCTTTCTGCCAGTTCTTTAAGCACTCTTGCTGGAATGCCTTCTGACCCTGGCGACTTATTTGGCTTAATTTTGCGTAAGATTTTAACTATACCGTCTGTCGTAAAAGTTATATTTGGCATGGAATCCAGTATATTAACCTTAGGGAGGATCTCTATGTTACAATCTGATGTGAATACGCTTTGGTAAAATTCGTTTAGAATGTTCGCTTTCCTCTTCGAATCGCAAGTAATGTTACCTTCGATATCCCTTATCGAGCTCACTGTTTGTATCTTTCCCTGTACCTCTCTAACGTAGGACCAGAAAGCTTTAGGGTCTTCCAGTATTTTCTTTTTAAAGTTGCTGTGGGCGTTACGCATAGCTCGCTTGGTGTCGCATTTTGCTTTCTTGTGCTTTTCTAGCAATAGTGATCGTGGTGGATTTGGAACAGGCTGATCTATTCCCGAAAAAGCCTTTACTTTTCCATGCAAATCTCTGTTTGCGGAGAGCCCTTCTAACCTCTTTATCGTACCGTCTGGGCTCGCAATCATTTTTAGAGTATTTCGAAGGTATATACAAATCTATATATTTATGCATTATCTCCACGAATGATTTCCATGTATCATCAGTGTTGTTGTTGCTTACACGTTACTTAAATGAATTAAAATCGGTAGTTAGTTTTACGTTAAATTCCTCGAAATTTGCTTTGGAATAGAGATAAATTTTGGGTTTGGGTTTCTTATACTTGCTAAGGTTTATCTCAATATCTGCAAAAACGCCTTTGTGGCCTCCAAGACCTTCGTCAATTGAAATGTTCTCTATGCACTCGGGAAAGTTAAGTAAAAGGAGATCGAGTCTATTGTCACCCATGGTTGGCGATTTTACTGCTTGACTTAGCGAGTTTTTCTGATATTTTGTATTTTCTGATTTTTTTCTGATTTTTTCTGATATTCTGATTTCAATACTTGAGAGGACTGCAATTGGCCTGTAATTAGATGGGTCACTGTGATACCTCCTTTATATATTGGTTGTACAACAGCAGTCTTTTAGTTGTTTGGCAAGACTCCTTCAAATATAGTATTATTTATTAACTTACTCAATATTGGTGTCATATTCTGATTCATGGTCTGATCTTTCGTTCTAATCTTAGTCTATTCCTGGAGCTTAAGGATTTTATAACGAGCAACTTCATTGTCAGTTACTTCAGGGAAATTGAGAGAATTGGCAGTAGAGTAAGACAAGGATTTAAAAGTCTTCTTATCACATTTGTCTTTTAATTTTTCAATTGATTCAGTAAAGTAAACTGCAAAAATTTCTGGTAAACTTCTGTTCCTCATAGTACTTCCCCATTAGTTTCTTAATTATGGAGCTGCTGTTTTTTGCTTCTTGTTAAAACCAAGTAGGATGTTAAGTTTTTGCCAGGTTTTCTTCATATCCCCCTTTAATGATTCAAATTTTTAGGTAAATTTCTTGTTTAGCCTCTTTAACCAGTTTCACACAGTAAGGCTTCTCTGTTTTTTGTAATTCTGTTTATGAGCATCATTGGATGATTGTTTTTCCACTATCTATATAACTTATCTATTTTGACTGATTCATCAATTTTTTAATCATCCAGTTCTTTTTGAATTCACATTTTTCTTCACAACTCTGCTTTCTTCATATTTGCAGTTTAACTCATTTTTTTAGCTTTTCATACATTGAGTTGACATCAGAGGTTTCTCATATGTGTTCTTCCAGTTATAGAATTGACGAGTAAAATGTAGCTTGCATACTGCAAGCAGATCGACAACACTATTTTCATATTGCTGGAAGAATTTGCCAAGGGTATCCAATACATATTTCGACGCTGGAAAAATAAGACATTGCCAAACATACTTTCAAAATAATATAGATTTATTATGAACTTAAGTAGGAGGGAAACACTGGGAAAACATCATCAACATCTCCATCATAGGTTGCGATAGATTTGCTAGTGCAGGGTATCTGTGATGTTGGCGGCGTTACAGAAGTTGGCATATGTAGATCCTTTTAAAGAAATTGTCTAGTCGAGTCTGGACAGTGATTCTTTCTTTCTCGTTATAAATTTCTTTATTACATCCGAGAGCCTCCTAGATAATTCTCTCCACTTTCTTAAATCGTGCTGTATTTGCATCCATACTTTCAATTGTCGGCAAACCTTCATTGAATTTACTAAAGGCAAGGGCTAATTTTTTTGCAGAAAATGTTTTTGGGCACACAGTTTCCTTCTTTCTTTTCCTCCAACTCAGCTACATTGGCAGCATTTAACTCTTTCAATTCTTCATTAGTCAATTCCTTATCACCAGCTTCAATCAGTTGAATTATATCCCCATTTTCCACTTCTGAATTTAATTATTTTACCATAAACACTAGTTTTTCAGTAATGTCTTCAAATTCTTTCCCTTCCTCAAACCCTTTTTAAAAGGATGTAGGTAATTTTTAAGCACTTTCCTCCTAATACCTTTTATGTATTGTTCAGACACTTCGTACTTACTTTCACGTTATGCAATTGTGCACGTTCTTTAAACCAATTAAACCAGCCATGGATAGCACTGAAACTTTCGTCACAACCCTCACCCATTTCCTTTTTTAGGTCCTCAAACAGACTTTGTGCTTTTGGTTGTATTGTTCGCAGACTTATTAACTTAAGTGCGACTTGAACTAAAAAAGTTTGGGAACCCCTGGGTTATGGAACAGTTAGACATATATTGAAATTCACTCTTTGTTAAATATCAGAATTTGTCAATTAATAAAGACAAATGGTTCATAGGTTCCCATGGCGATCGAGCTAGCGCTGCCTAAACACAAACTAGTGCAACAACGACCAAATGGAAACTGAACGAAATAGCTCAGACTCGAGGATAAGAAATTAAGCATGAGACATACACATATAAAATTACCGCGTTCTGTTACAAAGTATTACATAGTAGCTCAAAACTTTGTGTGCCAAAGAGCCATACAAAATTAAAATTTTGTTACTTTTTTATTGTAGTTTGAAATTACACTTTTTAAAAGATTTTGGTCATAACTTCGGACATTCGTAAGTCGGATGTTCGTAAGTCGGGGAGCATCTGTACTTAAATTTGTTATATTAATATAAATATATTTATTTATTTGACCATATTTTGTTATAATTTTCTCATACTATTTTGATGTTTGTCTTGTATTTTGTTACTCCAAGGAGATTTGTTAACTGGTTTCTTTGGCTAGTCCTTAAGGATCTCTATCTGCTTGATAGCTGTTATTACAGAATCTAAATAAGTAGAGGTTTGTAGTTGAATATATACCTACCGTGTATTTCCATTGATAAGATGGTAGTTGAATCTTAAAAAAAGACCCCCAAAATCCAGGGTTGGCTTATAACACAGATACACAAATAATCAGTGTGAATATCTGCAGCAATCGCAAGGTATTACTGCTAGATGTAAGAAAATTAAATTCGTTCAATCAAACAATTTCAAATAAGACGTTATTCCAAATATGCTATATAGTATTATTGTCCTGATGACGAATGCTGATTGAAACTAAATTCATAGGCTGTTGATAGTTTGTTTGCCCCAGAAGACAGCCCCCATATGGTAAAATGGTTTGTGTTGTTTCGTTTTGTGTTGTGTTGTTGTTGTGCTAAGTTTGACAATAAAATCATACCTCTTTTTATCTGAAGGTTGCCTTATCTTCAGAAATATATGGTAGGTTTTGCAACAGTAATAGTGCAATTGTCTCCTATGTTTCTTTAAAAAAAATCTACTTCTATATACTTAAGTAGAATTGATATTTAGTATTCATAAAATGTAAAATATTCTTCCTATTATGCTACTTCTCCTCACTACATCCTTTTCGTCTATTCAGGATTAACTGTGTTAGGTTTACCAATGTTGTGTTTCTACATTTACAGATGAGGCAAGTTTACGGGAGAGGAACAAATGCAAGCCATCATAGTATAGTTGCAATTTCTGTAGAATGGAAAGCAGGAGTTCGTAGATTGAGGCAGGAGTTGGAAGAAAGGACAAAATCTTGCTGAAAGTCGAGAGGAATAGGAACCATGGTGAAGTGCTTACTCTGAGGAGGAGGGTGAGTATGTGGGTTCCCTCCCATCTTATTATATAAATTTATAATTTGTGGCCTTACCATTAGTTTGCTTTTACAATAACTCTCCTTCATTGGATGGGTGCTTTGTGTGATTGCTTCTGTGTAGAGTAGCAGAACAGTATTTTTTACCCCTTTGCCCTAAAATTAAAATTTCCCCACTTCTATAATATTTTTTCTCCCCTTTGCTATATTTTTTTCAATTCTCTGGGAATGATCTTTCTACTTCTTCTTAATGTGCCTGTCAAATGTGTGGGATTTTAAATAATTCATGTGCCAGATCAACTCTATAAATAAATTTTGTCCACAACAATATGGTACCTCTTTCTTTAAGTATTTACCATTAGTCAAAAGCTTTTTCACTTCCACGAATCTTTGTCCAAGTTCCTGTAAGTCTTTCATATCTTCTTTATTCTTCCAATCGCAATAATAACTGCAGAATTCATGTTAAGATTTGTGTTATCATATTTGCGACTTTTGCAAGTCCCTAATAATGAAGAGTAATGAAAATAAAAATTGCGTTTTGGTGGTTGTCTTCTACTGGAAAAGGCTTCAAAATATTTCATCATTTGATTAGTGATTGAACCTACATAGTATCTGAAATATCCTTAGATGCAATATGAATAATATAAGGCACAGTTAACTTCACATTTAAAACTAAACTAAAGTAAACATTATAAAAAGTGACTTAAACGCAATAATCAGAATTAAGCTCAAGCTCTAACAATTTCACTCCCAATGATTGACAATATCCTTAGCTGTATATGAGGTGAGAATGAAGAATATGCTTCAATTGGAAGAACAAAAAAAGTATGAAGAATGAAAATATAGAGCTAGTGCTACCTTGAAACATGGGTTATACACCTAGAACCACTATTTAATGAAAGTGACAGGACCTAATTTTTTACTATTCTTTATTCGGGAGTTAGGTGTTCAGAGGTGTATTTGCAATTGCATACCTCAAAGGGGCCATAACATACAGTATTTCCCTACTCCAAGGGCAAAGCATTCTACCCGAAATAAGTATCTCAAATTACAGTGGATCTTCGATGCCAAAGGTTATGTTTTTCTTAAGCCAAAGATACACATTCATCTGTAAATCGCCTATTTGCCAGAATTTACGATAATGAAAATGGTGAACTTAAAAATATTCCAACAACGATCAACCCAATTAATAACCGAAACATAGAATATGCTGTTACAGCCAAAATTGGGTCGTATTAATGCGGTGGAATGCATAACAAACAAACATCGATTTCTGCATCACTTTTGAAATCCATTCGGCTTGCGCTTTGTACTCAAATGCAATCACTAAGATCACTCAGCGTACAATGGCGATAGTCGAAGGCCATGCAGTTCACAGGGGTACCATATCCTATCTCCCTCTAGCAACCAAAAGTGAAGCCAAAAATATAAGGGCAGATTGCGCATTTAACCATGCTGGTGAGAACTTTTCGTATCTCCCTATACTAATATATTGTTTTTTCGTGATTTTGCAGCTTTGATACAAAGTTATCAAGTCTTGATCTTGAAAGCATAATAAATTCAAGTTCCATACCATATTATGATATTTTAACATTATATTTTGCCAGTCTCACAGGTAACGAATTTAAAACTAAGTGGTTATTCAACTGTTATTGGAATGGTGCAATCATTGCACTGCTATGTTATTATAGAGGGGCAGCCTGGCACTGGCGTCTATAGGGCCCCATACAATAATGTTGCATAGGGCCCCCAAAATTATAAGAACGGGCCTGAACCCAGTCTTACGCACTGAATGTTCAAAGGAAACAAAAATTTTCCATGAATTTAAATTTTGCATGGGCATTGCATGACTATGTGGTTGACAGGATAAGTCATGAGGTTCGTGGGATTCTATCGCCAGAGAAAAAATTAGCTGCATTGAAAATGAAGCTGAAGAATTTAAGACACAGTTTTAACAGTTTAACAAATTATTTCAAGTCATCAAGCACAATTCCGATATATATGTGCATACATTACATGCACAATACCTTTCAGCTCACTGATTTGCTTCCAAAATGCTATATTATTAATGATTTCATTGCAAATTAATTTTTACTGGTATATTGAATTGCTCCAATACTTTTTCAAATTTCTACAGAAATTTGGTTATCAAATAATTTCGTAACTAAACATCAAACTAACAGGCAGTCATAAAATAAGGATCAGTATATTTTCTATCATCCCAAGTAATGAAGAGTCTACTGTGTAGACTTTTTATTGTCCAGAATGCTTGATGAGGAGCAAGTAACTTTGCAATTGTCATCAAACTCATCTTGAGATGTGCCCTCCGATAACAGCCCTAAAATAAGACTATCATAATTTATGCATCTAATAATGGTTATTTCACAAAAAACCACACAGCCATTAACGTACGCATTTTCCCATAGCAGCCTCCAGCTATTAGTGAACTGTGAAAAGAATTTTCAGATGTCCATCTGTACCTTATGAAATCCAAACTAAACTAATACTACCTATCGAATTTAAAAATCTGGTATTTCCCTCAGTTGCTCTTTGTATCATAAGCACTAATACAAACCATATGCTATTTATTTTAAATGAACCAAACTTTTGCATAACATTGTTTAAGTTGAACGTATTCCCTGAAAAATGGCATTGTGCAGTCCAATTTATGTCAGCTAAAAATTTACAAGGTAATAACACTGTGTAGGTAATATTATATACATTTTTGTGAATATTAAAGGTATTGTGTGTTGCTAATGAATTTAGAATGTAAGAGTTATTTGTTATTCCGAAGAATGAGCATTGTTGGTGTTGGAGCGACACGGTAACTTTGGGATTGATTGTTATTATTGTAATATTCGTGGATAATAACACTTTGCAGGTAATACCATAATTATTTTTGTGAATATCAAAGATTGTGTGAGTAGCTTATGAAGATAGAATGCAAGAATTAATTGCTTTTCTAAAGAAGTAGCTTTGTTGGAGCGAGAAACATGCTATTTCTTATTTAGTATTTAGGCCCTGAAGTTAATGTGATATAGTATTTAAAATAATCTGCATATTAAAGGCTGTAGTATGTGTCAATTGAATGTAGGTATTGGAATCCTTTCATCAATCAAAGTCACACACAGTTTGGACGATGTCTCCATTCCGTTTGAAAATGTTCGCTGTGCAGTTAATACTTTAACTTATATAATTTATTTTCAAAGGTTTTTAATAGTGTCTATCTATATTTGGCAACATGTTTTTAACTTAATGCAAGTGAATTACTAGAAATTAAGATCCTTGGACGAACTGGGAAAAAATGGCTATTCTCACCTGGAGATGTGGAAGGAATTTCGAGAAAACACATTTCATGAACATAATTGAACTAATATGTAAAAAATAATCATCATCTCTTCCAACCCAATAATGAGTCTGTATCTATTATATATAGACGCTTCTCCGGATATCTATTATATATAGATGCTTCTCCGGATTCATTCATATATATACCCAGATACCCAGATAGGATACTAATTCACAGCCTAAACCACAAGCGTCATTGACTTGAAATTTTTACGACGTATTGGCCCTAACGTGACACCCCCAGAAAAATTGCGATTTTGAACCTCAGTGTCATGGGTTCGATTCCAGAGGGCCCCAAAGTCTCGATTTTTCCCGTTTAAATGCATTGCTTTGATTTTCGGGAATTATTAAAAAATACTTCCCGGATAGGTAGAGAATCAAAACTCATGGAGCTTATATATATGGTCATGATCTATCGAAAACATAAATAACTTTAATGGAAAATATCCTGGGTTCCATGCTAGGACGATGCAAAAATCGGCCGTTCAAAATGCATCGCGGCGAATTTGAAGATTTTTTTTGGATCCTTTCCCAATAACATGGATACTTGAAACTCGGCAAATAGATAGATATCATGAATATATTTCATAATAATATTATACATGTTCGCTTATGGTCCTTGGTTCGATCCCAGAGAGCTATTGGCACTTTTCAATGCATTTCTTATGGAGACAACGGAAACAAAATTTCGGTACTTCCCGGCATGCTATCGACTTCAAACTTTGCATAAAAGAAGATCAAGTTGGTACAAATCAAACTGTGCATTCACAGTTTACAATTTGTCCTGGGTTCGACACCAGGTGTCTCTGCAATCAGCAGTAGATGCGATTTTTAGGAATTATTTTGAAACATTTTCCAATAATATAGAAACTTGAAATTCGGCACATAGATAGAGATCATAAACAACTTTAAGAAACATGTTTTAGATTTCCAAGATCGTCCTTGGTTCGAATCCAGAGTGCCATTTACATTCGTGGAAATTAGAACGTATTTTGAGGCAGTTGCAGCCCATATTTCTGCTTGAATTTTCACACATTATTAGAGATGGTGATCTTCTGTAGTACTGTAAGTACTACAGGACATAGAATAGTAAGTTATGCAAGAAGACCCGGGTTCGATGCCAGACGATGAAATTTTCAGCGAATTTTAAGAATATTTTCAATCTTTTTTTTTTTTTTTGAGGACCGTCCTGATAAAATGCCGATTTTAAATTATTGGTGTCGATCTGCTTGCAGTATGCAAGCTACATTTTACTCGTACCTATATATATATATATATATATAGATGCTTCTCCGGATTCATTCATGTATCCATATATATATATATATACAAGTAAAATGTAGCTTGCATACTGCAAGCAGATCGACAACACTAATTTCAGAACGGCATTATATCGGGACGGTCCCGGAAAGGAAAAAAAGGATTGAAAATATTCTTAAAATTCGCTTCAATTTAATCGTCTGGCATCGAACCCGGGTCTTTTTGGTGAAATTTCTATGCAGAACATCAGAAGATCATCTTCTCTAAATACGTGTGAAAATTCAAGCAGAAATATTGGCTGCAACTGCCTCAAACGAAGACCTAATTTTCACGAATGTTAATAGCTCTCTGGATTCGAACCAAGGACGATCTAGGAAATATAAAATATGTTTTCGAAATGTATCTATAAGTTCTATATATATGCCGAATTTCAAGTTTTAATATTATTGGGAAGGGGTTCAAAATTATTCTTAAAAATCGGATCAGTGACTGATTGTAGAGACGCCTGGTGTCGAACCCTGAACGTATTGGAAGCTGTAAATGCACAAAATTACTTGCTAAGACTTGATCTAATTTCATGAAAAATTTTAAGTCGATATCATACCGGGAATTACCTAAAATGCATTTCCGTTATCCCCATAAGAAATGCATTGTGGAGTGCAAATGGCCCTCTGGGATCGAACCAAGGACCATCAGCGAATATGTAAAATTTGATTATGAAATATATTTATGATTTCTAACTCCATGCCAAATTTCAAGTTTCCTTGCATTCGGAAAGGGGTCCAAAAGAAATCTTAAATATCGCCACAATGCATTTTAAACGGCCGATTTTTGCCCCGACCTAGCATCGAACCCAGGATATTTTCCGTAAAACACATTTATGTTTTCGATAGATCATGACCATATATATAGGCTGCTTGAGTTTTGATTCTCTACCTTTCCGGGAAGTATTTTTTAAAAATTCCCGAAAATCAAAGCAATGCATTTAAACGGGAAAAATTGGGACTTTGGGGCCCTCTGGAATCGAACCCATGACACTGAGGTTCAAAATCGCAATTTTTCTGGAGGTTATACGTTATGGCCAATATGTCGTAAAAATTTCAAGCCATTGACGCTAGTGGTTTAGCCTGTGAGTTTGTATCCTCTCTATATATATATATATATGATATATGAATGAATCCGGAGAAGCATCTATATATAATAGATATATATAGAGAGGATACAAACTCACAGCCTAAACCACAAGAGTGATTGAGCTGAAATTTTTACGGCGTATTGGCCATAACGTGTAACCACCAGAAAAATTGCGATTTCGATCCTCAGTGTCATGGGTTCGATTCCAGAGGGCCCCAAATTCCCGATTTTTCCCGTTTAAATGCATTGCTTTGATTTTCGGGAATTAAAAAAAAATACTTGCCGGATAGATAGGGACTTAAAACTCGACGAGCCTTTATATATGGTCATGGTCTATTGAAAACATTAATGAGTTTTACGGAAAATAACCTGGGTTCGATGCTAGGTCGATGCAAAAATCTGCCGTTTAAAATGCATGGTGGCGATTTTTAAGATTTTTTTTGAACCCTTTCCCGATGGCATGGAACATTGAAATTCGGTATGGGGTTAGATATCATAAATATATTTCATAATCGATTTTTATGTTTTCCCTGATGTTCCTTGGTTCGATCCCAGAGGGCCATTTACATTCCTCAATGCATTTCTTATGGAGATAACGGAAACAAGTTTAAGGTACTTCCCGGCATGCTATCGACTTAAAACTTAGCATGATAAAAGAACCAGTCTTAAAAAATCAAACTATGCTTTCATAGCTATCAATGTGTCCTGGGTTCGACACCAGGTGTCTCTGCAATCAGAAGTTGATCCGATTTTTAGGAATTATTTTGAAACCTTTCCCAATAATATAGAAACTTGAAATTTGGCATATAGATTGAGATCAATAATAACTTTCAGAAACATGTTTTAAATTTCCAAGATCGTCCTTGGTTCGAGTCCCGAGAGCCATTTACATTCGTGAACATTAGCACGTCTTTTGAGGCAGTGGTAGCCAATATTTCTGATTGAATTTTCACACATAGTTAGAGATAGTGATCTTCTATTGTGTTTCATAGTAGGTTTTCCAGTAAGACCCGGGTTCGATTCCAGACGATGAAATTTCAGCGAATTTTAAGAAAAAATTAAATCCTTTTTTTTCTTATGAGGACCGTCCCGATGTGATGCCGATATGAAATTAGTATTGCCGATCTGCTTGCAGTATGCAAGCTACATTTTACTCGTATATATATATATCTATTATATATAGATGCTTCTCCGGATTCATTCATATATATAGATAGGTATATAGATAGATAGGATACAAATTCACAGCCTAAACCGCAAGCGTGATTGAGTTCCAATTTTTACTGCGTATTGGCCATAACAATTAACCGCCAGAAAAATTGTGATTCTGATCCTCAGTGTCATGGGTTCGATTCTAGAGGGCCCCAAATTCCCGATTTTTCCCGTTTAAATGCATTGCTTAGATTTTCGGGAATTTTTAAGAAATACTTCCTGTATAGGTAGAGAATCGAAACTCTGGGAGCCTTTATATATGGTCATGTTCTATCAAAAACATAAATGAGTTTTACAGAAAATAACCTGGGTTCGATGCTAGGACAAGGCAAAAATCGGCCGTTTAAAAGGCATTGTGGCGATTTTTAAGATATTTTTTCGACCCTTTCCCGATGGCATGGAAACTTGAAATTCGGCATGGAGTTGGAGATCATAAATATATTTCGTAATCAAATTTTACATATTCGCTGATGGTCCTTGGTTCGATCCCAGAGGGACATTTAAATTCCTCAATGCATTTCTTACGGAGATAACGGAAACAAATTTTAGGTACTTCCCGGCACGAGATCGACTTCAAACTTTGCATATAGAAAGATCAAGTCCATAGAAATCAAACAGTGCATTCACAGCTATCAATGTTTCCTGGGTTCGACACCAGGTGTCTCTGCAATCAGAAGTTGATCCGATTTTTAGGAATTATTTTGAAACTCTTTCCAATAATATAGAAACATCAAATTCGGCATATAGATAGAGATCATAAATAAAATTCAGAAACAATTTTTAGATTTCCAAGATCGTCCTTGGTTCGAATCCAGAGAGCCATTTAAATTCGTGAAAATTAGAACGTCTTTTGAGGCAATTGTAGCACATATTTCTGCTTAAATTTTCACACTTAGAGATGGTAATGTTCTATTGTGCTGCATAGTAAGTTCACAGTAAAGACCCGGGTTCGATGTCAGACGATGGAATTTCAGCGAATTTTAAGAAAAATTTCAATCCATTTTTTCTTTTGATGGCCGTCCCGATGTGATGCCGACATGAAAATAGTGATGTTGATCTGCTTGCAGTATGCAAGCAACATTTTACTCGTATCTATTATATACGAGTAAAATTTAGCTTGCATACTGCAAGCTGATTGACAACACTAATTTCATATCGGCATCATATCGGGACGGACATCAAAAGAAAAAAAAAAGGATTCAAAATATTCGTAGAATTCGCTGCAATTTAATCGCCTGGTAGCGAACCCCGGTCTTCCTGGTGTACTTACTATGCAGCAAAACAGAAGATAACCATATCAAACTATGTGTGAAAATTCAAGCAAAACTATTAGGTGCACTACCTCAAACGACGTCCTACTTTTCACATACACTCCTTATGTGAGAAATTATAATGTGCTCTGGCATCGAACCCAGGAACAGCATGGTCTTATCTATTTTTTTTCTTAAACAAAGTGTTAATATACATCTTCCATCTAAGCAAGAGCTCCCTTACATATCGATAAATGCATAAAAAAATTATGAAAAGATACCCCATAGTATTATATATGGGTGATATTTTTACCGCCCGGCATCGAACCCGGGTCTTTCAGGCAATACTTTCTATGCAGCACAACAGAAAAACACCATCTCTAACCGCGTATGCAAATTCAAGCAGAAATATTGGTTACAACTGCCTCAAATGACGTCCTACTTTTCCTTTATATTCCTTATGAGAGAAAAGTTATTGTGCTCTGGCTTCGAACCCAGGAACAGTACGGTCTTATGAAAATTTTTTTCTAAAACTTATTTGTACCATACATCTTCCAGCCAAGCACGAACATCCTATCATTTCGATAAGTGCATCTAAAAAAATAATGAAAAACGGCTCCCATGTATTTTAAAGGGCAGATCTTTGCATCGTCCTAGCATCGAACCCAGGATAACTTTTGTAAAAGTCATTGATGTTTTCGAAAGTCCAAGACCATAAATATAGGCACCTTGAGTTTTACTTCTCTACCTATCCGGAAAGTATTTTTTTTTAATTCCCGAAAATCACGGCAATGCATTCAAACGGGAAAAATCGGGACTTTGGGGCCCTCTGGAATCGAACCTATGACACTGAGGATCAAAGTCTCTTTTTTCCTGGGGGTTTCACGTTATGGCCAATATGTCATAAAAATTTCAGATCAATGACGCTTGTAGTTTAGGCTGTGAATTTGTATCCTATCTATCTATCTATCTATCTATATAGGTATATATATGAATGAATCCGGAGAAGCATCTATATATAATAGATAGATGCTTCTCCGGATTCATTCATGTATATAGATAGATAGGATACTAATTCACAGCCTAAACCACAAGCGTGATTGACTTGAAATTTTTACGACGTATTGGCCATGACGTGTAACCACCAGAAAAAATGCGATTTTGAACCTCAGTGTCATAGGTTCGATTCCAGAGGGCCCCAAAGTCCCAATTTTTCCTGTTTTAATGCATTGCTTTGATTTTCAGGAATTAAAAAAAAATACTTACCGGATAGGTAATGAATCGAAACTCAAGGAGCCTATATATATGGTCATGATCTATCGAAAACATTAATGACTTTTACGGAAAATATCCTGGGTTCGATGCAAGGTCGATGCAAGGTCGATGCAAAATCGGCCATTTGAAATACATTGAGGTAGATCTTCATTATTTTTTTTCATGCACTTATCGAAATGATAGGAAGTTCTCGCTATTATGGAAGATGTATATTAAGCATAGATTTTTGATAAAATGTAGATAAGACCTTACTGTTCCTGGGTTCAATGCCAGAGCACATAAAAGTTTCTCTCATAAGGAATATAAGGGAAAAGTAAGACGTCATTAATAGTTATAGATGGTGATCTTCTGTTGTGCTGTATAGTAAGTATCACAAGGAAGACCCAGGTTTGATGCCAGACGATTAAATTACAGCGAATTTTAAGAATATTTTGAATCCTTTTTTTTTTAATTTGAGAACCTTCCTGATATAATGGAGATATGAAATAAGTGCTGTGGATCTTCTTGCAGTATGCAAGCTACATTTTATATATGATATATCTATTATATATAGATGCTTCTCTGGATTCATTCATGTATCGATACATATTGCTAAATATATATATTCGAATCCTACTGATTGATACAAATTCCTGGGCATCTTCAATCAAGCTAGAAGGCTGAAATTTTCAGGAGAGATTCATAATTCACAGTTGAGCTGGGTAAATTCGAAAATTCCCAGATTTGGTCCTATGTTTGAGCCCAGAGATGATTATATTTTTCAGTGTATTTAAACGGGAAAAATGAAAAATGGCCATGAAGAACAAATTTCTTTCGTTCATTAAAATGTGAAAAGGTAATCGTAAAGCAGTGGGACTTGGTCTATATTATGTCTAAAAGATCAAAATTTTCTTCTTTTGTGACCGATTTAAACATTCCGGCACAAAATTTGCTAAATTTTAATTTGAATGCCAATTTATTGTGTTTTTTTCTCCTTTCGAAGATTAAATCTATGGCAACGACCTTAGTTTAAATCGAATATAAATTTGTTTACGATCCTAATTTCATATGCAATGATGGTTTGATGCATTTTTAATTATTTTAAATATTTCTTTCGATATATGTTATTACTGAATGTAGAAAAATGTAACTTTCTTCAAAATGAACAGCGAATATCTGCACGGTAAATGAATTATTCGGCAATACATACTGTGATAACATTAGTTTATGTAGAGAATACGAGACCATTTATCAATGAAGATAATCGGAAAAGTCATGTAAGTAGTGAGATTATTCGAGAATGAAGTACATAGATATTAATATAAATTAATAAATAGGGATATTAATGTAAATTAAAAGGTTAAACGACAATCTTTGGAATTTGATAGTATGGGAAAGCTTATGGCGTTCATTTGGCGTGTATTTCCCCCTTAAGAAGGATGGCCCATGTTGCCATTTGCAAAAATTTACAAATCGGTAGTTAATAAAATCATTTATGGTGTAAATATAAAGGATGAATACACGGTGAAAAAGTTTTTTTCATATTAGTTAAAATAACATTAATAAAAAATATTTTCTTACATTTCCGCCTGGAAACGCTATTTTCTGACATTATCTTAATAACGCTGTTTTATACATGGCGTTGCTTTAATTGACTCCAAATTTACACAGAAAGTATTCCGGAGTTAACTTTCCATAATGATCAACATAAAATTATGATATTTGTAATTTGAATACTTTTATAACATAAAAAGTACAGTTTGATCCTAAATTTTCGAATTATGCATTCCAAAAAGCGATCAGCGGCGAAGTCTCATACCGTAAGAGATACTTCAATACATGATGCATGTGAAATTTAAAGAAATGTATAAGGTAGCTTTTAGTGAAGGATGGAATACTTTGTCTTATTTCTAAATATTTCTTCTGTCGTGCTGCATAGTAGGTTCACCAGGAAGACCCAGGTTCGATTCCAGACGATTAAATTACAGCAAATTTTAAGAATATTTTCAATCCTTTTTTTTCCAATATGATGCCGGTATGAAATAAGTCTTGTGGATTTGCTTGCAGTATGCAAGCTACATTTAACTTTTACAGTAGAACCTCGATCTATCGTTTTTGAAGGGACCAAGAGAAAAAGACGATGAATGTGGGAAAACGATCAAAATGGGAAATGTAGACTCAGCTCACACTATTAAAATGAATACATAACGAAAGTTTATCCAAAGAAAACCCCTAAAGATTAAAAAAAAAACGTACTGAACTCCTAGAGACGGTACAAACAGGGTGAAATATGCCAGTAAACTGAGATGGACAAACAGGGCTCGTACGCGCACCCATGTGAAAGCTCTCCAATAGGATACAATGTATCAAAACAGCCCCGGATTTGTTTAAAAAATCGGTTGTTTTGAGCAAGTGCTACGACTGCCTTAAAAAAAGTTTATGCCAAGCTCTCAAAGAAAATTTTTGTCGCAATTCCTAATACATTGTCTTTCTTCCTCGATTGGGCCAAAAATTTGAACGATGGATGCGGGAAAATAATATTTCGATGAACGATGAATGCGGTATTACTTTACATGTCTCCTTATGGGCCTAAGTTGGGACTATAGAAAATAAACGATAAATCCGGGAAAACGACAAATGCGGGAACGATGGATCGAGGTTCTACTGTATACATATGTATATTACAAAATAGAAAGTTGTATTTGCTAGGGAAACATCTGTTCAAGGGTATGAATAAGAATAAATTGATGAATGCTCAAATAATAATTAACTCTTTGAGGCAGAGTCCTAGATTAAAAACATATGAAATGGGATTATAAAGGCATATACACTGGACTCATTAACTAGTACGAGTAACTTCAGGCAATTGAAATATTATGCGAGACGTCCATAAAGTTCTACATGTTAATTTACCACGTGAAAGGGCCGTAATAAAAGTTAGCCTCCCTAGGACAAAAGTTTACATGTGAGGTTTGGCTGAAACGGCGCTGGCGGACAATTTCTACCATTTCTATTGGCTGGAGGTGGCAACGTTGCTGCCAAAATCATCACGAGTCAAGTACAAGTCGAGTAGTCTTGGAGAGAATTGGTCATGACTTGATACTCGATTCTCGACTCGTTTTCGATCATTGGAGCTCGTTGACGATACTGAGTCTGAGAATCGAGCTAAAATTTGGTGGTAACCCTCCAGGTCAGGGCTGTAGGGTGGATGGGGTAACACCGTCCAACACTGTTTTTGCCTTAAACTTGTGTGGGGACAAGCGTAATTGTGTTGAATTATGTATGGTGCCAATGTCGCTGGAAGCACATCTTGAGTTATGTTTATGGTTAACATAAGCTTCTGAATGATTGGTACTGCCTCTTTGCATCACATCAATGAGAATTACACCCTCTCAGTCCCAAAACACAGTGATCATGACCTTACAGGAGGATACAGTTTGTTGAATTATTCCTTCTGTGTAGAGAATGATGCCATTCCATTGATTGCCGTTTTTATTTGGGCTCAAAATGGTGAACCTAGGTTTCATCACCTGTCACAATCCAGGGCAAAAAGGCCTCCTGCTCAGCTTCAAAATTTGAAACAAATCAGTCCAAATGTTTTTTCTGAGAATTTTGTGATTCACCATTAGGCACCGTGGGACCAATCTTGTGAACACTCGAGTATTCAAGAGTGCAGATAATGGTATCCACATTTCCTCAGCTGATTGACATATTCAGTACAACCTGTCGAGTCGTAATGTATCTGTCCTCGCGAATAACAACATCAGCTCACTGCAATATGTCACATATGACAGCTGTGGATGGTTTCCCTGACCACCGCAAATCTTGGAGCTCTGCCAAAACACCCTTCTGATGTCCTCGTCCTCTGTGCCCAGCAACTAACTGTAGATAGCAGATGCTCCATAGACTTTGCAAAAATGTTTGTGAATATTTCCCACAGTTTCTCTTTCTGCAAGGAGAAAATAATTAGCGGCATGCTGCTTGTAATGCACACACTAACATTCACATTTTGAAACAGTCCTGCAAATGCGCCATCTGTTGGAAGAGCCAGAAACTTTGCACGTGCACTCGGGAAACTTCAATTAATGTGTAATGTTTTGCATTTGCAACATTGCTGTCGGCTAAGGAAAAAAATCTGATGTGGCCAGCACATGACTTTCTCCATATATATCAGATGTAAATATTTATCTACGACAGTATTTTCGAACTCTATATTCAATCTGAAATTGGAAGATAAGTGATTAATTTCTTCCATACTATCTTTGACGTCACAAACATTATAAATAAAGTTTTTCGGGACATGATCGATGAAAAACGTTGAAATTGGCCTTTCGCCCCAGCGCCCAGAGCACCCACAACGTACATAATCAGCAACTTCCGGTTTATCAGTATTTCACAAATAACTCCTACACAATCAGTGATACAGAAATATGTTTCGTACAAAAGTTATAGTAAATAACATTTTCTAAAACTTTTATAAATAATAGTATATACCTAAATATCATATTTATGGAGATATTTTGAATACCGGAAATAACTATTGAAGACTAAAGCTCAACTTCCGGCTAACCGATTTACTCCAAAAACTAATCAACTCTAACAAAATCAACCAAATTATTATATATGAAATTTAGTGTTGATCCCACAAATAGTTTTTATGATAGAGCGCCCACAAAGTACATAATCAGCTACTTCCGGTTTATCAGTGTTTCACGAATAACTCCTAATCAACCGGTGATAAAAAAATATGTTAAATACAAAAGTTATAGTAAATTACATTATCTAAAACTTTTATGAGTAATACAATATACGTATATATCATATTTATGGAGATATTTTGAAAACCGGAAATGAGCTTTAATGAATAAAGCTCGACTTCCGGTTAACCGATTTACTCCAAAAACTAATCAACTCTGACAGCACACACTACAGTACTATATATGAATTTTGGTATTGATACGACTAATAGTTTTCACGTTAGAGCGCCCACTATCACACACACACATACACACACACACACACACACACACACACACACACACACACACACACACACACACACACATACACACAGACATCATTCCGAAAATGGTCAAAACGTGTTCTAGGGACCCCAAAACATGTATTTCCGTTGAAATCTCGAAGTCGAATTTTTTCATGAAAACAATACTTTCTCTATACTTCGTATATGGAGAAAGTAAAAAGACAAATTCCATCTAATGATTAATATGTAGAATGAAGAATACTTAACAGATATTTTGATCATTAACATAATGGCATTATGGATGATAAGAATATCAAAAGCAAAAAGTAAGAAATTGTTAACATTAACTATCATTAATTTGAATATAGATAATGCATAGCATTGAAATTAAATTTGATTGCTGCAGCCAAAAGGAAAGAAAATACTTAACAAAGTCATTTAAAGTAAATACAATGTGACTAAGGACATTTCTAAGCTCCTATTTGATTTCTAAGGCAAAGAAAAACTGGATTTAAGAACAGATACAGCGAGTGAAATGTAACTCATTTTATTTTGAATTGGTCACTTTCAAGGGCGTCGCCAGCCACTGGGCTAGGGGGGGGCAAGCTGCCAGATAAAATGAAAATTGCCTAACTTACAGGGGCTAGTTTATTCATGCCCACTTCTTACTACAAATATGTCAAATCCTCCAAAAACTAAATGTATTGAAAACTAGAGGAGTTAAACGCTTATATGGCCAACTCATTAAACTTTCCAAGATAGTAGTTTACATAAGCAAACTATTGAAAACTTATCATAAGTTTTGTTTGGATTTATAGTTTGGTTACGTCCAATTTCTATTAAAAATTAATTTTTTTCGATGCTTAAGTATTTTGATGCTGCAGACATATACTTCCCGAGTCTTTGAGAGTTCTTTCTTCCAAGAGGTTGCCAAGCGCGAAAAGGATAAAATAGTTACCGTTATTTGACAAGCGATATAAAACCTCTCAATAAATCACCACATTGGTGCACCCATCCTTATTTTAACGTCTTTCGTTATTAGACTATATCATCAGCAGCTTTCTTAGGAATGACTTCATCGGTTGCTTTTAAAATTACCTCCTCTTCTAAGAAACAAAAAATCATTTATATCAGATGAAATTTTCTGGTAGGCTTACAATTAAGCCTGATTTCGTTATTTATGTATTTGCCAAGTTTTCAATTGAATGCGTCACATACCGGAGAGTAAAAATTCGGCTGCATTAAAATATTCTGTAGACTCTTGATTATAGTTGATATTATAATTGAATTTGCAGAAATCAAGTTATATACCAAGGTGGAAAAAATGAAGACGTCAACTTACAATTATTTGGACTAAGTAATAGGTGGTTTAACAAGCAGAGAGATGATACAAAACCCAGTCTTACGCACTGAGTGTTCAAAGGAAACAAAAGTTTCCACGAATTGAAATTTTGAATGGGCATTGCATAACCAGATATGAGATTCGTAGGATTCTATCACAAGAGAAAAAATTGTCTGCATCGAAAAGGAAGCTGAAGAATTAAAGTCACAGTTTTAACTGTTTCTGAAATTTATTTAAAGTCATCAAGCCACAGTTCCGATAAATATGTGCGTAACTTACGCGCACAATACCTTTCAGCTGACTTATTTGCTTCCAAAATGGTATATTATTAATAATATCATCCAAAATTAATTTTCACTGATATTGTACAGTATTGCTCCAATACTTTTACAAATTTCTACGGAAACCCGGTTATTGAATTATTTTCGTAACTATACAGCAAATTAACGGGTAATTATAAAATAAGAATCAGTATATTTTATATCATCCCGAGTAATGAAGTCTACTGTACAGACTTTTAATCGTCCAGAATGTTTAACAAAGGAACCAGTTCCTTCGGAATTGTCGCTAAACTCATCTTGAGATGTGCCCTCGGATAACAGCCCTAAAATAATACAATCCTAATTTATGCAACTAATAATGGTCATTTTACAAAAAACTACATAGACATTAACTTATGTTTTCCCGATAGAGGCCTCGAGCTATTAGCGGACTGTGAAAAAATTTTCGGATGTCCATCTGTATCTTATGAAATCCAAACTAAACTCTCATTCGAACTGTTCCCTGTGAATTTCTCAAATTCACCATTCACGAGCCTAGCTTTGCATTCACTCCCTCAAAACAGTCACATGCAACAGATCTAACTGAGCGTTTTATCAACCTGTTTGTCTCTCAAACGTAATCTTAATCTCTGTTTTCAGGGTGTAATTTTCGAATTACTTCTCGAATTTTCCCTTGTGTTTTTGCGAGGAGTAAACGAATCAGCACTTTCGAATTCTTCTCATGGGAATCTTATCTTATGGTGTGAGTCATCTAACAAAAGGATATGGTTAAGAAGTGCATGCGTTGAACATTGTGTGCGAAACACTGGTAGCGTCCCATTGATATCGATGTCGGCTCTAGGCCTGCTCTGCTACCGAAAACATCAACTTAGCTGTAATCGGAGCCATATTTACTGGCATGCAAAGCTTTCGCTGAATTTATCAAGCAAATGATTGGGGTTTTGTACTCTTCAGCAGAAAAAAGCACAGAGCTAGTCATAGGACTTGACTCTCGTGCCTAAAAATTGTTTCTACAACACATCCCGAACCAAAATACGAATGGGTCTCCAGGGGGGGCAGCTGCCCCCCCCTGCCCCCCCCTGGCCACGCCCATGGTCACTTTTTATGAGAGTACAAGTGAATAGGTCACTACTTGGTATGACATCAAAGTATATCAATTTTACTCTAATATAAAGCTCCTATTATTGAAATATAAAAATATTTTTAAGTAAAAAAAATATTAATTAATTTGAAAGAAAATAATAATTATTTATAAATACAAAAATTCTGTGAATTAATTTATAATTATGCAACTATGCATTTTAAATGCACAAATATTAAGCCTAAAATTTGAAAAATGATTTTTAGTTTGGATTTAAAAACTGTAAATAATATTGTAAATCATAACAATTATAATTATGAATGTTGCATCAATAATTTTTAAAACAATCTTGCTTAACAGTGGGAAAGCAGGTCAACCCTTTGGTCGAGACATAATGAAGAGGACCCCAGCTATCATGGAAAGAGGGGAGTATGGACGAGCACCAACTTGGATGATCAACACCATCAGTCCTAGGCCTTATAGACAAGAGGGGAACCATGGGAGGAATTCTTAAGCATATGGTCAGTGAAACTTCTACTCAGATTGCACACACATTAGTGGGAGTCATCATCCTGTGCTAAAAGGTAAGTGGACATCTCTTGCTAAATGACACTCTTCACTTGCTTCTGAAAGCATTCCTTTGTCATCAACCTCTTTATTAATAATAATTACTTTATTTTTCGTTTCATGCAGGTACAAACATTCTTACAAAATTGTAATTTAAAAAGTGAAAAAAATAACTTTTAAATCCTGCCTTTCATAGGCTTACAAAAATTTAAATCATCTTAAGAAAAAAAAACAACCAAAAATAATCACATCATTCATATTTGTTCAGAGTGAGAAATAAAGATACAACCAACTCGGTCCTGCTAAGCATCAAATGCTTGTCAGCAGATTCCTAATTTACAGCTTACAAGGGAACATTACGCGTTGTGTGAAAGGGATCTTCATAATACTTTTAGGGAAGGCTCTCGTGCAAATAATAATAACAATTGTGAAACCTAAGCGACTAACTTTTGCTAATTTTTAAGAAATAAGCGTTTAAAAATCAGCGTCGGATTTCAGCGTTCACCGTTAGAGACTTGTAAGTATGCATACTAGGAAATCTTTCTAGGTAGCTGTGGTGTAGTGGTATCGAGCCCGGCAGGGAAGTCGTCGATCATGGGTTCGACTCCGTGGGGGTTAAAATTTTTTCAACCTCCTTTTTTGTTCGTTGAGTCTTTCTCTTTCGTTTGTAATTTATTAATTTTCATGCCACATTCAAGAACAACTTTTTTAAATTATTTTCGCTACCTTCGATAATTATCGGATGAAGCTCATCTACTTACCTGAATGAAGTTATTCACCGAATGACGTTCCCGCTGAAAATCTCTTCCCCATGTTTCCCCATCCAGGCATGGGTTTTCCTTATCAGAAGGAGAGTTTATAGTCCTTCCCTGACAAGTCGAAATTCCTCGGCAATTCTCAAAATTTTTGTGCATTTATTTTCAATATCAATTCTGGATAATTTGCTTCTGTAATTTTTATTCCTTTTAGAATATTAGGAAAGACTTTAAAGATGAATTTGAACTAGATTTGAAAAATTGAATTACATTTTTGGCAGATCGATAATTATCATAATTTACTCAAATAGTAAATACTTTTTATAGCACCACTACATCAAAGATATTCGGAGAGATGTTGCGGAAATTAAGATGAAGGATAGCTATGCATTTATGCAATACAAATATATGTCATAAAACATTTATTTCTCACAATTTTTTGGGTGGTATTTAAAATAAAAGCAATCGAAACATAAGCATTTTCTGCACCAAGAACAACGCAGGAAACTTATAGCATTGCAGCTACATTTAAATTTTAAAATGTCCGAAAAGCAAACTTGATTTACATTTAAGAAAGCACCTCTCGAATCTCTTAATCGACAAGAAAACCAGGCATAACACAACATATTCGTAAATATTGGAGCAGAAAGTTGATGATGGATTAAAGAGTGAATGCGTATAGCATCCTCTCGTTTATTTAACTCCTTGTTTGATGCCATTACCTCTGGGGCGTTCTGAATTCTTTTAACTAAGTTCTTCACTTGCCGGAAAAAATACACGTCAAGAGGTTGGCACAATGGGGTACATTTCGGCGGGATAACTTTTAACGTGCACGTTGGGTTACCATTTCCATCCACAAATACTTCGTCGTAGAGAGAGGTGTTCGTTTGCCCTGACCATGAGTCTATGATCAACAGAAACTTGTCTTCTTTCACACTTTCCTTCAGGATATTTTTTAAATATTCTTTGTAAAGTCCCGAAGTTAATTTTCCTGACTTCGAGCAGGTAACGTAAACATTTTTAAATTCACTAGATAATCGCCTTACTTCTTCTCCTACCCGCGGACCGAAGGTGCCACTTGGCTCCTGCGTACAAAGAAATACTTTCGGAAGAATTTTACCGGAGAAAGTAATTGAATACTGCGCAGTATAAGAGTGAGTTACTTTACTAAGGCTCCCTAAAAACACTTCGGTTTTTTTCTCTCCTTTGAAACTCAAGGTGCGGCGCAAACATGAACAGTATTCACAGCCTGTTTGGTCAGTGTTTATAATAAAGTCCGGATTGTATCTCGGGATGAGGGCCTCTGTCTGTCGTTGAAACTTCTCTGCTGCCAACAATACATCGTTCATTGAAGCGCTGCTTCCGGTGGCTACATAATTAGTTATTCTGCGCTGGCTAATTCGATGGGTCCTCTTGAATCTACCTACCCAGGACTCTGATGCGTTGAACTTAAACTCGTCCGAAATGAACTGGAAAGCAGCAGACATAGCCCATTGCTGTATAGTTCTGGTGCTGACGTGGCTGCGCTTCTCTCTAGCTTCGACAAACCTGTCCCATGTCCACCTATTAATGAGAGCGTATTTTTCCTCTGTAGTGCCCCCTTTCATTATGTTGATTTCCCATCGATTAAGCAAGTCTTTTCTCGTAAGCCTTTTGGAGCCAAATGTTTGTAGAGTTTTGAGACTCCAGTTTGGGTTTAATTTTGCTAAAGCAACAGCCTTCAGCTTCACTTCTAATGGAACGGAAGATTTCATCTTTTTAGGAGTTGGCACATATTCTGAGGGATTAGAATCTGTCGAACTGCTCTGCTCCGAAAAATCTACCGCTCTCTTTGTACGCGGAGGCTCTTGGAAATCCTCACTTATTTCCTCATCCGCCTCTTCCATCAAAATGTCGCTTTCCAAAAATGACATTTCACTATACATTTCCAAAATTCTTTCGAAAATTTCCCTCCCAATCAATTTAGACCGGTAGGATATTGGAAATGTAGCACTTTCTGCGATGTAATTATTTTCCCGCAGAAGTTCCGCGCAAAAATGAAGAGCGTTGGCGAATTCCTGCTTAACATCTGCAGTAATAGTCGTTTCTGGATCGGTGACCAAAGCAAAGCTGGTGGATGGGATTTCTTCCTCCATGATAGGAAGACCTAACTGTAGAAAAATAAATTAATCTGTGAGAATATATTCTATAATTATGATCAATAAAGGATCAAGGTAATTCATCATATAGACAAATGAGATACTTACGTAAATATTCTTTGAAATTCAGCAAAGAATTGGAAAGCAAGACACTAATCAAGATCAGGACACAAGACGGCGCTCTCTTCACGATGTTACCTTTACACTTCTGCTTGCAGAATGCAGGCTCAAAACGAAGGGAAAATGCAAGTTTAGACTGGTCAGGGAAGGGCTATAGACTCTCACTCGGATAGGGAAAACCCTGCCTTTGTCCTCCAATAAGATAAGTGATTTTGAGCGGGAACGTCATTCGGTGAATAACTTCATTCAGGTAAGTAGACGAGCTTCATCCGATAATTATCGAAGGTAGCGAAAATAATTAAAAAAAGTTGTTCTTGAATGTGGCATGAAAATTAATAAATTACAAACGAAAGAGAAAGACTTATACGAACAAAAAAGGAGGTTGAAAAAATTTTAACCCTCACAGATTCGAACCCATGATCGACGACTTCCCTGCCGGGCTCGATACCACTATACCACAGCTACCTAGAAAGATTTCCTAGTATGCATACTTACAAGTCTCTAACGGTGAACGCTGAAATCCGACGCTGATTTTTAAACGCTTATTTCTTAAAAATTAGCAAAAGTTAGTCGCTTAGGTTTCACAATTGTTATTATTATTTGCACGAGAGCCTTCCCTAAAAGTATTATGAAGATCCCTTTCACACAACGCGTAATGTTCCCTTGTTAGTGGTACTATTTTAACACTATGGTCAATTAAGGAAAGGGTTAAGGTGACTTTGCACATAAGGGCGTGCACCCAGGAAAATTCCCAAGGAAAAACGAACTTGAAAAAAGTCTGACAGGGCCGGGAATCGAACCCGGGATCTTCCTCTAACCGGGAGGCTGCCTTAACCATCTAGGCTACCTGACCAGAACATTCTAACAAGCCGTTTTGGGGACTTTGTGTGCAAGGGCAAGTGCAGTTTCCTTAACCCTTTCCTTATTTGTTTATCCATAGGGGGGTTTCTCCTCACACCTCTTTGTGTTGCCGGTGCTTCGATGAGGCCATGGCCGCAGACGATGCCGCTCAGTCGGACGAAACTGCACTTGCCCTTGCACACAAAGTCCCCAAAACGGCTTGTTGAAATGTTCTGGCCGGGTAGCCTAGATGGTTAAGGCAGCCTCCCGGTTAGAGGAAGATCCCGGGTTCGATTCCCGGCCCTGTCAGACTTTTTTCAAGTTCGTTTTTCCTTGGGAACTATGGTCAATCTTACAAAGACTCTTGAAGCAACCATTCTTTAACTTTTATCTTAACCTCACTAATTGTGTTTAGTGCATTAAGATTCTTGGGTAACGAATTAAATATTTTAGGGTCTAGAACTTTAAAACTATTACTACCATATGTGGTAGAAAAAGTAGGTACAGTATATGGTTCAGTTTTCCTCAAATTCTGAGGAAAATTACAAATACGTTCATTTTTAAACACATTATAGAAATAATTGTCCACAATTATAGTATAAGTGAAAAGTTTATCAAGTTGTAATACACCTATAGAATTAAACATTATTTCAACATTTCCCTGATCTTTACATTTTTTGTTAAATAAAATTTTTATAAACTTATTTTGTTTTTTCATAATTAACCTATGGAGAGTACTATTTCCATTTCCCCAAATAGTTATACCATACCTCAATAGGCTTTCTACTAATCTATGATACATTAATTTGAAAGCACCATAAGAGAGAAGTTGATTTATATAATGAACTTGATGTAGAATTCGTCTTAGTCTACTATTTAAGACAATAATATGATGTGAAAATTTGAAAGAATCATCTATAATTACTCCCAAATATTTGTATTTCTCTACCTGTTCAAGATAAGGGCATGTGCAATTTCCAGTATAATTATGTAAGCATTCATGAGAATGAATTGGAATGTTAACATGTCTTTTATAATTTGTCTTGGGTATGATATGCATTACTTTTGATTAACAACTAGTTTATTGTCTTGGGCCCAAAATAAAATATTTATATCCTTAAGAGAATTTTTAGTTTATCTACTCAACATTTTATTTATCTCAGACCAAATACTTTTTGGATCATTTCCAATGGCAGCAAACCTATTTAAGTAGAAATTGCTCTTTTGCCTCCTAATTGCATTTGTAACCTTATTTCTTTGCCTTTGATAATTTTGTTTATAAGATATGTTAGTTGGATTATTTTTCCATTTTCTAAATAAAGTATCCCTTAGAATTATTTCCCTCAGAAGATCATGTTCAGTCCATCCATTCTTTCTTGATAGGTTTTTTAACGACATTTCTTATTACTGAAGATTTTGCATAGATTTTATTAAAAGAAGTAGTTATGTTATCATACATTATATCAGGATTAATAGCATTAAACACACTACTCCAGTCTTGTTCATCTAAAAAACCCTTGACTTTTTTGTTACATAAATATATGTAGGTTTCCTTCTTATTTTTTATTATTTTTTAGCCCTCCCTGTTTAAAACACATCAAACCTGTAGCAGTGACATAATGATCTGAAATATCAGTTTTGATAACAATACCATCAGGTGTAAATAAATTACCTCTATACCACATATGATCAATACAAGATCTGCATACCCTATTATTAACTATAGCTTCTCTTGTGTATTCATTTATAATATTGCAGAAACCATTCCCTGCAATTACATCTTTATATCGGATGGTATTCAGGTTATTCTTATCACTTATATTAATGTTTATATCTCCTACTATCAAACACTCATTATTTCTAAACTCATTTATACATTTCTTAATTTCCTTAATATAGCCAACAACACTTTTATTTGGAGGTCTATATACACATAATAATGTCATATTTACACTATCATCAGTTATACTTCCCAGTAATGCTTCAGAATGTTCAAAATATATACAGTAGAATTCCGTTATAACGAGTACTGCATATAACGAGAGTTGCGTTATAGCGAGTGGTTCATTGGTCGTTGTCCGTCTTACGGCAAAAAGGATAGGGAGTTACGTCCATTATAACGAGTGATCGAAATCTGAGGTATCGTTATAACGAGTGTCACGATTCTGTATTCGCCTTGCAGGTAGCATATCTCGTAATCGATGACGTTTCACGAGTTTCACTATCCCCTTTGTCCCTCACGTCTCCTATATCTTATCCCCTTGTATCTTGTTTCTTTTCGCCGATGATCCCTCTAGTCAGCAGTTTGAATCGAGTTTCCATTTTATTGGCATCCACCTGTGAGATTTGTTTTCATTCGAAACTTGGCACCAAATCGTCTAATGGGAGTATAAGAGATATAAGCAGCGCTGTTTCGGATTTCCAGGGCAACCTCTCCCTCGCGCCACTTCCATTAGTTATGAAGTGTGTGAATGAAAAATATCTTTAGAAAGAAATTTTATATGAATTACGGGTGCCTTTCCACATGACGGTCATCGCTCTTCCATCAGTCGATCATTAGACATGAGTCCGTTCAGAGCTTTCCAATAACTGAGTTTCTAGTGTGACAGTTCTGTGATGGAGAGTAAAAGAAAGGCTTTAGATTTAGCAAAGAAATTTGAAATTGTGCGAAAGAGAAACCACGAGTAAATCCGAAATCGGCAGATGGTATGGCCTATCATCGTCGACTCTATTTACGATTTTGAAGAACAAAGAAAAAATAAAGTCTGCATTCATGATGCAAAACACTCCAGGAGGGTGCAAAAAACTACGACCAGCGGATAATACGGAGTTGGAGTCCATTCTATTTGAATGGTTCCCCCAGCAGCGATCTCTAGGAATTCCAATCAGCGGAACAATGATAAAAGAGAAAACTGAAGAGCCCTTCGCATGAAACTATACAATTTCCGTTGCACAGATGGTTGGCTGAACCGATTGTAAGGAAGAAGAGGATTATCACTCCAAATAATTAGCGGTGAATCCAGTGAAGTAAATGAGCAAGCGGTACATGATTGGCTTCCAATTCTCAAGTCGATCCTCGAATGATACGAAGAAAAGGGTAGTGATACAAAAAGCAAATTATCGTTTAAATACTATAAATTGTAAGATAGGCCTTATATTTAGTGTGACAAACAGTTTTTAATCTCGAGATAATTAGGAAATATACATTACGGATGAGACTGCACTGTTTTACAATTTACTGCCGGAAAAAACTTTGGCTGTTAAGTGCGACCGCTGCAAAGGTGGAAAAAGGAGTAAGGAGAGGCTTACAGTTCTCCTCTACACGAGCATGACTTTCGTCATGTTCGTCTTTCGATGCCAAAGTTGGAGGGAGAAATAGAAAAATTGTTCTGTTCGTGGATCGCTGTCTGGCCCACCCCGTCATTAAATTGACGAACATAGAGCTTGTGTTCTTTCCCCCTAACTGCACAAGTGTGTTGCAGTCATTAGATCAGGGCATTATTCGAGCTATAAGGCACCATTTTAGATCACACCTCGTTAATATGTTAATGAGGAAGTTAATGTCAAAAGAAACCCGCATCAAATGGAATGTCCTGGAGGCAATCCATGGGTTTGGATTGGCCTGGGGGAAAATAAATTTAAATAAAAAAAATACAGAAAATGATTCTGTGGATGGATCTGCTGAGCTGAATTCGGAGTTAGTGCCCTTAAGCTGGAGAACTGTGTCCAGCATATTGGGCATAAACTGCTCCTTTGATGATTTCGTTGCGGTAGACGCTGAAACTCCTGTTTGTGGTTTGCTGAAAGACGATCAACTAGTAGAGCAGCAAAAGAATGACAGCAGCGAATCGTCGGACATCGAGAGTATGGAAGAAGATTCGTTTAAAATCCCTAATAGCGAGTCCCTCTCGCAAGCATTTGGGGTTCTTAAATCTTAGTGTTTAGCTAAAAACGTAGCATCGGTGGACGATTTAATGAATTTAAAGCGTGTAGAAGATTTCGTCACCAAACACTGTATTAATAACTTTAAACAGATAAGAATAATATTCATTTTTTAAGTAAATGCTTTTTTACTTAGAGTGAGACCGAGAAATCAGGTTTTTACACCAATAGATGTTTATTGATTATTGTAAAGTTCTTCTAACTTCTGTTAAGGTTAATTTATTCTTACTTTCAATGTTTCTAAAAAAAATGAATTTAGCGTTAAGTACAGCATTTCGGGAAACAATTAATGCGAATTGACTGGAACGACGATATCGTTGGAGTAAAAATAAACTAAAGGATGCAAGTACGTACCTGCAAGTGGCCATCAATTGTGATATTGCTTTGTTACAATGTTTCAAATAATATCCTTTTCGTTCTTGCATAGTTTACCCGATTATTTTTTCCTAAAAATTAGCACCATTAAAAGAAAAACATTTTTTCTTGGTTCCCTCGATTAAAATATCGGAAGTGAGAGGTGGCGTCCCTTGAAGGGTGGGAGTTGAACGGAGAGGTTTCTGTTTGTGCCTGAAGGACAAGAGAGGAAAGATGGGAGCTGCAGAAGGGAAAGACCAGGGAAGACGATATGTGAGAGTAGAGAAGGAATTCCTCTCTCACCAGCTGCGTTGAAGAATTGCCGGCACCGAAGAAAAACTCGTGTCTAACGAGCATGACTCTCGTAACTACATACACTACTGAAAAGCCATGTTTAATTATTAAGCTAAATCACCAAATCCTAACCAATAAGATTATCTTATGATGTATTACTTTCGACGATTATTTAGCGATAATGATCCACATTTTATGTTAAAGGATATAATATATATATTTTTGACGCGAACGTACTCTTTTACGCATTCTGAAGCATTCGCGTAGGAATTAAAAACCCTACAGTTCCATTCGGACACATTTGCTGACCTTGGATTCAAGAAGACGGGCTTAGTTAGACTTATTGTTAGAAATCTGCTATAACGAGTATCGCGTTATAACGAGTACTTTTCCGATTTTTGTCGGCTCTCGTTATAACGGACTTCTACTGTACTATGTTCCACAAAATTTAAAGTTTTCCTTACATACAATAATATACCACCACCAGTTTTGTTTTCTCTTAATTTATAAAAAGTATTATACTCTTCTAAACTATACATTGGAACTTCAGTCTGGCTCAAATTCACTTCAGTAAAAATCAAGACATCAAAATTTAGTTTATTCTTAAGAGAGTGCAATAGTATGTTTATCTCATTCCATTTATTTTTAATAAATCTCACATTTAAATGTAAGACACTCAAATCATAAATGGTTTTAACAACATAACCCAGATAATAGTAACTATAGTTTCTTATGTCCACTGTTTTATAAATACAATCAATAGTAGCCATGGTAAATGTGGAATGCAAATGTATAGGATTTGAGTCTTAGGACTTTATAACATATCAAACAATATTTTCAATATCTTTCTCATTACTTATTCTAATTATTGTAGAATTTTCATCTTGTTTCACTAGTATTTTCCCATTTTTTACCCAAATAAACTTAAAACCCTTTTCTTTTCCCTTAGTCTTAGCTTGCCACAACAATTTACTATAGTAAGATGAAAGACATTCATTTATGAAAACTTTACCACCAACATGAACTTGATTAAGTGCAGCATTTACAAGATTTTTCCTATTGGCCAGCCATTTATCCTTCATAAGTTTGGACACAAATTTTACAGTTAGTTTGCCTTTTCCAGTCTCTCTCCTTTTTGGTATGTAATAACAATCATCAATGTCTTTAATACTGAATGTTTCTACAGAAATGCCTCTAGCAATATCTTCAGCTACCTTTGTACAATCATTTATGTTCTTAACTTCTACTCCCACTATTTCAATTGAATGGCTAAGTTTATCTTGTTCAAGGTTTTGAATGGTAGCACGTAGGCTTTCAATAGACTTACTCTTCTCATCTACTTCGGATTTTAGATCATTAATAACATTTGTTAGCTCTTTAATTATGCTTATTTGCTCACACAAAAAGTCATACTTGTCACTTATAAAAGAGAGACTATTTTTAATGTCACAAAGGTCTGATTCCATACGAGCCAGACGATCAACGTCAGCCTCAGAAGCTTTACCTTTCGTGTTTGCATCTTCTTCTCCATCAACTTCAGATGTCCTACAGGATATGCATTTCCACGTATCTTTAGTTTTCTTAGACATTTGTCTATATGTAGTCTCTCTAATACCCGCACATCCATAATGGAGTCTCCTATTACAGAATTTGCAGAAAACGACATTCCCATCTCCAGGCAGCTCGTCTTCGCATCGAAAACACTTCCCCTCCATCACAAGTAAATTGTGAATTCAAGCCAAAAATCAGCTTGAAGCATAAAGTGTATCCAGATTGCTGAAGCAAAACTCCAATCCTGCCGTGGCGGAGGGATACACTGATGTTATACTGGCTACCACTGTTTCACTTTAAGACTTGAATTACTCTTCAAATCTTTGCTCAAATGGCACCACTAATTTGACTGTGGGCAGTAGAACAATAACTTCACACGCCTAGCACTAAACGATTCCACAACACTGGAATTTACTCGCTATTACTGCTTCAATGCGAGGAGCTATCGCTGCGTACGTCCTAACTTGGCCATACCACCATAATAATTCAATATAAAGACAGTGATTTACTTAAATGCAATAAATAATGATAAATAGGAAAGCCATTTCTTCAATAGTAACTCTACTATATTAACATCAATGTGTTCAGCCGACAATTACTACTCAAACTTAGAAAGGAATTATTCTTAAAGTGGTTTAAAATATAATATAGTTTAGTTTTGTAAATAAGATTGATGAAATTAACCACTACTTTCATTTCATTATGTGTTTAATTTATTCCCTACATAATAAGTATTCCATGTCTCACACATAATAGTTGGAAAATATAAAGCAAAGACATTCCTGAATGGCTAATGCAAGCCATTCGTTTTGGTGACGGATCTGCTGGGGCATTACAAGTATAAAGCTTCTATGATGTTTGAACCATCCTATGGTTATCATCATCTTTCTTTCCCTACAAAATTCAATTCGTCTCCTACCTCTTTCACTTATTATGAAGCGGCCATAGTTACCCATAATTCCTTCCATCTCTTCATTTACAATACCAGCATTCTTTTTTCGCCATCAGGATTTTAAAGCAACCCTGGCTTACTTTTCTCATAAATTTTTCCAACTTGCTTATTGCACTCTAACATATTGGCGGTCACTGGTAGGAAGGCATTCCTGAATGACTGGTAATTTCTCTGGCGTTCCAACGAATACTTGTTGAGAATGATGAATATATCTTAGCAAATATCAAGCCTAGTAACTTTACAAGGCATGGGTAAGAACTTTGAAAACCGAATTATTATAAACAATTTATTGCGTATCTCTTTCTTACTATACATTTATTACATGACTGTAGATGTACATGACTGATTTATTACATGACTGTAGATGTCCTTTCATCAGTATTCCCCATCCATTGCTCTTCTCTTCATCCCACAATATTGTTTTTCTTCTATGTAGGCTATCTATGAGGTTCACTCATTGTGATTCCTATCATCAGATGTCCCTCATCTTTGCCTTCCATCATATCTTTTAGCTAGCAATTCCTTCTTACGTGCCTTATCCAATTCATGAACTTTTGGATTGTCATTTCCAAAATCTATTTCAGTTACCCTCCTTAGCTCTTGATCATTTCCTAAAGTTTCCACCCAGTCAATGGTGTTTTTCTACTCCAAACCCACGATTCAATAACCTACCATTGTATTTCTCTATTTTTTCTTAGGCGTCCAAGTCACACAATGATGTAGGATTCGACTCAATTCAAAGCATTTATGAAATCTTTTCATCAGTTTGACTATTATATCATTGCATAATACTTTGATTTAGTTTCTGCATGCCTCTAATTCCTTACCTATTTTTCACCTGACTTCTTTCTCACCTATCATATCCTTTCGCCATCCCATTACATAGATGTTTAATGTTCTCCATTTGTACCAATTGCACATAATTTTCGTACACATGCACTTAAATCTTTTGAGACACACACATCTGCTCCTTGTAGTCCAGGTCCATTTTTCCCTGTAATCCTGAATCTTCCTTCTACCAGTGTGATAGCAATATATTTCAGTTGTGGATCTGCTGGAGCTTTCCATGTTCTGATGTTTGAACCATGGTATTTTTGTGATCATCTTTATTTCCCTACTAAATTCAATTTGTCTCTTTCACCTGCCATGCAGAGGCCATATTTACACATGCTTCCTTCCATTTGTTCATTTCCATTGCTGGCGTCCTTTTTTTCCCCATCAGGAAAGGGATGCAACCCTTGCCTTCTTCTTTCTTAAATTTTTCCAACTTGCTTATTGCACTCTAAGATATTGGCGGTCACTGGTAGGAAGGCATTCCTGAATGACTGGTAATTTCTCTGGCGTTCCAACTAATACATTATACTTGTTGTGAATGATGAATATATCTTAGCAAATATCAAGCCTTGTAACTTTACAAGGCATGGGTAAGAACTTTGAAAACCGAATTATTCTAAACAATTTATTACGTAGCTCTTTCTTACTGTATATTTATTACATGACTGTAGATGTACTAAGTTAACTTCATTAAGGCATTGAGCGAGTCGTTGGAGCATTCTAAGTGCTCTTGATGCATTTGAAACATGTTCGGTAAAACCTTGAATAGTAACCAGTAAACATGATTTGGAATTATTCTTTTACTGGTGGTGGGCGTCATAATGCGTGTATTATTCATAGTTTACCAATTATTGATTACCATAATAATTAGGTGCTTAGAAATTATTAAAAATCCTGTTCAATGAAGATAAAAAATAAGTTTCTTAAATTCAAATTCACTGCTAAATATTTCATAGCTTTTATTAATTATTAGAAGGAAATCTCTAGGAAAATATGATCATAGTAAAAATCAATACTAATGTGACATTTGGTTAAATATCATTATAAATTTCTGTGATACAGTTGGAAGTACACTTCCTGTGGTCATATTAACCTCACGCTGCTGATAAGGGGATAATAGTTAGAGTGTGGTGATTATTTAAATATTATGCATAAAAAGGGAGAGGGCGTGTGAGCCATTGGAGGGTGGTTATTGAAATATGGTATATATTAAAGGGAATGGGCGCATGTGTCATTTGGGGGTGTGACGCGTGGAGGTTGGGCCAAATAGGAATAATAAAGTTAATCACATTAAACCTTAATAAGTCACGTTAAAAAATTTGAGTGATTAGTGGTGTGGGATTAATATGGCCGCAAAATTCTCTGCATCCTTAAGATGTCTTTCTTTGGTAAATGAATGATTTCTATTATTCATGGAATGTTCATAAATGATCCTTCATAAAATAATGATAGCTTTTTTACCCAAATTATTATATACTCCATTAATTATTAATTAAATTAAACGTTAAGTTAAGTCGGAAATGAATATCAATCACTTTCATCATTGGAAGTGTGCTAGAGTAGGTCATAGGTGTCCTTTCATCAGTATTCCCTACCCTCTGCTCTGCTCTAAATCAGTACCGTTTTACTTTTTTTAGGCAATCACTTCCTTTCTTCAGATGTCCCTCATCTCTGCCTTCCATCATATCTTTAAGTTAGCAGTTTCTTATTACATGCTCTATCCAATTCAGTGTCTTATGTATTGTTAAATCGATCAATCTTTTTTCATGTACCCTACTCAGCACTTCATCATTCCCAAATGTTTCCATCCAGCTGATGATATTTTTCTTTTCCAGACCCACAGTTCAATCACCTTCCATTATATTTCTCTTCTCAATCTCTTTCTTCTTTCCGGTCCTTGTGTCACAGCCATGTAGGAATGCACTCGACTTTAAGCATTTAATGAATATTTTCTTCTGTTTGACGATTATTTCATTGCTTAAAACGGTAATTTCGTTTCTTGCATGACTCTTTATTCCCTTCGTATTTTTCTCCCAACTTCTTTCTCACCTTTCATATCCTTTCGTCAGCCCCTAACATAAATGTTTAAAGTTCTCTACTTGTTCCAATTGCAAATCATTTCCGTTCACATGCTCTTTTTAATTTTTTGAGATACGCACATCTGCTCCTGGTAATCCACATACATTTTTTCCTGTGATCCAGCAATTTCCTTCTACCAGTATGATGGCCATTTGTTTTGGTTATTGATCTGCTGGGGATTTCCGAGTATAAAGCTTCTGTGATGTTTGAACCTTGATATGGTTATAATATCTTTCTTTCCATACAAAATTCAATTAGTCTCCCACCTCTTTCACTTTTTATGCAGTGGTCATATTTACCCACAATTCCTTCCATCTGTTCATTTCCATTGCCAGCATTCTTTTTTTCCCCATAAGGATATTGAAGCAACCCTGGCCTTCTTCTCTCATAAATTTTTCCGTCTTACTTATTCCACTTCATTGTCTTGGTTGTCACCTGTAGGTATTAGAGATTCGCAAGGGTTAACCGTCTCGCCCCGTATTCTGGGTGCCTCATGAGCTGGGCCATGAGGAGTTCCTGGAGAGCGGGTACGTGATGATGTAGCAATGGGGGGTATGGAGGGGTAAATGGCGGAGAAGCTGGTTGGAGAGGACTTGAGTCACCTGAATTCTCAATTCTTTCGAGAGGTAAAAGTGAATCGCTGTGATGGAAAATGAACCAAGTGACCTGTCTGACCTGTCTTGTGTCTGCTCATTCGTCTTTATGTAGGATACGCCATAGTTATTCGCTTCTTCTTCTTACAGTAGCATTGATTTCGTACATTATTGTATAATTTACTTATATTCTCATTGAGGAAGAGTTGTTCTTAGCACATAAACTTTTTCTGTATTATTTTGTAATGTATATTATTTATTACATCTAAAGTTTAGGCACAGCTACGGCAAATTTTTCACCCGTGATTATTTTTAAAACTGCTAATACTCTCTACCAATCCAATTATTAATTCTGTTTTTTTCCTCAGTTGCTCTTTATATCATTAACAAGAATAAAAATTAACTGGTACTCAGTTTAGTGCAACAAAAACGTTCCAAATTAATGTTCAAGAAGAATGTAACCTCAGAAAACTTTCGTCGTGTAGCCCAATTTTCGTGTCACCTGAAAAAATTGTATTTCTCATTTGACAAAAAACTTGTTGCAAGAGAAATTGGTATAAATGTTGATATTTTCATATACTGTTGGTTGATGTCTTGAATGGGACTTAAGTTATTGCTTCTTATTTACTTGGACGGAATTGGCTATGTCGAAGAGTGGCTGCTAATAGCCTCCGTCGGATAACAAGAAGTCAACAAGGAAGGTTGTAGTTTGTTAGCGTAAGGTATATTTGCTAATTACTGAAGTTAATGCAGTTTTTATCAATGTGATTAATTTATCCTTTAATTTCACATTTTAGGATAGAATGTAGATGAGTTGTTTTTGATCAAACTTTTCTTGGTGAGCAGGTAGAAAGAGGCTGTTTTGATGATAAATGATTGATACTTTTCAAAAATTTTCATGAGATAGAATATATAATTTCATTGTAGGTCCTCAGATTTTATTTTCTTTATAAAACAAACTTTATGAGCTCCAGAACAAGAAGAAACATAGAGTGAGGTATGATGACACTTCTTAATGTTTAGGATGAGATAGCAGAACATGTTTTTCTCCTCCTAACTGGGGACTTTTTTCCGTATTATCTTTTCATTTGAAAGGTTTTCTATATGCAATTGGTGATGGGAATGAGAGAGAAGAGAGGTTTCCATTTATCATAAACGAAAACAGACCATCTTTGCGTAAACATTTACAAAAAGGAAAGGAACAAATAAACAGAAAATAACGCAATGCAATTTTCTTTGAATTTTTTCTTAGAAATCACAAAAAAAAAACTCTTACATAAAAAAAATAAAATTTATAATCTGTTATATTCATAATAGTATGTTCAGCAAAGACTAGAAAACTGAAAAAGATAAGGAAGATTTCTGATCAAACCTCATCTGGCATCTCGGGATGGAATTTAAAACACATCAGGGCTTGAGGTGTAAATGTCTAATTAATTACAATAATAAAATTGAATTAACCCTCACTAATTAGTGGACAAACATTTTCTATGGATAACAACTTTCCTCAGCTCCATTTTTTTGTCTAAATGCAATTTTTGCACTATAGCGGCTTCGTCAAGATATAGTCGCAAACCTAAGGGTAAATGAGAATTTCAAGGTTTTTCTCAGTTAATCTAGTGAAAAGTTCTTTGTAACGTTAGAAATAAAAAATTATATAAAATAATTAAAGGAATAGTTTCAGAAAATAATATTTTGAATTATTTTGTAGCGGTAATCATGGTTTGTCAGTACAGTCTTTAATTGTCTTCAAGGGTCATTGAACAAGAATGATTTTAGAGGAGTTTTCCGCGGGATATCCATGTGAAGGACTATCAAGGTCAGAGCGCAGCTTATCAGTCACCACAAGCGTAGACTGAACATTGGGCACCTGGTTAGCAGGGTTTTTCTCGAGAACATTGGATTTATTGGTTTTCCCCTGTAACATCTTTCATATTTGCAACAGACTTCCTTTGCTAATGCATGACTGCTATGAAAAGTAATGGAGAAAGAAAAATATGTGCAAAAATATCTGTTTTTCACACTTAAATCCGCTTTGACTCACTTCCGATAACTTGTTTCTTTCGACTGAACATAACATATCCGATGAGAAGAACAGAGGTGAAGGCAAATTTTGCAGGGATTGAGTCAGGGTGCTCGTTTACTGGATTACTGAATTCCTTGCTAAAATGAAATAGACTCGCTTATAGAAATTCGAAAAATTTGTGTACCACAGCTTCATTCATTAGTCTGCCTGTGCTTGTCACCTGTGCTTATTTCCTGTGCTTCCTGCAGGTCCTACTGCCTGTTCTCACTGCCTGTACTCACTGCCTGTGCTTGTTTTGCTGTATCCTGAGATATGACGATATCTTCCAATCAGCATCATGAAGTCATGGTTGAGCTCCATGAGAGGGAGTATTGGGTATTTGAGTCTATTAACCCATAACCAGTGACGTGCAATTTTTGTCACACTACCAATGACGTGCGATCTGGGAGACCGCAATTTTTTAAATATCTTTAAACTTACTAAATGACACATTTAACAAAATTTAAAAGTATTAATAACTTAATCAGTTATTCAATAATTTGAATTAAAATTTAATTTTATGTTAATAAGAACAAAATTTCAATTATTAATCATTTTACGAAGATAGTAAAAAATTTGAATGAAAAAAACATATCCTATCAAAATAATGTCGCATATTAAAAATCAGGTGCCTATTTTTGTAGCAAAGCCTTTAATGTATTTTTGGGATGATAATTGATAAAACGTTCTTGAAAAATATTTCATTTATTATGTTATTCATGGATTCTGCAAACATTCAATATTACATTTTTCGTGAAAAATGTCCTACCCCTCCATAGAAGCAGAGTTCTTGCAAATTTTTTTTGTGCATTAAAAAAAAAACGTCTACATTTGCAGCAACAGAAGGAGGTTTTTCTTTATTGCATGAAGGGCAAAGTCAGCAAGTCTTCCGCTTCTCTAGTTTATCTTCGACATTTTGAGGTTTTTCAACTATTAGGTTCAGAATTCGGCCTATATTGGCTCTTAATTGTGTGGGAATCTTGCTGTTTGACATTATCCTCTTTAAGTGTGGCCTTACTAACTCCGCTGCAATGTATTTAATAAAATCTTACCTATTCAGATACTTCTTGTCTTTTAGAGACTGCTGGAGCACAAAAGAATTCACCAATGAAATGTCTAAAATCCTAAAACACACTGCCATTGGCCATCTCCTTGTTCTTCGACTACATGAATAGCTGCTGCACATTTTATGTAGTGTATCTACTCCACCCTTGGTTGAATTATAGAAAGCTATCATTTCAGGTTTCATTGTCACGTCTCTCTGTGATGCATTGACGACACGAAACAAGCAGTCCTGTTTCTCTTTGACACATGAGGAACTAGAGTCATGTTCGCCATATATCCATACAATGAGGACCCAATTGCACCCTCTTTTGAAGGCCTGAACTCATTGGATATTTCCCTTTTATTTCACCCTCAGCTTCTCAACCAGTTCAATTGAAGTGAACCAATTATCAGCAGTAATATTTCGATTGGAATGAAATATTGGCTCAGTGAGATGCAGAACTGATTGCGTAGGTTTCGAAGTCTTTTTGTCTTTCTCTGACACACCTATTTCGTTGGTATTTTTTCCAGCGTACAAATAGGCATTATACAAATAGCTATTCGATGTATCCGGGCTGAAATACTTCCAAGGATTCATTCCCCCATCAAGGAAAAGTGCTGTATGATAATAACGGGTATATGGGCAGATAAGTTTCGCCAATGCAGCTATACTACCTTGACGACTCATTACATAATCTGGAATGGGAGTTCAACTTCAACATTGTGTTTATGGAGAAATTTCCATCCGAATTGAAGAAGACTGCCATCAACATACAGGAAGACTTGGAGCTCCAACTTGCGGCTCTTGACATTCAGGTAGAAAGTCTGAAAGACTTTATAACTTTTATATCTGATAATGGAGCAAATATAAAGGCTGCCTTAAGCTCCTTTTTCGTGTTCTGACCACAATTTAAATATTGTGCTATCGCATTCATTTAAGCCTGATTGTGATATACTGATGGGGAGAGGGGCACACCAGGTTACAGAAATGACTGAAGCCAGTGAATGTACAGTGACGTACATTAAAAAAAGTGGGCTCCCTCAAAAACTAAATAAAAGTGTTTCAGCACGTAGAAAGAACAGCAAACTAATGATGCTTCAGTTGGTGGAGGTGCAGATAGAGGAGATACGTCTATTACTTAATGAAGATAAGCAGAGTGAAAAGTTAGAGGGGTACGATGAGGATCTTGCAAAATAAAAATTTTTGAAGAGGCAACGAACCAGCTCAAAAAAAACAAAGAACTGACTTTGCAGCTCGCATTGTTTTGGCACAGTAAGCTTTTGAAGCAATGTACGTATTTTTAGCGAGGAAGATGGACATGTAATTATCTAGATAATGATTTTAGTGCAATATTTCATTTCTGATGGAGGAGTAACTCATCCATTGCAGTGCATCAGGGAGCTGAAATCCATCACAGAAAGATTATTGTTGGAGAAATTTGAACTTGGGTTAGAACGTAAAATAGTGACATTTTTATGGCTACCATTCTGTGGATGATTTCAGTGGATGGAAGAGATGAAGTTTACACTGAAGTCCGTCAGCAATGCGCAGAAATTGAAGGTATAGTGTTTCACAAAACTTTTCCTTTCAATAGTACTTTGATTGGTATCTATGTTCTCTATTCATCCGTTTTATTTTCCAGTACCAGTTAGAATTCTTCCAGCAGACTCCTTTTTGGTGAAGAAGGCCCGAAAGAGTGATGCTTTCATGGAATGGTCCGACTGTGACTCAAACACAGATGATGAAACCACCAGTTATTTCAAGATGGACCTTCAAGGATCCACCTTGTGGACGGAGGATGTAGATCTTCTTTCATGGAGGAAAAATAACTCCACTTACCGAATCTAAGTCAAATGGCTCGAAAAGTACTTAGCATTCCTGCAATTAGTGCCAGTGAGAGAAACTTCAGTAAGGCAGGAATTGTTGTAATGGAACGGTGATCACGCCTACATCCTCAGACTGTGAATGATTTTCTACTCGTAAATAATAATGATTGCAAAGTTAAAAATATCTTTTACAGTAAATATATACATTTTCATATGTAAAAGGATATTTTACTGTCCTAAATCAATAATATCCTACCTTTGACGTTTTCAATTATCGAAAGTAACATATTGTAGACGAACAGAAATGAGAAGGCGTCAATTAGGTTCCAGCCTCGAATCATTTTGAAAATAATAGAAAAGGGAATAGAGTGCTTAACCTATATTCAGTTCTTTTTCTTACTGCAATACCAATAACATAGAAAGATTAAGAACAATATTTAGTACTCCATAGTAGAGGCCCTAATTACATTTAATTTGTCATTTTAACCTGCCGTGATGACTTTATTTCTGTTAATCATGATGTGAAAACCTGTTAATCATGCTTCTTATGACTGATTGAAGAATCAATGATGTCACTAAATGATTGGAGAAAACGATTATAATAATAAACGGCAATAAAATCTAATCCTCATAAGCATTATTTCCAACTTTATTCAAGTTATGCCCGAATCTTCACTTCTAAATGCTGAGCGTAAGTGCTGCTGACAAAACGGGTCAGAGTGAGTAAAAATTGAATGAATCGGTTCTACTCGCTTTCCTCGAGGCGACTCATCCTCCAACCCATTTTGAGGATGGCACAGCCATGCGGGTCAAAACTACGCTTCTGCCGATTCCTAGTCGGTATGTATTCCTGAATGACTAGTAATTTCTCTGGTGTTATATGGACTAGATTAAACTTGTTGTTATTAATGAATATATCTAAATAGAACATGTTTGGTAAAACCTAGAAAAATATCCACTTAACTTGTTTTGGGAATTATTCTTTTTCAGGTGGTATGTGTAATTAGGTGTGCATTATTCATCTTGTACCAAACAGTGTATTCCTTAATTTATGGGTGCTTCGAAATTATTTAAATACCTGTTCAATAATAAAAAAATACAATTTTTGTAAATTAAGATTCACTGCTAAATTTGCATTCTTTTTTATTAATTAATACATACTAAACTCTAGGAAAATCATAACAGCAATATATTTTCATTTATCATATGTAATAAAGTTTTGATTGTTATAGGAAGACTTCAATATATATTCCTACTTACTCGTAGAAAATAAGATGGATCTTAGTAATCTTATTTTATACATATGAAAATAACTTTGTTTTTTACTTTCTCCATATACGAAGTATAGAGAAAGTATTGTTTTCATGAAAAAAATCGACTTCGAGATTTCAACGGAAATACATGTTTTGGGGTACCTAGAACACATTTTGACCATTTTCGGAATGATGTGTGTGTGTGTGTGTGTGTGTGTGTGACAGTGGGCGCTCTAATGTGTATCAATACCAAACTTCATATATAGTACTGTGGTGTGCACTGTCAGAGTTGATTAGTTTTTCAAGTAAATCGGTAAACCGGAAGTCGAGCTTCATTCATCAAAGCTCATTTCCGGTTTTCAAAATATCTCCATAAATATGATATATAGGTATATTGTATTACTAATAAAAGTTTAAGATAATGTGTTTTACTATAACTTTTGTGTTTAACATATTTTTGTATCACCGGTTTATTAGGAGTTATTCGTGAAATACTGATCAACCGGAAGTAGCTGATTATGTACTTTGTGGGTGCTCTAACATGAAAACTATTTATCGGATCAACACTAAATTTCACTTATAGTATTTTGGTGTGTGTTGTTAGAGTTGATTAGATTTTGGAGCAAATCGGTTACCCGGAAGTCGAGCTTCATTCTTCAAAGCTCATTTCCGGTTTTCAAAATATCTCCATAAATATGATATTTAGGTATATACTATTATTTATAAATGTTTTAGAAAATAAAATTTACTATAACTTTTGTATGAAACATATTTTCGTATCACTGATTGTTTAGGAGTTATTCCTGAAATACTGATAAACCGGAAGTTGCTGATTATGTACTTTGTGGGCGCTCTGGGCTCTATGGGCGAAAGGCCTGTTTCATCGTTTTTCATCCAGCATGTCCCGAACAACATTATTTATAATGTTTAGAGTTCGAAATTACTGTCGTAGATAAGTATTTACATCTTATATATGGAGAAAGTCATGTGCTGGCCACATCAGATTTTTTATATTTAATTTCATGTTTTTTATGTGCTTAAGCAATCATTGTTTAAAATTTTATGTATGGTGCATTGATTTTCTGCTTTACTTATATTATTCACTTAATGCAGATATAATGCATGTTATCATTTCAAGTTGAATTTTTAAATTTTGTGGCGGATTGGTAGTTTGTTTAACAAGTCTAAATGTTTAATTAATTTTGGCTATGGTCATTTAGTGTTTAATTTTATATTTCTTGTGCATGAAATGAAAGCCATACAGATGTAGTGTAATACCCAAAAAAGTTCTTGATATAGATTGACATTGTGTATATTCCATTTATATTTTACAATTTTTCCATACCTTACAGATTTCCATAAATTTGAATGTTCTTAAGTTGAATTTAACTGCGCTTTTTTCTTTCTGTGCTCTCATATATTTATTACACTACTATCTTACTGGATTTTCTGTATAGAATTAGAAGTATTCCTAAATTGATTGTGACACAGTTTTTTAAACCAGGCTGTTTCTCCTTCCCAATTTTTCATTCTCAATTAATTATGCATTGTACTCTCTGTTTGTATATTATTACATGAGTTAGGAATCATTGAAAGATAGGAGTGAAGTTAAGCTGAGATTTCTTAAATTCAGGGAAAAAGCATTGGTAAATGAGCAAAGATAAAACAGCAAATGATAAAACCACTGTCTTACAGCCTTACCCTCCCCCACCACTTAGGCCAAATCAGTAATAAGCATAATTTAAGAGAAATAGGTTGTAGGGCAGGTCCTTTATTCTTTGTTGAAAATGAAAAATGCCTTGATTGGTTCTACTTCAATTCACAACTTCTGTCTCATGTCAAATTTGTCATTGTAGATATTTGATAGTGGTCTTTGCATTTTTTATGCATTGTTTTATCTTGACTGGTCTTTCTTATGTTACCTCTTGCTATTTTAATTTTTTTAATATTATTTCATTATGAAATAATATAAAATGACAGTGATGGCAGGTAATTGAGTTAAAGTACTTGGATTACCGGTGACGATTACATTTTTTACTTGAAATCGTTTTTTTTTAGAAAAAAGTAATTTTTACTAGTAATCTACTCCTCATTCATCTTGAGTAATTGTTCCATTTAAGTAATGGTTATTTTTCAAAAACATTTATAAATAGCTTTCAAAGTCAAATTATTTTGACTATCAACTTCTTTGTTGATTTGAATCCAGTGGAAATTACATCGATTTGAGTGCAATACATCAAGCTATCGCCAATATAACCATATTTTCTGCTTTCCTGTGATTGTAGACATGTATTGGTGTTCTGTGGTAGACATTGTAGCTGGTTTGCAAGTACACGTTCCCTGCTGTATTATCCGTTGTCATCCGTTTTCATCGTGTTCATCTTGCTCTAATACCTCGTGGGAACTACCGAGAAGTAATTACGAGTTTAATCTACGAGTAGAGAATTATAATTACGAGCATGGGAAACAAAGCTAGGGAATTTCCGTTTCCATACCTGAGCAAATTTTTTGAATTAGACAGCAGTTGTTCGGTGATGAATATGTCTGTATGCTGCAAAAATTGCGTCAGTAAGAAAATTCTTAAGTTGGTGTAGAGCACATCATTGAACCTGAGAAAACATATCATGGTAAGTGAAATTAAATTCCATCTAACACTTTGAATTTCAATAGTAATTAATACATCTAGATGCTGGAAAAATTAAACATAATGTATTCAATTCCACAACTTTTTAATTCCACCACACAAACGACCGGTTTCGACTAGTTAAGGCCATCATCAGGTGAGGAAAGCAGAGGGACAAGCGTATATATACAATTCTTACTTATGGAGGGGGTAATGGAACCAGATAGGGGTTAGGAGAAGGGAGAGGTGGGGGGGTGGAGCGGAGGTAAAAGGTTGACTAATCCTTAAAGGGGAGAAGAAGTGGCAAATTGGTGTATATTAGTTAGTAGAAAATTGCTTTGCTTATGCTGTAAAACTTCAAGTTGTTCCAAAATATTTAATTTGGGGCCTTTATGTTCAATATGTAAGATATGCGGGGAGAAGTCAGAAAAATGTTTTTCTTCTAGAAGATGTTGCGAAAAATGGGAATTTTGCATGTTGTTGTTTATAAAACATTGTTTGTGACTTAACCCTGGTATGAAAATTTCTCCCGGTCTGACTGATATATATCGCCCCACAATCCCTGAAAGTCAGTTTATATATGTTGGATTTAAGTCTGTGGTGAATGTTATTTTTGTTATTAATAAGCTTTTTACCTATATTCCAAGTTGTATAAAATGCGGGTTTTAGGTTCTTAGGAAGGGAATTGGCAATGGCATAGCTAATGGGACCTACAAAAGTAATTTTAACCCATTTAAGCAATGATATATAATCATTGCTTATATATTTTTTAATTATTATTCTATTACGTCAGCTGTTAGAGTGTACAATTACGTCAGTTACTCAGGGAGTGTTGTTAGCCTTCTTCGATACCTACGAAATTTAAAATTTTAATGTTAGTAACAATAAAAAGGACAATTACAGCCTGCAGTTTCATTAATTTCTTGATACAAATCATTGTCGCAGTTTTCATTTTCTAGGTTTATTTCCAAAAAACTCCTTAAATCGCTGAAATTTTATCCCTATTGCTTATGAATCAGTTTGCAAATGTTGGCATCTCAGTTAATTGCCACCTTTTTATAATTTTTGTCATGAGTCCCTACCGTTAATTTGGTATGGAGATAAAATCCCCGTATATTCTAAATGGAGTAACACTTTTTACTACCTAGCTATAGGGTTTACTGTAAAAGTAAAACAAAGTACACGTAATACTGGCAAAACAACTATTTAATGCATATTATTCTTACTCGTAAGTTTGCACGGTTTAACCTTCGAAAATTGTTCACGAGAATAATACTTGTGATAAGAATTAACCCTTTAGCTGCCAGGCTATTTTTCATGCTATTCCATGAAAAATGCTAAATATCCCGAAAAAAGTCAATTTCTTAACTGGTAGTTGACCTTTATTTCTGTTACATATAGAAAGGTTTAGCATCTATTAAAAGTGAAATAAATGAAATTTTTATTTATTTGACCTTAGAAAAAAATTTATAACTTTTAAATTCGTAAAAATTATTTGTAGTTTTTAAACATAATTTACATATTCAAACTTTCTTAGAATGCATAATGAAGTAATCGCAATCTATCTTCATACATAATTTACCATTTTACATAAAAATTGTTAGAATTTACCAGTTACAGAAATAATATTTCTTAACATCAACAATGTAATTTTAGCAGTTAAATTTTTTTGTAAATTATCTCATTGTACAGAAATTATATATATATATATATAGATTACCATTAATTTGCAACAAATTTTAATTATTTATCTCTCTTACATATAATTTCAGTTTTATAACAAATAAATTGTGCATGTTATATTGACTCTAACGGTAAATATATACATTATCCAATACAATACTATATAAAAATTCTTTTTGAAAACAATTATTGTACAAACATGCATTAAATTATTAAGGAATTCAATTTACATTAAATTATTATAATCCAACTAAATATTTTTACATACATCTAGTTACAAATGCAAATTTTTTAAATACTTTTTCATAGTGTGATACGCCTCAAAACATTGAATAACACAAAGTGCTGGCATTCCGGACATAAATCGCAATAGTAATCGTTATTAGTAATAATCGTTTGTTTTCTTTTACACTTCCCTTTTCCTTTTTTTGAGCATTGGGATGGTAAAATGCTGCAAACAATACAATTTGATTGATGTTTTTTATCCTTGAATTGTTTGGGAATATGGCGCTCAGTTAGCCTCGGGAGAGGGTGAGGAAATTTTTGGACTGCATTTCTTCGTACTTTCCTTCTTGTACCCTTCCAAGAGGCCATCTATCACACATTCTCTGAATTTCCTTTGTGTCAATTTATTGTTTTTATTTTGCAAATTGTAGGCAATCCAACCGTTTACTAGTGCTACCTTGATGACAAAATGCCAAAGTGTCTGGTACCACTTTTTTGATCTTCTGTTGAAAGGGTATGTGGAGCAGAACTGATCAAACCTATCTACTCCTCCCATATATTTATTATAACACATTTGAATCACTGGCTTCCTTACAATTCTTTTCCCCTTCCTTGAATTTATCTCCACAGATTCTGTATCGTCATTCCCTGTGTTCGAAATCATATTGACTCGACCAGAATCTTGCCATGTACAGCTAACAGCAAAAAAAAGTTACCACCCCTGACCCACCAAGAAATTCTAAGTCCAAATTTCGGGCCGGCGAGCCTTTCTCTCGAAAAGGGAGGGAGAGAAAAGAAAGATGGAGAACATGGTACGTTACGCTAGCTCGGCTCTCGCGTTTGGAGGGAGAATTTTCGTTATTTATATAAAAATGATTGACTACTATCCATTATCTGCCACAACATTTGATGTGTTAATGCGTACTATTGAATTTGAGGACGATCAACTGGAAGATAACTAAAGAAATGAATCGAATTGAATGCAGCAATCAAAGTAACTCTAACTTTAATTTTCGATAACAGATAATTAAATCATTTCCAAAACAATACAATTGAATTTAACTGAATACAACATTCAGTATCAAATTAACTCACATTTCGTTTTTCGAAAATCGATCGTTTAAATCACTTCCAACGATTGATTATGCTCATCAATGAGAACGAAACCAGCAACTATTCTCTTCTTCTTAATTTTAAATAGGCCAAAAAGCAGGATCTCGGATTCAACAATGGCATTTGTCGTCAGGGGGACCGGTTGTCTATACTCACCAAATTTACAAAAAAATTCGAGTATTCCGAGTAAAATCTCGAAAATTCAGTTCGAAAACAATAATACATGACCAAAATAAGGTTTTGTATTCCCTTTCTCTGCTATTGGTTTACGTCTCAATCTCTGGTGATCATTCTTTTTAATTTAATTTTGCAAAAGAAATGAAGTCTGCAGCGACAAAAATGAGCTTAACGTGCATTTCTTACGGAAATGCTTTCACTCGTCAGGGATCGAAGCAAGGACGAAGTGTCACCATTTTTAAAAATGGAAATACTTTCGTATTTTATATTTCGTATAAATATTAGAATGAAATGTTCTGTAAAAATTTCAAGTCAATCGACCGATTGGTTTTCGAGTTTTGCGGGCACAAACATACGCAGGCTGAATTTTTATATATAAGATATGTGCATGATTCGGTGGATCACTATAATTTGATTGCTTTTAGAAACCTTTCGTTTAACTTTCCCAATTGAAAATCGTTCTATTATCAAGAGAAATAACTAAGGAATAAACACAAGGAAATAAAAGTTCCGAAACTACCTCACAGAAAGTCGTATAACTTTGACAAAGTTATTTATATCCTTGTGTTTAGTTACCTATGGAGTTCTTCAAAGTTAAAACTCATTCGATTGATTTAAATAACAAATATTCTTTTCTAGTTTACCATTTTCCCTTACTCTCGTGACTACTAGATAGATTGTATAATCCATTAATTTGTAAAATTAAATTATCCTCATAACAACATTGTAGAAAAATTCACACAATTAGCTTTGACGCTTACTAGCACTATCTTCAACATTTACATATATACGCGATCCTCCATATTGCGTGTGCCTGGAAAAAGAAGAAAGAATGAGAAGGAACAAAAGTGTGACCTGCAGGTGAAAGGGCAGAATTCCTGGAAAACTGTTAAACAGGACAAAACGAAATAGGTGGGGGAGAAGGGCAAGATAATCCTTTCGTTGCCAAAGGGGAATGGAAAGGAAAAACTTTCTCATTGGGAGAAGAGTATTTGGGTTGCAATTTGCTTGATTCATTTTGATGTTATCTAATATGTCCGCTAGCCTTCTCTGATATATGTTTAATTTTTAGCTCGCAATTAGAAGGATGACTCGAAGAAATAAATCTCTTATAAAGTGGGACTGCAGAGCATCAGATTAGAAATATTGTATGTTCTTCGGCCTAAAACTTACGAGATCTCACTGTTTATCTGATGTGGATTAAATGAAAATAATCATAAATTGCTTGATGAAACCACTGTCCTAAAAATTGAATCCATGGATTCCTTATCGTATCAAAGTAATGGCTTCTAGTAAATACTGTAGTAAAAGGCCAGCGGTGGATGTCCTTTTGGTAAAATTCTCGAAATTTTATTTCTCAAAAGTTACTTCTCTCGTATTTTTAGCTATTTATTGATCCACGAATCGACTCCGAAGAGTATTAAAATTTGTTTATTTTAAAGTTCTCAGTATTTTAAGAAAACCATCTTTTATTTTATCAGTTATGGAAAATGATAAGACCGCTATCCGTAAATCTGTCACTTTTGCATGACAATGGGTTAATCGAGGTCTAACCAAACCTAAGACTTAGCTAGAGCTATGAGTTTTTAGTACTCGACACAGAATGAGCAAGTTATTGCGTGTGTGTTACAGTAATGACGATTGTAATTGAGTTTAAATACGTATTTAAATGACATCCTTATTTTGTATTTTATAAACCAGGTGAGATACACTAGCAAATTTTATAAGTGAATCAGGATGAGTTGAACGTTTTGGCTATCATCAACACTGAGAGAAAAAATGTATTCACTTGCTTTTGGTGTTTTTTATATTAATTTTAAAGGTTCTTAAAATCTACGAAACTGATAACTGTGTCTATCATTTAATGGAATAAAAGAATTGAAAACCCTATACATCCAATGATAGTAATAAAAAAGAACCAAAAGAACGCTAGTTTTCGCAAATAGCTATTTCTTAAATTTTTCCGTTTTATTGTTGATTGATTTGTAAGGATATCCCGAAGGTTTATGAAAATCATTAGTTAGAAGAAATAGCGAAAAAAGCCAAAAAGTTGAATGTAAATATTGAGAACGTAATCTTGGAATTGGCATTTTACGAAGCTTAAGTTTCTATGGGAGTGATCTTTCTACAGTTAATATATGTTTAATTCTACTGCTGAAAGCAGAGACAGTCCGAGACATGGGCAGTCTGGGAGACCGTTCACAGCGCTTGTGGGCTTTTCTCAGATCCCTTGAAGATTTTCAATGATAAAATTATACGCGTAGCTTACGGAATTTTAACGATTACACCCGGTCACAATATTTAATTAAACTTTCTTTTATCCACTAAGGGGAACTAGTTCTAAACATCTGCCTGCCCAGAATATCAACAATCTTCAGATTACCCCTTCCCGATGATTGTAATCAATTTCCTTTGCAATGGATGTAGCTTTCTTTGGTTCTAGTTCTCTGAATAATTTCCTTATAGTCAAATTGATTGAAGAAGCCGTTACTTTGTGAAACAGCGTTATATAAGAAATTGTGAATCTTTGTCCTTAGTTATTTCCGCCATTTCTTATAGTCGTTCAGCAATGACTATATTTTTACGGAAATTACATTCAGTAAAACTACTAAATCAGGCGTAATCAATCTGAGTTGCCCTTACATCGGTAAAAGCAGTTTAATAATTAAAATTTAGGCTTCAAATTTTCCCTTTCCTTTTTTTAATGAGAGGCCAGTTAAGTCCATCAGCCATTATCAGATACAGCACTAGAAATACTGACATCTCATACTTATTACCCATAATTTCTCTTAAATAAGATGGGTAAAGCTTCCCTTCTTGGGAAATATTTCTTATTATCAGGAGAATCTATTACTGCTGAATCTTAATGCTGGTTTCCAAACCTCGCCTATTCTTCCTTAAAACTTCTTGGTTTAAAGATAAGGAAGACATTTACGATATCTTGAAGGTGCAGAAATTTAAATGTGTGAATTGCTCGACATTTATGTAGGATTAACTGGCGGAAGCTCTAATTATATGTATGAATGTATGCACATTGTATGCATATTCTTATATGCCTATGTGATTATATCCTACTAATTTTCAAAGCAAAATAAATTTACAGTGATAATAAATAATTTCGACTATGATAGGTCTATCATTAATGGTTTATGAATTTTGGATGTAAATGAACATTTTAGAAGTGAGTTCACATAACACTAAATGCAGTAGGTAAGGAAAATTAAACTTGAAAACTGCCACAAAAATCGGAACTTTTTCGAATGGTTGATCTCATTTACATTCTCTTTGGCTGAACCATTGAAAAAATATTTTTCCGGTCACCTTCTAAACTGCATTATGTTGTCTTAAAATGGCTTAAATCGTTTTCTCAATCTTGTAATTGAACCGTTTTCTCAATCTTATAAACAGCCTACATCCCAGGATCTGTGCACATAATTTCTCAGCCTGTTTACCATATTATCTTTACATTTCTTAGATGTATGCCTTAGTGTTGAAGAGAATCAGCATTCTCTTCTTAGTAAGCATAACATTTTCCGTATCCCCATTGTTTATTATCCTATCATCGTCTCCATGCTTTATGTAAAAAATATATAAGTAATTAATTGTAACCCCATTCATATTCCTTCATCGACGAACTTTTCATTATCTTTCCGTCCACAACTAAGAATGGCATCTTCAAGTAATTCTCGCTCTCATGCAAAACCCCACCTCGAATATTAGACGGTCTGAAGCAACTTAAGACAGAAGTAACCTGTGACCGCTGAAACCCTTAGTAGCAGATTTAAATTTATTATTCATGCATGAGTGCATTACTTGCGTATTTTAAAAATGGAGTTTTTGTCTAAAATTGTTGGTTCATACTTTTTCCAATGTTGAAATTATTAATCGTTTTAGCATTCAAACATTTATTACGGAGAAGGTGTAAATGAAAGGAATTAAATAATTAGAAGTATATTATTCAATTCTTTTGGTGCTTGACTCGACTCAGCACGACTAGTCCTTCTGATTTAATTATTCAAAAGAAATGTTCGCACATACAATATAAAGCGGTTTGTTAAAAGACTACAGGTTCGATAGTAGTAAGTCCTAAACGACCGGAGCCCTCAGCTGAGTATCCTTCAAGAATATAACTCTGTTTAGACAATAATTATTAGATATATTCCTTAGCTGTGATTTACATGACGAAATACGACACAACATGACCCTATTCTCAACGATAATGATTTTCGCAGCCCGATGGCGAAAAGATTATTGCGAGATTATAGCGAGGACAGATGACCTATACTGGCCTATCTCACATATAGTATAAAGTATGCTACTATTTAAATTATTTTAATCAAAATTCCCTGCAAATGTAAATGGCGTCCAAACAACTTGGCGACTTTCACAAATTCGTTTTCAATGAAAACTAGCAACTTATTTCCTATTTGAGTTCCACTATCACATACCATTATTTGTAATAGCAGGTATTGTTTAATTATTACTCCATTTTTATTCTTATTACATTTTTTTAATTTCCCCTTCTTCCGTTGACCTAATTTACAGTAGTTCATATTCTCTTAATTATCGTATCATAAGTAAGCATAATCTTTACGAAAACGTTCATCCTGCGGGCATGTGGAGCATTAACTGAAATAACCAATTTCGTTCTAAATCTGCATTGATGGAATATTTTATGTTAGGAGGAGATTTGAGCTGTCAAAGTAATTCATGTCCAATATTTTATGAAGAAGAGCGAATTACGCTTGAGATTCGAGCCGATTTAACATAATACGAATTTAATTCTTTCATAATACAATACTGCTTCTACTCCAGCAAAAGCAATGACTTTTAGCAATTATTAATAAAATATAAATCGTCACAAAAGCCTTCAAAACGTGCCAGGCGTAAAGAGGAAGACGAAAAGCGCGCTCAAAACAGAGAATCTGAAAGACTCGCCCTTCTCGAGTTATGCTGGTTGCATCTTAGGTGGTAACTTTTTTATGCTGCTAGCTGTACAAGCGAGCATGTTTTTTTCTGAATTCAACCAAAATATTGGTTCTTCACCCCGCTTTAATTTTACTGTTTTCATATCATCAGGTAATCCTTTCCTATTTATTCTTACTGTACCAATTGCTCCTATTTTTTTTCCCCTCAGTATGTCATACAGTGGCACACTCGAATAGAAATTGTCCATATAAACGACATGGCCTTTCATCTCAAAACCCCTCAACAATGACTGCACAACGTTAGCCCCTAATCCTCCTTCCTTGATATTAGAGGTATTTTTACCTGTATAAACATCAAACTTAAGTAAAAAACCAGTTTGGGAATCGCATAATGACCAGATCTTGATTCCCCATTTTGCGGAGAGCTTGGATGGCATATACTGCTTAAAAAATAATCTTCCCTTAAATTTCACCATCGACTCATCAACAGAAAGTTCTTTGTTGCCTTTGTAAACTGCGCAATACAAATCTTTCAGAGCATCAATTATTGGCCTAACTTTGTAAAGCCTATCTTCTCCTGTTTCACTCCCATTATCAACAAAATGCAAGAATGAGCGTATCAATTGATACCTATTCCTAGAAAAAATAGACCCAAATCCAGGGGCGTAAGTCAGCCAGTAGGAGTCCTGAAAATAGCTGTCAATTGAAGGTTTGTGTACTAATCCCATCCTGATTTCTATAGCAACAAATGCCTGTATTTCCAATGGCGTTACATCTTTCCACTGCATAAACCTTGACCTAGGTGGTAATGGACCTGCCTTATCAAGGAAAGAAGCTGCATAATTATTAGTTGCTTTCGAATCGTAATCAAATAACTCCTTTGGAAAAAATTTATGGAACCATTCCTTTGGAGTTAAAGTTTCTAATCCAAATACATCAGCATTTCCAGTAAACTCGGGTATGAAATCCAGCACTACTAAAGGTTTTCTTTTCGAATCAAGCCTTTTCCAGTGAGGACCTCTGGATGAAGATGTTGATGGACCCTTGTTAATCACTTCTAGGTCTTCATCGGTAGTACTTTCCACTTCATCTGAAGATTGGTCATCTTCGTACTCCGAGTCTGACGCTAATGCTATTTTTTCAATTTCATCTTCTGAAAGATCGGAATGACATTTTCGTTTCAGAGACCTTTTCTCAATTCCTGACAACGAAGCCATTGTAAACCTAAAATGATGCATAATTATAATTAGCTGTAACTTAAAAGATTGATATAAAAATATGTAAACAACCTAACTAACCGACAAATATTAAATTTAACAGTATCACCAACAGCATTAGTAAGGTAGAAAATGAATGATATCATACGATTGTCGAGAATCAAAGGGCATCCAAAAATTTTATTAAACGATAAAAAGTTAGCGGAAAACAAATAAGTAAGGGATCAATAGAAAAAACATCGGGAAAACGAAAATAATTATTGAAATTCTTTATGGAAATATCTACGTTTTTGCTACCGATAAATAAGAAAAACGAATTATAACCTGTTTTTTACAGAAAATTCTTGACCACTATCGTAAGTGTGAAAATGAGATAAAATTACAACAAAAAAGAAAACTACCTCCAATGACTGTAACAAAGGAACACCAAGAATTTTTAAAATATTTTGGAAAGGAGCAATAAATGCTATCAATGGAAGTAAAAAAAATATGAATATAAAGTATTGAAGGGTAGCATACATCTTCAGCAAAAAATTTTGTAGATGGTACGGAAAACTATATAAATTAAATTTACTTGATTTAAATCATAATACAAGATATGTAATGGATTTATAAATGACTAACCTGGTAAAGAGTGAGGATGTCCAGTGACTAGTGACCGAATCTTCAATAGATGCAGGACGGGATGTTCGCTCCAATGATATCTTCAACTCACACTAAATAACAAACGGAAGCTAAGATTTTCTCCTGAAAAAAATCTAAGGACTACAAACATGTCCGAATTAGAATATTTAATGTATTTTTAAATGACTAACCTGATATAGAGTGAGGATATCCAGTGAATAAGTTTGTAACTTCAATCGATGCAAGACGAAAATGTTCGCTCCAACGATAACTACCACTCTCTCAGGCTAACAGACGGAAACTAATGTTTTCTCTCAAAAAATTCTAAAAAATACGCACTGTGGCTGAAGTCTATATGAAAAAAAAGGCTACAAAATTTTCCATTGTAAATACATAGTAAACATTCAGATCAGTCAAGGCGCTAAGGATAAATCTGATATGATCAAACTATACTTTGTGAAAGGGAGCCATACTAAATAAACGAAAGACACATAGTAACTTCCACAGAATTTTTTTTTACTGGCGACTTGGTCCGTCAATACATCAACAATGTATCGACAAAACTAGTCTCCGGTAAAAAATAACTCTGTAGAAGCTACCAAGTGTCTTTCGTTTCCTTAGTAGTCGGCGGTTTTTGGTCTATAAAGCTATATTGCTCTGTAGACGCATAGCCGACTCAAGAGAACAACTCCATACTCATTAAGGGATTCATTGACCTGAGGAGGCTAAAATGCACATCTGTGTTTACAGATGCCCTCCAAAAGCACAAGAGAATGATAAGAAATGCGCAGAAAGTTTTTTCGAGAGTGTGGGGTAAATCCACTTTCGGCAGCTAAGGGTAGTAGAAGACAGAGCGGATATATCCACCTTCGGTAGCTAAAGGGTTAAGAATATTTTTATCGCATTTTGGATCATTTATATTTACTAGTGATCACATTTTTCTGATTTCTCCCGCATATCTTACATATTGAACATAAAGGCCCCAAATTAAATATTTTGGAACAACTTGAAGTTTTACAGCATAAGCAAAGCAATTTTCTACTAACTAATATACACCAATTTGCCACTTCTTCTCCCCTTTAAGGATTAGTCAACCTTTTACCTCCGCTCCACCCCCCCACCTCTCCCTTCTCCTAACCCCTATCTGGTTCCATTACCCCCTCCATAAGTAAGAATTGTATATATACGCTTGTCCCTCTGCTTTCCTCACCTGATGATGGCCTTAACTAGTCGAAACCGGTCGTTTGTGTGGTGGAATTAAAAAGTTGTGGATTTGAATACATTGTGTTTAATTTTTCCAGTAATGACGGCTGAAGATGACGGCTGCTACCATTGAGTTTACATCTAGACGCCTTCTGCACGTGTTATCTTGAAGCAAAATATGCAGTTAGTACTGTATGTTCATTTATTTATGCTTCCTTATGCCTTTCTTTCCCGCTTAGCCTAAAATTATTTCAACATTTAATGAGTTCAGCGTTTTTTGTGCATATTTAAAATTCACAAAATTCATATTCCGCTGTATTACATAAATGCATACCATTGTAATACCGCCAATGGATGCAGAGCAGCCACTGATAGACCTTGGGAGGTTATGGACAGATGCAGAGCAATCAACGTCGGATGCGGAGCGAACACCGATGGGTGATGAGCAGCTACCAAGGAAGGTTAATTGGCAGTTGAGAAGAGAAACACAGGGGCAGCCAACCCACGAAGCAGTCAAGGCGGAGGGAGGAAAGCCAGAGGAATATAAGGAGGCTAAGATGAAGCGGTACTTCGTCACTCAATTACTCTTAACTCTTTGTCCCCTCAACAGTTGCCTCGACTGGACTGATTCCTAGGAGCGGAGAAGTGGAAAGGGAGACAGCTGCAGCAGCTCTATGTGATTCTTGGTGTGATGATCCCTTGCAAACAGGCATTAGTGTAATGATGGTGATGAGTTAGTGTGAAGTGTTTTTATTAGGGTTGATAATTGCATTGGGAAGTTTGTAGTCTCAATTCAGTGAGTATTATTTAGTTAGTGTACATTGTTTCATTAGTGAGTTGCGTGTAGGACTTAAACCTTCGACACAGTAAACATTTTTTTCTTATAACAATTAAGTGAACTTAGTGAATTTAAAATAAGTAATAGTGTTAATAAAAATAAGACAATAGAGAGTTTTAGCATAGCGTACACCGTAGATTCTTTAACCGTGAGATTCGACCATGAGTGATAACGCTCACGATCTACCAGGCACCGTAGATTTAAAGTTTCAGCATATCGTCTGCCTATGACGTGAACATGTCTTCAGTCAACTTGCTTCGTTTGTCTTTTTCGCATCCTCGTCACTCACTTGTACCGGGTCTCTTTGAAATCTGTCAGTGTTGTTGTCTTATAGTTAGTTATAGTATTGATTGTTTTAACTTGATCAATTTGCGGTAAGCATGAAATAGGAAGTGAAAATGTTTAACTTTCGATATGCAGTGATTCAATGGGAATGTCTGTAAAATTATTGACCCAAATTGAATTGTAAATCCCAAAGTCATGGCTAAGCATTTTGACCGATGCATGGAATTAGCCGTATTGGCGGAGTTGGACTCGGAAGAGGAGGAGGAATTTTTAACCTACTCCTTGCTGAAATTCCGGGGAGACATTCGCCCTAGGGCCACGTTTGGCCCATTGAATTTGGAGAAATTGAGTAATGAAGAGGTGAAGCTGCTTTTTAGGTTTCAGATGCAGCACCTGGAGCCATTGAGGGTGATGTTAGGAATACCTGAAGTGATAAGAACAGAAGAGAGGCTCCAAACTACTGGTGAGTTGTATGGTATTAAAATCAGTTCATCTTGTTTACTTTTTGGGCACATTTGTGACACATAATATGCTTTGCAGGCATTGAAGGGCTATGTATAGTCCTTCGTCGATTAGCTTACCCAAATAGGTGGAGTGACTTGGAAACCCTCTTTGGTCATTCAAACCCATATATTTCAATGATTTCAACCAAGGTGTTGAAAATTATCAACAGAAAGAGGTATCTCTCTGGTGACCTTGGGCATTTGAAGTTCCTAAACGAAGATAATTTAAGGATCTGTTCTGAGGTAAAGTGACTTCCTTGGTAATGGTAATTTTTCCTGAGAGAGCATTTTTGCTTGTAGTGCAAAGAAAGTAATAGTTCTAACATTTCCTTTCTTATAATTCCAAACCATAGGCAAGAACGAGGAAAGGATGCCCAATAAGGAATTGCTGGGGATTTATAGATGGGACAGCCAGGGCAATCTGCAGGCCTTCTACAAATCAACAGGAATATTACTCTGGCTACAAAAGAGTGCATTGTGTGAAATACCAATCAATTTTAAAATAATGGTATTTTTTACTAAATAAGAATGTGATTCCTTTGGTGACAATTTTTATTTCAGTATCTTCCCTTTGGTAAAAGAATTTGCTGTAACTCAAGGGCATAATATTGTATAATGTTAAGCAATATATTATAATATTTCTCCAAATTCTTTTCGAAGCTCTGATTATTTTGAACTGAAGCCTACATCTTTGGAGAATTATATTTGGTATAAAGACGTTGAAATAAACAAATTCTCAAACAGGAAAGGTTTTTGTTATTAAATTTTAATAAATTCCTTTTCTGATAATTAATTTATTGAGACATCTTCCACTGTTCTATTTCTATGAGTACATCAATCAACCTCTGTTGTTGGATATCCCTTCTTGTTCTTTGCTCGTGGTCCTCTTGCTCCATCTTCAATTTTGCCTCTCTTTCCTTTCTAAACTAAATTTTTCTTTCTCGTGCTCTAACTTCTCCAACTCAATCCTCATCCTTTCCATATCCACCTTATCCCTCTTTATGGCTAAGGCTTCTTCCTCCCTCACAGCTAATTTTGTATGCTTTTCCCTAACAAAAGCCAAGTAGGGATGGGAATCTTTACTTCTTTTGAGTCTTCTTGCACCTGTAAAACAGAAAGTTATCAAGAAATGAGACAGCGTAATGAGATATTTGATTAAGTGAAACCAACAGAATGACATTTTCCCATGCTTATGGAGCTAGTTTGTATTTCTGCAGCCCTGTTATCCTTAAAAAAAAGTATTTATTGCTTTCAAACTCACCCCCTTCACTTTGGATAGAAGCTGCTCCTGCAGACACATCCAAAGAGCCATATGGTTGACTGCTTTCTGTTGTTGACTCCTCTGTCATTTCTATTACCAGAGGTACTTCCTCTTGATCTGAAATTGCCAAAATGATAATTACTCTCTACACTATATAAGCAATTCTTAAACTAAATACTTAGCAAACCCACTATGGACAGTTTAACACTCCAAATAATGCAGCTAGGAAGTTAATAGGTGTAGAAGTAGGATGTCCTTAATAGGATGGTGCTTGTGAATTAAAATATTGAGTAATTGATATATAGGTCTTTTTAGCTAAGGAGAAGGTTTGAAATAGATTGTCATCTTAGAATCTGTGTGGGAAGGTAACATCCAAATCTATTAGTGATATTATAAGTTGACAGAAAGATTAAAATTATTTCTTGAGACACAAAACGGTGTTTATTATTTATAATTTAACCTTTTGGGTTTCTGTTTCTGAATAACCCAAGCTATGAAAGCCTAAAGGTCAGAGATGGTATAATTGGTTGAAAAGAGTGTATATTTTGTAAAAATTACATGAATTAAAATAATGGTATGCTAACTGTAGCATCATTTAGAGACATTGGTTTTGTTATTTCATCAAGAATATTACTTAAGTTGTAGGTATTCATAGAAAAACCATAATTATCTATTAGTTCAAACATTTTTCGGTAAACATTAAACAAAGACATACCATATTCCTTAAAAATGATTTCTATGCCGTAGGTTTCCCACTTTGCTATTGGTTTACCTTTTGTTAAAATACTGTGGATATTGCAAGAAACACCAAAAGAATCTTAAGTTAAATTTTGCCATCTTGAGAAGCTCACGAAAAAGTTCCATATAATATAATTAGTATCTTGTAATATAAACCAATAGCTTTAGAAAATAAACAAAGCATTATTTCAGAAACAATAAAGATAGTACACCGTTACAGGAGATATAAAATTAGATCACTAATGTGAACCTATTCAAATAATTCAATTTTTGTTATTGAGAATAGGAACTTCTCCTAAACCTTTCAAGGAATATCAAAAAATATGACCCACCAACCCATAGATGGTTTAGAATAACAGACCAATAATTCTTGCAAAACATTTTTGTGGAAGTATGAAACCGGAATCATTTTCGTAAAAATTACACTTCTGATATATGAAAATCATCGTAAGTATCATAAAGTATCGTCTTCATCCAATTGTAAGTCCTTGTTTTCAAACTTTTTGGGTGGTTTCCCACGGTCCTCGTTTCTCACGTCAAAATCACCACTTTTAAATTTTTTTTAACCACTAGAAGCAACAAGTTTTGCCAAGAGCATGTCCACCATTTGCTTCGACAAGCATTCTATGCGATTCTGCTGCAGTTTTCTTCAAATGATAGCAGAAAACCAATGCAAATCATAGTTCGTAGGCACAAAACTCGACATGTTTGAAGTTATAGAAAAATATACCGGTGTACGAAGCTTAGGTTATTGCATGTTGACAAACTTTGTCAGCTGTTAGAGGAAGAAGTTGGCATTGCAGAAGCGGTCTTACCGTCTTTAAACTGGTAGCGAGCGAGCATGTATAGGTAAATTCTGGTTTCATACTTCTACACCTGGTATATATCAAAGTTATATCATTAACGGTACAATAACAATATAGATGTCAAACCACTAATACCACATTAGCTAAGGTTAAATTTTAGGACGTAATTTTGTAAATTAAGGTTGTTATTCTGTTGTTATATTTAACTTCCTGTAAACCTATGTAAACGGAATTTAGTCCGCCATGTGTAACCCATGCTCCAACCAATTACTTAGCAACTTAAATGCACACAATCATTCCTTACACTATATTCTTCATTATCGTTGTGCATTTTGTTATTTAAAACTTACCAGAAACAATAGCCAGGGTAACTTCATCCTTGGCTTCAATTCCTTTCCGCCGAATTTCGTTTTCCTTTTTCTTTTTCTTCCCTCCTGTTACCCTAAAGAGATCCTTCAGTTGTTGCAGCAACTCCTCCTCCGCGTATTCTTCTTCCGTCCCAGATCTTTCATACAAACAAAAATAAACAATGCATCACATCTTCAAACCATAACCCAGTAAAGATAAGTTCCTATATCATTCGTACACTCAAAGTACATCAATGCCGAAACTTTTAAAATCAAAAAGCATTAATTCCACACAAGTAAAGCTATAGTATGCATCATATGTAATCCCGAGATTGGTTACTTACTGCCTCAAGTTGGTGAGATCCTGCTTATTGAACAACTTCAGCAAAAACAGAGCATGCTCTTGCAGACACCATGTATTAAAATTTTTTCCTGTCGCTCTCACCACTTCTTGCTGCACCTCCTTCCTGCCATTTGCATACGGGTTCGTACCTACAGGTATAATCTGCCGAAGGAGAATCGAGTCGTCCCAGGTTGAAAATCGGAGGCGCTCCTGCCTTGCCGCTTCCATCGTCATTTTCACTTCACGGTCGCTTTTACATCTGCCTCTCAATGCCAACGTGAGATGCGCCAGAATAGAGGTGCCTGTGAGTTCGATGAAGACACTGTAATGGTTTGCGCATGCACACTAAAGTTTCCGGAAAATATCGGTACACCGTTAAGTGCTTGCTAAAACTCTCTAATAAAAGTAATAAAGGCCAACTTTGACAGAACTCACTGAGTTTTATCTTTCACTCTCCAATGTCATGACGACAAAATAAATAAAGTTATCAATTCGTTAATTTTTATCTTTAATGTTTTTTTTTGTTTTATTGTAATGTTTGTAAGTCTCTAAATGTGTATCTATAAGCATAAAATAATCTTTTATCCTTAATGAAAATGGTTCATGGGTGAATAAAAACTATCCATATATATTTTTCATGTGACAGACCAGACCGTTCAAACCATAGGAGGAGCCTACCATCAGAAAAGTGAAGCCAAAAATAATGCAACCCACAGCGCACTGGAGTGAACTTTTCGCCGGCTCCTCTTTAACTACATGTATTTTTGGGGTTTTATTTTCCTCTCATACACGACTCAGGAGCTTGTCTATCCTATGACATGGACTCATATAGTTTAAATGAACCTTTCACTTAACGATCATGTTCGTTTTTTTTCTCAAAGTCGTCCTGATTAATTTCATCATGGAAAATAAAACATGCCTGCAATGTAAACTTCTTGGATGCCGGTGTTGTCTTCTAGAGCAATACAGAGAATGAATCATCTTCCAACCTTCTGTAAACAGTATTAAAACCTCTTTGATAATTATAGTCTTAATTTTATGTATATTAGAATGCATTAATCCATCTCAGTTTTAAATTGATTAATACCATGTGTGGCATAAAAATTCCTTAATAATCGTTTACCGCAATGAGATAAAGCTACTCTATCATACATTATAATAGCTTATCAGGGTAATTACAGATTTTCCGCTTGTGCAAATATTTGTTCTAATTCATAATTGGGGCCTGCAGAAAGATGCAGTAGGGTCAATCCATACCAAGTGGTCCAACACTGGTTGCTTGACCATCTCAGAATAAATGGATATTTGGTGAGTAGATACCTTTAAGTTTGGAGAGCTCAAAAGTAATTTTTAAATATTTTTAATGCTTACTGTTTGGATATAGCGGCCATTTTAGTACTTGGCCGCACACGGTTTTTCGCGTTTGCAGGTATCTACAATTTCTTAAATTATTCAGCAATGGGTTGCCCTAAGACTTTCAGATAAGCTGCATTAAGTTCAGTACACTCTGGCCTATGAAATTAAACTATAATTACATGGCAAGATGCATTTCTTAAACATTTTTTAACAGCTTAAAATTATTGGTCAAAAATGAACAAAATTCAACTTTTGACAGAAAATTTTTCAAAGAAGAAACAATTTCTAAACCTTAATATTTTTTGAACTGTTACACTATATAGTGTAGTTAATTTTCATAAAGTATCAATGTTGGCAAGATTACCATTTAAAAAATATTCTCTTTTAAAAAAGGTGTTTGAATTTTTTTCAAATTTTCACTTGCAATATCTTGGTTGGGGGACCAGATAAAAATATAAAAATTGTACACATTTAAGGTCTTAATCATATAAAACTTCAGTATTAATTTCAACTTTGAGATTCAATTGCAACATAGTTAAAATAAATTGTCAATTTGTGCGTAAAATGCGATATTTTTGCCTTCGCGACTACTGGCTTTTAAGTGTAGGCATGGTAATTTTATGACTTAAATACATCTAATCAAATATAAACCCTATGGTAACACATAGGTTCAAATAAACTAAATGTTGCATTGTTGAAATAGTATATATAATGATTATAAAATGCAACATTTCAAATTACCAAATCAACAGGATTTAAAATTTTTTGGATTGTCTCATTGAATTCTAAGACTACTTATCAGTGAATAAAAAAACAAAAAATAAATAAACTGGCAACTGTTCCTTCTCACCTACAATCAGCCTAGTTTTTACTTAAATGTTCATTCAAAAGTTGTGAAATTTCTTCACAAAGTTTAGGCATTATGTTAAAGGTTTGACCAGTCACAGTGGTGCGGGATGGTGTGGGAAGTCGCCACTGTGACTGGGATTCAGCTTCTTCAAGATATTTGTAGTTGGCATCCAAACTTGGTCTTTTTCTTGTTTTTTAAATGAGGTCCTTGGTCCTGGTGGGTGATAAAATATAACATGCACATCTTGGATTTGATGCTCAATAATATTCACTTCCGCAATCCACCATTGTCCATCATAAATACAAGCCTCTATGTCTTTACTTTGCAGTGTTAATGGTACAACTTCTCCAGATTGATTAAGTTCACTATCAAGTGATGTTGATGTGAATTGACACTTAGGTAGTCTTGTTGCAGTATAAAACAATGAAAAGATCAAGTGACTTTAATCTTCTAACGATTGTTAAATCTCTCCTCCAAAGTGTTGGTGTAAATCTCTAGAATTTCCTCAGTTTTCACAAAGTCATCGGTAATTCCTTTAACATATTCTTCACAGAATTTGAACATTTCCTGAGGAGTCAATATCTGATTCTCATAAGTTCGCTGTAGACTGGCTCTTTTGTGTCCTTTTGGGTTGACTTATATGCTGACTATAGGCTAAAACTTGAAATTCACCTCAAAATTTTAAGGATCGAATTGTACGCTGGGTCGACTTATGCACTGGAATATACAGTACTTAATTTAAAAAGTTTAATGAGCTAGCTAATTTCCTTTAAATTAAAAACTATCTGCTAAACTTTTAGTCTGTAGTCTTTGGGGGGTCTTACAGTGACAGCATTGATAGCACATAGGTGGAATGTTTGTTTGTAGATGTAAATACATGGAAATCTAGGCTGAACAAGGAAAGTTAATGGACAGAAATTTATCTAAACATACAAATAAAATGTGCAAAAAACTTTGGCTCATTACCATGGTAATGAAAAAACACTTCAGACAAAGGAATAATGATAAGAAATGTGTTTTAATTCTTTTTATTATTTACGGGCTTAATTTAAAATTAAAATAGAAATCATGGGCCAGCAAAGAAAGGAAGGCAAAAAATGAAAGGATATTAAATAAACATTCTTATTTTGGTAGTTGAACTATGTTATTGATTTGGGATTGCCAGAATGTAGATAAAATTTACATCATTTTTGTAGCTAAAGTATGGCATTGAAGACAGAGGGGGTTGTTAAAGCTTAGCTCAGTGTCACAAGAATACATGAGGAACTAAGGCCTATTTCACAGTAGCTATGATAAGAGTGGGTATTCATAACAGTCAATTCTCCTCAGCTCAATTTATTATTAAGACGACTATAATGATTATCATTTAGCAAGTGTTTCTAAGAGGAATTGTTTTCACTTGTGGATAGCTATTCATTATGTTTACAGTACTAAACATCAATATATACACTAATACAAGAGAAAAGTGTAAGATTATTTAGGATAAATTACCTTTTCATAAAAACTAAGAGTAATAAGTTCTTTTGCTTTTTGTCTCATGTGATCCATTTTAGGAATTCCTCTTAATTTTTTAGCATTGAATTCTAACATAATAAAACTTTATTTTCAAATGAGCTTTGCACTTCAATATTATATGTTTCTAAATTAATTTAAATACAGTTTTGTAAAACATGGCATGGGTGTTTGCTAGTTATGGCAATAATCACATATTTATGAACCAACTTCTTCAAATGAGACCCCGCTTACAGTTGATGGACTTAAAGATGGACTCAAATGTCTCAAACCAGGTCCTAACCAGGATTAGGATTCACATAGCTCAACTAGCACGCTAACCTCTATACCACTGAGCTCGGAATAAGCTATACCATAATAAATGAGAGGTTTAAAACACCCTCAATGGTGGTAAATTGTATCCAAGCAAAAAACCCATCACAGACTGAATTAAATCTTCAATTAAACATAGGTTTGCTGTTGAAAAATGGAAAATCCGTACACTGTTGAAAAGAATTTGCTATATTAAGTGCTTAACCTTAGTTGTGTAAGTCTTATTTCATCACATGGCACTTAAGCTCCAAAAATATATAGCAAATGAATCTTTAGTAATAAAATGGAGGAGAAAGATTTCCTTGCATTTATACTTAAATGTTCAGTTTGTAATCAGTTAAACCAGCCAATAAAATTGTTGAGTGCTAAACAAATGAGAAAGAAGACATATCAGTGGATTATGGGAACTATGCAGGCAAAAATGGAGGAGAGATTGATGATTATCTGAACTGTAGATGGATAAGGAAAAAGACTAGAGACTGAATAAAAGGTAGAGAAAGGCTGAGGGATGCACAGATTTGCCTGACAGAGATGTGAAGAAATTGTATCATTAGAGAGATTGGAAGTTAGAAGTGATACACAGGGAGGTTATGTAGTTTGTATTTCAGAGCAAAGGAGATACACCATGATTAATACCTTAATAAGAATAATGTTTAAGTAGAAAGGAAGATGGAGGAATATAGTATATACAATAAGAGGAAAGGGGAACAATGGCAAGAGAAAAGTGGAGTGGTAAGGAAAGAAGTGAGGGTCTCCTAAATATCAGCCATGTGATGCAAAGCCAACAAAATGAAGGTAAAGGGAAGAGGTGTCCATTTGTCACAGATGAGAAATTATTTATGCTTTATTATCTCCCTCCTCGAATTAAAAACGTAAAAATAACTCGTCGCGGCACCTTCGATGTTGTAATCAAACTGCTAATAGCGCCAATAGGGTTGGTGACGTCAGAATCTAGCAGCCAATCAGCGTATGTTTTTCCTTCCTCGGTGTTGATACGAAAAAATGTAACTTTGGATGCTTGTATTATTTACGGCAGGCAACAAAAATATGTTTTACGCCAGGATTGACTTTTTTATGATGTAATCATTCCCTGGAAAAAAATTCATCGCAAAATTCTGACCCTTGCAAATACTCTATTTCTAACCCTATAACTTTTTGGGTAAGTTCTCGTATTCTTTGTATTTTTATTCCTTTATATCTTAGATTTATGCCTGGCATTGGTTTGTAGGTTCACTAACAAATGCGATGTTTTTTATTTACTTAAAAAGCGAAAGAATCCGAATTATATCTCAGGCCAGTCCAACGCTCTCGACTACATTTTCCTTTTTCTTTACGAATATTTAGCTTTTCTCGATAACTTAAGCAGTATTGCAAAGGGCATGTGGAAAATGTCTTACCACGTTGAGGTTTGCACATTCGGAAATTTCGTATGAATTAACGTTCTATTAAATCTCTTTCAATGTGAATTTCACTTGCTAAATCAGCTGATTTATTTTAATGTCGCATCCCCGCTTTAACCGCATTTTAATAATTTTTTCCATAAGCGAATATAAGTGTTCGCTTTACTATATCTCAATCTCGCCTAATAAAGACCCCTAATAATAATAATAATAATAAGTCTTAGAATCTTGCCAATGTTAAGCGATTCATATCAGCTGTTCTTCGAATTGTCTCTCTCATAAGAAATAAACGCAAGGATCGTTTCGATCGATTGCAGACTTGATTTCTTTTGCGGGATTAAATCAGAGATAATGGTCGTACGTATTTTGGTCGTGGAATATCGTATTCGAGTAGTAATTGAGAGAATTCAAACGAAATTGCCGAACCTTTTATGTAAGTTTGTGTGCGTAAAATATCCTTGGCGACAAAGATTATGATTAAATTCTCGTACGATTATACGGATGGTCTTGTAAAGAATTATTATCCTATAGATTATGCAACCGACAGGTCCCAGAGCCGATTCCTGTCGAAGGGGAAATCAGCTGCTCGAGGTCAATGACCTTTTCAAAACTAGGTCAGATACACATACCTATTAGTATTGCTGAAGGGTTTTGACTAAAATTATTTTAAATATATAATTTTTTATATTAGAAAGCGATTGAATATGAAGTTTTTGACCTCTCTGTCTTACAGATTTTAAACCCTCAATTCGGATTTATTGGGAGACGGAGACAAATTTCAAGATTACCAAATGGGGAAGCAAATATTGGTTTGAGATCAGGAAATTAAAATAAAATAATTTTCGTTTGTTTGTCATTTTGAGAAGATCTTCAGTTCTTAGTATATGCTGAATTTACAGACTGATTGCACTGCATTTGCTTTTTCTTTTGAATTTTTGCAATGATCGCTGTGTATATTTATTCTCATTCTTGTCCTATTTAATATAATGTATTTATTGCACAATCATTAAATTTATTTTGTATTCATTGTTATCTTATTAAGGGGGTGTTCTCATGTAACATTTTGAAAAAATCGAACATGTTTTATTTTTTTTTCAAGTTTAGTTGTCTAAAAATAAGATACCGAAAGGATTTTGCCGGATTCGAAACCTAAACCAAGTTATGAGGCAATGTTTAGGGGCGCTCTCGCGGCGTGCCGAGCTCGCACAATGTGCGCCGGAAATCATTCGTGTTTCAGGTATATACCTGAATTATTTCCGATATCCGAGGAAGGGAAAATAGGGCTAGGGTTAGAGAAAAAAAGTCTGTGACTAACACACTTTTACGGTTTCGGTTAAATGCAGTTAGTTTCGTTTTCGTCGTGGTTGCGTCCACTCGTATCGAAATATTCTTCTCCATATTCTTTTGCATTCGCGAGTAATTTGCCTGTTAAACCATGGATAGGAAGGGTTCCCGAAGCAAAAGAACCTTTGCTTATCGAACAAAAAATAAAAGTTTGCAAAGGAACGTCGGCAAGCCCGAGAAATTTACCGAGTACGCCAGCTCGTCAAGTAAAATTGGGAGCGCAAGTGCCACTGACTTCGTCGGGAACGAACATCCAAGCTACAATTTCATCGATATATTTTCTCTGTCTTCCCCACACATGCTACACTTGTAGTTTGCAAGGACTGCCATGGGGAAGTAGCATTTGAGCGGAAAAGTGAACGTGGCTTGGGCTTCATAGAGTGCATGAAATGCAATAAGCGAGGTAGTGATGTTTTGATAAATTCGTGCCCGCTCATAAGAAATGCCAAAGAAATCAACCGTCGTAGTATTGTGCTTAATATGAGTCTTCGTTTTCAAGGACTGAATTTGTTTTGTGGCCTAATACTGGACGAGAGTCGGATCATCCGTTCGGAGGGGCGCATGAGCGATCTCGCTAAAAGGGCCAGGATCTATCGGAGAGAGTGCAATTCTGCTAAACACGAGTTCGCAGAGATCGAGGAAGAGGTGTACGGCTTCGGAATCGCCGATTGATTGTAAGTGACACAATCCCGAAAATAGCTAACTTGAAACTTTGAACGCGTTTTTCTCAAAACTACGTTTCTCAAACTGGTTCGCACGATTCCTAGAAAACTAATATACGGATTTAGACGCGGTTTCCTTTTAAATGCGTGGTAATGTTTTCGCTATCGTTTGACTGCGATTTATCCCCCTATTATTAATAACAAATGGTTGAGGAATTTTTTAAGACGAAAAAAGGGAGAAAAATTATTTTTTTCTTCTAAGTCCCGCCATTTTGAAAAAAATATATCGTAATTAAAAACGTCCCCGTCAAACGATAATCACAACGTTGTTAATCGATAAAAATTGTTATGCTCGTTTGAGACCAACCGTATTTACGCTATCGTGTGAACCATCGACCAACTTTTTTGAAAGGACTAACATTGCAAGGGTGCAGTGGCCAAACAACGAAAGTTTTTTCACCAAATTTACCTTTTATTTGTAGTTTAAAGATCAATAAAACTTTAGATAAAAACCGCATTGAAAAATATTTCATACCTTCCTCACAGTAAAATTCTGAAAAACGCTTTGAAAAACGGCCGTTACAAGAGAACACCCCCTTAACTCTTCTGGAGCCTTATCATTAGCCATTTTATGCGTCGAAAAAAATAGAAATAGAATTCCTAAAAAGGTTTGTTTAAAGTGTCTCTCAATTTTCTACTTATAAGGCCCCCAGTAGCCTCTTATCACTTTATAGTTCTTTTTAATTCTTCTGTTGGAATAGATCGGAGAAAATGCCATGCAGCAACGAAATGTCGTTAGGGAAATTTCGCCCATTCTTCTTCGGATAAATTTGACCTTTTGTCCTTAACTATTGAATAATGTAAAATACTCGAGGTAAGACGTCATTGGCTTTCTTTCCTCTGATTCAATTTTCCACGAGCACCCAAGATTTTTCCTATGCGTTCAGCATAAACGACTCCGAGAAATATTTTGTGCATTCAGCCGCAGGATTCTTTCCCGCACGCAGGGACCGCACACAACACTCCGCTTAACAAATTTCCACATTTTTACTTTCTCCCTATACGTAATATAGAGAAAGTATTGTATTCACAAAAAAATTCAAACTCCAGATTTCGACGGAAATAGATGTTTTGGGGCCCATAGAGTTCGTTTTCGCTATTTTCCTCGAACATGTCTGTCCGTGTGTCTGTGGTAAAAACATTTGTGGGCGCTCTATCTTAAAAAGTAATTATCCGATCATTTTCAAAATTCATATTTAGTATTTTCCTAACAATACCAAGAGTTGATTAGTTTTTGATGAATATCGCTTAACCGGAAGTTTCGGTTTATCCGGAACAAAATTTTGTTTCTTAAATATCTCTTGTCAGAATACAATATAGGTTTATAAAATTACACAGAAAAGTTATAAATAATATACATTACTACAACCTTTGATTGAAACATTTTTTCTTAACACTGATTTTTTAGGAGTTATTCTTGAATAATGGTTAACCGGAAGTTGTTGTTTATCCAGAAATGGAAGTTTTACATACATATCTCTGTCAGAATGTAATGTAGGTATATATAATTACATGCAAAAGTTACAGATAATGTACTTTACTACAACTTTTTACATGTTTTTGGTGTAACCTGTATGAGTTTATTAAGTTATTATTATTATTGTCGAGAAGTAGAATATTTAGAGATGTCCTTCAATATTTTAGAATTTAAACGACTTTATCTCTGTCAAAAGACTTTCAGGGGAGAGAAAATCGTGTGCATAGATCCGGAAAATAAGTTCCACGATAAATTCTATTAGAAACTAATCTAGGAATGACTAAAATGGCCCTTCTAATTTTCATCTCTTAATAATCGATCGAAAAACACATATTCAAACTGTTTGGGATATGGCTGAGAGCTTTTCCGTGGGGTACCGACCTTCAATACTATTCTGTTCAACCTTGGGAGAGATAGCACGTTGCCTTCCAAAGCCCTTAGCCCCCAACCTTACAACCGAAGCAATTGCAAAGAATTTCAGTGAGCGACAGTTTGTCATAGCGAAAGGATGTCGTAGTAAACCGATTTTTCACTCTCTGAGGCGAACGATTCAACGTGAATTTGGAAATGTAAGTATTTATTGCTCTCTCTTTAACATAATTTTTAGTATTGTCGAAAATAAGTAAACAGAGTCATGTAAAAGAAACCCAGACATGTCAAGATGCAGATGAAAGAGTTTAATTACGTTCATTCGTGAATTGGATGAGGAAAAACGATTTCCTCACTGAATTAGGATTCCGAAATTACAGTAAGAGCATCCAGTTAATTTCGCATCATATTCGCATAATCATCGATTTTTGGACTTAAAAACCTTCGCCCTCTGGAAGAAGATATTGCCGCGACTTCGTGTCGAACCCGCGACTTCGTTTCTTCTGTGATCTACTCCAAGTGGCAACACTGCAGAACAAGAAACATGACTCAAGGGACTTCGAGGTTTATTATTCTTTGGAAAAGTGAGTACAACTCAATTTCTTCTCCAAATAATTACGAACGAGTTACCTAACACTTGTTCGGTAGACGAAGTTTGCTACAGCGAGAACCCGATTCAAGATTAGATAACGCGTTGTGTAGCGTCGGAATTGTTTACCTTTGTGTGGTCAGTTATCGATGCTGTTATAACGATTAAGACAAAGGGCTCGCGGATGTTTTACGCCTTGGCATGACTCGAGCTGTATTTTTTATCGATAATACCCTCCGTTTGAGTTAGCAAAAATACGCTTTCTTCGCTTGCTCGGAATCACGAATGTTTTCCTAACAGCTTGTTCAATGTCTGATAAAATGTCAATATGCATCGGTTGCAGCAACCGTACCGAAAAATACAACGCTAATTACTTTTACAATTACAACAGTATAAATTGTGTTTTCTAATCGTACAGTGGCGGAAAAAATTATCGCAACACTTTGCGCGCGCACCAGTGGCTTTCACAGAAACTATTTGAAATTCTGCTTTCTGTGACTGACTGGCAACACCGAGGAAAGCCTCGAAAAGCGGTAATATTTGAGTCGGAGCCTAGAACTTACACAAATTTCCTCTCTTTCGAACTCTTCTTAGAGCCTTCGCGCGATCTCTCCCCGAGTTCGTCATGTTTATTTCGGCGTTTCTCTTTCACATATAGTTATCGTATTTATAGAACGATACGTTAAATATATATTTATTCTAATTTCAATCTTAAATGCAATAAAATACATGGACAATAATTGAAATTTAATTCTTAATAATTTGAAGAATGCTATTCGGTTTTAATAATGCGTAGCAATAAGGAATAAGTGGGATTGGAGTAGAAATACGCGATGTGGCGATTCTCACCTTTAGAGAACGAGAATTTTGGAGTCTAGAGGAAAATGATGTTTTGCGAGATTATAGCGAGAACAGATGGCCTATAATGGTCTCTTTTTCTGGATAATTTGTGCACTAATAAGGCGTTATTTTGGTAGTTTGGTTTCTCACTCGAACATACGTCTTGCGGCTGCCTGCTGTATATTGATGTAAATGTAATTCTTCAAACGTCCAGTTCAAACATAGGATATTCATTATTTGTGATAAACATTCCGAGGAGGATTTTTGATTACAAGTCTTATGTTTTCAATTCAGCAATTAGAATTCGAGAAGTCGTTAGAGCGATTACTGAGTTACTATAACGCATCGTAAAATTTGTATTTTGTCTACGGAATATAATTTTTCGCCAACTTAATCATGCAGGCGAAGGAAATTCGTAATATAAATTTATATACACCATTTGTCAACTAGAATACATGAAATCATTGTCCATCCGGAGTTAAAAGGAAAAATACCAATTCCAAAGTTAAAAATATCATGATTTCATAAAAACCGAACAATTTCTGCGCATATATCGGACTTGTCTTAAATTTTGTAACAGGGAGCTCGGTGACCTTGGTCATTAGTTAATTGTGTTGCCTTCGCGCGGAGAAATTCACGTAGAAATGCATTAAGGCTTTGATAATTCGCGAGGAAAGTCTTTAACCAAAAGTTGATCCCTTCAAAGTATTGCAGGCGCTAATAAAAAACAAACGTTGAAATGATGTTTTCATCATTACCTCGCGTGGAAAAGCTTTAACCATATGTCGAGCACTTTCAAAGCAAGTATTGCAGATGCCAGGTATATTTTTCCTTTTCGTGCCTATATCAGCTAGACTCAGGACCCTCATTTTACAGTCGCCCAGTAGAAACTATCCTCTGGCTAATTCAAAGATCCTTCCTCACCATGGTGCTAAGGAAATTAGATGTTATTGCAATCGTAAAAATATCCCCAAGTAATATTATTATATTATCGTATTTTAGTAAACAAAGACTTCCTAATAAACAACCCAAGTTTTTAGTACTGATACGTATTTTATGAACGTCTGAATTTATAAAGTTAATTAATTAACCAGGATTATGCTGCCATAATAATATTATTAATAAGCTGCTAAAATGGACTTCTCAGTTTGTTGGGAAGTGTCATAACTATAACTAGTTGCTAATTAAGAGGTGATTTTGCAGCTGTCTGACACATGTTATTGGCATAGGAAAGGCACAAGCTCGAATTCCGCTTAACTTAAATGAGTTTTTTTATCTTAAACTTCTCTTGTTCGGGAAAAAAACGAATGTAAGATATGGTTTCCACATATATTTATACGCCCCTGTGATGGTATTTACCTGAGAGATACAATTCATTATGGAAAAATAATCATTGGATATGAAGGATTCGGAACAGATTCATCATTAATTGTCGGTCAAGAACATGTTTCGTGTGTCAGTGGAAATTCCTCTTCTACCAAGGATTCGAGGTCGTTCACTGAAAGACAATGTCCTTTGACTCATTTTCCACACTTAGAGGTATTTGACAGAGCCTCCTGATTTCTCGAAGCACGATGAACCTTTCGCTTTCAGTGCAGCCGATTTTCGAAAGCCTATGCGTCACTCGCAACAACAAACCGGTCGTAAGGCAAGGAGCTCAGGCTTACTTACTCAGGCTTATTGGTGACTATTTCTTCATTGAGGTCTTCTACTTCGATAGACGGACAACTAGCGGACCGCGCAAGCGAATCTTTTTCATTTTTAGTCTGTAAACAAAAGCCTTGAGAACTATTGACATTCTTATGCATATTATTATTCATTGTTCGTCTACAACCAGGGCAATTCGCGGGTTCACAATTTCCAATTTTCTCGGCGGTAGTTCCAAACCAATTATATAGATTCAGATTTAGATATATACCCCGCAAGCCGCCAAATGAGTATGGTAGGGGTTGTAATAACACCATCATCACGTAATCTACTCCATCAACCTCTCTAATTGCCCGGGGAAATAAACGACCAAAAGTAATAATGTTTTGTGATTACTTCCCTGTAACGTTTTGTCGATGATTCTCGGAGATCGCGTTAGGTCTTTACTTGCACTTAAATTTCATTTACTTCGTCTTTAGGTTCTGAACCGATAAAGCTTTCGAAGAGCTTCCGTCAGTTATTAGATCTTCTCACCTGGAGCGAATTCCAATAAAGAAGTGGTTAACTCTATGTCTCGGAGGCTGAATCATATGGAGGAGAATGGATATATTATTAATCATCCTATATTTTCTTGATTCCAAAGTAATTCTCGTAGATTAATCATAATGCATATGTGCACACTGTTACCTAGTCTGAGAAAAATACGAATACATATTAATATTTTCCATATGCTTTAAATTATGTTAAATAGTCTCCTTCTCGTAAAAACATGAAAATTGAGTAACATTACGGGGATGGAAGTCTATGTCGGAGCTGATTTTTTTTCATAATCATCCATGTGTAAGAATCTACGGATTCTATCGGATGTGGACATAAATATATAGATGATAATTAATGATTGCTTTGTCGCAGGGGCGCAGCCAGGATTTGTCTATGGGGGAGAGGGTCATAGGCAGTAGAAAGAGCGAAAAAATTTCTACATTTCAGGGGCCGGTATGATATGATAGAAGATATGTTAAATTCTTAGAAAAAACTAAAATGCATAGAAAACTAGGATATGTTCACGGTTATGTGACAAAATTAAAACTTTTTTGAGATTTTAGTTTGTAAAATGAATAGTTGAATAATAATGATGAATAATAATCCTCAGTGATATTTGGATTTCAGTTTTGATAGGGCCAATTTCTCTTACATTGTCATTATTTCTCTAGGTGTAAGGTTTTTATCATTGTAAATATTGATTTCGAGTGCCTTTGAGAGTTTTTTGAAATCAAAGGAAGGTTAATTAAACATTCCTTCAACTGTTAGTGAATGTTAGAAGAAATAAATTAGTAGTAGTGATTTAGGAGATGATATTGAAACGTAAGTATTTTGGAGGTAGCACTACAATTTGGACAACCCAGTTACTTTGAAGGAAACCGAAGACCAATCGTAGCGGTGACGGATGAATTTTTCCTCTTAAATTATGTTTTTTTATAAATACGACATATTCTGATTATTGAGTTAAAATGTCGACAGCACAAAAACACCATAAAAATATGTCCATGTCTATGTAAGAACCATCCAATCCGCCTTTCGGCGTGTGGCAGGGGGTGCATACACCTTAACCCTATTTTCCTAATCGATTTCTTTCGCGTATCATCCGCGTAAAAAATGAATTCTTGATGCGATTCCTTCTAGCATTTATTTCTCTAATCTTCCTCGCAGTATCAGAGCGGCCCACATCAACAGGGAGGTCGCATTATATCGATTGCATCATTTGAGAACCTAATTTTTCTGAACTTACTTAGTAAATTTATCCTTAGAATTAGTCTTCTATCTCTTACTATGATTACGCGTACTGATTCATCTGAGTAACACTCACCGTTTTATCATGGCAATTCTGTACAAATAGTATCGTATACAGCCAATCAAACAAATGCCGTACACGAACTGTAATATAAAAGTAATAATTAGTATAATCGCGAAACAGTAGTTTCTCGTTTGGCTAGGTTGAATAAGAGGTTATATGACTTTTTTCTTTGAAACACGATTAGCATCCCCTCAACGATCTACTAGTTAATCTTTGCATTCTATTCAATTTCCTATCGCATCTCCAATATGTTCTTTCAAAGATAAACTACAGCTAAACGTGACTCTTCGGTATTTTGTGTGGCGCACTAACACTAAGGGTTGTCGTGAAATTTGTTGCTGCGTGGAAATAACGTTTTTGAATGATATCTAACATCCTTACGCTTTATATACATCATTCACAAAAAACTCTAGGTGCGTCTTACAAGATTTGCCTTTATGGAATCCGTGTTGGATCAGAATGATTCCTATCTTTATGGTAAGAGACTGAATAATGGAGCTTGCTATAATATGCTCCATTATTTTGCATAAATTCGAAGTTAACGAAAATTACCCATAATAATCTGATCATTCTTAGGCCCTGGAGTGACGTTTAATTTTTTATACGACATTGGGACAGTACCCTCATTAATTGATTTCTGATAGAATTTCCTATCAATCTGTTGCAGTGAATTTCCACTCGCATCAACTTATATCTCTATGGAAATAATCTCCGAATCAATTCGAGAGGTAAAATCGTTAACTCGACCATCATTTAATGAGAAACATTTCTGGAAGTACGGGTTAAATAAGTTAGCTATTTCTGCCGATTTATTTAAGGCAATTCTCTCTTCGCTTATAATGCTAGGAATAGAAAACTGACCACCACGAGTGTCACGCACTAATGACCAAAATTCTTTCTAATCGCCAACTAGTGATATTAACAGGGTTCGAGATCTATATTCCTGGTATTCTTTTCGTGATCCTTCCTCAAATATCTTTTGCACTTCTCTATAGTTTTGATCACCAAGCTCATGGATCTCACCGCACGGTTTAAGTTTTCTCAATCGCGAGTGAATGACTCCTATGCAACGCTTCAAACTTCTTCCTCGTCTCACCTACTGTTTAGACGGAACATATTTAACTAAATCTACTTTGATTATTCGTCGAAACTCTACCCAACTATCTTTTACTGTATTTTCTCCCGAAAAGCGTAAAAAATTATCCAAGCCTTCGTTCAAATAAAACCTTAAACTCAGAAATAATAGCTTTGCGAATTACATACACTTGCCTCACAGGCTTAAGAGATCTAACCGCTACTACTTTCATCCCTGCTATTATGACATCATGGTCTGACTGTACCGTCAACTACAGAGAAGCTAGTTATTATTTGTGGGTGGGAAGTGGCTAGTAAATCTAAATTGATACCTTGCCTAGCACGATTCGTTCGAGTTTTCGTCATATTTACCTGATCTAAAGCATGCAACGAAAAGGTAAGATGTATTTCGTGAATTTTTTCTCCCATTGCTAGTGCTGAAGAATTTTAGATTATCCCAATTAATATGCGGTAGGTAAAAATCTCTTCCTACGGCGATGATTGGATCTTTTATTTTCTCACCATTTTTCTATAGGGCCTCGGATAATACAACAATACAACCTATTTTTTCATCGGGAGGACGACACAAAGAACAAACATTAATTTTACTTCCGTTTTGTCTTTGAATCGAGCACCAAATGATTTCGCTCCTGCTATTTTCTACGAACTCATCGCGCTCACTAATTAAATGAGTCCATACTGCTATAAAAACTCTACCACTAGATCTACATAGTTATATTTTCGGTATATCTTATAATCGGGGGAAATATCTCGCTTAGAGTAATATCTTCGCTTAAGCAACTATCTTCCTAGTATGATATCCGCGCAAGTTCTCATCGTAACGTTAAAGAATTCCGCCTGTTTATTACGTAAGCTCTTGCAATTTACTATTATTATTTTTAGATCTCTCAGTTCACACATTAAAACATGGTTTCCTTTTTCGAATAAGCTTTATCGTTTTTAAGTGAATTTTTCTTTTTCACCATTGCAATTTTTCTATTTTCTTGGGATAAGCTCATGCATACCCTTTTGCCTATTTAAGTGGGTATTAGTAACTATTTCTACTGCTGAATAAAAAAATAACTTTGTCTGCATATATTCGCTCTATTCTCTAATCTATTCGCATCTAAACCGCAAAACTACGTAGTAAACGACATTAAAACTACGGTATTCATGGAGGGAGAGGGGGGCGGGAATGTTTTGGAAGAGTCCGTAAAGCGCACAGAAAGTTTAGTAAAATCAGCGAATGATAGCTGAGTATGGCGCCTAATATATGGATCTAAGTAGCCTTGGGAAGTATTTTTACATACGGAAATCAAGATGATCAAATTGGAAGCGGAAAATTTTATTCATCGCTACGGAGAAAGTAGAGAAGTGAATACCCGCCTCTTGGAAACTTTACTGAAGTAAAAATCATACTTCAGAAAATATTTTCTGAAGGTCGCTCCGTTTCACAGCGTTAAAACCGTAGCTCGCATGTAATTCAGAGTAAGAGCCTTGATAAGCTTAGTCCAAGAGGCGAGAACGGTATATCTAATGCTTGTAAAAGGACAATCGAATTATCGGATTTAATTTGCAATTTAGATTCCAACTGCATAAATATTATTGATCATTTTTGCGATTGCATTCAAGCTCATTAATCAATTACATTACAACTCTGGACATATTAGATTGAAATTATCTGTTGTAGAGTAATACACTCACTGTAGATGAGATTCGTATGAGTAGTGCGATGAATGAATGAAACATCTATATAGATGTGATACCGTTGCAATTTATAATATTTTTTTCAGTCAGTATGGTTAAAGTGCATTGATGTCTCATGAGAAACACCATTTGTTATTACACAAATATTACTCCCTATTACATATAGCCTGATAGAGCTGAAAATTGTTGATTACCGATTCCACTATTTAAAAGCTAATAATAGTGATGACAATTCCTGTCTAAACGTTAATTGCTAAAAAGCTCTTGGAAAAATTAACTCTTTTAACTCACGGATAAGATTGGATTTATCGAAAGGATATTTTTAATACCTTATGCAGTGGAAAACTACACTGCTCGAGTGAAAATAGAAAGTTAAGAATAGGACACATCTTAGTGGTTTTTGAATTCGAATTTTTAAGTGTTGAATTCTCTTTGCAAGAATTCTATTCCATCGCAATTCTAGCATTTAGACCTTTAATTCGCGAAATAATACCTCAAAATGTTCATTTTAACGTCTGATATTCCGCTATCAAACAATATTGTTTGTAACTATCTCCCAGTGTATTATATTGACATTCTACACAACTTTTTTATCACGGCTAACTTTGAATAATAAATGGCAAAAAATGAAGACATTGAGGCTAAGGCACTACTTGGAAATCTCGCGAAGGTGAGTCTTAAATGTCTGCATATATATACGATACTAAAAGTCTATTTCCCATTCGCAAGGATTTTGAATATTGCCGGTTTTACTGCCTCTATACAGAGTTGCCGAATTGTCGGAGTTAGAGTGATTTCAGTTAGTTTCCACGTAATCCGCGCTCAAACGCCAACTGGTGTTGCGATAATTGTTTCCGCCACTGTACATTCATGACAACAAATATGATGTTTTTGTCTTTTAAATTCATCTATTGTTATTAACTTTGTCTATATCTATGACTTTTTAAGGACCTTCCCAGCAGCCTTTTGGCAGGTTGAAAGTGGTTCAAGCACCTTGGCTCTAATTTCCTAATTGATTGCTATTGCGTATCGTACGCGTAAAAGTATTAATTCTTGAAACGATTCGTTCTAGCATCTATTTCCCTAATCTTTCTGGCTGTATCAGAATATATAACATGGGGGGTCGCATTATATAGGTTGCATCATCTGAGAACGTAATTTCTCTGAATATGTTTATTAAATTCATGCTTTCTATTAATATTCTATCTTCTAAAAAAATCCCATTCCATCCCCTACCCTGACTCAATTTATTATTATTACATTAGTAACTATCACTTCTTTATCGTGGCGTGCCCAAAATCACGATTTTCACCATAAAGATACATTGCGGGATTTTCGAAAATGTTTTCGAGGCACTTCCCGGAAAAGTAGAGAGCTGAAATTCGAGGGATAGCAGGAAGCCTTGCTTATTCAACGAAAACAGCGAAGATATCTTCGAAGATAATCCTTGGTTCGGCGCTAGGTCAGGGCAAATATCCTCCCATTTAAAATGCATTGCGACGATTTTTAAGATAAAAAAAAATCACTTCCCGATATGATAAGAACTTGAAAATCGGCATGTAGATAGAGATCATAAATATATTTTATGCACGCTTTTTACATACTTGCTGATAGTCCTTGGTTCGATCTCAGTGAGACATTTATGACCTATGCATTTCAGATTTGGATATGAAGTCTTATTTCAGGACCTCCTCGGTATGATATGGACTTCAAACTTGGCATTAATTCAGATCAGGTCCTACAAAGTTATAAGTTAGATTTGAATCTGCCAATACGTCCTAGGTTCGACACCAGGCGTCTCTAAAATAAAAAATTGTTTCGATTTTTCATATTTTTTTCAACCCCTCGTCAATAACATTGGAACTAAAAAGTTGGCATGTGAATAAAGATCATAGATACATTTAATATGCTTGAAGAATGCAAGGAAATTTTACTCGTATAAGGTGATATTATTTATAAAAATATATAGTTCGATTTCAATTTTTAAAGTTCACTTAAGTTTTTATTTTATTCCCTTTATATTTTTAATAGCAATTTTTCCTATATATTCAAACGAGAGTTGAATTCGTGACTCAACTTTGTCGTTTGGGAAAAATTCTTAAAAACCACCGCGAAGTATTTCAAACGGAGGTTTGCACCCACCTGGCGTCGAACACACGCACTTTTGGTGACATTTCTATGATTATTAATAAGGAAGAGTACATCCTCTGGGGTCTTTGTGATTTTAAACAATTAATCCCACCGGAAAGTTCATTCAAAATCTCTTTAAATAAAGTGGTCTTTATTTTGTCCCTGCTACTTGTGCGTCATTGTTTGCATATGTTGAAATCCAAGCAAATTGCCCTTTTTTCAAAATTATCGAGTCCCTACTGTCAATTCGGTATTCAACTTCGGTATACAACTCGTGTATTCAAATCAGAAAACGCTTGCGCTCGGATTCAACAATCGCCTTGGTCGTCATGGGGTATGGTTTGTTTACTAGGAAGACATTTTACATAAGTTTCGTTTATTTTGCCATTGTTCCCGTAATTTAGACACTAGTACGATATTCCACAACCGAAATTGGTTTCTTTATTCAATTCCTTTTCTTTTGGTGTTCTTCTCGAATTTGTACGACCATTATTTCTGATTAAATTCCGCAAAAGAGAAAGTGTCTGCTATCGATCAAAATGAACTTTACGTGCATTTCTTATGATCTACGATTCCAGTCGTCCAGAGTCGAACCAAGGATAATTTGGACAAAGATATTAGCTTTTGCCAATCCATGTAGAGGTTAAGTATGCCAAATCATACTTTACTTCATGTGCTCAATAAGCTTATAAACGGAAAAAAGTTTGTTCTTTGCCTATTAATATATTACTATTATAATATATTAAGCTACACTCCTGACTCATTCATCAAAATTCAAACCATGTTCCACAAGTGTCACTGACTGGGGATTTTTACGACGTACTAGACATAGCGTGTACCTACCAGAAATAAATAGATCTTGTACCTCAGTGTCATGGATGCTAGAAGACCCCAAAGTCCTGATTTTTTCCATAAAGATGCATTGACAGGATTTTAGAATTTTTTTTGAGGAAATTTCCGGCAAAATAGAGAGTTGAAATTCGTGGGATCGCTAGAAGCCGTGAATATACAAGGAAAACTACAAAGACATCTACGATGATTATCCTTGGTTCGTCGCTCGGTCAGGGCAAATATTCTACGTAAGTAATGCAGGTAAGGTTCGTTCTTACAGTTTGCAGGCATCGTTTAATTTGCAGAAATAAATTAGGAATAACGATCACACGAAGTCGAGACAAGTACCAAAAGAAAGAAAATTAAATGAAGATTCTTACTTTGGTCGTGCAATAACATGTCTATTCCTAAATTAGATAGTTAATTTCGAAAGCTGTACAACGATTTCTAATTGGCATATTTTTTCTCGTTTTCTAACACTAAAATTAGTCTGAGCTGGATTGTTCGATTGCCTAGTCATATTTTGCCAAAAAATCTGATTAAAAATCTTTTTCGGGTTTTCTTCGTTTTTTAGTTTCCGGCTACGCAAAAGTTAAAATCTGATCTATATTGAGATAGATGTCGTTGTAAGCTTTGAAACGAGTCCAATGACAACTTTTTTGCTTGATTTTGAAGGAAATTATTTCCAAAATATTTAACAATATAAATTATCTCTTCCCCGAAATTGGTAGTGATAAATTAATCAAAAAGCTTCCCTCAATGTCTTCTATCACTAAGAGAGTTCCATCCGAGGGATTATATCACAGCCACTGCTGTCAAATCTCCCTTGACGAACCTTGCTGCTCTACCATCTCGAGATCGGAAATTAATCCTACTTCGTGAGGTTCAGCAATACTCAAGTATAGGTCAGGGAAAAGTAAACTGGTTGCACGAAATTGTAATTCGGATTGATAAGTTCTAAAAACATTTGATTTTTAGCCAAATTATGGACAAAAAAGAAATTTTTGCGATTATTTTGTGGTTCCTGAAGTTTCAACCTTTTCCATAATCGAATTTGAAGCTTTGGAGGAGATTAACCCATTATTGTATGAAAGTTTTTATTTTTTCGAGAAATTTGCGAATAATAGGTAAAAATTGTAGTTTTTTGGCCTTAAATCCCTTTAAATTCGAGTAAAACTGGTCAAATTTTGACACATTTCGAAGCTTTGGATAAGATCTATCCATTTTCACTTTCTTCAAATACAAATATAGACAAAGTTTTGTTTTCATGAAAAAAATCGACTTCGAGATTTCAACAGAAATACATGTTTTGGGGTCCCTAGTACACGTTTTGACCATTTTCGGAATCATGTCTGTGTGTATGTGTGTGTGTGAGTGATTGTGGGCGCTCTAACGTAAAAAATATTTTTTCGTATCAATACCAAACTTCAAACATAGCCTTCTGGTAGGTGCTGTCAGAGTTGATTAGCTTTTGAAGTAAATCGGTCAACCGGAAGTCTAGATTTATTTTTCGAAACTCGTTTCCGTAGTTGCAAAATTTCTCCATTAATCTGATATTTAGGTATACGCAATTATCTACAAAAGTTACGAAAAATTTGAATTTCTGTTACAATTTGAAATTCTTGCGATTATTTTCTAGATTTAGAATCTTTCTTTGTTACCTCCCCCACGGAACTGTATGATGAGCCAATCTTCCGCATTGATTCGAATGAGAGTCCAACAATCACCTTTTTCGTTAGGGAATTGTTTATGCCCACGAAATTACAAAACAATTTCGTTTTTTTTGTCCGAATTCTCTCAATTTCGACTCGTAAACGATATTCCACGACCATAATAAGATTCTTCATTCAATTTCCTTTCTTTTGGTTGTCATCTCGAATTCGTTCGACCAATATTTCTGATTTAATTCCGCGAAAGAAAAAATGTCTGCCATCGATCAAAACGCACTTTACGTGCATTTCTTGTATGAGAGACGATTCGATTCGAGTCAAACCGAGGGTACTTGAGAACGGAGAAATACGTAATACTCCATTGAACCATTAACGACTCCCAATAATTCGATACGATAGACGATTCGAGTCATTGGCCTTCGCCAATACTTATCGTATAAACCATAAATATTGCAATACGCTTACAATGTTTGTTCTTATTATGATAAATTAATATCCATATTTGGGCCAATTTTAGTAAAAAAACTGAAGTTTCTCCAATTATTTTTTTGAAGTTTGTAGAATTTTCTGCTCGCAAAAAGTGCTAATGTATTTCTTTTGCTGATAGATCCCATGGAAGTCGTTAAACGAGTCCAAATTGGAATAGTTTATTTCAATTTTTTAGCAAATTATTTCAAAAAAGTATCATTCTTCCGATGAGATTTTTGTGTGTACTACTCCGAAAAAAGGAACATTTATTCGTAATTTGGATTATTCCTCGAGTGTTGCTCGATTTTTTACCAAAATATGGCTTAAAACTAAATTCCGGCTCTCTTTATTTTTTAGGGTTTTCAGCTACCCTTATTTAAAAAAAACTGTTCCTTATCCTGGTACTTGTCGGATATGTTTTCGTCTATTAGTTAAGTGTGTCATGCCGATAAAACTGAAAATTTTCTGATAATATTCTGTGTTATTTTTGTAATAATTCCTCATCGTAAGTAAAAATATATTCACTACTCAGAACGTCAAAATCTTTTACTGATTCTAAATATTTAAATCTATTTCGAATTTGAGGCAAATATTCTAATCATTTACGGGTGTTTTTTAGGATTTTTTCTTCGCAAAAGTTATAATCTGTTCCTTATTTGGATCAACTTCGTCAAAGCTTCCAAATCAGTCCATACTAAACAATCCTGTCTCTTTTTTTTAAGAATAAATGATCAAAACGCAAATTAAAGGGTTTTTGTCGTTTTATTGGGATCTCCGAAAAAAATAAAAACTGATATTTTTTGGAGTTATGTCGTCCAAAGCCTCTAAATGAATCCAGATATGGCTATTTCTGCTCGAATTGTAATTAAAAATGTGGAGCTCGTGATGCATCATAAATACATAGGAATCACGCTTAGCAGTAATTTTTCCTTTAAATAGCATATTCGAAATAGGAAAGGCGTTGGGATGCAAAGGTGAGCCAGTGGAATTCTGATGTTCATCTAAAGTAAAAGAAATAGCGTATTCCTCCCTGACCATACTCGAGTATTGCTGTGCAATTTGGGATCCACACGAAGTATGATTAATTCTGATCTCGAGATGGTTCAACGTAGAGTAGCAAGGTTCGTCAAGGGAGATTTCAGATTCGACAGCAGTGGCTACGACAGAATCCCTCGGATGGAACTCTCTTAGTGATAAAAGTCATCAAGGGAAGCTTTTTGATAAATTTATCACTACCAGGAAGGAGATAGCTGATATTGTTATCCCAGTTACAATCTAAGGCGATCTTCGGGAGAAAACAAAAGAGCGATACAGGAAAGTGGTTGGACAGATAGTTACTTTTGGTCGTTTTTCCCGCGATGTATTAGAGAAGCTAATTGTTTTCCAGGTTTGATAGGGATGTCAATGTTGGACACCCCCTGCCACGTGCCACTGGTGGTTTGCAGGGTTTAAAGTTAAATGCAAATGTAAAAAAAGTGAAATGTATACGATTACCTTCGGGATTTTGATTTTTTTAAGGTTATCTTTTCCGAATATGTTAAAATCTGTTATTTATTCAAATAAATCTCGTCAAAGGTTTACAGATGAGTCCTAATATGAATATTACATGTCCATTTGTAAGTATAATGGGAAAAAAGGAAAGTTTTTCAGATTTATTTTCTGCTTTCGATGTTTTTTCGTGTTTAGAGATCTGCAAATTAAATATATCGTTATGTATAACCGTTGTTCTTATAGAACTCGTCTTAAGCTTCAAAATGAATCCCATCTTGACAGAGTTTCCTGGATTTTAAAGTATATTATGGCCAAAAAACTGATATTTTTCCTATAATTTTCTGCTTTTCAACGTATATTGGGAAACTGCTTTGCAAAAGTTATATTCTATTAGTATTTTTGATAGAATTTGCGAAGAGCTCGAAATCAGTCCAAAGTTTAATAGTTTAATTTGAATTTTACGCAAAATATGGCTAAACCTCTTTTGAGTATACTGTTCTGAAAAAGAAAATGAGTCGATGTATGACTAAATTATGTTGTTTTTGAGAAAAAATGTGAAGAAAAATAAATATTCCGAGTATTAATTTTGGTCTTCAAGGATTCTTGCCTAAACCATTCGATTTAGGTGAATATTTTATCAAAAGACCGACGTATCTAGATTATAGGTCTAACATGTGTCCTATTTTGACAATTAAATATCAGTAGTTTAGCTAATTATAGCAAATGAACATACATTTTTCCGGTTACTTCCATGTTTTCGATGCTCTTTTGGATTGACCGCTCAGCAAAAGAGTAATTCTATTAACATTCGGATTGACAAGGTGAAAATCCTCTTAATGAGTCTAAAGCATGAAATGTTTATTTCGATGTTTAAGGAGAAAATTGCCAAAATCTGAATATTTTGCTAGAATTATCAAGTTCTTCGATAATCTTCTCCCACATGAAAGTAAATATATCTTCATGATTCGGATTCAACTTTTGTAAAATACCTCGATAAAAAAACATGCGTTAACAATATTCTCTCAGATGTAGGTAGCGAATCCTTGAAAGAAAGGAGATTGGAAGCTAGGCTGAGATTGCTTAATAAATTCAGGGAAAGTAAGTTTGCGAAAGATACAATCCGTATCATGCAAACCCTTTCTACCTCGGTCGCTCCGATAATGAACGTAAAATGTGAGAAATAGATGATGATAGAGAAAAGTTTTAAAAATTCATTCTTACCACGAACGTTACGTGTTCATAACCGAGTAAAGAAGTAGCTTTCATTTAACTAGTGTTTACACCCCCTGCCACACGCCGAAAGGCGGCTTCTGGAAATTAATGGTACCAAGGTAAATGTAGATGTCTATTTTCGATATTTTCTGGGTAACCTGCCCCCATAACAGAAATTCTTCTCCTATTTCGATTAAATAAGGTGAGAAGCAAATACATAAATCATTCTGAAGTTGACTAGTTCATTTCGATTATTCAGCAAAATATGGCCACACGACTGATATTCTTTTGCTTATATTGTGTATTGATATATATTTAGCATAATCTAATCCCTCCCTCTACCCACCAATTCCCATCCCTCTATTCATCACCCTCTACCAACCCTTCCTCTACCATTCCTGGCCCCTACCCACCCTCTCCATTCCCACCCCTACCTACCCTATCCAATGCCTCCCTCTCCCAACCCTCTCCCATCCCACCCCTCCCTTTACCCACTAACTCCCATCCCCCCTACCCATCCTCTCCCATCCCTCCCTCTACCCACCCTCTCCCAACCTAACCTATCCCCACCCTCTCCCATCCCACCCTCTACACACCCTCTCCCACCCCTCCCTTTACCCACTCAATCCCATCCCACCCCTACCCAACCTCTCCCATCCCAAAATATCCCCACCCTCTCCCATTCCTCCCTCTACCCACCCTCTCCCAACCTAACCTATCCCCACCCTCTCCTATCCCACCCCTACCCACCATCCCAACCCTCCCTTCACCCACCCTCTCCCATCCCCATCCTCTAATCAACCTACTCTTTTCCCACCTTTTAAAGCCAACCACTCCTAAATTAACCCGCCAACTGCTCCACTGAGACCCTTACCACCGGTTTTCCAACGCACGTGGAATCCCATTTACTTCCCAATACCTTATCTTCCTCAATTATGCCCCTCTCCCAATCATTTTCTTTCTTCTCTTTCTCTACTATAACCATCCCAAATCTACTACCTTCATTATTTCGTAGACATTAGGACAAATAGGGGTAATTCAATGTTAAGGTACAAAATATATAAATTATACATAGCCCCGCCTTACACATCATAATAAATCTATACATTCGGCAATCGTTAGTTTGGCTAAGGGCAAAGTTTTTTATATCCATATTATATTCAAATTACGTCCTTGAACACTATATAAATTCCGGCCTTACAAGTTTTTATATTATACATAATTAATATATATTTTGGCTTGAAGGAAAAAAATGTTTTTCACTTCTTATTCATCTTCCAAATTTGAAATTAGAAAAATAATGGGAAATTCAATATATAGGTAAAGAATATGTAAATTAAACATAGCCTTACACATCATAAACAAATCTTACATTCTGCAATAGTTAGTTTTGCTAGGGGCGCAATTTTTTTTATCCATAATATTTATATTTAAAGTCATGGAACACTATATAATTTCCGGCCTTACAAATTTTTTAACTATACATAATAGAAAATATGTTTTGGCTCGGAAGAAAAAAATATATTTCACTTCTTATTCATCTTCCGGGGTAGAGTGATGCTTTAGAGTTTAGGGAAGAACCTCATCCATATCCCGTACCTGGAGACAAAGTGCACCTTCCTTTAATTAGCCATCAAAGGCTTTTTCCTGCTTTTTGAAAGGCACCTTGAAGTCCTATGTATGGATGGAAAATTGAACAAATGAATCTTAAAGGTAGACATAAAAAAGTCAAATAAAATGTTTAAAATCATACCAATGTTGCTGTTTCTTTTCAAAAAATGAAAAAAACTTGGTATTTTCTTTACAATTGTTAATTTTTCCTATTAATAATTAGACTGAAATGAAACTCATATTGAAATATGTAGTAGAGAGTAAATCACTTTGAAAATTCTCAATACCTCAATTTCTTTCTCACTCTCTCATTAATTCTCCTTCTATTCTCAGTAAGTTGGAACTCCAACGTCTCCATGAGCATCTTCAGTGATAGTTTTTCTCTGCGCCAGTAGCTTTTGATTGAGTTGTCCTCCTGGGCAATATCGATATGAATGCTCGCCTCATACCTTTAGAAAAAAATTGAAAATGAAAATTAATAATGCATCGAATGAAAATGATCATTAAAGTTAGTTTAACTAAATAGTGGTATTTTAACTCCTAGAATTCCATCCAATAAACCTCCGAGCCACGTCCTGGAAAGCGGGAAACCTTGGTTCGAATCCTGAACAAGTCACTTTTTTTTACTTACTCTGCAATGCATTGGTTAAGTCGCACGCTTTCCTTTACTAAGTCAAACTTCATTTCCATCATTTTTTAATAACAATTAAGTATATTATTTCACAGCCAGGAGCACATACGCGATGAAATTATTTATTTGTTGAATGAGGAAAGACGTTACTTTGGAAATATATCTCCGTTTATAAATATTTTTTGAATCTGGTAAACGTTACACAAAATATCAATCAGAGAGAATCAATTCAGAAAAAAATTTTTTTAATGAAAATTAATATTTGACACAAATCTAATCTGATTAAAGGACAATCATTTACGAAGAATGATTACCAATATATGATTAATAATAATTATAGTAATAAACAATACTGTTTTATTTCTGTCTCGCACTGAAGTTGAATCCCGAAATATGTTATATGAGTATTTAAAAAGGTAGGGAAAGTAAATCTGAATCTTAAGTAGCGATTCAAAGCAGAAGGACTCTCATCGATGACTGATTTTCAAAATAACTCATTCTTAATTCCTTACCATCCGATCAAACATAATAAACAACTGAATTACTTGTAAGCTCTATTCTAAATGTCGGAAATTGAAAGTTTGAAATTTGAGTTGATGATTCAAAAAATGTAAATGTTTTGAAACAGAGATGTTTTGAAAGCAAGAGTAGTTCTGAAAAAGAAGGTCAAGGTGAACGCAAAATGCTTTCTCGCATGGGGAAAAAGAAAGTGCCTTGAAATCTCAAAACAAACAGCTATCCCGTGACCTTCAGTTTCACCGAATTCCAGTTCTTCAGTTCAGTTCTTAATAAAAAAATATCGATATATTTATTTTTTTAATAATCATTTATTAACTATGTTAAATTTTATCCATTGATTTACCACCGGTCGAGGTTCTTAAAAATTCAGAGAATTTTGTGGTAATTTTCCCCCAAGAAAAATTACGTATTTTGTTTGACGGGACTAATTCAGGGTTAAGCATTGGAATGGGAGATTATCAATAACATTTTTCCATTCGAATTTTCGAAAACATCGATATGAAAATCAACTCACGCACTATCCTTGTTTACCAACTTTTAGATAATCAGCTGTCTCGTGACCTTGGTCGTGACTTTCACTTGCCTTGGAGATTCACTTACCAAATCGGAGAGAGTTTTTATCAGACCAAGATCATTCCAAAGTATTTTTGGCCTTATAATACACAAAGGTTATAATACCTAATCACATTCGTTCACGTTTTTTATATGTTAACAAGATTATACCAAATTATATATAAACTTTCCAAATCCTCATGAAATATACGTAAAAGAACACAAACGCGAAATTTCGGTCGAATATTTTACTTTCTTCGGCTTATTATGCTAAAATTTCGATAAAATCTAGTAAAATCTGTACCCGTATTGATGCTTTTCATAATATCTATCATAATAGTATCGTAAAAAAATTATAAAAACTTTACCAAAACCAGGGCAAAAACTCGAAATTTCGTTAAAATATTTTAAATATTTGGGCGTAAATAGGTCAACCATCAAATTAACCTAATTGAATTAGGACAGAAGGGATATGTCCAAAGTTTTACAAAATTTTCTAGTTATAAAAAAATTGGCAAAGGTTCTACCGAAAATTGAACTTTTTTCGCGTTAAATAGTCACGGTTCGTAAAAAATTAGTCAAATTTTGCTTTTTTTAAACATTGCAATGAGATTTCACCAAATGTTTCAACATTTTCCAATTTTTCAAAATAATTACGAAAAAAAGAGCAAAAATTAGAAATTTATGTCATAAATTTAAATCATTCCGCCTTCAAATGCTCAATATTCGAGATAATCCCATCAAATCTGGACTAGCTTTTAAGAAGAAAACATTAAGTCAAATAAAATACATAAAGGGTTGTAAACAGTATTTAAATCATTACATGTAATCGGCTTAAGTGATAATAATAAACGATTAAAAGGAATTTGTTGAACGCGATGTTCTTATTTTGTTACAAACTAATTCCTCTGCTGTTATCACTTAAAACATTATACTATTGAAAAAGAATGCAAATATTATGTCTTGAATACGAAAGAGTAGATAGTAAACAGAATGTAAAAGTGAACAATTATTGTGACAACTTAGGATGCACCTTTGTACTGTTTCAAATTATCAAAAGTGGCTATGATATGAGCTATATATGATGCATAACAAAAATTGTTTTTGAGAAACTTAATATAAGGTTCTGCCAAACCAAAAAAGGTTTGTTGGCAGCTTAATTAAAATAAGTTAATAATTATTTTTATAACTGCTGCTCGGTTCGACTCTGGACGATTCAAATCGTCTCTCATAAGAAATGCACGTTAAGTTCGTTTTGATCGATTGCAGACATTTTTTCTTTCGCGGAATTAAATCCGAAATAATGGTCGCACGAAATCGAGATGAATACCAAAAGAAAGGAAATTTAATAAATATTCTTATTTCAGTCGTAGAATATCGTATTCGAGTCGAAATTGAGAGTATTCGGACAAAAATGACGAAACATTTGTGTTATTTTTTGGGCATAAACAATTCCCTAACGACAAATTTGATTGTTGAACTCATCTCTCATTCATCTATCGCCACAACGTAAATGCATTAGAAAGAAAATTTCTATAGAATGATTCCAATTTATTATATGGATTATTTATATTTTCGGTAAATAAATTTAAAATTAATAACGTAAAATTGTATTATTCAATACGATGATCAGATCAATACTGACGTACGCAAGCCCGGCTTGGCAATACTGTTCTACCTTCATATTAAACAAATAAATAGCGTTCGAGAGAAGGACTATCAAAAACATTTTAACACTTCCAAAAATAACCTCTATGAAGGACATTTATCGGGGACACAAGCTCAAGCCAATTGAAAGATTGTTAAAGATGCTATTAGAAATTTTAATAATCGTCCTCCTCAAGTACCTTCCGAGCTTATCCGGAATATGTTGGACTCCCCAAGGGATTGCTGCCGAAAATATATAAGCCCAAGTATGGCTCAAACCTCTTAACTTTTATTTTAACGCAGGACTATGCAAATACGCGTATATCTTATTTTTACTTATTTATTATTATTTACATATTTATTTATTCATTTTCAAACCTTTAACTATTTTTATCTATTGATTTTAAGCAATTACTATCATAAATTTTCAATTCAAAAGACCCGCGCGCCGCCGCGTCCGTTTTTATCCATCTTTGACTCTTTATTGTTTGCATTTCAAAATGGATTAAATTATTTTAGGGTATGACAGATCGAATTGTTTCAAACGATCTTTTCCAATTCCAATGTACATTAAGTATATATTTTTAATAATCTGACCGTAATTTAATTTAATCCACGCCTTTTACTTTTCACCAATATTGAACGACCTCTTCAGGAAAAGTTTTAGTCATGTGCTCCCGGATAGTAATGTGGACAGCGCGTTCGCCTTTGGTGAAAGCGGTACTGGGTTCGATTCCCGGTGGGAGCCAATATTTAAAAGTACTTTTTCTTCTTAAGTGAGATACAGAAACATTGTAAAAGTTGAATTTGAAGCCAATGAGCTGGTAATTCAATAACGCCCAAACATTAAGGGGGCAAACAGCTGTGCTGTTTTTTTTTAGTCATGTAGACAGCCCGTTCGCCTTTCGTCAAAGAGGTCCCGAGCTCAGTTCCCGGTGGGAGCCAATGTGCGAAAGTATTTTTTCATTAAGTAAGATAAAGATATTGAGAAAGTCGAATTTGAGGCGAAGAGGCTGGAAATTCACAACGCCCAAAAATTAAGAGGGCATAGAGTCTGCTGTTTTTTTATGTGTCTGTAATCCGGAGACGGTTCAAATCCTTCTTGAACGATAATCTTTTCTCACTCTTTTTTTATTATTGCTAGATAATTTAAATTTTAAATTATTGTTTTATTCTTTTATTTTAAAACATCAGCGCTTATTTAAGCAAGGATTTTCTTGTGTTTTCTCAGCAATAGGGCAACTGATTCCGAAAAGATTTTAGTGGCAGGCAAGTCATTTATTTTAAAATTATTCGAGGCTTACTTGTGGGAAAAGTTCTATATGAATCAGGCGCCATAAACATAGTGTCCCTTTGGGGAGCAATATCGACGAGGACGTTATACTAACAAGAACCAAGTAAATTTTTAAGATTGAGATCGTCGGATAGATGTACTTCTCTATTCTTATGTTAAAGAGGTCTAAAAGGTTAAAGTACAGCGATTCGGAGTAATTAAAAGTTCTCATTACCCAGAGTATGAACTCCGATGTCTCCAAGGAGTCCCCACGGGGATCTCAGGTGATGGTTTCTATCTGCGTAGTCACAATACGCCTGGGCAGTATCGATATGAATAGATTACAGCTCTCCATTTATCCTTAAAGACAAACATATCCAAATTAATAATGCATCCAATAACAATATGGGTGTTTACGAGAAGTGAAAAATAGTGACTTGATTGGGACTCTAACCCGGGTCTCTCACTTTCCGGACGGGTATTCTAACCAAAAAACTTCCGAGCCGCTTACTGGGAACTAACCTAGGTTCGAGTCCCGGCAAAGTCACTATTTTTCACTTCTTGTACAACACTGTTTAAGTCACACGCTGTGCTCTGCTAAGTAGAACTTCGTTGCCATCTTATGTTGAAAAATAATTAAATATTTTCCTTAACAGATGTGAATCTGTATGTATAACAAAACTAATAATTAATATTAATAATATAACTATAATGTCAACTAAATAATTTTCCAAATGAGGAAATTCGTTGTTTTGAAAACACATCTGGTTACCTTTATAAGAAGTATCAATCTCGAATCGATTCATAAATTTTACCCTTAAAATTAGAATAAAAGTTTCGTAAAACAATTATCCAATACTCAGAGATTCGTTTGTGACAAAAGGTTATGAATGATAAATTAAATGTTGCTCTCAATACCGATTCTTCAAAGTGCAATAAGATTCCTGGAAAAAGTATCTCTCAATATAAAATTGTAAATCAATTCGGTAATAAATCAACATTATTCAGATGAGAGAGATATTGAACTTAACATTCATTCCGTAGACTTGAATAAACCTGAAAACTATTGCGAAACGATAAAAACTCAAACTTCTGAACGTTGATATACGAATGGTGTCCCAATTTCTGAATTGTGACGGAAAAAATCAGCGGAGTAATAATTCCATAAACATTTCTAATAAAATATCCAATATATTATCTGGTTTACTAATATTATCAGTAAATGAATTTAATTTTATAACCGTCATCTTTTCCATGGAAACTCACTACTTAATTTATAAACACTAATACCACCGGAAAGTTTCCACTCAATTTGAAATCCCGAAATCCGTTAAGATAACCGAAAATGATGTCTCGTGAGACAACGCATGAGTATTTAAAAAGATAGGGAAAGTAAGGCTGGTTCTTAAGTAGTATTTTAAAGCAAAAAGATCACTGATTTTAAAAGTAACTTATTCTAAATTCCTAACCATCCGTTCAAACATGATCAACGGCTGAATTACTTCGAAAATTTATTCTAAAAGTCGGCAAATGAAAGTTTGAAAATGATTCATAAAATGTAAATGTTTTTAAATAGAGATGTTTCGAAAGCAAGAGTAGTTCTGATAAAGAAGGTCAAGGCGAAGGCAAAATGCTTTCGCGGATGGGTAGAACGAAAGTGTTCTCTCGTTACCTTCAAAACAAACAGCTGTCCCGTGACCTCCAGTTTCCCACAGAATTCCTGTTATTTAAATCGTTAGGTTGAGTTGTAGAATTTGCTACATAATAAAAATAACGAGGCACTTGCGATGGAAATAAATTAAGTAAATACATAAGTATTGATGAAGAAGTTCTCTTACAAGTGATATAATGAACAATCACTCGAATAAAGCATTGATGTGGCGTATTGCAACATGAATTGCAGATGTCCGTTACCGTTGGTGACTTTTCGTATTCAACTAGAAAGGTTTTTAAACCGATCTTAATTTATTAACAGCCGCGTTCTAAATTTTATTTCGTTGTGAGAGTATTATGTACAAATATTTCGGCGAAACTGATGCTCACAGGAGAACAAAATTGGAACAGATTCGAAGTTAAAAAGATATTTACGACTCCAACGACGAATTTTAAGTGCATAGATAGATAATTTATAGCTCACACTCTGGATGTGGCTTTGCAATCGCCTAGTTTCCAGTTACAAGCAATATCTTTAGACAAATAGGCTTTGTCGGTTAAACCAATAACATTTGCCGACTATACGTCTGATTTTCGTCGACATAATGGCCCACATATCTTTGCTATAACCAGTTCAATCTACCCTTTTCGTGTAGATCTATTTTAATATGAAAATAAAAGAAAAAACTTTGACTGACAGGTTTTTAAGTCCAAATCTTAGAATCTGGAACGTCGACTACCGATATGACCCATCAACGACACTTGAATCCCTTATTATTTCACGGTACAGCAATTATATCAAAGCCTTTATAAAAAAGAGGACAAAATCTAATTAGGTATCTTTGGTATCTTACCATTCGTTGAAAATCCTGGGTGAAGTTGGCGATGAATGTTGAAAACTTAATGCAGGCCTCTTCCTAAAAATAAAAGCAATCTCGAGTATTAATTATTGCTAAAATATTACGCGACAATAAAAAAATCGGTACTCTGAAAAACATTCACGAACTTGGATTACGTTGGCAAATTCAAATCTCAAACGGTCTTTTCACAAATCTGTTTGGCAGCACTTCATCACCAGAAGAAATCTCGACAGGAACTGACAAAAAAAGTATCTGCGCAACCGATGATCGAAATTGCCGTCACCTGATTGGTCGAAATTTAACCGTCTATCAATCTGGCCCCGCCCACCAACCACCATGGAAATTTTCCATGACTGTTACCATTATAAACGATTATATTTTGACAAATTTCAAAAAGTATAATTTTTTATAAATTTTTTAAATTTTTTTGCAAAAAAATTACTTTCGTCGAAGATCGCCCATATATTTCGCGAACTCGAAGAAGCGGTAGAGCGAGATCTTTAAAGATTGGATAATAAATATATAATTAAAAAAGACCTAAAGCATCTTCATTATTGCAAAGATGTATGTTTAATATATTAATATTTATGACATATATATAATGATTTACAAATTCACATATAAAAGACGTCATGGTAAGACAAAAGAAGGGATATCGGTCAATTGTAGACCAATAAAGACATCCAGCATAGAAGAGAAGCAGCTAAGATTTCGCGAGATTAGTGATTCACTTTCTCCCTTAAAATTTCCTACTTAATATAAAAGGACTCTGAATAAATAACCCTTCCACCATAGACTCAGCCCAACTGCGAAGAATTTCCGGTTACTAAACATTAGAAGGGTCGCATTTGAAGCTCATCGAAGGAGTATCTCATCAGAAGTCTTTCATGTTGAAGACTTCTCAACATCGTAACCTATTAGTTTACACTCTGCACCTCGTTGGAGTTAGATTGATAGGGAAATATCCTACGCAATAAACTTTCCAAAAACAGATTGAAACAGCCGAGACCTCCAAATTTAAACGACTATTAGAAATATTTTTGGAATTAATACAAATCACTTCTGAAAGTTATCAAGTATATGCAAAAACTTAAGTTATTGAGTTAGGTGAATGTGTCTGCTATTGTTCAAATGGAAAGGATTCAGTTAGACGAAAAGACATACATTTCCTAAAAAAAGCTTATGCCTTACTTTCAACATCCCCTCATTATGATACCTTTTCTCTTGCTCATCAACTACGCATGCTACGATTCCTTCCGAAGAAGTTTCGTAATGATTCAAAATAATTGAAACGAGCAAAAGATATCCTAAAGAACCTCCGGCTCTACTCAATGACATTACTCACAGGATAAAGGGCTAACAAATTCATCGGAGCAACAAAATTAGATAAATAGAGTAGAACAGTTAGCATCGTTAGATTTCTTCATCGAAATTCAAATTTCACTAAGGATGAACTTTACCACGGCTCACCATCTTGATCAAGGGTTCGTAATTAGTTTTTGATTGATTTCGCAATAAAAACATCTTGCCAATGTTAGTACTATCAATCAATTTATGCTTATCAATACTGAATATTCTAGAATATGAATGCAATTGCACTGTGAATTCTGATATCAGAGAGCCAAGTAGAACCACTCTTTGCTTACCCACGAGGTGAAATTTTATATTCACATACATCTAGATTCAAATCAATGCACCATGTCATTGTACTTACAGTAGAATCTTGCATTTTTCTATTGTAACTTGATCGAAGGATTCCAAATTCCTGTGAACTGCAGCACGAAATCAATGAATCTTCAGAAGTATCTCCTTGGAATTTTTTCGATCACAGATTTAGAACAACACACTTTTCGGCACTTAATTTACGATATTGTTTTGAGTCGAGTCGAGGCCTTCAACTGTCGAAAAACGTTCTTCATGTATGTTTTCCATATGTATACTCTAACGAAGCACATGTAACATACAGAAATCTAGTGGAAAAGGGCTTCTTTCAAACAAATCAACTTCACAAAGATGCGCAATTTGGAGGCACTTCGATGATTTTTCCGAACGTAGATCAGACCATCAATGTATAGGAATTTGAAGTTACGTCAGTCAGACGTGGAAAGAAAGAACATCGAGTTCCGATCGTTCTGGAATTTTCGGAAAGCAACCTAAAGCGTCGTCATTTCGTACAAGTGACAAGCGAGTTTAATGGATGCCATAAGGTTAGTTTGTGGTGTAAATTGTGCTCCTGTGAAGTCTTCTAGAAAAATTGGAAAACGTTTACTAAACCACACTGTATTATAAAGATCGACCATGGTTTCATAGCGTGCCTCCAAGATCAGCTGACACATAATATAATGTAATACCGATTGGTTTAGTAAACGTTTTCCTATGGAGCGACGTGTTTAATTCACGATTGATAAAAGTGTATGTGCTGCAAAGTTTGAGACAGAATCAATTGGGAAAAGAGAAGTAGGGAGAATGGTCAAGAAGAACTGTTCAGATTAAGTCGTGGAGTACGTAAGATATCAGCGAAATCCCAATTATATTTATAGCTATTTCCTACCTGAAAACGTTTCAAAAGAGAGGTTTACCTCTCTTAATAATCGGCAATTCTTACTTAGCTTTCCAAATCACGAGGTCACCTTAATGGTCACGAGGTAATGACGATGTCACCTTCGAAAACGATTCGTTTGACTGTCTTTTATTTTCAGAAGAATCGCGAGTAACGAAGCGAAGTACGGTGAGTGCAAGAATTGACTCTGTTTCTACGCATGCATGACTTCCATGTGGTTATGCCGACTAAAACGTATAATTTATTACGTTTCGTAGTGAATATATTTAAATATTACGTTTGTTTGTGAGTGGTGTGGTAGCTATAACAACGAGGAAGTGGAATTGAGAGTGGTGCAGGAAGATCGAACCTGGTTCCTTGGATTGTGCTTCTTGTGCAACTGAATGACATGTCGTACAGCTTCTATGGTTTGGAATATGGTGCTTATAAGTGTTCATATTCGTGGAATACGTTTGATAACTGTGCTTCAGATAGCGTACTTTCTGAATTTATTCACTGTGAGTGCATAACTGAGTGCTACGTAGAAACGTATCTGTGGAATCATCAAATTGTAGCAGACATTTCGTGGAAAACCCGCCATTTTTGTCGATACGAAAACACTACGAAAATACTGTGAAAGTACTTGATACCAGTGCTCCGACAAACATCTTGTTATATTTTATCTTATTGCTGTACATATTGCTTTGAATTTCGATCGTGGTGTTTAAAGACGTTAAGTTGTTGATTCCCAAGTGTTTGATGTTAATTTGGCCATTTCTTATCGTTCAATGATTACCTTATTTAACTCGTGGTTAGAAAGTTGCATACTAGGACAGCTTCTTGGCTGGTTTATCTAGTATTGTTAACAATTAACGAAGACAAGTCAAATAATGACGATCTAACTGTCGATCAGTGACATCCTTGAATAATAGTGGACACTATTTTAAATCAGCGATAAAACAATCATCAACGAGACTAGCACTAAATTTTAATGGATTTCATATTGCAGAACTAAGAGCTCGGAATCCTTCCATCAAACTACAATTACCATCGACGCAAGATGGAGGTCATGTAAGTATGATGAGAGTAGTGTTTGCATTCATTTGAATGGCTGTGAATTAACTTCATAGATTAGCAATGAGATGGTCATACAGGCTGATTTACCTCTCATAGAGCAAGTTTCTTTCTATTCTAGAATATTTTGTGTTGCATTGAGTGGTCAATAGTGCATTCCTGGTTCGTAAACTATTATATTATATTATAATTCGTTAACATCAACGTTTAATGTATCATTCAATCAACTTATATATCTCGTTTTAGTAATTCTGCTTCATAAAAGGTATATTTCGTTGACATCGTAGAAAACGGGTTCGATTAGCGAGAGCATTGGTATCTTAAAGAGGAATTTCTAAGAGTAAAATATAAGATTTTTCCGCTTTATTCGTAAACATGTACGTAATTTCTTGAAACCCTGCACTTATTTTGATCAAAACGTATTCTTGCAATGAAATCTTGTTAATAGTTATTTGTAAGTTAATTACATCGATATTATTGCTGCATTTTTCTCTTTTGGGATGAATGGTTATGAAATTAATTTGTAAATCGTAATTTCATTTTCAAAATTAAGAATATAAAATCTTAAATATCCTGACCTATATAGAGATGTTATTTAAGAACATAAAATATTTATATTATGCAAACTTTGATATTTTTTGATCCAACACTTCGACGGTATCGCAAAATTTAAACAAAATAATTAAAATCTACGAAAAGAATTAATTATTTTTTTAAATTATAATTTAATAAATTCGTGAAAATACAATTGTTATCATTAGCAGTGGAAAATTTTCATGACGGTTGGTGGGCGGGGCCAAGTAGAAAGACGGTTAAATTTGGACCAATCAGGTGACAGCACCATTTTTCATCGGTTTGCCTGGACGGTTTTTTCGTCAGTTGCTGCTTGAATTTCTGCGAGCGAGGTCGTGCTGACAACCTGTGTTTGAGAAACAGTTGAAATTCGTTGCCATGTTCAACGTCCATCGTTGTCACCCAGGATTTCCAGCTAATGGTAAGTCTCATTAAATACTTTATTTGGTATTTTCTGAGAAAATTTTGCTAAAGTTTATTGGTAAATTAAATAATTTAAGTTTCTTCCTTGTTTAATATCAGTGTACGACGTATCATTTGAAAAATATTGTGTCTGATTTTAATATAGGGTAAATTAATGAGATGACCTTATTCTGTTCCTTAAGCACAGGAACTGATTAATACGATTTTTTAAGTACAATTTTTGCTTTAAAAGCTAGATAAGCACGGTCGTTCGCGAATTAAGTAATCATGTTTGCGTGTAAATAGGAATCCAAGACAGTTCTCCTGAGATTTTATGACAGTTTGAAAGTAGGAAAAGAATGTCGCCGGGGCGTGAAACCGGTTCTCGCCTATTCTTCTCGAGAAATTAAATCCTTAAATTTGCCTACGTCGCACAGTGGGCTAGAATCGAAAAAAACCTGGAGAAGGGGCGAACAATGGATTTTTTGAGTGCGGATATTGAAACTTTGCATAGTTATTGCCAAATGATTAGATTTTATGTTCCAGCTCGTCGTTTTTTTGAATTTTCATTCGTCAAAAAGATAAAGGGCGTCAAACTTGAGACATTTTCACGAAAACGGGAAGTTTCGGATTTTTTGAAAAAACGTTCAAGTTCTTTGATATATAATTGCTTCTCAGGGAAACTGTCGAAAAAAAAAGACAATGCAGTAAACTAGCATAACTTTTTGTCTTTCGATTCGTTGAATGTTTCATGCTCTAAGATAATTCTTTGCTCAATTAAAGCAACAAAATGGCGGACACCTTTTTCGGACTAATTTGGATATAAAGTAAGGAAATCAACTAGGTAACCAGCGATGGACTATCAAGTCTCATATACAACGTCAATCTACAAGGCTTCTAGATATGGAATCTGAAAAAACTGTCTCATTTCACCTGCTACCCTGTGATTGCGGTGGATTTTTCGTAAGCGCTGCGCGGTCCGGCTGGGCGCTGCATTCGTTGAATGTTTCATGCTCTAAGATAATTCTTTTAATTTCTTAATTCCGCATTTATTATCTAAAGTAAAGGTCTAAAATTCATATCTTAAAGTATACTCAAATAAGTTTTTAATATTATTTGCCAAAATGTACCATAAAAGAAGCCAAATTTTTGACTCAATATAACCAAAAAAAAAAACACCTGAACTCGATTTGGGGATTCTACGGCGCCCAGCCGGACCACGCAGCGCTTACGAAAAATCCACCGCAATCACAGGGTAGCAGGTGAAATGAGACAGTTTTTTCAGATTCCATATCTAGAAGCCTTGTAGATTGACGTTGTATAAGAGACTTGATAGTCCATCGCTGTTTACCTAGTTGATTTCCTTACTTTATATCCAAATTAGTCCGAAAAAGGTGTATCTTTTTGACCTCTGAAAATTTAAAGAAACGACGAGCTGGAACATAAAATGTAATCATTTTGCAATAACTATGCATAGTTTCAATATCCGCACTCAAAAAAGCCATTGTTCGCTCCTTGTCCAGGTTTTTTCGATTCTAGCCCACTGTGGGTCGACTCAATTCCCGAATGTAAAAGCCTTTTCTTTTTATTTTTATGGTTCGATAAGTGCAAATATGTCTTCGCGCGGGAATGGTCTTGCTTCCATGATTACGAATTTAAGTTTATTTTTGGTTCAAGATTGTAATTAATCGTCTTAGGCGTTTTTAAACATTCCGGAAACTCTGTTTCATCCAGGTTGTATATATCTCGATGGGAATATTTAGACACAATGTCAAAGTTTACTTCATGCCACTGCTCAACGTCTTTTGTATTGACTCTACCTTCTTTTCCACAGATTTTTATTGAAGTGATTCCGTATCTTTTGTTGAATCTATCAAGCCACCTTTTTGAGGCTTTAAAGTTGTCTCACTTCAGTTTAAGAGCCAAATCCTGAGCCTTCTTAGAATTGGTCCACTTCTAGGCAATGTTCACGAACGACACTTCCAAAATATATACAGCTGCCTATCAAGTTGATCAAATTGCGAAGATGAGACGTACTTTGTATTTAATGATGTTTTTGTGTAACTCAACATTTTTTCACTTGAATTAACGATTGCTGCCAATAATATAGATAAAGAATTACTTCCGAGCAATTTCTGTTTTTGTCTGCCCGCGATCACGTACTTGCTTGATAATTGACATTTTGGTGACCAAACTCAGGGACTTCCTCATTTTCTTGGTCAGCTATGTTTTATCCATTATTTTACTAATAGGCACACGGGATATCAAAACAAAGGCCACCTCGCGCAGAGAGTGATTCTGACTGTACGCGCGGGACTTTTCCTCGCTTGGAGACCAACATTTTTCAGGGTGTCCACCATCCAACAATTATTTTTCAATCTCTTATTAACCAGTTAAAATCCAAAATCCCTGCAGCAGCCTCAAGCATTTTCAGTTTTCGCACTCCAATTTAGCAGCCAAGACCTGAGCCCAAAACTCTCCAAGTCGAAAACAAATTCTTATCATGCTCTATTCTCTAAATCACTCGTTCAAATAACCATATACTTACTACTGGAAATTGCTAGTCTATACGATCCCACGTTGCAGATTCGCGATACTACCAAAAAGCTTGATGAAGAAAAAAAAAGCACGGCTACGTCTTATAAGCTATCATTTTTCACGAAAACGGTAATCAAAATGTTTGTATCCCACGAAATGTTCACATTTTCCCTACTAAATACATGGAATGACGGTCCTCCCATCATAGACGATCTGGATTCAGCTACTCCTGTTTACGGCGATCGTCATCCCATTGTATTGAGCTCAGTGCGACTAAATAATTTCAAATACTTAGTAAAACTGGGGTTCATTTACTCCTAGGGACCGGCCTCTCGCTTCGTAAAACATGAAATCGAGGTTTTACGTAAAACCGAGGTCATTTTACATGTAAGATCGGGATCCGGCGGAATGGTTCGCAAAACTGTGTCACATCGAAAAATCGAGGTTCGTAAAAACGGGGATCTACTGTATATCTATTTATGCATAGATTGATATATCTTGCAAATTTCTCAATGCAATAGCGTTACTGTTTTCAAGATAATGTGTAACTAACTGAGTTTTTTTATTTATACTTCAGAAAAAGAATGAAAATACTCTCCATGAAGGAAGATAAGAGAACGACGAAGACAATACTTGAAGGGAATAGTAAATTAGAAGAAATAGGTGGTCAAAGGATGGAATACAAAACAGAATAAGTATATTTTGAATTTTTTCTTATTACTATTTCTATTGATGCATAAATTGATATATTGATATATATGCCAATTTTTCAAACAAAATAGTATTTCTGTTTTCAAGATGATGTTTAACTAAATGATTTTTTTATTAATTCTACAGAAAAAGCAAAGAGATATTCTCCATAATGAAAGATCAGAGAAAGCTGAAGACAATCAATGGAGAGCAAAATGAACTAGGATAGAAAGTGGGTCAAAGGAAGGAATGAAAAACAAAATTAATATGTTTGTAAAATATTCCTCTAACTAATTCTAATCATTCATAGACTGATATATGGTGCCTATAATTCAATGAAATAATATATCTGTTTTCAAGATGATGTTTAACTAAATGATTTTTTATTTATTCTACAGAAAAAGCGAAGAGATATTCTCCATGATGGAAGATAAGAGTAAGCTGAAGACAATCATTCGAGATCAGAATGAACAAGGAGTGGAAGTGTATAAAAGGAGGGAATGCAAAACAAAATGACTATATATTAAATTTACTGCTATAACTCTTTCTAATCATGCATAGACTGATATAACGTGCCAACTATTCAATGAAATAGTTTTCTGTTTTCAAGATGATGTTTAACTAAATCATTTGTTTATTATTTCTAAAGAAAAAGCAAAGAGATATTCTGAATGATGGAAGATAAGAGTTAGCTGAAGACAATCATTGGAGTGGAGAATGAACCAGAATAGAAAGTGGGTCAAAGGAAGGAATGCAAAAAAGAATGAGTATATTTTGAATTCATTCCTATAACTATTTCAAATCATACATTGACAGATATATCCTGCCAACTATTTAATGAAATAGTATTTCTGTTTTCAAGATGATGTTTAACTAAATGATTTGTTTATTGTTTCTACAGAAAAAGCGAAGAAATATTCTACATGATGGAAGATAAGAGTAAGCTGAAGACAATCATTGTAGAGCAGAATGAACTATGATTGAAAGTGGGTTAAAGGAGGGAATGCAAAACAAAATGAGTATAAATTGCATTTATTGCTATAACTATTTCTAATCATGAATAGGCTTATTTATAGTGCTAACTAGTCAATTAAATAGTATATCTGTTTTTAAGATGATTTTTAAATAATGAATCTTTTATTTATTCTACAGAAAAACAAAGAGATATTCTACAAAATGGAAGATAAGATTAAGCTGAAGACAATCATTAGAGAGAAAATGAACTGGGATAGAAAGTGGGTCAAAGGTGGGAATGAAAAATAAAATAAGAATATATTGAATATATTGCTTAAACTATTTCTATTCATGCATAGGCTGATATATTGCGCTAACTAGTCAATGAAATACTATTTCTGTTTTCATGATGATGTTTAACTAAATGATTTCTTTATTAATTCTACAGAAAAAGAAAAGACATATTCTCCATGATGGAAGATAAGAGTAAGCTGTAGACAATCATTGGAGAACAGAATGAACTTGGATAGAAAGTGGGTCAAAGGAGGGAATGCAAAACAGAATGAGTCTATTTTAAATTTATTCCTATAAGTATTGCTAATCATGCATAGAATGATATATTGTGCCAATTATTCAATCAATTAGTATTTCTGTTTTCAAGTTGATATTTAACTAAATGATTTTTTTAATATTTCTACAGAAAAACTGAAGAGATATCCCCCATGATGGAAGATAGGAGTAAACTGAAGACAATCATTGGAGAGCAGAATGAACTAAGATAGAAAATGGGTCAAAGGAAGGAATGAAAAACAGAATGAATATATTTGTAAATTATTCCTCTAACTAATTCTAATCATTCATAGACTGATATATGGTGCCTATAATTCAATAGAATAATATATCTGTTTTCAAGATGCTTTTTAACTAAATTAATTTTTGATTAATTCTAGAGAAAAAGAGAAGAGATATTTTCCATGATGTGAGATAAGAGTAAGCTGAAGATAATCATTGGAGAGCAGAATGAATTAGGAGACAAAGTGGGTCAGAGGAGGGAATGAAAAACAGAAAGAGTATATTTTGAATTTATTCCTATAACTATTTCTAATCATGCATAGAATTATATATCGTGCCAACCATTAAATGAAATAGTATTACTTTTTCAAGATGATTTTTATCTAAATGATTTTTTATTAATTCTACAGAAAAGCGAAGAGATATTCTCCATGAAGAAAGATAAGAGTAAGCTGAAGACAATTTTTGGAGAGCAGAATGAGCTAGGATAGAATGTGGGTCAAAGGAGGGAATGCAAAACAGAATGAGCATATTTTGATTTTATTCCTATAACTAATTCTAATCATTCATAGACTGCTATATCGTGTCTTTAATTTAATGAAATAGTATAATTCTTTTCAAGATGCTTTTTAACTAAATGAATCTTTTATTAGTTCTACAGAAGAAGCGAAGAGATATTCTCAATGATGGAAGATATGAGTAAGCTGAAGAATTTCATTGGATAGGAAAATGAACTAGGATAGGAAGTTGATCAAAGGAAGGAATGCAAACAGAATGAATCTATTTCGAAATTATTCCTATAACTATTTCTAATCATGCATAGAATAATATATATCATGCCAACTATTCAATGAAATAGTATTTCTTTTTTCAAATGATATTTTACTAAATGATTTTTTTATTAATTCTACAGATAAAGCAAAGAGATATTTTCCATGAAGGAAGATAAGAGTAAGCCGAAGACAATCATTGGAGAGCAGAATGAACTAGGATAGAAAGTGGCTCAAAGGAGGGAATGTAAAACAGAATGAGTATATGTTGAATTTATTCCTATAACTATTTCTAATCATGCAATGAATGATATATTATGCCAATGATTGACTGAAATAGTATTTCTGTTTTGAAGATAATATTTAACTAAACGATTTTTTTATTAATTCTACAGAAAATGCGAAGAGAATATCTCCATGATGGAAGATAAGAGTAAGCTGAAGACAATCATTGGAGAGCAGAATGAACCAGGATAGAAAGTGGGTCAAAGTAGGGAATGCAAAAAAATGAGTATATATTGAATTTTATTGCTATAGCTATTTCTAATCATGCATAGAATGAATTATTGTGCCAATTATTCAATCAAATAGTATTTCTGTTTTCAACATGATTTTTAACTTAATGATTTTTTATGAATTCTACAGAATAAGCGAAGAGATATTCTCAATAATGGAAGATAAGTGTAAGCTGAAGACAATCATTGGAGGGCAGAATGAACTAGGATAGAAGTTGCTCAAAGGAGGAAATGCAAAACAGAATGAGTATATTTTGAATTCATTCCTATAACTATTTCTAATCATGCATAGACTAATATAACGTGCCTAAAATTCAATGAAATAATATATCTGTTTTCAAGATGCTTTTTAACTAAATGAATTTTTTGTTAATACTACAGAAGAAGTATGAGATATTCTCCATGATGGAAGATAAGAGTAAGCTGAAGACAATCATTTGAGAGCAGAATGAACTAGGAGAGAAAGTGGGGCAAAGGAGGGAATGCAAAATATAATGAGTATAATTTGATTTTAGTCCTGTAACTATTTCTAATCATGCATAGACTGATATATTGTTCCAACTATTCAATGAAATAGTATTTCTGTTTTCAAGATGATCATTAACTAAATGATTTGTTTATTATCTTACAGAAAAAGCGAGGAAATATTCTCCATGATGGAAGATAAAAGTAAGCACAAGACAATCATTGGAGAGCAAAATGAACTATGACTGAAAAAGGGTCAAAGGAGGGAATACAAAACAAAATGACTATATATTAAATTTATTGCTTTAACTATTTCTAATCATGCATAGGCTGATATATAGTCTAACTTGTCAATGAAATAGTATATCTGTTTTTATGATGATTTTTAACTAATGAATTTTTTATTATTTCTACAGAAAAAGAGAAGAGATATTCTCAATGATGGAGGATAAGAGTAAGCTGAAGACAATCATTAGAGAGCAGAATGAACTAGGATAGAAAGTTGGACAAAGGAGGGTATCAAAACAGAATGAGTCTATTTTAAATTTATTCCTATAAGTATTGCTAATCATGCATAGAATGATATATTGTGCCAATTAATTTACGAAATAGTATATTTGTTTTCATGATGATTTTTAACTAAATGATTTGTTTATTATTTCTACAGAAAAAGAGAAGAGATATTCTCAATGATGGAGGATAAGTGTAAGCTGAAGACAATCATTAGAGAGCAGAATGAACTAGGATAGAAAGTTGGACAAAGGAGGGAATGCGAAACAGAATGAGTCTATTTTAAATTTATTCCTATAAGTATTGCTAATCATGCATAGAATGATATATTGTGCCAATTAATTTAAGAAATAGTATATTTTTTTTTATGATGATTTTTAACTAAATGATTTGTTTATTATTTCTACAGAAAAAGAGAAGAGATATTCTCAATGATGGAGGATAAGAGTAAGCTGAAGGCAATCATTGGAGAACATAATCAATCAGGAGACAAAGTAGGCCAAAGGAGGGAATGCAAAACAGAATGAGTCTATTTTAAATATATTCCTATAAGTATTGCTAATCATGCATAGAATGATATATTGTGCCAATTAATTTAAGAAATAATATATTCCTCTTCATGATGATTTTTAACTAAATGATTTGTTTATAATTTTTACAGAAAAAGAGATGAGATATTCTCAATGATGGACGATAAGTGTAACCTGAAGACAATCATTAGAGAGCAGAATGAACTAGGATAGAAAGTTGGACAAAGGAGGGTATGCAAAACAGAATGAGTTTATTTTAAATTTATTCCTATAAGTAATGCTAATCATGCATAGAATGATAAATTGTGCCAATTAATTTAAGAAATAGTATATTTGTTTTCATGATGATTTTTTTACTAAATGATTTGTTTATTATTTCTACAGAAAAAGAGAAGAGATATTCTCAATGATGGAGGATACGAGTAAGCTGAAGACAATCATTAGAGAGCAGTATGAACTAGGATAGAAAGTTGGACAAAGGAGGGTATGCAAAAAGAGTGAGTCTATTTTGAATTTATTCCTATAAGTATTGCTTATCATGCAAAGAATGATATATTGTGCCAATTAATTTAAGAAATAGTATAATTGTTTTGATGATGATTTTTAACTTAATGATTTGTTTATTATTTCTACAGAAAAAGTGAAGAGATATTCTACGAAACGAAGATAAGAGTAAGCTGAAGGCAATCATTGGAGAACATAATCAATCAGGAGACAAAGTAGGTCAAAGAAGGGAATGCTCAACAGAATGAGTCTATTTTAAATTTATTCCTATAAGTATTGCTAATCATGCATAGAATGATATATTGTGCCAATTAATTTAAGAAACAGTATATTTGTTTTCATGATGATTTTTGTCTGAAGGATTTGTTTATTATTCTACAGAAAAAGAGAAGAGATATTCTCAATGATGGTGGATAAGAGTAAGCTGAAGACAATCATTAGAGAGCAGAATGAACTAGGATAGAAAGTTGGATAAAGGAGGGTATGCAAAACAGAATGCGTCTATTTTAAATTTATTCCTATAAGTATTGCTAATCATGCATAGAATGATATTTTGTGCCAACTAATTTAAGAAATAGTATATTTGTTTTCATGATGATTTTTTTACTAAATGATTTGTTTATTATTTCTACAGAAAAAGAGAAGAGATATTCTCAATGATGGAGGATAAGTGTAAGCTGAAGACAATCATTAGAGAGCAGAATGAACTAGGATAGAAAGTTGGACAAAGGAGGGTATCATAACAGAATGAGTCTATTTTAAATTTATTCCTATAAGAATTGCTAATCATGCAAAGAATGATATATTGTGCCAATTAATTTAAGTAATAGTACATTTGTTTTCATGATGATTTTTTTTACTAAATGATTTGTTTATTATTTCTACAGAAAAAGAGAAGAGATATTCTCAATAATGGAGGATAAGTGTAAGCTGAAGACAATCATTAGAGAGCAGAATGAACTAGGATAGAAAGTTGGACAAAGGAGGGTATGCAAAACAGAATGAGTCTATTTTAAATTTATTCCTATAAGTATTGCTAATCATGCATAGAATGATATATTTTGCCAATTAATTTAAGAAATAGTATATTTGTTTTCATGATAATTTTTTTTTACTAAATGATTTGTTTATTATTTCTACAGAAAAAGAGAAGAGATATTCTCAATGATGGAGGATACGAGTAAGCTGAAGACAATCATTAGAGAGCAGAATGAACTAGGATAGGAAGTTGGACAAAGGAGGGTATGCAAAACAGAATGAGTCTATTTTAAATTTATTCCTATAAGTATTGCTAATCATGCATAGAATGATATATTGTGCCAATTAATTTAAGAAATAGTATAATTGTTTTGATGATGATTTTTAACTAAATGATTTGTTTATTATTTCTACAGAAAAAGAGATGAGATATTCTCAATGATGGAGGATAAGAGTAAGCTGAAGATAATCATTAGAGAGCAGAATGAACTAGGATAGAAAGTTGGACAAAGGAGGGTATCATAACAGAATGAGTCTATTTTAAATTTATTCCTATAAGTATTGCTAATCATGCATAGAATGATATATTGTGCCAATTAATTTAAAAAATAGTATATTTGTTTTCATGATGATTTTTAACTAAATGATTTGTTTATTATTTCTACAGAAAAAGAGAAGAGATATTCTCAATGATTGAGAATAAGAGTAAGCTAAAGACAATCATTAGAGAGCAGAATGAACTAGGATAGAAAGTTGGATAAAGGAGGGTATGCAAAACAGAATGCGTCTATTTTAAATTTATTCCTATAAGTATTGCTAATCATGCATAGAATGATATTTTGTGCCAACTAATTTAAGAAATAGTATATTTGTTTTCATGATGATTTTTTTACTAAATGATTTGTTTATTATTTCTACAGAAAAAGAGAAGAGATATTCTCAATGATGGAGGATAAGTGTAAGCTGAAGACAATCATTAGAGAGCAGAATGAACTAGGATAGAAAGTTGGACAAAGAAGGGTATGCAAAACAGAATGAGTCTATATTAAATTTATTCCTATAAGTATTGCTAATCATGCATAGAATGATATATTGTGCCAATTAATTAAGAAATAGTATATTTGTTTTCATGATGATTTTTAACTTAATGATTTGTTTATTATTTCTACAGAAAAAGAGAAGAGATATTCTCAATGATGGACGATAAGTGTAACCTGAAGACAATCATTAGAGAGCAGAATGAACTAGGATAGAAAGTTGGACAAAGGAGGGTATGCAAAACAGAATGAGTTTATTTTAAATTTATTCCTATAAGTATTGCTAATCATGCATATAATGATATATTGTGCCAATTAATTTAAGAAAAAGTATATTTGTTTTCATGATAATATTAACTAAATGATTTGTTTATTATTTCTACAGAAAAAGAGAAGAGATATTCTCAATGATGGAGGATAAGAGTAAGCTGAAGGCAATCATTAAAGAGCAGAATGAACTAGGATAGAAAGTAGGTCAAAGGAGGGAATGCAAAACAGAATGAGTCTATTTTAAATTTATTCCTATAAGTAAAGCTAATCATGCATAGAATGATATATTGTACCAATTAATTTAAGAAATAGTATATTTGTTTTCATGATGATTTTTAACTAAATGATTTGTTTATTATTTCTGCAGAAAAAGAGAAGAGATATTCTCAATGATGGAGGATAGGAGTAAGCTGAAGACAATCATTAGAGAGCAGAATGAAGTAGGATAGAAAGTTAGACAAAGGAGGGTATGCAAAACAGAATGAGTCTATTTTAAATTTATTCCTGTAAGAATTGATAATCATGCATAGAATGATATATTGTGCCTATTAATTTAAGAAATAGTAAATTTGTTTTCATGATGATTTTTAACTAAATAATTTGTTTATTATTTCTACAGAAAAAAAGAAGAGATATTCTCAATGATGGAGGATAAGAGTAAGCTGAAGGCAATCATTGGAGAACATAATCAATCAGGAGACAAAGTAGGTCAAAGGAGGGAATGCAAAAAAGAATGAGTCTATTTTAAATTTATTCCTATAAGTATTGCCAATCATGCAAAGAAAGATATATTGTGCCAATTAATTTAAGAAATAGTATATTTGTTTTCATGATCATTTTTAACTAATTGATTTGTTTATTATTTCTACAGAAAAAGAGAAGAGATATTCTCAATGATGGAGGATTATAGTAAGCTGAAGACAATCATTAGAGAGCAGAATGAACTAGGATAGAAAGTTGGACAAAGGAGGGTATGCAAAACAAAATGAGTCTATTTTAAATTTATTCCTATTAGTATTGCTAATCATGCATAGAATGATATATTGTGCCAATTAATTTACGAAATAGTATATTTGTTTTCATGATGATTTTTAACTAAATTATTTGTTTATTATTTCTACAGAAAAAGATAAGAGATATTCTCAATGATGGAGGATAAGAGTAAGCTGAAGGCAATCATTGGAGAACATAATCAATCAGGAGACAAAGTAGGCCAAAGGAGGGAATGCAAAACAGAATGAGTCTATTTTAAATATATTCCTATAAGTATTGCTAATCATGCATAGAATGATATATTGTGCCAATTAATTTAAGAAATAATATATTCCTCTTCATGATGATTTTTAACTAAATGATTTGTTTATAATTTTTACAGAAAAAGAGATGAGATATTCTCAATGATGGACGATAAGTGTAACCTGAAGACAATCATTAGAGAGCAGAATGAACTAGGATAGAAAGTTGGACAAAGGAGGGTATGCAAAACAGAATGAGTTTATTTTAAATTTATTCCTATAAGTAATGCTAATCATGCATAGAATGATAAATTGTGCCAATTAATTTAAGAAATAGTATATTTGTTTTCATGATGATTTTTTTACTAAATGATTTGTTTATTATTTCTACAGAAAAAGAGAAGAGATATTCTCAATGATGGAGGATACGAGTAAGCTGAAGACAATCATTAGAGAGCAGTATGAACTAGGATAGAAAGTTGGACAAAGGAGGGTATGCAAAAAGAGTGAGTCTATTTTGAATTTATTCCTATAAGTATTGCTTATCATGCAAAGAATGATATATTGTGCCAATTAATTTAAGAAATAGTATAATTGTTTTGATGATGATTTTTAACTTAATGATTTGTTTATTATTTCTACAGAAAAAGTGAAGATATATTCTACGAAACGAAGATAAGAGTAAGCTGAAGGCAATCATTGGAGAACATAATCAATCAGGAGACAAAGTAGGTCAAAGAAGGGAATGCTCAACAGAATGAGTCTATTTTAAATTTATTCCTATAAGTATTGCTAATCATGCTAAGAAAGATATATTGTGCCAATTAATTTAAGTAATAGTACATTTGTTTTCATGATGATTTTTTTTACTAAATGATTTGTTTATTATTTCTACAGAAAAAGAGAAGAGATATTCTCAATGATGGAGGATACGAGTAAGCTGAAGACAATCATTAGAGAGCAGAATGAACTAGGATAGAAAGTTGGACAAAGGAGGGTATGCAAAACAGAATGAGTCTATTTTAAATTTATTCCTATAAGTATTGCTAATCATGCATAGAATGATATATTGTGCCAATTAATTTAAGAAACAGTATATTTGTTTTCATGATGATTTTTGTCTGAAGGATTTGTTTATTATTCTACAGAAAAAGAGAAGAGATATTCTCAATGATGGTGGATAAGAGTAAGCTGAAGACAATCATTAGAGAGCAGAATGAACTAGGATAGAAAGTTGGACAAAGGAGGGTATGCAAAACAGAATGAGTCTATTTTAAATTTATTCCTATAAGTATTGCTAATCATGCATAGAATGATATATTGTGCCAAATAATTTAAGAAATAGTATATTTATTTTCATGATGATTTTTAACTAAATGATTTGTTTATTATTTCTACAGAATAAGAGAAGAGATATTCTCAATGATGGAGGATAAGAGTAAGCTGAAGGCAATCATTGGAGAAGATAATCAATCAGGAGACTAAGTAGGTCAAAGGAAGGAAAGCAAAACAGAATGAGTCTATTTTAAATTTATTCCTATAAGTATTGCTATTTATGCATAGAATAATATATATACGTCAATTAATTTAAGAAATAGTATATTTGTTTTCATGATGATTTTTAACTAAATGATTTGTTTTTTATTTCTACAGAGAAAGAGAAGAGATATTCTCAATGATGGAGGATAAGAGTAAGCTGAAGACAATCATTAGAAAGCAGAATGAACTAGGATAGAAAGTTGGACAAAGGAGGGTACGCAAAACAGAATGAGTCTATTTTAAATTTATTACTATAAGTCTTGCTAATCATGCATAGAATGATATATTGTGCCAATTAATTTAAGAAATAGTATATTTGTTGTCAAGATGATTTTTTTACTAAATGATTTGTTTATTATTTCTACAGAAGAAGAGAAGATATAATCTCAATGATGGAGGATATGAGTAAGCTGAAGACAATCATTAGAGAGCAGAATGAAGTAGGATAGAAAGTTGGACAAAGGAGGGTATGCAAAACAGAATGAGTCTATTTTAAATTTATTCCTATAAGCATTGGTAATCATGCATAGAATGATATATTGTGCCAATTAATTTAAGAAATAGTATATTTTTTTTCATGATGATTTTTAACTAAATGATTTGTTTATTATTTCTACAGAAAAAGAGAAGAGATATTCTCAATGATGGAGGATAAGAGTAAGCTGAAGACAATCAGTAGAGAGCAGCATGAAGTAGGATAGAAAGTTGAACAAAGGAGGGTATGCAAAACAGAATAAGTCTATTTTAAATTTATTCCTATAAGTATTGCTAATCATGCATAGAATGATATATTGTGCCAATTAATTTAAGAAATAGTATATTTGTTTTAATGATGATTTTTAACTAAATGATTTGTTTATTATTTCTACAGAAAAAGAGAAGAGATATTCTCAATGATGGAGGATAAGAGTAAGCTGAAGACAATCATTAGAGAGCAGAATGAACTAGGATAGAAAGTTGGACAAAGGAGGGTATGCAAAACAGAATGAGTCTATTTAAATTTATTCCTATAAGTATTGCTAATCATGCATAGAATGATATATTGTGCGAATTAATTTATGAAATAGTATATTTGTTTTCATGATGTTTTTTAACTAAATCATTTGTTTATTATTTCTACAGAAAGAGAGAAGAGATATTCTCAATGATGGAGGGTAAGAGTAAGCTGAAGACAATCATTAGAGAGCAGAATGAACTAGTATAGAAAGTTGGACAAAGGAGGGTATGCAAAAAAGAATGAGGTTATTTTCAATTTATTCCTTTAAGTATTGCTAATCATGCATAGAATAATATATATACGTCAATTAATTTAAGAAATAGTATATTTGTTTTCATGATGATTTTTAACTAAATGATTTGTTTATTAATTCTACAGAGAAAGAGAAGAGATATTCTCAATGATGGAGGATAAGAGTAAGCTGAAGACAATCATTAGAAAGCAGAATGAACTAGGATGGAAAGTTGGACAAAGGAGGGTACGCAAAACAGAATGAGTCTATTTTAAATTTATTCCTATAAGTATTGCTAATCATGCATAGAATGATATATTGTGCCAATTAATTTAAGAAATAGTATATTTGTTGTCAAGTTGATTTTTTTACTAAATGATTTGTTTATTATTTCTACAGAAGAAGAGAAGATATAATCTCAATGATGGAGGATATGAGTAAGCTGAAGACAATCATTAGAGAGCAGAATGAACTAGGATAGGAAGTTGGACAAAGGAGGGTATGCAAAACAGAATGAGTCTATTTTAAATTTATTCCTATAAGTATTGCTAATCATGCATAGAATGATATATTGTGCCAATTAATTTAAGAAATAGTATAATTGTTTTGATGATGATTTTTAACTAAATGATTTGTTTATTATTTCTACAGAAAAAGAGATGAGATATTCTCAATGATGGAGGATAAGAGTAAGCTGAAGACAATCATTAGAGAGCAGAATGAACTAGGATAGAAAGTTGGACAAAGGAGGGTATCATAACAGAATGAGTCTATTTTAAATTTATTCCTATAAGTATTGCTAATCATGCATAGAATGATATATTGTGCCAATTAATTTAAAAAATAGTATATTTGTTTTCATGATGATTTTTAACTAAATGATTTGTTTATTATTTCTACAGAAAAAGAGAAGAGATATTCTCAATGATGGAGGATAAGAGTAAGTTGAAGGCAATCATTGGAGAACATAATCATTCAGGAGACAAAGTAGGTCAAAGGAGGGAATGCAAAACAGAATGAGTCTATTTTAAATTTATTTCTATAAGTATTGCTAATCATGCATAGAATGATATATTGTGCCAATTAATTTAAGAAATAGTATATTTGTTTTCATGATGATTTTTGTCTGAATGATTTGTTTATTATTCTACAGAAAAAGAGAAGAGATATTCTCAATGATGGTGGATAAGAGTAAGCTGAAGACAATCAGTAGAGAGCAGAATGAACTAGGATAGAAAGTTGGACAAAGGAGGGTATGCAAAACAGAATGAGTCTATTTTAAATTTATTCCTATAAGTATTGCTAATCATGCATAGAATGATATATTGTGCCAATTAATTTAAGAAATAGTATATTTATTTTCATGATGATTTTTAACTAAATGATTTGTTAATTATTCTACAGAAAAAGAGTAGAGATATTCTCAATGATGGATAATAAGAGTATGCTGCAGACAATCATTAGAGTGCAGAATGAACTAGGATAGAAAGTTCGACTAAGGAGGGTATGCAAAACAGAATGAGTCTATTTGAAATTTATTCCTATAAGTATTGCTAATCATGCATAGAATGATATATTGTGCCAATTAATTAAGAAATAGTATATTTGTTTTCATGATGATTTTTAACTTAATGATTTGTTTATTATTTCTACAGAAAAAGAGAAGAGATATTCTCAATGATGGATGATAAGTGTAACCTGAAGACAATCATTAGAGAGCAGAATGAACTAGGATAGAAAGTTGGACAAAGGAGGGTATGCAAAACAGAATGAGTTTATTTTAAATTTATTCCTATAAGTATTGCTAATCATGCATAGAATGATATTTTGTGCCAATTAATTTAAGAAATAGTATATTTGTTTTCATGATGATTTTTTTACTAAATGATTTGTTTATTATTTCTACAGAAAAAGAGAAGAGATATTCTCAATGATGGCGGATAAGTGTAAGCTGAAGACAATCATTAGAGAGCAGAATGAACTAGGATAGAAAGTTGGACAAAGAAGGGTATGCAAAACAGAATGAGTCTATATTAAATTTATTCCTATAAGTATTGCTAATCATGCATAGAATGATATATTGTGCCAATTAATTAAGAAATAGTATATTTGTTTTCATGATGATTTTTAACTTAATGATTTGTTTATTATTTCTACAGAAAAAGAGAAGAGATAATCTCAATGATGGACGATAAGTGTAACCTGAAGACAATCATTAGAGAGCAGAATGAACTAGGATAGAAAGTTGGACAAAGGAGGGTATGCAAAACAGAATGAGTTTATTTTAAATTTATTCCTATAAGTATTGCTAATCATGCATAGAATGATATATTGTGCCAATTAATTTAAGAAATAGTATATTTTTTTTCATGATGATTTTTAACTTAATGATTTGTTTATCATTTCTACAGAAAAAGAGAAGAGATATTCTGAATGATGGAGGATACGAGTAAGCTGAAGACAATCATTAGAGAGCAGAATGAACTAGGATAGAAAGTTGGACAAAGGATGGTATCAAAACAGAATGAGTCTATTTTAAATTTATTCATATAAGTATTGCTAATCATGCATAGAATGATATATTGTGCCAATTAATTTAAGGAATAGTATATTTGTTTTCATGATGATTTTTAACTAAATGATTTGGTTATTATTTCTACAGAAAAAGATAAGAGATATTCTCAATGATGGAGGATAAGAGTAAGCTGAAGGCAATCATTGGAGAACATAATCAATCAGGAGACAAAGTAGGCCAAAGGAGGGAATGCAAAACAGAATGAGTCTATTTTAAATTTATTCCTATAAGTATTGCTAATCATGTGTAGAATGATATATTGTGCCAATTAATTTAAGAAATAATATATTCCTCTTCATGATGATTTTTAACTAAATGATTTGTTTATAATTTCTACAGAAAAAGAGAAGAGATATTCTCAATGATGGAGGATAAGAGTAAGCTGAAGACCATCATTAGAGAGCAGAATGAAGTAGGATAGAAAGTTGGACAAAGGAGGGTATGCAAAACAGAATGAATCTATTTTAAATTTATTCCTATAAGTATTGCTAATCATGCATAGTATGATATATTGTGCCAATTAATTTAAGAAATAGTATATTTGTTTTCATGATGATTTTTAACTAAATGATTTCTTTATTATTTCTACAGAAAAAGAGAAGAGATATTCTCAATGATGGAGGATAAGTGTAAGCTGAAGACAATCATTAGAGAGCAGAATGAACTAGGATAGAAAGTAAGACAAAGAAGGGTATGCAAAACAGAATGAGTCTATTTTAAATTTATTCCTATAAGTATTGCTAATCATGCATAGAATGATATAATGTAACAACTAATTTAAGAAATAGTATATTTGTTTTCATGATGATTTTTAACTAAACGATTTGTTTATTATTTCTACAGAAAAAGAGAAGAGATATTCTCAATGATGGAGGATAAGTGTAAGCTGAAGACAATCATTAGAGAGCAGAATTAACTAGTATAGAAAGTTGGACAAAGGAGGGTATGCAAAACAGAATGAGTCTATTTTAAATTTATTCCTATAAGTATTGCTAATCATGCATAGAATGATATATTGTGCCAATTAATTAAGAAATAGTATATTTGTTTTCATGATGATTTTTAACTTAATGATTTGTTTATTATTTCTACAGAAAAAGAGAAGAGATATTCTCAATGATGGACGATAAGTGTAACCTGAAGACAATCATTAGAGAGCAGAATGAACTAGGATAGAAAGTTGGACAAGGGAGGGTATGCAAAACAGAATGAGTTTATTTTAAATTTATTCCTATAAGTAATGCTAATCATGCATAGAATGATAAATTGTGCCAATTAATTTAAGAAATAGTATATTTGTTTTCATGATGATTTTTTTTACTAAATGATTTGTTTATTATCTCTACAGAAAAAGAGAAGAGATATTCTCAATGATGGAGGATAAGAGTAAGCTGAAGACAATCATTAGAGAGCGGTATGAACTAGGATAGAAAGTTGGACAAAGGAGGGTATGCAAAACAGAGTGAGTCTATTTTGAATTTATTCCTATAAGTATTGCTTATCATGCAAAGAATGATATATTGTGCAAATTAATTTAAGAAATAGTATAATTGTTTTGATGATGATTTTTAACTTAATGATTTGTTTATTATTTCTACAGAAAAAGTGAAGAGATATTCTACGAAACGAAGATAAGAGTAAGCTGAAGGCAATCATTTGAGAACATAATCAATCAGGAGACAAAGTAGGTCAAAGAAGGGAATGCTCAACAGAATGAGTCTATTTTAAATTTATTCCTATAAGTATTGCTAATCATGCTAAGAAAGATATATTGTGCCAATTAATTTAAGTAATAGTACATTTGTTTTCATGATGATTTTTTTTACTAAATGATTTGTTTATTATTTCTACAGAAAAAGAGAAGAGATATTCTCAATGATGGAGGATACGAGTAAGCTGAAGACAATCATTAGAGAGCAGAATGAACTAGGATAGAAAGTTGGACAAAGGAGGGTATGCAAAACAGAATGAGTCTATTTTAAATTTATTCCTATAAGTATTGCTAATCATGCATAGAATGATATATTGTGCCAATTAATTTAAGAAATAGTATAATTGTTTTGATGATGATTTTTAACTAAATGATTTGTTTATTATTTCTACAGAAAAAGAGATGAGATATTCTCAATGATGGAGGATAAGAGTAAGATGAAGACAATCATTAGAGAGCAGAATGAACTAGGATAGAAAGTTGGACAAAGGAGGGTATCATAACAGAATGAGTCTATTTTAAATTTATTCCTATAAGTATTGCTAATCATGCATAGAATGATATATTGTGCCAATTAATTTAAAAAATAGTATATTTGTTTTCATGATGATTTTTAACTAAATGATTTATTATTTCTACAGAAAAAGAGAAGAGATATTCTCAATGATGGAGGATAAGAGTAAGCTGAAGACAATCATTAGAGAGCAGAATGAACTAGGATAGAAAGTTGGACAAAGGAGGGTATCATAACAGAATGAGTCTATTTTAAATTTATTCCTATAAGTATTGCTAATCATGCATAGAATGATATATTGTGCCAATTAATTTAAAAAATAGTACATTTGTTTTCATGATGATTTTTTTTACTAAATGATTTGTTTATTATTTCTACAGAAAAAGAGAAGAGATATTCTCAATGATGGAGGATACGAGTAAGCTGAAGACAATCATTAGAGAGCAGAATGAACTAGGATAGAAAGTTGGACAAAGGAGGGTATGCAAAACAGAGTGAGTCTATTTTGAATTTATTCCTATAAGTATTGCTAATCATGCATAGTATGATATATTGTGCTAATTAATTTAAGAAATAGTATATTTGTTTTCATGATGATTTTTAACTTAATGATTTGTTTATCATTTCTACAGAAAAAGAGAAGAGATATTCTGAATGATGGAGGATACGAGTAAGCTGAAGACAATCATTAGAGAGCAGAATGAACTAGGATAGAAAGTTGGACAAAGGATGGTATCAAAACAGAATGAGTCTATTTTAAATTTATTCATATAAGTATTGCTAATCATGCATAGAATGATATATTGTGCCAATTAATTTAAAAAATAGTACATTTGTTTTCATGATGATTTTTTTTACTAAATGATTTGTTTATTATTTCTACAGAAAAAGAGAAGAGATATTCTCAATGATGGAGGATACGAGTAAGCTGAAGACAATCATTAGAGAGCAGAATGAACTAGGATAGAAAGTTGGACAAAGGAGGGTATGCAAAACAGAGTGAGTCTATTTTGAATTTATTCCTATAAGTATTGCTAATCATGCATAGTATGATATATTGTGCTAATTAATTTAAGAAATAGTATATTTGTTTTCATGATGATTTTTAACTTAATGATTTGTTTATCATTTCTACAGAAAAAGAGAAGAGATATTCTGAATGATGGAGGATACGAGTAAGCTGAAGACAATCATTAGAGAGCAGAATGAACTAGGATAGAAAGTTGGACAAAGGATGGTATCAAAACAGAATGAGTCTATTTTAAATTTATTCATATAAGTATTGCTAATCATGCATAGAATGATATATTGTGCCAATTAATTTAAGGAATAGTATATTTGTTTTCATGATGATTTTTAACTAAATGATTTGTTTATTATTTCTACAGAAAAAGATAAGAGATATTCTCAATGATGGAGGATAAGAGTAAGCTGAAGGCAATCATTGGATAACATAATCAATCAGGAGACAAAGTAGGCCAAAGGAGGGAATGCAAAACAGAATGAGTCTATTTTAAATTTATTCCTATAAGTATTGCTAATCATGCATAGAATGATATATTGTGCCAATTAATTTAAGAAATAATATATTCCTCTTCATGATGATTTTTAACTAAATGATTTGTTTATAATTTCTACAGAAAAAGAGAAGAGATATTCTCAATGATGGAGGATAAGAGTAAGCTGAAGACCATCATTAGAGAGCAGAATGAAGTAGGATATAAAGTTGGACAAAGGAGGGTATGCAAAACAGAATGAATCTATTTTAAATTTATTCCTATAAGTATTGCTAATCATGCATAGTATGATATATTGTGCCAATTAATTTAAGAAATAGTATATTTGTTTTCATGATGATTTTTAACTTAATGATTTGTTTATCATATCTACAGAAAAAGAGAAGAGATATTCTGAATGATGGAGGATACGAGTAGGCTGAAGGCAATCATTAGAGAGCAGAATGAACTAGGATAGAAAGTTGGACAAAGGATGGTATCAAAGCAGAATGAGTCTATTTTAAATTTATTCCTATAAGTATTGCTAATCATGCATAGGATGATATATTGTGCCAATTAATTTAAGAAATAGTATAATTGTTTTGATGATGATTTTTAACTAAATGATTTGTTTATTATTTCTACAGAAAAAGAGATGAGATATTCTCAATGATGGAGGATAAGAGTAAGCTGAAGACAATCATTAGAAAGCAGAATGAACTAGGATAGAAAGTTGGACAAAGGAGGGTATCATAACAGAATGAGTCTATTTTAAATTTATTCCTATAAGTATTGCTAATCATGCATAGAATGATATATTGTGCCAATTAATTTAAAAAATAGTATATTTGTTTTCATGATGATTTTTAACTAATTGATTTGTTTATTATTTCTACAGAAAAAGAGAAGAGATATTCTCAATGATGGAGGATAAGAGTAAGTTGAAGGCAATCATTGGATAACATAATCAATCAGGAGACAAAGTAGGTCAAAGGAGGGAATGCAAAACAGAATGAGTCTATTTTTAATTTATTCCTATAAGTATTGCTAATCATGCATAGAATGATATATTGTGCCAATTAATTAAGAAATAGTGTATTTGTTTTCATGATGATTTTTAACTAAATGATTTGTTTATTATTTCTTCAGAAAAAGAGAAGAGATATTCTCAATGATGGAGGATAAGTGTAAGCTGAAGACAATCATTAGAGAGCAGAATGAACTAGGATAGAAAGTTGGACAAAGAAGGGTATGCAAAACAGAATGAGTCTATTTTAAATTTATTCCTATAAGTATTGCTAATCATGCATAGAATGATATAATGTGACAACTAATTTAAGAAATAGTATATTTGTTTTCATGATGATTTTTAACTAAACGATTTGTTTATTATTTCTACAGAAAAAGAGAAGAGATATTCTCAATGATGGAGAATAAGTGTAAGCTGAAGACAATCATTAGAGAGCAGAATTAACTAGGATAGAAAGCTGGACAAAGGAGGGTATGCAAAACAGAATGAGTCTATATTAAATTTATTCCTATAAGTATTGCTAATCATGCATAGAATGATATATTGTGCCAATTAATTTAAGAAATAGTATATTTATTTTCATGATGATTTTTAACTAAATGATTTGTTAATTATTCTACAGAAAAAGAGTAGAGATATTCTCAATGATGGAGAATAAGAGTAAGCTGAAGACAATCATTAGAGAGCAGAATGAACTAGGGTAGAAAGTTGGACTATGGAGGGTATGCAAAACAGAATGAGTCTATTTGAAATTTATTCCTATAAGTATTGCTAATCATGGATAGAATGATATATTGTGCCAACTAATTTAAGAAATAGTATATTTGTTTTCATGATGATTTTCAACTAAATGATTTGTTTATTATTTCTACAGAAAAAGAGAAGAGATATTCTCAATGATGGAGGATAAGTGTAAGCTGAAGAAAATCATTTGAGTGCAGAATGAACTAGGATAGAAAGTTGGACAAAGGAGGGTATGCAAAACAGAATGAGTCTATTTTTAATTTATTCCTATAAGTATTGCTAATCATGGATAGAATGATATATTGTGCCAACTAATTTAAGAAATAGTATATTTGTTTTCATGATGATTTTTAACTAAATGATTTGTTTATTATTTCTACAGAAAAAGAGAAGAGATATTCTCAATGATGGAGGATAAGAGTAGGCTGAGGACAATCATTAGAGTGCAGAATGGACTAGGATAGAAAGTTTGACAAAGGAGGGTATGCAAAACAGAATGAGTCTATTTTAAATTTATTCCTATAAGTATTGCTAATCATGCATAGAATGATATATTGTGCCAATTAATTAAGAAATAGTGTATTTGTTTTCATGATGATTTTTAACTAAATGATTTGTTTATTATTTCTACAGAAAAAGAGAAGAGATATTCTCAATGATGGAGGATAAGAGTAAGCTAAAGACAATCATTAGAGAGCAGAATGAACTAGGATAGAAAGTTGGACAAAGGAGGGTATCAAAACAGAATGAGTCTATTTTAAATTTATTCCTATAAGTATTGCTAATCATGCATAGAATGATATATTGTGCCAATTAATTTAAGTAATAGTACATTTGTTTTCATAATGATTTTTTTTACTAAATGATTTGTTTATTATTTCTACAGAAAAAGAGAAGAGATATTCTCAATAATGGAGGATAAGTGTAAGCTGAAGACAATCATTAGAGAGCAGAATGAACTAGGATAGAAAGTTGGACAAAAGAGGGTATGCAAAACAGAATGAGTCTATTTTAAATTTATTCCTATAAGTATTGCTAATCATGCATAGAATGATATATTTTGCCAATTAATTTAAGAAATAGTAATTTTGTTTTCATGATAATTTTTTTTTACTAAATGATTTGTTTATTATTTCTACAGAAAAAGAGAAGAGATATTCTCAATGATGGAGGATACGAGTAAGCTGAAGACAATCATTAGAGAGCAGAATGAACTAGGATAGGAAGTTGGACAAAGGAGGGTATGCAAAACAGAATGAGTCTATTTTAAATTTATTCCTATAAGTATTGCTAATCATGCATAGAATGATATATTGTGCCAATTAATTTATGAAATAGTATATTTGTTTTCATGATGATTTTTAACTAAATGATTTGTTTATTATTTCTACAGAAAAAGAGAAGAGATATTCTCAATGATGGAGGATAAGTGTAAGCTGAAGACAATCATTAGAGAGCAGAATGAACTAGGATAGAAAGTTGGACAAAGGAGGGTATCATAACAGAATGCGTCTATTTTAAATTTATTCCTATAAGTATTGCTAATCATGCATAGAATGATATTTTGTGCCAATTAATTTAAGAAATAGTATATTTTTTTTCATGATGATTTTTAACTAAATGATTTGTTTATTATTTCTACAGAAATAGATAAGAGATATTCTCAATGATGGAGGATAAGAGTAAGCTGAAGGCAATCATTGGAGAACATAATCAATCAGGAGACAAAGTAGGCCAAAGGAGGGAATGCAAAACAGAATGAGTCTATTTTAAATTTATTCCTATAAGTATTGCTAATCATGCATAGAATGATATATTGTGCCAATTAATTTAAGAAATAAAATATTCCTCTTCATGATGATTTTTAACTAAATGATTTGTTTATTATTTCTACAGAAAAAGATAAGAGATATTCTCAATGATGGAGGATAAGAGTAAGCTGAAGACCATCATTAGAGAGCAGAATGAAGTAGGATAGAAAGTTGGACAAAGGAGGGTATGCAAAACAGAATGAATCTATTTTAAATTTATTCCTATAAGTATTGCTAATCATGCATAGTATGATATATTGTGCCAATTAATTTAAGAAATAGTATATTTGTTTTCATGATGATTTTTAACTTAATGATTTGTTTGTCATTTCTACAGAAAAAGAGAAGAGATATTCTGAATGATGGAGGATACGAGTAAGCTGAAGACAATCATTAGAGAGCAGAATGAACTAGGATAGAAAGTTGGACAAAGGATGGTATCAAAACAGAATGAGTCTATTTTAAATTTATTCATATAAGTATTGCTAATCATGCATAGAATGATATATTGTGCCAATTAATTTAAGGAATAGTATATTTGTTTTCATGATGATTTTTAACTAAATGATTTGTTTATTATTTCTACAGAAAAAGATAAGAGATATTCTCAATGATGGAGGATAAGAGTAAGCTGAAGGCAATCATTGGAGAACATAATCAATCAGGAGACAAAGTAGGCCAAAGGAGGGAATGCAAAACAGAATGAGTCTATTTTAAATTTATTCCTATAAGTATTGCTAATCATGCATAGAATGATATATTGTGCCAATTAATTTAAGAAATAATATATTCCTCTTCATGATGATTTTTAACTAAATGATTTGTTTATTATTTCTACAGAAAAAGAGAAGAGATATTCTCAATGATGGAGGATAAGAGTAAGCTGAAGACCATCATTATAGAGCAGAATGAAGTAGGATAGAAAGTTGGACAAAGGAGGGTATGCAAAACAGAATGAGTCTATTTTAAATTTATTCCTATAAGTATTGCTAATCATGCATAGTATGATATATTGTGCCAATTAATTTAAGAAATAGTATATTTGTTTTCATGATGATTCTTAACTTAATGATTTGTTTATCATTTCTACAGAAAAAGAGAAGAGATATTCTGAATGATGGAGGATACGAGTAAGCTGAAGACAATCATTAGAGAGCAGAATGAACTAGGATAGAAAGTTGGACAAAGGATGGTATCAAAACAGAATGAGTCTATTTTAAATTTATTTATATAAGTATTGCTAATCATGCATAGAATGATATATTGTGCCAATTAATTTAAGGAATAGTATATTTGTTTTCATGATGATTTTTAACTAAATGATTTGTTTATTATTTCAACAGAAAAAGAGAAGAGATATTCTCAATGATGGAGGATAAGAGTAAGCTGAAGACAATCATTAGAGAGCAGAATGAACTAGAATAGAAAGTTGGACTAAGGAGGGTATGCAATACAGAATGAGTCTATTTTAAATTTATTCCTATAAGAATTGCTAATCATGCAAAGAATGATATATTGTGCCAATTAATTTAAGTAATAGTACATTTCTTTTCATGATGATTTTTTTTACTAAATGATTTGTTTATTATTTCTACAGAAAAAGAGAAGAGATATTCTCAATAATGGAGGATAAGTGTAAGCTGAAGACAATCATTAGAGAGCAGAATGAACTAGGATAGAAAGTTGGACAAAGGAGGGTATGCAAAACAGAATGAGTCTATTTTAAATTTATTCCTATAAGTATTGCTAATCATGCATAGAATGATATATTTTGCCAATTAATTTAAGAAATAGTATATTTGTTTTCATGATAATTTTTTTTTACTAAATGATTTGTTTATTATTTCTACAGAAAAAGAGAAGAGATATTCTCAATGATGGAGGATACGAGTAAGCTGAAGACAATCATTATAGAGCAGAATGAACTAGGATAGGAAGTTGGACAAAGGAGGGTATGCAAAACAGAATGAGTCTATTTTAAATTTATTCCTATAAGTATTGCTAATCATGCATAGAATGATATATTGTGCCAATTAATTTAAGAAATAGTATAATTGTTTTGATGATGATTTTTAACTAAATGATTTGTTTATTATTTCTACAGAAAAAGAGATGAGATATTCTCAATGATGGAGGATAAGAGTAAGCTGAAGACAATCATTAGAGAGCAGAATGAACTAGGATAGAAAGTTGGACAAAGGAGGGTATCATAACAGAATGAGTCTATTTTAAATTTATTCCTATAAGTATTGCTAATCATGCATAGAATGATATATTGTGCCAATTAATTTAAAAAATAGTATATTTGTTTTCATGATGATTTTTAACTAAATGATTTGTTTATTATTTCTACAGAAAAAGAGAAGAGATAATCTCAATGATGGAGGAAAAGAGTAAGTTGAAGGCAATCATTGGAGAACATAATCATTCAGGAGACAAAGTAGGTCAAAGGAGGGAATGCAAAACAGAATGAGTCTATTTTAAATTTATTTCTATAAGTATTGCTAATCATGCATAGAATGATAATTTGTGCCAATTAATTTAAGAAATAGTATATTATTTTTCATGATGATTTTTGTCTGAATAATTTGTTTATTATTCTACAGAAAAAGAGAAGAGATATTCTCAATGATGGTGGATAAGAGTAAGCTGAAGACAATCATTAGAGAACAGAATGAACTAGAATAGAAAGTTGGACAAAGGAGGGTATGCAAAACAGAATGAGTCTATTTTAAATTTATTCCTATAAGTATTGCTAATCATGCATAGAATGATATATTGTGCCAATTAATTTAAGAAATAGTATATTTATTTTCATGATGATTTTTAACTAAATGATTTGTTAATTATTCTACAGAAAAAGAGTAGAGATATTCTCAATGATGGAGAATAAGAGTAAGCAGAAGACAATCATTAGAGTGCAGAATGAACTAGGATAGAAAGTTGGACTAAGGAGGGTATGCAAAACAGAATGAGTCTATTTGAAATTTATTTCTATAAGTATTGCTAATCATGCATAGAATGATATATTGTGCCAATTAATTTAAGAAATAGTATATTTGTTTTCATGATGATTTTTTACTAAATGATTTGTTTATTATTTCTACAGAAAAAGAGAAGAGATATTCTCAATGATGGAGGATAAGAGTAGGCTGAAGACAATCATTAGAGTGCAGAATGAACTAGGATAGAAAGTTTGACAAAGGAGGGTATGCAAAACAAAATGAGTCTATTTTTAATTTATTCCTATAAGTATTGCTAATCATGGATAGAATGATATATTGTGCCAACTAATTTAAGAAATAGTATATTTGTTTTCATGATGATTTTTAACTAAATGATTTGTTTATTATTTCTACAGAAAAAGAGAAGAGATATTCTCAATGATGGAGGATAAGTGTAAGCTGAAGACAATCATTAGAGAGAAGAATGAACTAGGATAGAAAGTTGGACAAAGGAGGGTATGCAAAACAGAATGAGTCTATTTTTAATTAATTCCTATAAGTATTGCTAATCATGGATAGAATGATATATTGTGCCAACTAATTTAAGAAATAGTATATTTGTTTTCATGATGATATTTAACTAAATGATTTGTTTATTATTTCTACAGAAAAAGAGAAGAGATATTCACAATGATGGAGGATAAGAGTAGGCTGAAGACAATCATTAGAGTGCAGAATGAACTAGGATAGAAATTTTGACAAAGGAGGGTATGCAAAACAGAATGAGTCTATTTTAAATTTACTCCTATAAGTATTGCTAATCATGCATAGAATGATATATTGTGCCAATTAATTAAGAAATAGTGTATTTGTTTTCATGATGATTTTTAACTAATTGATTTGTTTATTATTTCTACAGAAAAAGAGAAGAGATATTCTCAATGATTGAGAATAAGAGTAAGCTAAAGACAATCATTAGAGAGCAGAATGAACTAGGATAGAAAGTTGGATAAAGGAGGGTATGCAAAACAGAATGCGTCTATTTTAAATTTATTCCTATAAGTATTGCTAATCATGCATAGAATGATATTTTGTGCCAACTAATTTAAGAAATAGTATATTTGTTTTCATGATGATTTTTTTACTAAATGATTTGTTTATTATTTCTACAGAAAAAGAGAAGAGATATTCTCAATGATGGAGGATAAGTGTAAGCTGAAGACAATCATTAGAGAGCAGAATGAACTAGGATAGAAAGTTGGACAAAGAAGGGTATGCAAAACAGAATGAGTCTATATTAAATTTATTCCTATAAGTATTGCTAATCATGCATAGAATGATATATTGTGCCAATTAATTAAGAAATAGTATATTTGTTTTCATGATGATTTTTAACTTAATGATTTGTTTATTATTTCTACAGAAAAAGAGAAGAGATATTCTCAATGATGGACGATAAGTGTAACCTGAAGACAATCATTAGAGAGCAGAATGAACTAGGATAGAAAGTTGGACAAAGGAGGGTATGCAAAACAGAATGAGTTTATTTTAAATTTATTCCTATAAGTATTGCTAATCATGCATAGAATGATATATTGTGCCAATTAATTTAAGAAATAGTATATTTGTTTTCATGATGATTTTTTTTACTAAATGATTTGTTTATTATTTCTACAGAAAAAGAGAAGAGATATTCTCAATGATGGAGGATAAGAGTAAGCTGAAGGCAATCATTAGAGAGCAGAATGAACTAGGATAGAAAGTTGGACATAGGAGGGTATGCAAAACAGAATGAGTTTATTTTAAATTTATTCCTATAAGTATTGCTAATCATGCATATAATGATATATTGTGCCAATTAATTTAAGAAAAAGTATATTTGTTTTCATGATAATATTAACTAAATGATTTGTTTATTATTTCTACAGAAAAAGAGAAGAGATATTCTCAATGATGGAGGATAAGAGTAAGCTGAAGGCAATCATTAAAGAGCAGAATGAACTAGGATAGAAAGTAGGTCAAAGGAGGGAATGCAAAACAGAATGAGTCTATTTTAAATTTATTCCTATAAGTAAAGCTAATCATGCATAGAATGATATATTGTACCAATTAATTTAAGAAATAGTATATTTGTTTTCATGATGATTTTTAACTAAATGATTTGTTTATTATTTCTGCAGAAAAAGAGAAGAGATATTCTCAATGATGGAGGATAGGAGTAAGCTGAAGACAATCATTAGAGAGCAGAATGAACTAGGATAGAAAGTTAGACAAAGGAGGGTATGCAAAATAGAATGAGTCTATTTTAAATTTATTCCTGTAAGAATTGATAATCATGCATAGAATGATATATTGTGCCTATTAATTTAAGAAATAGTAAATTTGTTTTCATGATGATTTTTAACTAAATAATTTGTTTATTATTTCTACAGAAAAAAAGAAGAGATATTCTCAATGATGGAGGATAAGAGTAAGCTGAAGGCAATCATTGGAGAACATAATCAATCAGGAGACAAAGTAGGTCAAAGGAGGGAATGCAAAAAAGAATGAGTCTATTTTAAATTTATTCCTATAAGTATTGCCAATCATGCAAAGAAAGATATATTGTGCCAATTAATTTAAGAAATAGTATATTTGTTTTCATGATCATTTTTAACTAATTGATTTGTTTATTATTTCTACAGAAAAAGAGAAGAGATATTCTCAATGATGGAGGATAATAGTAAGCTGAAGACAATCATTAGAGAGCAGAATGAACTAGGATAGAAAGTTGGACAAAGGAGGGTATGCAAAACAAAATGAGTCTATTTTAAATTTATTCCTATTAGTATTGCTAATCATGCATAGAATGATATATTGTGCCAATTAATTTACGAAATAGTATATTTGTTTTCATGATGATTTTTAACTAAATTATTTGTTTATTATTTCTACAGAAAAAGATAAGAGATATTCTCAATGATGGAGGATAAGAGTAAGCTGAAGGCAATCATTGGAGAACATAATCAATCAGGAGACAAAGTAGGCCAAAGGAGGGAATGCAAAACAGAATGAGTCTATTTTAAATTTATTCCTATAAGTATTGCTAATCATGCATAGAATGATATATTGTGCCAATTAATTTAAGAAATAATATATTCCTCTTCATGATGATTTTTAACTAAATGATTTGTTTATAATTTTTACAGAAAAAGAGAAGAGATATTCTCAATGATGGACGATAAGTGTAACCTGAAGACAATCATTAGAGAGCAGAATGAACTAGGATAGAAAGTTGGACAAAGGAGGGTATGCAAAACAGAATGAGTTTATTTTAAATTTATTCCTATAAGTAATGCTAATCATGCATAGAATGATAAATTGTCCAATTAATTTAAGAAATAGTATATTTGTTTTCATGATGATTTTTTTACTAAATGATTTGTTTATTATTTCTACAGAAAAAGAGAAGAGATATTCTCAATGATGGAGGATACGAGTAAGCTGAAGACAATCATTAGAGAGCAGTATGAACTAGGATAGAAAGTTGGACAAAGGAGGGTATGCAAAAAGAGTGAGTCTATTTTGAATTTATTCCTATAAGTATTGCTTATCATGCAAAGAATGATATATTGTGCCAATTAATTTAAGAAATAGTATAATTGTTTTGATGATGATTTTTAACTTAATGATTTGTTTATTATTTCTACAGAAAAAGTGAAGAGATATTCTACGAAACGAAGATAAGAGTAAGCTGAAGGCAATCATTGGAGAACATAATCAATCAGGAGACAAAGTAGGTCAAAGAAGGGAATGCTCAACAGAATGAGTCTATTTTAAATTTATTCCTATAAGTATTGCTAATCATGCTAAGAAAGATATATTGTGCCAATTAATTTAAGTAATAGTACATTTGTTTTCATGATGATTTTTTTTACTAAATGATTTGTTTATTATTTCTACAGAAAAAGAGAAGAGATATTCTCAATGATGGAGGATACGAGTAAGCTGAAGACAATCATTAGAGAGCAGAATGAACTAGGATAGAAAGTTGGACAAAGGAGGGTATGCAAAACAGAATGAGTCTATTTTAAATTTATTCCTATAAGTATTGCTAATCATGCATAGAATGATATATTGTGCCAATTAATTTAAGAAACAGTATATTTGTTTTCATGATGATTTTTGTCTGAAGGATTTGTTTATTATTCTACAGAAAAAGAGAAGAGATATTCTCAATGATGGTGGATAAGAGTAAGCTGAAGACAATCATTAGAGAGCAGAATGAACTAGGATAGAAAGTTGGACAAAGGAGGGTATGCAAAACAGAATGAGTCTATTTTAAATTTATTCCTATAAGTATTGCTAATCATGCATAGAATGATATATTGTGCCAATTAATTTAAGAAATAGTATATTTATTTTCATGATGATTTTTAACTAAATGATTTGTTTATTATTTCTACAGAATAAGAGAAGAGATATTCTCAATGATGGAGGATAAGAGTAAGCTGAAGGCAATCATTGGAGAACATAATCAATCAGGAGACAAAGTAGGTCAAAGGAAGGAATGCAAAACAGAATGAGTCTATTTTAAATTTATTCCTATAAGTATTGCTAATTATGCATTGAATAATATATATACGTCAATTAATTTAAGAAATAGTATATTTGTTTTCAAAATGATTTTTAACTAAATGATTTGTTTTTTATTTCTACAGAGAAAGAGAAGAGATATTCTCAATGATGGAGGATAAGAGTAAGCTGAAGACAATCATTAGAAAGCAGAATGAACTAGGATAGAAAGTTGGACAAAGGAGGGTACACAAACAGAATGAGTCTATTTTAAATTTATTACTATAAGTCTTGCTAATCATGCATAGAATGATATATTGTGCCAATTAATTTAAGAAATAGTATATTTGTTGTCAAGATGATTTTTTTACTAAATGATTTGTTTATTATTTCTACAGAAGAAGAGAAGATATAATCTCAATGATGGAGGATATGAGTAAGCTGAAGACAATCATTAGAGATCAGAATGAAGTAGGATAGAAAGTTGGACAAAGGAGGGTATGCAAAACAGAATGAGTCTATTTTAAATTTATTCCTATAAGCATTGGTAATCATGCATAGAATGATATATTGTGCCAATTAATTTAAGAAATAGTATATTTGTTTTAATGATGATTTTTAACTAAATGATTTGTTTATTATTTCTACAGAAAAAGAGAAGAGATATTCTCAATGATGGAGGATAAGAGTAAGCTGAAGACAATCATTAGAGAGCAGAATGAACTAGGATAGAAAGTTGGACAAAGGAGGGTATGCAAAACAGAATGAGTCTATTTAAATTTATTCCTATAAGTATTGCTAATCATGCATAGAATGATATATTGTGCGAATTAATTTATGAAATAGTATATTTGTTTTCATGATGTTTTTTAACTAAATCATTTGTTTATTATTTCTACAGAAAGAGAGAAGAGATATTCTCAATGATGGAGGGTAAGAGTAAGCTGAAGACAATCATTAGAGAGCAGAATGAACTAGTATAGAAAGTTGGACAAAGGAGGGTATGCAAAAAAGAATGAGGTTATTTTAAATTTATTCCTTTAAGTATTGCTAATCATGCATAGAATAATATATATACGTCAATTAATTTAAGAAATAGTATATTTGTTTTCATGATGATTTTTAACTAAATGATTTGTTTATTATTTCTACAGAGAAAGAGAAGAGATATTCTCAATGATGGAGGATAAGAGTAAGCTGAAGACAATCATTAGAAAGCAGAATGAACTAGGATGGAAAGTTGGACAAAGGAGGGTACGCAAAACAGAATGAGTCTATTTTAAATTTATTCCTATAAGTATTGCTAATCATGCATAGAATGATATATTGTGCCAATTAATTTAAGAAATAGTATATTTGTTGTCAAGTTGATTTTTTTACTAAATGATTTGTTTATTATTTCTACAGAAGAAGAGAAGATATAATCTCAATGATGGAGGATATGAGTAAGCTGAAGACAATCATTAGAGAGCAGAATGAACTAGGATAGGAAGTTGGACAAAGGAGGGTATGCAAAACAGAATGAGTCTATTTTAAATTTATTCCTATAAGTATTGCTAATCATGCATAGAATGATATATTGTGCCAATTAATTTAAGAAATAGTATAATTGTTTTGATGATGATTTTTAACTAAATGATTTGTATATTATTTCTACAGAAAAAGAGATGAGATATTCTCAATGATGGAGGATAAGAGTAAGCTGAAGACAATCATTAGAGAGCAGAATGAACTAGGATAGAAAGTTGGACAAAGGAGGGTATCATAACAGAATGAGTCTATTTTAAATTTATTCCTATAAGTATTGCTAATCATGCATAGAATGATATATTGTGCCAATTAATTTAAAAAATAGTATATTTGTTTTCATGATGATTTTTAACTAAATGATTTGTTTATTATTTCTACAGAAAAAGAGAAGAGATATTCTCAATGATGGAGGATAAGAGTAAGTTGAAGGCAATCATTGGAGAACATAATCATTCAGGAGACAAAGTAGGTCAAAGGAGGGAATGCAAAACAGAATGAGTCTATTTTAAATTTATTTCTATAAGTATTGCTAATCATGCATAGAATGATATATTGTGCCAATTAATTTAAGAAATAGTATATTTGTTTTCATGATGATTTTTGTCTGAATGATTTGTTTATTATTCTACAGAAAAAGAGAAGAGGTATTCTCAATGATGGTGGATAAGAGTAAGCTGAAGACAATCAGTAGAGAGCAGAATGAACTAGGATAGAAAGTTGGACAAAGGAGGGTATGCAAAACAGAATGAGTCTATTTTAAATTTATTCCTATAAGTATTTATAATCATGCATAGAATGATATATTGTGCCAATTAATTTAAGAAATAGTATATTTATTTTCATGATGATTTTTAACTAAATGATTTGTTAATTATTCTACAGAAAAAGAGTAGAGATATTCTCAATGATGGAGAATAAGAGTAAGCTGCAGACAATCATTAGAGTGCAGAATGAACTAGGATAGAAAGTTGGACTAAGGAGGGTATGCAAAACAGAATGAGTCTATTTGAAATTTATTCCTATAAGTATTGCTAATCATGCATAGAATGATATATTGTGCCAATTAATTAAGAAATAGTATATTTGTTTTCATGATGATTTTTAACTTAATGATTTGTTTATTATTTCTACAGAAAAAGAGAAGAGATATTCTCAATGATGGATGATAAGTGTAACCTGAAGACAATCATTAGAGAGCAGAATGAACTAGGATAGAAAGTTGGACAAAGGAGGGTATGCAAAACAGAATGAGTTTATTTTAAATTTATTCCTATAAGTAATGCTAATCATGCATAGAATGATAAATTGTGCCAATTAATTTAAGAAATAGTATAATTGTTTTGATGATGATTTTTAACTTAATGATTTGTTTATTATTTCTACAGAAAAGTGAAGAGATATTCTACGAAACGAAGATAAGAGTAAGCTGAAGGCAATCATTGGAGAACATAATCAATCAGGAGACAAAGTAGGTCAAAGAAGGGAATGCTCAACAGAATGAGTCTATTTTAAATTTATTCCTATAAGTATTGCTAATCATGCTAAGAAAGATATATTGTGCCAGTTAATTTAAGTAATAGTACATTTGTTTTCATGATGATTTTATTTACTAAATGATTTGTTTATTATTTCTACAGAAAAAGAGAAGAGATATTCTCAATGATGGAGGATACGAGTAAGCTGAAGACAATCATTAGAGAGCAGAATGAACTAGGATAGAAAGTTGGACAAAGGAGGGTATGCAAAACAGAATGAGTCTATTTTAAATTTATTCTTATAAGTATTGCTAATCATGCATAGAATGATATATTGTGCCAATTAATTTAAGAAATAGTATAATTGTTTTGATGATGATTTTTAACTAAATGATTTGTTTATTATTTCTACAGAAAAAGAGATGAGATATTCTCAATGATGGAGGATAAGAGTAAGCTGAAGACAATCATTAGAGAGCAGAATGAACTAGGATAGAAAGTTGGACAAAGGAGGGTATCATAACAGAATGAGTCTATTTTAAATTTATTCCTATAAGTATTGCTAATCATGCATAGAATGATATATTGTGCCAATTAATTTAAAAAATAGTATATTTGTTTTCATGATGATTTTTAACTAAATGATTTGTTTATTATTTCTACAGAAAAAGAGAAGAGATATTCTCAATGATGGAGGATAAGAGTAAGTTGAAGGCAATCATTGGAGAACATAATCAATCAGGAGACAAAGTAGGTCAAAGGAGGGAATGCAAAACAGAATGAGTCTATTTTAAATTTATTTCTATAAGTATTGCTAATCATGCATAGAAAGATATATTGTGCCAATTAATTAAAGAAATAGTATATTTGTTTTCATGATGATTTTTGTCTGAATGATTTGTTTATTATTCTACAGAAAAAGAGAAGAGATATTCTCAATGATGGTGGATAAGAGTAAGCTGAAGACAATCATTAGAGAGCAGAATGAACTAGGATAGAAAGTTGGACAAAGGAGGGTATGCAATACAGAATGAGTCTATTTTAAATTTATTCCTATAAGTATTGCTAATCATGCATAGAATGATATATTGTGCCAATTAATTTAAGAAATAGTATATTTATTTTCATGATGATTTTTAACTAAATGATTTGTTTATTATTTCTACAGAATAAGAGAAGAGATATTCTCAATGATGGAGGATAAGAGTAAGCTGAAGGCAATCATTGGAGAACATAATCAATCAGGAGACAAAGTAGGTCAAAGGAAGGAATGCAAAACAGAATGAGTCTATTTTAAATTTATTCCTATAAGTATTGCTAATTATGCATAGAATAATATATATACGTCAATTAATTTAAGAAATATTATATTTGTTTTCATGATGATTTTTAACTAAATGATTTGTTTATTATTTCTACAGAGAAAGAGAAGAGATATTCTCAATGATGGAGGATAAGAGTAAGCTGAAGACAATCATTAGAAAGCAGAATGAACTAGTATAGAAAGTTGGACAAAGGAGGGTATGCAAAAAAGAATGAGGTTATTTTAAATTTATTCCTTTAAGTATTGCTAATCATGCATAGAATAATATATATACGTCAATTAATTTAAGAAATAGTATATTTGTTTTCATGATGATTTTTAACTAAATGATTTGTTTATTATTTCTACAGAGAAAGAGAAGAGATATTCTCAATGATGGAGGATAAGAGTAAGCTGAAGACAATCATTAGAAAGCAAAATGAACTAGGATGGAAAGTTGGACAAAGGAGGGTACGCAAAACAGAATGAGTCTATTTTAAATTTATTCCTATAAGTATTGCTAATCATGCATAGAATGATATATTGTGCCAATTAATTTAAGAAATAGTATATTTGTTGTCAAGTTGATTTTTTTACTAAATGATTTGTTTATTATTTCTACAGAAGAAGAGAAGATATAATCTCAATGATGGAGGATATGAGTAAGCTGAAGACAAAAATTAGAGAGCAGAATGAACTAGGATAGGAAGTTGGACAAAGGAGGGTATGCAAAACAGAATGAGTCTATTTTAAATTTATTCCTATAAGTATTGCTAATCATGCATAGAATGATATATTGTGCCAATTAATTTAAGAAATAGTATAATTGTTTTGATGATGATTTTTAACTAAATGATTTGTTTATTATTTCTACAGAAAAAGATATGAGATATTCTCAATGATGGAGGATAAGAGTAAGCTGAAGACAATCATTAGAGAGCAGAATGAACTAGGATAGAAAGTTGGACAAAGGAGGGTATCATAACAGAATGAGTCTATTTTAAATTTATTCCTATAAGTATATCTAATCATGCATAGAATGATATATTGTGCCAATTAATTTAAAAAATAGTATATTTGTTTTCATGATGATTTTTAACTAAATGATTTGTTTATTATTTCTACAGAAAAAGAGAAGAGATATTCTCAATGATGGAGGATAAGAGTAAGTTGAAGGCAATCATTGGAGAACATAATCATTCAGGAGACAAAGTAGGTCAAAGGAGGGAATGCAAAACAGAATGAGTCTATTTTAAATTTATTTCTATAAGTATTGCTAATCATGCATAGAATGATATATTGTGCCAATTAATTTAAGAAATAGTATATTTGTTTTCATGATGATTTTTGTCTGAATGATTTGTTTATTATTCTACAGAAAAAGAGAAGAGATATTCTCAATGATGGTGGATAAGAGTAAGCTGAAGACAATCATTAGAGAGTAGAATGAACTAGGATAGAAAGTTGGACAAAGGAGGGTATGCAAAACAGAATGAGTCTATTTTAAATTTATTCCTATAAGTATTGCTAATCATGCATAGAATGATATATTGTGCCAATTAATTAAGAAATAGTGTATTTGTTTTCATGATGATTTTTAACTAAATGATTTGTTTATTATTTCTACAGGAAAAGAGAAGAGATATTCTCAATGATTGAGGATAAGAGTAAGCTAAAGACAATCATTAGAGAGCAGAATGAACTAGGATAGAAAGTTGGATAAAGGAGGGTATGCAAAACAGAATGCGTCTATTTTAAATTTATTCCTATAAGTATTGCTAATCATGCATAGAATGATATTTTGTGCCAATTAATTTAAGAAATAGTATATTTGTTTTCATGATGATTTTTTTACTAAATGATTTGTTTATTATTTCTACAGAAAAAGAGAAGAGATATTCTCAATGATGGCGGATAAGTGTAAGCTGAAGACAATCATTAGAGAGCAGAATGAACTAGGATAGAAAGTTGGACAAAGAAGGGTATGCAAAACAGAATGAGTCTATATTAAATTTATTCCTATAAGTATTGCTAATCATGCATAGAATGATATATTGTGCCAATTAATTAAGAAATAGTATATTTGTTTTCATGATGATTTTTAACTTAATGATTTGTTTATTATTTCTACAGAAAAAGAGAAGAGATAATCTCAATGATGGACGATAAGTGTAACCTGAAGACAATCATTAGAGAGCAGAATGAACTAGGATAGAAAGTTGGACAAAGGAGGGTATGCAAAACAGAATGAGTTTATTTTAAATTTATTCCTATAAGTATTGCTAATCATGCATAGAATGATATATTGTGCCAATTAATTTCTGAAATAGTATATTTGTTTTCATGATGATTTTTTTTACTAAATGATTTGTTTATTATTTCTACAGAAAAAGAGAAGAGGTATTCTCAATGATGGAGGATAAGAGTAAGCTGAAGGCAATCATTAGAGAGCAGAATGAACTAGGATAGAAAGTTGGACAAAGGAGGGTATGCAAAACAGAATGAGTTTATTTAAAATTAATTCCTATAAGTATTGCTAATCATGCATATAATGATATATTGTGCCAATTAATTTAAGAAATAGTATATTTGTTTTCATGATAATATTAACCAAATGATTTGTTTATTATTTCTACAGAAAAAGAGAAGAGATATTCTCAATGATGGAGGATAAGAGTAAGCTGAAGGCAATCATTAGAGAGCAGAATGAACTAGGATAGAAAGTTGGTCAAAGGAGGGAATGCAAAACAGAATGAGTCTATTTTAAATTTATTCCTATAAGTATTGCTAATCATGCATAGAATGATATATTGTGCCAATTAATTTAAGAAATAATATATTCCTCTTCATGATGATTTTTAACTAAATGATTTGTTTATAATTTCTACAGAAAAAGAGAAGAGATATTCTCAATGATGGAGGATAAGAGTAAGCTGAAGACCATCATTAGAGAGCAGAATGAAGTAGGATAGAAAGTTGGACAAAGGAGGGTATGCAAAACAGAATGAATCTATTTTAAATTTATTCCTATAAGTATTGCTAATCATGCATAGTATGATATATTGTGCCAATTAATTTAAGAAATAGTATATTTGTTTTCATGATGATTTTTAACTTAATTATTTGTTTATCATATCTACAGAAAAAGAGAAGAGATATTCTGAATGATGGAGGATACGAGTAAGCTGAAGGCAATCATTAGAGAGCAGAATGAACTAGGATAGAAAGTTGGACAAAGGATGGTATCAAAACAGAATGAGTCTATTTTAAATTTATTCATGTAAGTATTGCTAATCATGCATAGAATGATATAATGTGACAACTAATTTAAGAAATAGTATATTTGTTTTCATGATGATTTTTAACTAAACGATTTGTTTATTATTTCTACAGAAAAAGAGAAGAGATATTCCTAATGATGGAGGATAAGTGTAAGCTGAAGACAATCATTAGAGAGCAGAATGAACTAGGATAGAAAGTTGGAGAAAGAAGGGTATGCAAAACAGAATGAGTCTATATTAAATTTATTCCTATAAGTATTGCTAATCATGCATAGAATGATATATTGTGCCAATTAATTAAGAAATAGTATATTTGTTTTCATGATGATTTTTAACTTAATGATTTGTTTATTATTTCTACAGAAAAAGAGAAGAGATATTCTCAATGATGGACGATAAGTGTAACCTGAAGACAATCATTAGAGAGCAGAATGAACTAGGATAGAAAGTTGGACAAAGGAGGGTATGCAAAACAGAATGAGTTTATTTTAAATTTATTCCTATAAGTATTGCTAATCATGCATAGAATGATATATTGTGCCAATTAATTTAAGAAATAGTATATTTGTTTTCATGATGATTTTTTTTACTAAATGATTTGTTTATTATTTCTACAGAAAAAGAGAAGAGATATTCTCAATGATGGAGGATAAGAGTAAGCTGAAGGCAATCATTAGAGAGCAGAATGAACTAGGATAGAAAGTTGGACAAAGGAGGGTATGCAAAACAGAATGAGTTTATTTTAAATTTATTCCTATAAGTATTGCTAATCATGCATATAATGATATATTGTGCCAATTAATTTAAGAAAAAGTATATTTGTTTTCATGATAATATTAACTAAATGATTTGTTTATTATTTCTACAGAAAAAGAGAAGAGATATTCTCAATGATGGAGGATAAGAGTAAGCTGAAGGCAATCATTAAAGAGCAGAATGAACTAGGATAGAAAGTAGGTCAAAGGAGGGAATGCAAAACAGAATGAGTCTATTTTAAATTTATTCCTATAAGTAAAGCTAATCATGCATAGAATGATATATTGTACCAATTAATTTAAGAAATAGTATATTTGTTTTCATGATGATTTTTAACTAAATGATTTGTTTATTATTTCTGCAGAAAAAGAGAAGAGATATTCTCAATGATGGAGGATAGGAGTAAGCTGAAGACAATCATTAGAGAGCAGAATGAACTAGGATAGAAAGTTAGACAAAGGAGGGTATGCAAAATAGAATGAGTCTATTTTAAATTTATTCCTGTAAGAATTGATAATCATGCATAGAATGATATATTGTGCCTATTAATTTAAGAAATAGTAAATTTGTTTTCATGATGATTTTTAACTAAATAATTTGTTTATTATTTCTACAGAAAAAAAGAAGAGATATTCTCAATGATGGAGGATAAGAGTAAGCTGAAGGCAATCATTGGAGAACATAATCAATCAGGAGACAAAGTAGGTCAAAGGAGGGAATGCAAAAAAGAATGAGTCTATTTTAAATTTATTCCTATAAGTATTGCCAATCATGCAAAGAAAGATATATTGTGCCAATTAATTTAAGAAATAGTATATTTGTTTTCATGATCATTTTTAACTAATTGATTTGTTTATTATTTCTACAGAAAAAGAGAAGAGATATTCTCAATGATGGAGGATAATAGTAAGCTGAAGACAATCATTAGAGAGCAGAATGAACTAGGATAGAAAGTTGGACAAAGGAGGGTATGCAAAACAAAATGAGTCTATTTTAAATTTATTCCTATTAGTATTGCTAATCATGCATAGAATGATATATTGTGCCAATTAATTTACGAAATAGTATATTTGTTTTCATGATGATTTTTAACTAAATTATTTGTTTATTATTTCTACAGAAAAAGATAAGAGATATTCTCAATGATGGAGGATAAGAGTAAGCTGAAGGCAATCATTGGAGAACATAATCAATCAGGAGACAAAGTAGGCCAAAGGAGGGAATGCAAAACAGAATGAGTCTATTTTAAATTTATTCCTATAAGTATTGCTAATCATGCATAGAATGATATATTGTGCCAATTAATTTAAGAAATAATATATTCCTCTTCATGATGATTTTTAACTAAATGATTTGTTTATAATTTTTACAGAAAAAGAGAAGAGATATTCTCAATGATGGACGATAAGTGTAACCTGAAGACAATCATTAGAGAGCAGAATGAACTAGGATAGAAAGTTGGACAAAGGAGGGTATGCAAAACAGAATGAGTTTATTTTAAATTTATTCCTATAAGTAATGCTAATCATGCATAGAATGATAAATTGTCCAATTAATTTAAGAAATAGTATATTTGTTTTCATGATGATTTTTTTACTAAATGATTTGTTTATTATTTCTACAGAAAAAGAGAAGAGATATTCTCAATGATGGAGGATACGAGTAAGCTGAAGACAATCATTAGAGAGCAGTATGAACTAGGATAGAAAGTTGGACAAAGGAGGGTATGCAAAAAGAGTGAGTCTATTTTGAATTTATTCCTATAAGTATTGCTTATCATGCAAAGAATGATATATTGTGCCAATTAATTTAAGAAATAGTATAATTGTTTTGATGATGATTTTTAACTTAATGATTTGTTTATTATTTCTACAGAAAAAGTGAAGAGATATTCTACGAAACGAAGATAAGAGTAAGCTGAAGGCAATCATTGGAGAACATAATCAATCAGGAGACAAAGTAGGTCAAAGAAGGGAATGCTCAACAGAATGAGTCTATTTTAAATTTATTCCTATAAGTATTGCTAATCATGCTAAGAAAGATATATTGTGCCAATTAATTTAAGTAATAGTACATTTGTTTTCATGATGATTTTTTTTACTAAATGATTTGTTTATTATTTCTACAGAAAAAGAGAAGAGATATTCTCAATGATGGAGGATACGAGTAAGCTGAAGACAATCAATAGAGAGCAGAATGAACTAGGATAGAAAGTTGGACAAAGGAGGGTATGCAAAACAGAATGAGTCTATTTTAAATTTATTCCTATAAGTATTGCTAATCATGCATAGAATGATATATTGTGCCAATTAATTTAAGAAACAGTATATTTGTTTTCATGATGATTTTTGTCTGAAGGATTTGTTTATTATTCTACAGAAAAAGAGAAGAGATATTCTCAATGATGGTGGATAAGAGTAAGCTGAAGACAATCATTAGAGAGCAGAATGAACTAGGATAGAAAGTTGGACAAAGGAGGGTATGCAAAACAGAATGAGTCTATTTTAAATTTATTCCTATAAGTATTGCTAATCATGCATAGAATGATATATTGTGCCAATTAATTTAAGAAATAGTATATTTATTTTCATGATGATTTTTAACTAAATGATTTGTTTATTATTTCTACAGAATAAGAGAAGAGATATTCTCAATGATGGAGGATAAGAGTAAGCTGAAGGCAATCATTGGAGAACATAATCAATCAGGAGACAAAGTAGGTCAAAGGAAGGAATGCAAAACAGAATGAGTCTATTTTAAATTTATTCCTATAAGTATTGCTAATTATGCATAGAATAATATATATACGTCAATTAATTTAAGAAATAGTATATTTGTTTTCAAAATGATTTTTAACTAAATGATTTGTTTTTTATTTCTACAGAGAAAGAGAAGAGATATTCTCAATGATGGAGGATAAGAGTAAGCTGAAGACAATCATTAGAAAGCAGAATGAACTAGGATAGAAAGTTGGACAAAGGAGGGTACACAAACAGAATGAGTCTATTTTAAATTTATTACTATAAGTCTTGCTAATCATGCATAGAATGATATATTGTGCCAATTAATTTAAGAAATAGTATATTTGTTGTCAAGATGATTTTTTTACTAAATGATTTGTTTATTATTTCTACAGAAGAAGAGAAGATATAATCTCAATGATGGAGGATATGAGTAAGCTGAAGACAATCATTAGAGATCAGAATGAAGTAGGATAGAAAGTTGGACAAAGGAGGGTATGCAAAACAGAATGAGTCTATTTTAAATTTATTCCTATAAGCATTGGTAATCATGCATAGAATGATATATTGTGCCAATTAATTTAAGAAATAGTATATTTTTTTTCATGATGATTTTTAACTAAATGATTTGTTTATTATTTCTACAGAAAAAGAGAAGAGATATTCTCAATGATGGAGGATAAGAGTAAGCTGAAGACAATCAGTAGAGAGCAGCATGAAGTAGGATAGAAAGTTGAACAAAGGAGGGTATGCAAAACAGAATAAGTCTATTTTAAATTTATTCCTATAAGTATTGCTAATCATGCATAGAATGATATATTGTGCCAATTAATTTAAGAAATAGTATATTTGTTTTAATGATGATTTTTAACTAAATGATTTGTTTATTATTTCTACAGAAAAAGAGAAGAGATATTCTCAATGATGGAGGATAAGAGTAAGCTGAAGACAATCATTAGAGAGCAGAATGAACTAGGATAGAAAGTTGGACAAAGGAGGGTATGCAAAACAGAATGAGTCTATTTAAATTTATTCCTATAAGTATTGCTAATCATGCATAGAATGATATATTGTGCGAATTAATTTATGAAATAGTATATTTGTTTTCATGATGTTTTTTAACTAAATCATTTGTTTATTATTTCTACAGAAAGAGAGAAGAGATATTCTCAATGATGGAGGGTAAGAGTAAGCTGAAGACAATCATTAGAGAGCAGAATGAACTAGTATAGAAAGTTGGACAAAGGAGGGTATGCAAAAAAGAATGAGGTTATTTTAAATTTATTCCTTTAAGTATTGCTAATCATGCATAGAATAATATATATACGTCAATTAATTTAAGAAATAGTATATTTGTTTTCATGATGATTTTTAACTAAATGATTTGTTTATTATTTCTACAGAGAAAGAGAAGAGATATTCTCAATGATGGAGGATAAGAGTAAGCTGAAGACAATCATTAGAAAGCAGAATGAACTAGGATGGAAAGTTGGACAAAGGAGGGTACGCAAAACAGAATGAGTCTATTTTAAATTTATTCCTATAAGTATTGCTAATCATGCATAGAATGATATATTGTGCCAATTAATTTAAGAAATAGTATATTTGTTGTCAAGTTGATTTTTTTACTAAATGATTTGTTTATTATTTCTACAGAAGAAGAGAAGATATAATCTCAATGATGGAGGATATGAGTAAGCTGAAGACAATCATTAGAGAGCAGAATGAACTAGGATAGGAAGTTGGACAAAGGAGGGTATGCAAAACAGAATGAGTCTATTTTAAATTTATTCCTATAAGTATTGCTAATCATGCATAGAATGATATATTGTGCCAATTAATTTAAGAAATAGTATAATTGTTTTGATGATGATTTTTAACTAAATGATTTGTTTATTATTTCTACAGAAAAAGAGATGAGATATTCTCAATGATGGAGGATAAGAGTAAGCTGAAGACAATCATTAGAGAGCAGAATGAACTAGGATAGAAAGTTGGACAAAGGAGGGTATCATAACAGAATGAGTCTATTTTAAATTTATTCCTATAAGTATTGCTAATCATGCATAGAATGATATATTGTGCCAATTAATTTAAAAAATAGTATATTTGTTTTCATGATGATTTTTAACTAAATGATTTGTTTATTATTTCTACAGAAAAAGAGAAGAGATATTCTCAATGATGGAGGATAAGAGTAAGTTGAAGGCAATCATTGGAGAACATAATCATTCAGGAGACAAAGTAGGTCAAAGGAGGGAATGCAAAACAGAATGAGTCTATTTTAAATTTATTTCTATAAGTATTGCTAATCATGCATAGAATGATATATTGTGCCAATTAATTTAAGAAATAGTATATTTGTTTTCATGATGATTTTTGTCTTAATGATTTGTATATTATTCTACAGAAAAAGAGAAGAGGTATTCTCAATGATGGTGGATAAGAGTAAGCTGAAGACAATCAGTAGAGAGCAGAATGAACTAGGATAGAAAGTTGGACAAAGGAGGGTATGCAAAACAGAATGAGTCTATTTTAAATTTATTCCTATAAGTATTTATAATCATGCATAGAATGATATATTGTGCCAATTAATTTAAGAAATAGTATATTTATTTTCATGATGATTTTTAACTAAATGATTTGTTAATTATTCTACAGAAAAAGAGTAGAGATATTCTCAATGATGGAGAATAAGAGTAAGCTGCAGACAATCATTAGAGTGCAGAATGAACTAGGATAGAAAGTTGGACTAAGGAGGGTATGCAAAACAGAATGAGTCTATTTGAAATTTATTCCTATAAGTATTGCTAATCATGCATAGAATGATATATTGTGCCAATTAATTAAGAAATAGTATATTTGTTTTCATGATGATTTTTAACTTAATGATTTGTTTATTATTTCTACAGAAAAAGAGAAGAGATATTCTCAATGATGGATGATAAGTGTAACCTGAAGACAATCATTAGAGAGCAGAATGAACTAGGATAGAAAGTTGGACAAAGGAGGGTATGCAAAACAGAATGAGTTTATTTTAAATTTATTCCTATAAGTAATGCTAATCATGCATAGAATGATAAATTGTGCCAATTAATTTAAGAAATAGTATAATTGTTTTGATGATGATTTTTAACTTAATGATTTGTTTATTATTTCTACAGAAAAGTGAAGAGATATTCTACGAAACGAAGATAAGAGTAAGCTGAAGGCAATCATTGGAGAACATAATCAATCAGGAGACAAAGTAGGTCAAAGAAGGGAATGCTCAACAGAATGAGTCTATTTTAAATTTATTCCTATAAGTATTGCTAATCATGCTAAGAAAGATATATTGTGCCAGTTAATTTAAGTAATAGTACATTTGTTTTCATGATGATTTTATTTACTAAATGATTTGTTTATTATTTCTACAGAAAAAGAGAAGAGATATTCTCAATGATGGAGGATACGAGTAAGCTGAAGACAATCATTAGAGAGCAGAATGAACTAGGATAGAAAGTTGGACAAAGGAGGGTATGCAAAACAGAATGAGTCTATTTTAAATTTATTCTTATAAGTATTGCTAATCATGCATAGAATGATATATTGTGCCAATTAATTTAAGAAATAGTATAATTGTTTTGATGATGATTTTTAACTAAATGATTTGTTTATTATTTCTACAGAAAAAGAGATGAGATATTCTCAATGATGGAGGATAAGAGTAAGCTGAAGACAATCATTAGAGAGCAGAATGAACTAGGATAGAAAGTTGGACAAAGGAGGGTATCATAACAGAATGAGTCTATTTTAAATTTATTCCTATAAGTATTGCTAATCATGCATAGAATGATATATTGTGCCAATTAATTTAAAAAATAGTATATTTGTTTTCATGATGATTTTTAACTAAATGATTTGTTTATTATTTCTACAGAAAAAGAGAAGAGATATTCTCAATGATGGAGGATAAGAGTAAGTTGAAGGCAATCATTGGAGAACATAATCAATCAGGAGACAAAGTAGGTCAAAGGAGGGAATGCAAAACAGAATGAGTCTATTTTAAATTTATTTCTATAAGTATTGCTAATCATGCATAGAAAGATATATTGTGCCAATTAATTAAAGAAATAGTATATTTGTTTTCATGATGATTTTTGTCTGAATGATTTGTTTATTATTCTACAGAAAAAGAGAAGAGATATTCTCAATGATGGTGGATAAGAGTAAGCTGAAGACAATCATTAGAGAGCAGAATGAACTAGGATAGAAAGTTGGACAAAGGAGGGTATGCAATACAGAATGAGTCTATTTTAAATTTATTCCTATAAGTATTGCTAATCATGCATAGAATGATATATTGTGCCAATTAATTTAAGAAATAGTATATTTATTTTCATGATGATTTTTAACTAAATGATTTGTTTATTATTTCTACAGAATAAGAGAAGAGATATTCTCAATGATGGAGGATAAGAGTAAGCTGAAGGCAATCATTGGAGAACATAATCAATCAGGAGACAAAGTAGGTCAAAGGAAGGAATGCAAAACAGAATGAGTCTATTTTAAATTTATTCCTATAAGTATTGCTAATTATGCATAGAATAATATATATACGTCAATTAATTTAAGAAATATTATATTTGTTTTCATGATGATTTTTAACTAAATGATTTGTTTATTATTTCTACAGAGAAAGAGAAGAGATATTCTCAATGATGGAGGATAAGAGTAAGCTGAAGACAATCATTAGAAAGCAGAATGAACTAGTATAGAAAGTTGGACAAAGGAGGGTATGCAAAAAAGAATGAGGTTATTTTAAATTTATTCCTTTAAGTATTGCTAATCATGCATAGAATAATATATATACGTCAATTAATTTAAGAAATAGTATATTTGTTTTCATGATGATTTTTAACTAAATGATTTGTTTATTATTTCTACAGAGAAAGAGAAGAGATATTCTCAATGATGGAGGATAAGAGTAAGCTGAAGACAATCATTAGAAAGCAAAATGAACTAGGATGGAAAGTTGGACAAAGGAGGGTACGCAAAACAGAATGAGTCTATTTTAAATTTATTCCTATAAGTATTGCTAATCATGCATAGAATGATATATTGTGCCAATTAATTTAAGAAATAGTATATTTGTTGTCAAGTTGATTTTTTTACTAAATGATTTGTTTATTATTTCTACAGAAGAAGAGAAGATATAATCTCAATGATGGTGGATATGAGTAAGCTGAAGACAAAAATTAGAGAGCAGAATGAACTAGGATAGGAAGTTGGACAAAGGAGGGTATGCAAAACAGAATGAGTCTATTTTAAATTTATTCCTATAAGTATTGCTAATCATGCATAGAATGATATATTGTGCCAATTAATTTAAGAAATAGTATAATTGTTTTGATGATGATTTTTAACTAAATGATTTGTTTATTATTTCTACAGAAAAAGATATGAGATATTCTCAATGATGGAGGATAAGAGTAAGCTGAAGACAATCATTAGAGAGCAGAATGAACTAGGATAGAAAGTTGGACAAAGGAGGGTATCATAACAGAATGAGTCTATTTTAAATTTATTCCTATAAGTATATCTAATCATGCATAGAATGATATATTGTGCCAATTAATTTAAAAAATAGTATATTTGTTTTCATGATGATTTTTAACTAAATGATTTGTTTATTATTTCTACAGAAAAAGAGAAGAGATATTCTCAATGATGGAGGATAAGAGTAAGTTGAAGGCAATCATTGGAGAACATAATCATTCAGGAGACAAAGTAGGTCAAAGGAGGGAATGCAAAACAGAATGAGTCTATTTTAAATTTATTTCTATAAGTATTGCTAATCATGCATAGAATGATATATTGTGCCAATTAATTTAAGAAATAGTATATTTGTTTTCATGATGATTTTTGTCTGAATGATTTGTTTATTATTCTACAGAAAAAGAGAAGAGATATTCTCAATGATGGTGGATAAGAGTAAGCTGAAGACAATCATTAGAGAGCAGAATGAACTAGGATAGAAAGTTGGACAAAGGAGGGTATGCAAAACAGAATGAGTCTATTTTAAATTTATTCCTATAAGTATTGCTAATCATGCATAGAATGATATATTGTGCCAATTAATTAAGAAATAGTGTATTTGTTTTCATGATGATTTTTAACTAAATGATTTGTTTATTATTTCTACAGGAAAAGAGAAGAGATATTCTCAATGATTGAGGATAAGAGTAAGCTAAAGACAATCATTAGAGAGCAGAATGAACTAGGATAGAAAGTTGGATAAAGGAGGGTATGCAAAACAGAATGCGTCTATTTTAAATTTATTCCTATAAGTATTGCTAATCATGCATAGAATGATATTTTGTGCCAATTAATTTAAGAAATAGTATATTTGTTTTCATGATGATTTTTTTACTAAATGATTTGTTTATTATTTCTACAGAAAAAGAGAAGAGATATTCTCAATGATGGCGGATAAGTGTAAGCTGAAGACAATCATTAGAGAGCAGAATGAACTAGGATAGAAAGTTGGACAAAGAAGGGTATGCAAAACAGAATGAGTCTATATTAAATTTATTCCTATAAGTATTGCTAATCATGCATAGAATGATATATTGTGCCAATTAATTAAGAAATAGTATATTTGTTTTCATGATGATTTTTAACTTAATGATTTGTTTATTATTTCTACAGAAAAAGAGAAGAGATAATCTCAATGATGGACGATAAGTGTAACCTGAAGACAATCATTAGAGAGCAGAATGAACTAGGATAGAAAGTTGGACAAAGGAGGGTATGCAAAACAGAATGAGTTTATTTTAAATTTATTCCTATAAGTATTGCTAATCATGCATAGAATGATATATTGTGCCAATTAATTTCTGAAATAGTATATTTGTTTTCATGATGATTTTTTTTACTAAATGATTTGTTTATTATTTCTACAGAAAAAGAGAAGAGGTATTCTCAATGATGGAGGATAAGAGTAAGCTGAAGGCAATCATTAGAGAGCAGAATGAACTAGGATAGAATGTTGGACAAAGGAGGGTATGCAAAACAGAATGAGTTTATTTAAAATTAATTCCTATAAGTATTGCTAATCATGCATATAATGATATATTGTGCCAATTAATTTAAGAAATAGTATATTTGTTTTCATGATAATATTAACCAAATGATTTGTTTATTATTTCTACAGAAAAAGAGAAGAGATATTCTCAATGATGGAGGATAAGAGTAAGCTGAAGGCAATCATTAGAGAGCAGAATGAACTAGGATAGAAAGTTGGTCAAAGGAGGGAATGCAAAACAGAATGAGTCTATTTTAAATTTATTCCTATAAGTATTGCTAATCATGCATAGAATGATATATTGTGCCAATTAATTTAAGAAATAATATATTCCTCTTCATGATGATTTTTAACTAAATGATTTGTTTATAATTTCTACAGAAAAAGAGAAGAGATATTCTCAATGATGGAGGATAAGAGTAAGCTGAAGACCATCATTAGAGAGCAGAATGAAGTAGGATAGAAAGTTGGACAAAGGAGGGTATGCAAAACAGAATGAATCTATTTTAAATTTATTCCTATAAGTATTGCTAATCATGCATAGTATGATATATTGTGCCAATTAATTTAAGAAATAGTATATTTGTTTTCATGATGATTTTTAACTTAATGATTTGTTTATCATATCTACAGAAAAAGAGAAGAGATATTCTGAATGATGGAGGATACGAGTAAGCTGAAGGCAATCATTAGAGAGCAGAATGAACTAGGATAGAAAGTTGGACAAAGGATGGTATCAAAACAGAATGAGTCTATTTTAAATTTATTCATGTAAGTATTGCTAATCATGCATAGAATGATATAATGTGACAACTAATTTAAGAAATAGTATATTTGTTTTCATGATGATTTTTAACTAAACGATTTGTTTATTATTTCTACAGAAAAAGAGAAGAGATATTCTCAATGATGGAGGATAAGTGTAAGCTGAAGACAATCATTAGAGAGCAGAATGAACTAGGATAGAAAGTTGGAGAAAGAAGGGTATGCAAAACAGAATGAGTCTATATTAAATTTATTCCTATAAGTATTTATAATCATGCATAGAATGATATAATGTGACAACTAATTTAAGAAATAGTATATTTGTTTTCATGATGATTTTTAACTAAACGATTTGTTTATTATTTCTACAGAAAAAGAGAAGAGATATTCTCAATGATGGAGAATAAGTGTAAGCTGAAGACAATCATTAGAGAGCAGAATTAACTAGGATAGAAAGTTGGACAAAGGAGGGTATGCAAAACAGAATGAGTCTATATTAAATTTATTCCTATAAGTATTGCTAATCATGCATAGAATGATATATTGTCCCAATTAATTAAGAAATAGTGTATTTGTTTTCATGATGATTTTTAACTTAATGATTTGTTTTTTATTTCTACAGAAAAAGAGAAGAGATATTCTCAATGATGGACGATAAGTGTAACCTGAAGACAATCATTAGAGAGCAGAATGAACTAGGATAGAAAGTTGGACAAAGGAGGGTATGCAAAACAGAATGAGTTTATTTTAAATTTATTCCTATAAGTAATACTAATCATGCATAGAATGATAAATTGTGCCAATTAATTTAAGAAATAGTATAATTGTTTTGATGATGATTTTTAACTTAATGATTTGTTTATTATTTCTACAGAAAAAGTGAAGAGATATTCTACGAAACGAAGATAAGAGTAAGCTGAAGGCAATCATTGGAGAACATAATCAATCAGGAGACAAAGTTGGTCAAAGAAGGGAATGCTCAACAGAATGAGTCTATTTTAAATTTATTCCTATAAGTATTGCTAATCATGCTAAGAAAGATATATTGTGCCAATTAATTTAAGTAATAGTACATTTGTTTTCATGATGATTTTATTTACTAAATGATTTGTTTATTATTTCTACAGAAAAAGAGAAGAGATATTCTCAATGATGGAGGATACGAGTAAGCTGAAGACAATCATTAGAGAGCAGAATGAACTAGGATAGAAAGTTGGACAAAGAAGGGTATGCAAAACAGAATGAGTCTATTTTAAATTTATTCCTATAAGTATTGCTAATCATGCATAGAATGATATAATGTGACAACTAATTTAAGAAATAGTATATTTGTTTTCATGATGATTTTTAACTAAACGATTTGTTTATTATTTCTACAGAAAAAGAGAAGAGATATTCTCAATGATGGAGGATAAGTGTAAGCTGAAGACAATCATTAGAGAGCAGAATTAACTAGTATAGAAAGTTGGACAAAGGAGGGTATGCAAAACAGAATGAGTCTATATTAAATTTTTTCCTATAAGTATTGCTAATCATGCATAGAATGATATATTGTGCCAATTAATTAAGAAATAGTATATTTGTTTTCATGATGATTTTTTTTACTAAATGATTTGTTTATTATTTCTACAGAAAAAGAGAAGAGATATTCTCAATGATGGAGGATAAGAGTAAGCTGAAGACAATCATTAGAGAGCAGTATGAACTAGGATAGAAAGTTGGACAAAGGAGGGTATGCAAAACAGAGTGAGTCTATTTTGAATTTATTCCTATAAGTATTGCTTATCATGCAAAGAATGATATATTGTGCAAATTAATTTAAGAAATAGTATAATTGTTTTCATGATGATTTTTAACTTAATGATTTGTTTATCATTTCTACAGAAAAAGAGAAGAGATATTCTGAATGATGGAGGATACGAGTAAGCTGAAGACAATCATTAGAGAGCAGAATGAACTAGGATAGAAAGTTGGACAAAGGATGGTATCAAAACAGAATGAGTCTATTTTAAATTTATTCATATAAGTATTGCTAATCATGCATAGAATGATATATTGTGCCAATTAATTTAAGGAATAGTATATTTGTTTTCATGATGATTTTTAACTAAATGATTTGTTTATTATTTCTACAGAAAAAGATAAGAGATATTCTCAATGATGGAGGATAAGAGTAAGCTGAAGGCAATCATTGGATAACATAATCAATCAGGAGACAAAGTAGGCCAAAGGAGGGAATGCAAAACAGAATGAGTCTATTTTAAATTTATTCCTATAAGTATTGCTAATCATGCATAGAATGATATATTGTGCCAATTAATTTAAGAAATAATATATTCCTCTTCATGATGATTTTTAACTAAATGATTTGTTTATAATTTCTACAGAAAAAGAGAAGAGATATTCTCAATGATGGAGGATAAGAGTAAGCTGAAGACCATCATTAGAGAGCAGAATGAAGTAGGATATAAAGTTGGACAAAGGAGGGTATGCAAAACAGAATGAATCTATTTTAAATTTATTCCTATAAGTATTGCTAATCATGCATAGAATGATATATTGTGCCAATTAATTAAGAAATAGTATATTTGTTTTCATGATGATTTTTTTTACTAAATGATTTGTTTATTATTTCTACAGAAAAAGAGAAGAGATATTCTCAATGATGGAGGATAAGAGTAAGCTGAAGACAATCATTAGAGAGCAGTATGAACTAGGATAGAAAGTTGGACAAAGGAGGGTATGCAAAACAGAGTGAGTCTATTTTGAATTTATTCCTATAAGTATTGCTTATCATGCAAAGAATGATATATTGTGCAAATTAATTTAAGAAATAGTATAATTGTTTTCATGATGATTTTTAACTTAATGATTTGTTTATCATTTCTACAGAAAAAGAGAAGAGATATTCTGAATGATGGAGGATACGAGTAAGCTGAAGACAATCATTAGAGAGCAGAATGAACTAGGATAGAAAGTTGGACAAAGGATGGTATCAAAACAGAATGAGTCTATTTTAAATTTATTCATATAAGTATTGCTAATCATGCATAGAATGATATATTGTGCCAATTAATTTAAGGAATAGTATATTTGTTTTCATGATGATTTTTAACTAAATGATTTGTTTATTATTTCTACAGAAAAAGATAAGAGATATTCTCAATGATGGAGGATAAGAGTAAGCTGAAGGCAATCATTGGATAACATAATCAATCAGGAGACAAAGTAGGCCAAAGGAGGGAATGCAAAACAGAATGAGTCTATTTTAAATTTATTCCTATAAGTATTGCTAATCATGCATAGAATGATATATTGTGCCAATTAATTTAAGAAATAATATATTCCTCTTCATGATGATTTTTAACTAAATGATTTGTTTATAATTTCTACAGAAAAAGAGAAGAGATATTCTCAATGATGGAGGATAAGAGTAAGCTGAAGACCATCATTAGAGAGCAGAATGAAGTAGGATATAAAGTTGGACAAAGGAGGGTATGCAAAACAGAATGAATCTATTTTAAATTTATTCCTATAAGTATTGCTAATCATGCATAGTATGATATATTGTGCCAATTAATTTAAGAAATAGTATATTTGTTTTCATGATGATTTTTAACTTAATGATTTGTTTATCATATCTACAGAAAAAGAGAAGAGATATTCTGAATGATGGAGGATACGAGTAGGCTGAAGGCAATCATTAGAGAGCAGAATGAACTAGGATAGAAAGTTGGACAAAGGATGGTATCAAAGCAGAATGAGTCTATTTTAAATTTATTCCTATAAGTATTGCTAATCATGCATAGGATGATATATTGTGCCAATTAATTTAAGAAATAGTATAATTGTTTTGATGATGATTTTTAACTAAATGATTTGTTTATTATTTCTACAGAAAAAGAGATGAGATATTCTCAATGATGGAGGATAAGAGTAAGCTGAAGACAATCATTAGAAAGCAGATTGAACTAGGATAGAAAGTTGGACAAAGGAGGGTATCATAACAGAATGAGTCTATTTTAAATTTATTCCTATAAGTATTGCTAATCATGCATAGAATGATATATTGTGCCAATTAATTTAAAAAATAGTATATTTGTTTTCATGATGATTTTTAACTAATTGATTTGTTTATTATTTCTACAGAAAAAGAGAAGAGATATTCTCAATGATGGAGGATAAGAGTAAGTTGAAGGCAATCATTGGATAACATAATCAATCAGGAGACAAAGTAGGTCAAAGGAGGGAATGCAAAACAGAATGAGTCTATTTTTAATTTATTCCTATAAGTATTGCTAATCATGCATAGAATGATATATTGTGCCAATTAATTAAGAAATAGTGTATTTGTTTTCATGATGATTTTTAACTAAATGATTTGTTTATTATTTCTACAGAAAAAGAGAAGAGATATTCTCAATGATGGAGGATAAGTGTAAGCTGAAGAAAATCATTTGAGTGCAGAATGAACTAGGATAGAAAGTTGGACAAAGGAGGGTATGCAAAACAGAATGAGTCTATTTTTAATTTATTCCTATAAGTATTGCTAATCATGGATAGAATGATATATTGTGCCAACTAATTTAAGAAATAGTATATTTGTTTTCATGATGATTTTTAACTAAATGATTTGTTTATTATTTCTACAGAAAAAGAGAAGAGATATTCTCAATGATGGAGGATAAGAGTAAGTTGAAGGCAATCATTGGATAACATAATCAATCAGGAGACAAAGTAGGCCAAAGGAGGGAATGCAAAACAGAATGAGTCTATATTAAATTTATTCCTATAAGTATTGCTAATCATGCATAGAATGATATATTGTGCCAATTAATTTAAAAAATAGTACATTTGTTTTCATGATGATTTTTTTTACTAAATGATTTGTTTATTATTTCTACAGAAAAAGAGAAGAGATATTCTCAATGATGGAGGATACGAGTAAGCTGAAGACAATCATTAGAGAGCAGAATGAACTAGGATAGTAAGTTGGACAAAGGAGGGTATGCAAAACAGAGTGAGTCTATTTTGAATTTATTCCTATAAGTATTGCTAATCATGCATAGTATGATATATTGTGCTAATTAATTTAAGAAATAGTATATTTGTTTTCATGATGATTTTTAACTTAATGATTTGTTTATCATTTCTACAGAAAAAGAGAAGAGATATTCTGAATGATGGAGGATACGAGTAAGCTGAAGACAATCATTAGAGAGCAGAATGAACTAGGATAGAAAGTTGGACAAAGGATGGTATCAAAACAGAATGAGTCTATTTTAAATTTATTCATATAAGTATTGCTAATCATGCATAGAATGATATATTGTGCCAATTAATTTAAGGAATAGTATATTTGTTTTCATGATGATTTTTAACTAATTGATTTGTTTATTATTTCTACAGAAAAAGATAAGAGATATTCTCAATGATGGAGGATAAGAGTAAGCTGAAGGCAATCATTGGATAACATAATCAATCAGGAGACAAAGTAGGCCAAAGGAGGGAATGCAAAACAGAATGAGTCTATTTTAAATTTATTCCTATAAGTATTGCTAATCATGCATAGAATGATATATTGTGCCAATTAATTTAAGAAATAATATATTCCTCTTCATGATGATTTTTAACTAAATGATTTGTTTATAATTTCTACAGAAAAAGAGAAGAGATATTCTCAATGATGGAGGATAAGTGTAAGCTGAAGACCATCATTAGAGAGCAGAATGAAGTAGGATATAAAGTTGGACAAAGGAGGGTATGCAAAACAGAATGAATCTATTTTAAATTTATTCCTATAAGTATTGCTAATCATGCATAGTATGATATATTGTGCCAATTAATTTAAGAAATAGTATATTTGTTTTCATGATGATTTTTAACTTAATGATTTGTTTATCATATCTACAGAAAAAGAGAAGAGATATTCTGAATGATGGAGGATACGAGTAGGCTGAAGGCAATCATTAGAGAGCAGAATGAACTAGGATAGAAAGTTGGACAAAGGATGGTATCAAAGCAGAATGAGTCTATTTTAAATTTATTCCTATAAGTATTGCTAATCATGCATAGGATGATATATTGTGCCAATTAATTTAAGAAATAGTATAATTGTTTTGATGATGATTTTTAACTAAATGATTTGTTTATTATTTCTACAGAAAAAGAGATGAGATATTCTCAATGATGGAGGATAAGAGTAAGCTAAAGACAATCATTAGAGAGCAGAATGAACTAGGATAGAAAGTTGGATAAAGTAGGGTATGCAAAACAGTATGCGTCTATTTTAAATTTGTTCCTATAAGTATTGCTAATCATGCATAGAATGATATTTTGTGCCAATTAATTTAAGAAATAGTATATTTATTTTCATGATGATTTTTAACTAAATGATTTGTTAATTATTCTACAGAAAAAGAGTAGAGATATTCTCAATGATGGAGAATAAGACTAAGCTGAAGACAATCATTAGAGAGCAGAATGAACTAGGATAGAAAGTTGGACTAAGGAGGGTATGCAAAACAGAATGAGTCTATTTGAAATTTATTCCTATAAGTATTGCTAATCATGGATAGAATGATATATTGTGCCAACTAATTTAAGAAATAGTATATTTGTTTTCATGATGATTTTCAACTAAATGATTTGTTTATTATTTCTACAGAAAAAGAGAAGAGATATTCTCAATGATGGAGGATAAGTGTAAGCTGAAGAAAATCATTTGAGTGCAGAATGAACTAGGATAGAAAGTTGGACAAAGGAGGGTATGCAAAACAGAATGAGTCTATTTTTAATTTATTCCTATAAGTATTGCTAATCATGGATAGAATGATATATTGTGCCAACTAATTTATGAAATAGTATATTTGTTTTCATGATGATTTTTAACTAAATGATTTGTTTATTATTTCTACAGAAAAAGAGAAGAGATATTCTCAATGATGGAGGATAAGAGTAGGCTGAAGACAATCATTAGAGTGCAGAATGAACTAGGATAGAAAGTTTGACAAAGGAGGGTATGCAAAACAGAATGAGTCTATTTTAAATTTATTCCTATAAGTATTGCTAATCATGCATAGAATGATATATTGTGCCAATTAATTAAGAAATAGTGTATTTGTTTTCATGATGATTTTTAACTAAATGATTTGTTTATTATTTCTACAGAAAAAGAGAAGAGATATTCTCAATGATGGAGGATAAGAGTAAGCTAAAGACAATCATTAGAGAGCAGAATGAACTAGGATAGAAAGTTGGATAAAGTAGGGTATGCAAAACAGTATGCGTCTATTTTAAATTTGTTCCTATAAGTATTGCTAATCATGCATAGAATGATATTTTGTGCCAATTAATTTAAGAAATAGTATATTTGTTTTCATGATGATTTTTTTACTAAATGATTTATTATTATTTCTACAGAAAAAGAGAAGAGATATTCTCAATGATGGAGGATAAGTGTAAGCTGAAGACAATCATTAGAGAGCAGAATGAACTAGGATAGAAAGTTGGACAAAGAAGGGTATGCAAAACAGAATGAGTCTATTTTAAATTTCTTCCTATAAGTATTGCTAATCATGCATAGAATGATATAATGTGACAACTAATTTAAGAAATAGTATATTTGTTTACATGATGATTTTTAACTAAACGATTTGTTTATTATTTCTACAGAAAAAGAGAAGAGATATTCTCAATGATGGAGGATAAGTGTAAGCTGAAGACAATCATTAGAGAGCAGAATTAACTAGGATAGAAAGTTGGACAAAGGAGGGTATGCAAAACAGAATGAATCTATTTTAAATTTATTCCTATAAGTATTGCTAATCATGCATAGTATGATATATTGTGCCAATTAATTTAAGAAATAGTATATTTGTTTTCATGATGATTTTTAACTTAATGATTTGTTTATCATATCTACAGAAAAAGAGAAGAGATATTCTGAATGATGGAGGATACGAGTAGGCTGAAGGCAATCATTAGAGAGCAGAATGAACTAGGATAGAAAGTTGGACAAAGGATGGTATCAAAGCAGAATGAGTCTATTTTAAATTTATTCCTATAAGTATTGCTAATCATGCATAGGATGATATATTGTGCCAATTAATTTAAGAAATAGTATAATTGTTTTGATGATGATTTTTAACTAAATGATTTGTTTATTATTTCTACAGAAAAAGAGATGAGATATTCTCAATGATGGAGGATAAGAGTAAGCTGAAGACAATCATTAGAAAGCAGAATGAACTAGGATAGAAAGTTGGACAAAGGAGGGTATCATAACAGAATGAGTCTATTTTAAATTTATTCCTATAAGTATTGCTAATCATGCATAGAATGATATATTGTGCCAATTAATTTAAAAAATAGTATATTTGTTTTCATGATGATTTTTAACTAATTGATTTGTTTATTATTTCTACAGAAAAAGAGAAGAGATATTCTCAATGATGGAGGATAAGAGTAAGTTGAAGGCAATCATTGGATAACATAATCAATCAGGAGACAAAGTAGGTCAAAGGAGGGAATGCAAAACAGAATGAGTCTATTTTTAATTTATTCCTATAAGTATTGCTAATCATGCATAGAATGATATATTGTGCCAATTAATTAAGAAATAGTGTATTTGTTTTCATGATGATTTTTAACTAAATGATTTGTTTATTATTTCTTCAGAAAAAGAGAAGAGATATTCTCAATGATGGAGGATAAGTGTAAGCTGAAGACAATCATTAGAGAGCAGAATGAACTAGGATAGAAAGTTGGACAAAGAAGGGTATGCAAAACAGAATGAGTCTATTTTAAATTTATTCCTATAAGTATTGCTAATCATGCATAGAATGATATAATGTGACAACTAATTTAAGAAATAGTATATTTGTTTTCATGATGATTTTTAACTAAACGATTTGTTTATTATTTCTACAGAAAAAGAGAAGAGATATTCTCAATGATGGAGAATAAGTGTAAGCTGAAGACAATCATTAGTGAGCAGAATTAACTAGGATAGAAAGCTGGACAAAGGAGGGTATGCAAAACAGAATGAGTCTATATTAAATTTATTCCTATAAGTATTGCTAATCATGCATAGAATGATATATTGTGCCAATTAATTTAAGAAATAGTATATTTATTTTCATGATGATTTTTAACTAAATGATTTGTTAATTATTCTACAGAAAAAGAGTAGAGATATTCTCAATGATGGAGAATAAGAGTAAGCTGAAGACAATCATTAGAGAGCAGAATGAACTAGGATAGAAAGTTGGACTAAGGAGGGTATGCAAAACAGAATGAGTCTATTTGAAATTTATTCCTATAAGTATTGCTAATCATGGATAGAATGATATATTGTGCCAACTAATTTAAGAAATAGTATATTTGTTTTCATGATGATTTTCAACTAAATGATTTGTTTATTATTTCTACAGAAAAAGAGAAGAGATATTCTCAATGATGGAGGATAAGTGTAAGCTGAAGAAAATCATTTGAGTGCAGAATGAACTAGGATAGAAAGTTGGACAAAGGAGGGTATGCAAAACAGAATGAGTCTATTTTTAATTTATTCCTATAAGTATTGCTAATCATGGATAGAATGATATATTGTGCCAACTAATTTAAGAAATAGTATATTTGTTTTCATGATGATTTTTAACTAAATGATTTGTTTATTATTTCTACAGAAAAAGAGAAGAGATATTCTCAATGATGGAGGATAAGAGTAGGCTGAAGACAATCATTAGAGTGCAGAATGAACTAGGATAGAAAGTTTGACAAAGGAGGGTATGCAAAACAGAATGAGTCTATTTTAAATTTATTCCTATAAGTATTGCTAATCATGCATAGAATGATATATTGTGCCAATTAATTAAGAAATAGTGTATTTGTTTTCATGATGATTTTTAACTAAATGATTTGTTTATTATTTCTACAGAAAAAGAGAAGAGATATTCTCAATGATGGAGGATAAGAGTAAGCTAAAGACAATCATTAGAGAGCAGAATGAACTAGGATAGAAAGTTGGATAAAGTAGGGTATGCAAAACAGTATGCGTCTATTTTAAATTTGTTCCTATAAGTATTGCTAATCATGCATAGAATGATATTTTGTGCCAATTAATTTAAGAAATAGTATATTTGTTTTCATGATGATTTTTTTACTAAATGATTTGTTTATTATTTCTACAGAAAAAGAGAAGAGATATTCTCAATGATGGAGGATAAGTGTAAGCTGAAGACAATCATTAGAGAGCAGAATGAACTAGGATAGAAAGTTGGACAAAGAAGGGTATGCAAAACAGAATGAGTCTATTTTAAATTTCTTCCTATAAGTATTGCTAATCATGCATAGAATGATATAATGTGACAACTAATTTAAGAAATAGTATATTTGTTTTCATGATGATTTTTAACTAAACGATTTGTTTATTATTTCTACAGAAAAAGAGAAGAGATATTCTCAATGATGGAGGATAAGTGTAAGCTGAAGACAATCATTAGAGAGCAGAATTAACTAGGATAGAAAGTTGGACAAAGGAGGGTATGCAAAACAGAATGAGTCTATATTAAATTTATTCCTATAAGTATTGCTAATCATGCATAGAATGATATATTGTGCCAATTAATTAAGAAATAGTATATTTGTTTTCATGATGATTTTTAACTTAATGATTTGTTTATTATTTCTACAGAAAAAGAGAAGAGATATTCTCAATGATGGACGATAAGTGTAACCTGAAGACAATCATTAGAGAGCAGAATGAACTAGGATAGAAAGTTGGACAAAGGAGGGTATGCAAAACAGAATGAGTCTATTTTAAATTTATTCCTATAAGTATTGCTAATCATGCATAGAATGATATATTGTGCCAATTAATTTAAAAAATAGTATATTTGTATTCATGATCATTTTTAACTAAATGATTTGTTTATTATTTCTACAGAAAAAGAGAAGAGATATTCTCAATGACAGAGGATAAGAGTAAGCTGAAGGCAATCATTGGAGAACATAATCAATCAGGAGACAATGTAGGTCAAAGGATGGAATGCAAAACAGAATGAGTCTATATTAAATTTATTCCTAAAAGTATTGCTTATCATGCATAGAATGATATATTGTGCCAATTAATTTAAGAAATAGTATATTTGTTTTCATGATGATTTTTAACTAAATGATTTGTTTATTATTTCTATAGAAAAAGAGAAGAGATATTCTCAATGATGGAGGATAAGAGTAAGCTGAAGACAATCATTAGAGAGCAGATTGAACTAGGATACAAAGTTGGACAAAGGAGGGTATGCAAAACAGAGTGAGTCTATTTTGAATTTATTCCTATAAGTATTGCTTATCATGCAAAGAATGATATATTGTGCCAATTAATTTAAGAAATAGTATAATTGTTTTGATGATGATTTTTAACTTAATGATTTGTTTATTATTTCTACAGAAAAAGTGAAGAGATATTCTACGAAACGAAGATAAGAGTAAGCTGAAGGCAGTCATTGGAGAACATAATCAATCAGGAGACAAAGTAGGTCAAAGAAGGGAATGCTCAACAGAATGAGTCTATTTTAAATTTATTCCTATAAGTATTGCTAATCATGCTAAGAAAGATATATTGTGCCAATTAATTTAAGAAAAAGTATATTTGTTTTTATCATCATTTTTAACTAAATGATTTGTTTATTATTTCTACAGAAAAAGAGAAGATATATTCTCAATGATGGAGGATAAGAGTAAGCTGATGACAATCATTAGAGTGCCGAATGAACTAGGATAGAATGTTGGACAAAGGAGGGTATGCAAAACAGAATGAGTCTATTTTAAATTTATTCCTATAAGTATTGCTAATCATGCATAGAATGATATATTGTGCCAATTAATTTATGAAATAGTATATTTGTTTTCATGATGTTTTTTAACTAAATGATTTGTTTATTATTTCTACAGAAGGAGAGAAGAGATATTCTCAATGATGGAGGATAAGAGTAAGCTGAAGACAATCAGTAGAGAGCAGAATGAAGTAGGATAGAAAGTTGAACAAAGGAGGGTATGCAAAACAGAATAAGTCTATTTTAAATTTATTCCTATAAGTATTGCTAATCATGCATAGAATGATATATTGTGCCAATTAATTTAAGAAATAGTATATTTGTTTTAATGATGTTTTTTAACTAAATGATTTGTTTATTATTTCTACAGAAAAAGAGAAGAGATATTCTCAATGATGGAGGATAAGAGTAAGCTGAAGACAATCATTAGAGAGCAGAATGAACTAGGATAGAAAGTTGGACAAAGGAGGGTATGCAAAACAGAATGAGTCTATTTTAAATTTATTCCTATAAGTATTGCTAATCATGCATAGAATGATATATTGTGCCAATTAATTTAAAAAATAGTATATTTGTATTCATGATCATTTTTAACTAAATGATTTGTTTATTATTTCTACAGAAAAAGAGAAGAGATATTCTCAATGACAGAGGATAAGAGTAAGCTGAAGGCAATCATTGGAGAACATAATCAATCAGGAGACAATGTAGGTCAAAGGATGGAATGCAAAACAGAATGAGTCTATATTAAATTTATTCCTAAAAGTATTGCTTATCATGCATAGAATGATATATTGTGCCAATTAATTTAAGAAATAGTATATTTGTTTTCATGATGATTTTTAACTAAATGATTTGTTTATTATTTCTATAGAAAAAGAGAAGAGATATTCTCAATGATGGAGGATAAGAGTAAGCTGAAGACAATCATTAGAGAGCAGAATGAACTAGGATACAAAGTTGGACAAAGGAGGGTATGCAAAAAAGAATGAGGTTATTTTAAATTTATTCCTATAAGTATATCTAATCATGCATAGAATAATATATATATGTCAATTAATTTAAGAAATAGTATATTTGTTTTTTATCATCATTTTTAACTAAATGAATTGCTTATTATTTCTACAGAAAAAGAGAAGAGATATTCTCAATGATGGAGGATAAGAGTAAGCTGATGACAATCATTAGACTGCAGAATGAACTAGGATAGAATGTTGGACAAAGGAGGGTATGCAAAACAGAATGAGTCTATTTTAAATTTATTCCTATAAGTATTGCTAATCATGCATAGAATTATATAGTGTGCCAATTAATTTATGAAATAGTAAATTGGTTTTCATGATGTTTTTTAACTAAATCATTTGTTTATTATTTCTACAGAAAGAGAGAAGAGATATTCTCAATGACGGAGGATAAGAGTAAGCTGAAGACAATCATTAGAGAGCAGAATGAACTAGTATAGAAAGTTGGACAAATGAGGGTATGCAAAACAGAATGAGTCTATTTTAAATTTATTCCTATAAGTTTTGCTAATCATGCATAGAATGATACATTGTGCCAATTAATTTAAGAAATAGTATATTTGTTTTCATGATGATTTTTAACTAAATGATTTGTTTATTATTTCTACAGGATAAGAGAAGAGATATTCTCAATGATGGAGGATAATAGTAAGCTGAAGGCAATCATTGGAGAACATAATCAATCAGGAGACAAAGTAGGTCAAACGAGGGAATGCAAAACAGAATTAGTCTATTTTAAATTTATTCCTATAAGTATTGCAAATCATGCATAGAATGATATATTGTGCCAATTAATTTATGAAATAGTATATTTGTTTTCGTTATCATTTTTAACTAAATGATTTGTTTATTATTTCTACAGAAAAAGAGAAGAGATATTCTCAATGATGGAGGATAAGAGTAAGCTGAAGACAAACATTAGAGAGCAGAATGAACTAGGATAGAAAGTTGGACAAAGGAGGGTATGCAAAACAGATTGAGTCTATTTTAAATTTTTTCCTATAAATATTGCTAATCATGCATAGAATGATATATTGTGCCAATTAATTTAAGAAATAGTATATTTGTTTTCATGATGTTTTTTAACTAAATCATTTGTTTATTATTTCTACAGAAAGAGAGAAGAGATATTCTCAATGACGGAGGATAAGAGTAAGCTGAAGACAATCATTAGAGAGCAGAATGAACTAGTATAGAAAGTTGGACAAATGAGGGTATGCAAAACAGAATGAGTCTATTTTAAATTTATTCCTATAAGTTTTGCTAAACATGCATAGAATGATACATTTTGCCAATTAATTTAAGAAATAGTATATTTGTTTTCATGATGATTTTTAACTAAATGATTTGTTTATTATTTCTACAGAAAAAGAGAAGAGATATTCTCAATGATGGAGGATAATAGTAAGCTGAAGGCAATCATTGGAGAACATAATCAATCAGGAGACAAAGTAGGTCAAACGAGGGAATGCAAAACAGAATTAGTCTATTTTAAATTTATTCCTATAAGTATTGCAAATCATGCATAGAATGATATATTGTGCCAATTAATTTATGAAATAGTATATATGTTTTCCTTATCATTTTTAACTAAATGATTTGTTTATTATTTCTACAGAAAAAGAGAAGAGATATTCTCAATGATGGAGGATAAGAGTAAGCTGAAGACAAACATTAGAGAGCAGAATGAACTAGGATAGAAAGTTGGACAAAGGAGGGTATGCAAAACAGATTGAGTCTATTTTAAATTTTTTCCTATAAGTATTGCTAATCATGCATAGAATGATATATTGTGCCAATTAATTTAAGAAATAGTATATTTGTTTTAATGATGATTTTTAACTAAATGATTTGTTTATTATTTCTACAGAAAAAGAGAAGAGATATTCTCAACGATGGAGGATAAGAGTAAGCTGAAGACAATCATTAGAGAGCAGAATGAACTAGGATAGAAAGTTGGACAAAGGAGGGTATGCAAAACAGAATGAGTCTATTTTAAATTTATTCCTATAAGTATTGCTAATCATGCATAGAATGATATATTGTGCCAATTAATTTAAAAAATAGTATATTTGTATTCATGATCATTTTTAACTAAATGATTTGTTTATTATTTCTACAGAAAAAGAGAAGAGATATTCTCAGTGACAGAGGATAAGAGTAAGCTGAAGGCAATCATTGGAGAACATAATCAATCAGGAGACAATGTAGGTCAAAGGATGGAATGCAAAACAGAATGAGTCTATATTAAATTTATTCCTAAAAGTATTGCTTATCATGCATAGAATGATATATTGTGCCAATTAATTTAAGAAATAGTATATTTGTTTTCATGATGATTTTTAACCAATTGATTTGTTTATTATTTCTATAGAAAAAGAGAAGAGATATTCTCAATGATGGAGGATAAGAGTAAGCTGAAGACAATCATTAGAGAGCAGAATGAACTAGGATACAAAGTTGGACAAAGGAGGGTATGCAAAAAAGAATGAGGTTATTTTAAATTTATTCCTATAAGTATATCTAATCATGCATAGAATAATATATATATGTCAATTAATTTAAGAAATAGTATATTTGTTTTTTATCATCATTTTTAACTAAATGATTTGCTTATTATTTCTACAGAAAAAGAGAAGAGATATTCTCAATGATGGAGGATAAGAGTAAGCTGATGACAATCATTAGACTGCAGAATGAACTAGGATAGAATGTTGGACAAAGCAGGGTATGCAAAACAGAATGAGTCTATTTTAAATTTATTCCTATAAGTATTGCTAATCATGCATAGAATTATATAGTGTGCCAATTAATTTATGAAATAGTATATTTGTTTTCATGATGTTTTTTAACTAAATCATTTGTTTATTATTTCTACAGAAAGAGAGAAGAGATATTCTCAATGACGGAGGATAAGAGTAAGCTGAAGACAATCATTAGAGAGCAGAATGAACTAGTATAGAAAGTTGGACAAATGAGGGTATGCAAAACAGAATGAGTCTATTTTAAGTTTATTCCTATAAGTTTTGCTAATCATGCATAGAATGATACATTGTGCCAATTAATTTAAGAAATAGTATATTTGTTTTCATGATGATTTTTAAGTAAATGATTTGTTTATTATTTCTACAGAAAAAGAGAAGAGATATTCTCAATGATGGAGGATATGAGTAAGCTGAAGACAATCATTAGAGAGCAGAATGAACTAGGATAGAAAGTTGGACAAAGGAGGGTATGCAAAACAGAATGAGTCTATTTTAAATTTATTCCTATAAGTATTGCTAATCATGCATAGAATGATATATTGTGCCAATTAATTTAAAAAATAGTATATTTGTATTCATGATCATTTTTAACTAAATGATTTGTTTATTATTTCTACAGAAAAAGAGAAGATATATTCTCAATGACAGAGGATAAGAGTAAGCTGAAGGCAATCATTGGAGAACATAATCAATCAGGAGACAAAGTAGGTCAAAGGAGGGAATGCAAAACAGATTGAGTCTATTTTAAATTTTTTCCTATAAATATTGCTAATCATGCATAGAATGATATATTGTGCGAATTAATTTATGAAATAGTATATTTGTTTTCATGATGTTTTTTAACTAAATCATTTGTTTATTATTTCTACAGAAAGAGAGAAGAGATATTCTCAATGATGGAGGGTAAGAGTAAGCTGAAGACAATCATTAGAGAGCAGAATGAACTAGTATAGAAAGTTGGAGAAAGGAGGGTATGCAAAACAGAATGAGTCTATTTAAATTTATTCCTATATGTATTGCTAATCATGCATAGAATGATATATTATGCGAATTAATTTATGAAATAGTATATTTGTTTTCATGATGTTTTTTAACTAAATCATTTGTTTATTATTTCTACAGAAAGAGAGAAGAGATATTCTCAATGATGGAGGGTAAGAGTAAGCTGAAGACAATCATTAGAGAGCAGAATGAACTAGGATAGAAATTTGGACAAAGGAGGGTATGCAAAACAGAATGAGTCTATTTTAAATTTATTCCTATAAGTATTGCTAATCATGCATAGAATGATACATTGTGCCAATTAATTTAAGAAATAGTATATTTGTTTTCATGATGATTTTTAACTAAATGATTTGTTTATTATTTCTACAGAAAAAGAGAAGAGATATTCTACGAAACGAAGAGAAGAGTAAGCTGAAGGCAATCATTGGAGAACATAATCAATCAGGAGACAAAGTAGGTCAAAGAAGGGAATGCAAAAAAGAATGAGTCTATTTTAAATTTATTCCTATAAGTATTGCTAATCATGCATAGAAAGATATATTGTGCCAATTAATTTAAGAAATAGTATAATTGTTTTCATGATGATTTGTAACTTAATGATTTGTTTATTATTTCTACAGAAAAAGAGAAGAGATATTCTACGAAATGGAAGATAAGATTAAGCTGAAGGCAATCATTGGAGAACATATTCAATCAGGAGTCAAAGTAGGTCAAAGGAGAGAATGCAAAAAAGAATGAGTCTATTTTAAATTTATTCCTATAAGTATTGCCAATCATGCAAAGAAAGATATATTGTGCCAATTAATTTAAGAAATAGTATATTTGTTTTCATGATCATTTTTAACTAATTGATTTGTTTATTATTTCTTCAGAAAAAGAGATGAGATATTCTCAATGATGGAGGATAATAGTAAGCTGAAGACAATCATTAGAGAGCAGAATGAACTAGGATAGAAAGTTGGACAAAGGAGGGTGTGCAAAACAAAATGAGTCTATTTTAAATTTATTCCTATAAGTATTGCTAATCATGCTAAGAAAGATATATTGTGCCAATTAATTTAAGAAAAAGTATATTTGTTTTTTATCATCATTTTTAACTAAATGATTTGTTTATTATTTCTACAGAAAAAGAGAAGAGATATTCTCAATGATCGAGGATAAGAGTAAGCTGATGACAATCATTAGAGAGCAGAATGAACTAGGGTAGAATGTTTGACAAAGGAGGGTATGCAAAACAGAATGAGTCTATTTTAAATTTATTCCTATAAGTATTGCTAATCATGCATAGAATGATATATTGTGCCAATTAATTTATGAAATAGTATATTTGTTTTCATGATGTTTTTTAACTAAATGATTTGTTTATTATTTCTACAGAAGGAGAGAATAGATATTCTCAATGATGGAGGATAAGAGTAAGCTGAAGACAATCATTAGAGAGCAGAATGAACTAGTATAGAAAGTTGGACAAAGGAGGGTATGCAAAACAGAATGAGTCTATTTTAAATTTATTCCTATAAGTATTGCTAATCATGCATAGAATGATACATTGTGCCAATTAATTTAAGAAATAGTATATTTGTTTTCATGATGATTTTTAACTAAATGATTTGTTTATTATTTCTACAGAAAAAGAGAAGAGATATTCTCAATGATGGAGGATAAGAGTAAGCTGGAGGCAATCATTGGAGAACATAATCAATCAGGAGACAAAGTAGGTCAAAGGAGGGAATGCAAAACAGAATGAGTCTATTTTAAATTTATTCCTATAAGTATTGCTAATCATGCATAGAATGATATATTGTGCCAATTAATTTAAGAAATAGTATATTTGTTTTCATGATGATTTTTTAATACTAAATGATTTGTTTATTATTTCTTCAGAAAAAGAGAAGAGATATTCTTAATGATGGAGGATAAGAGTAAGCTGAAGACAATCATTAGAGAGCAGTATGAACTAGGATAGAAAGTTGGACAAAGGAGGGTATGCAAAACAGAGTGAGTCTATTTTGAATTTATTCCTATAAGTATTGCTTATCATGCAAAGAATGATATATTGTGCCAATTAATTTAAGAAATAGTATAATTGTTTTGATGATGATTTTTAACTAAATGATTTGTTTATTATTTCTACAGAAAAAGAGAAGAGATATTCTCAATGATGGAGGATAAGAGTAAGCTGAAGACAATCATTAGAGAGCAGAATGAACTAGGATAGAAAGTTGGACAAAGGAGGGTATGCAAAACAGAATGAGTCTATTTTAAATTTATTCCTATAAGTATTTTTAATAATGCATAGAATGATATATTGTGCCAATTAATTTAAAAAATAGTATACAGTAAAACCTCGATAACACGTACTCGTTTAACACGAACCTCTCGATAACGCGAACAGTATCACGGTCCCGGCAGGAATGTATAGTGTCTTACGGGGTTTTGTTCGTTTAACACGAATTTCGGTTAAGACGAATTTCGAACAGTTTCCTCCATCCCTTGAATCATATAGTTCGCTTAAGGCGAACTGCCTGGCAGAATAAGAACCATGATTTTGAGGATAATACGTTGCCTTGGTCCCTCGTTTTGAAACGATAACCCAAGACAATGTAGGGCATCCAATATAATAAGTAAGACACCCAAGAAAATGCAAGGAACCCAATGAGATAGTGAGAATAGTAGGCAAGGAGTGAGTCAGGGAGTAAGTTTGGATGAATTTTCTTAGTCTTCTCGTGTCGACGACTATGAGTGAGTCTTTACTGAACATCTGTAGCTACAGGAACAAAATATCTTTTTGCAATGAGCAAACAAAAGCTAATGTGTATTTATCTTCAAACGAAGCTTAAAATATTAAGTGAGGTGGAACGCGGAGCATGGAAGAAAACTCAGATTGCCCACAATTTTGGTATTCCAAAATCTCCTCATTGGTTTGACAACGATAATCAAAAATCACGAAAAAATTGATGAAGCGGCTGCATGAGAAGGTGTTGAGCTGAAAGGAAAGCGCATGTTTGGATCACATCTTAAGGACCTCGAAGATGAATTAATGGAATGGTTTAATCACGTTCGAGTAGCAGACGTGCCTAGAAGTGGACCTGTTATACAGCAAAAGGCATTGTCAATTGCATCCAGTTTGGGAATGAACGACTTTAAGTGCTCCAGTGGCTGGCTGTGGCGATTCCAAAAACGTCATGGAATCTCTTCGAAAGTGATATGTGGGGAAGCAAATAAAGTGAACGAAGGAAGTGTGAATGAGTGGCTGGCTGATTTTGAACTTCTTCGAGAAAAGTACTCTCCTCGAGACGTTTTTAACATGGACGAAACGGGTGTATTTTATAACCTCTTGCCAAGCCGCACACGAATTAAGGGAGAGAAATGCCATGGAGGCAGTCACAGTAAGCAGTGATTGACCGTTGTTCTCACTTGCAATTCGGAAGGAAGCTAGAAGTTACGATGGTGGGTGATTGGAAAATCGAGGAGCCCCGATGCTTCAAGCACATCGATCTTTCAAAGCTGCCCTACGATTACACCCACAACAAGAAGGCATGGATTGACGGCACTGCATTTCGTGAATGGCTCGTGCGATTTAATAGACGTATGGCTGCTCAGAATCGTCATGTGTTACTCACGATGGACAACTGCGCTGCCCACAACCTAAAAAAAATGTAGTTGACTAACATCAAGGTTTGGTTTTTTCCGCCAAACACGACCAATCCTTTGCAGCCATTGGATCAGGGAATCACCGCTCTACTGAAGAGGTATTATCGGACTCATCTGGTACGAGCAGCGATCCTCGCAGCGGAAGGAAGTGTTAAATTAAGTTGGACTCTTTTGGATGCTATAAGAGCGATTGGAGCAGCTTGGGAATCTGTATTCGCAAAGCATATTAAAAGTTGCTTCGATAAGGCTTGGGCCCATAGTGATTTCGATTATGCTGTTGGACAAGGAGCGGCTACTGAAAAGGACACACCTGAGGAATGGGAGCTTATGCAAACACTTTCGTCGGCAATGGTAAGTATCGTGAGAATATCTCCGCAGTTTGAGCGTTGATTTTATCTTCTTTAAAACATCTTTAAATTGAGTTTTTGCTTAAAATTACCCGGTTGAGCTAACGTTTGAAGAATATTTGGAGTTCGACAATGATCTGGCCGTATGTTCCTTTCCTGACGAGGAAGTAAACGCGAATAGCGAAGAATCATCCTCGGATGAAAGTGAGGAGGAGTCGCTTAAGCCTCCAACCCGTGGAGAAGTCACAACGGATCTAAATGTGCTCCAAAGATATGCAGCAACGGCAAATGTTTAGGACCTTTTCCGATAACTTAGATCGGATTAGACTTGACTGCATGGACCATTAGCACCCTACTCTTCGGCAAAAGAATTTACATGATTTAGTTAAATTTAATAAAAGCTAAAATGTTGACTTTGAAGACTGGTTATTTTTTTAAATTTATGTAATGCCTGACTGTGATGTAAAATAAAAAAAATACCAATTTATTTTAAGTTTATTGCAAAAATAAAACTACGGAATATATTCACCTACCAATTGGTAAAGGAAGATTTAATAGAGATTTTTGTGATCGATACTTAAACGTCAACATCATAATAGACGTCAGTATATCAGCAGGTATAATCGCACTTTTTTGCCGTGATACGGTTAACACGAATTTTTTTTAAACGCGAACACTTTGCCCGGTCCCTTGAGATTCGTGTTAGCGAGGGTTTACTGTATTTGTATTCATGATCATTTTTAACTAAATGATTTGTTTATTATTTCTACAGAAAAAGAGAAGAGATATTCTCAATGATGGAGGATAAGAGTAAGCTGAAGACAATCATTAGAGAGCAGAATGAACTAGGATAGAAAGTTGGACAAAGGAGGGTATGCAAAACAGAATGAGTCTATTTAAATTTATTCCTATAAGTATTGCTAATCATGCATAGAATGATATATTGTGCGAATTAATTTATGAAATAGTATATTTGTTTTCATGATGTTTTTTAACTAAATCATTTGTTTATTATTTCTACAGAAAGAGAGAAGAGATATTCTCAATGATGGAGGATAAGAGTAAGCTGAAGACAATCATTAGGGAGCAGAATGAACTAGTATAGAAAGTTGGACAAAGGAGGGTATGCAAAAAAGAATGAGGTTATTTTAAATTTATTCCTTTAAGTATTGCTAATCATGCAAAGAATAATATATATACGTCAATTAATTTAAGAAATAGTATATTTGTTTTCATGATGATTTTTAACTAAATGATTTGTTTATTATTTCTACAGAGAAAGAGAAGAGATATTCTCAATGATGGAGGATAAGAGTAAGCTGAAGACAATCATTAGAAAGCAGAATGAAATAGGATGGAAAGTTGGACAAAGGAGGGTACGCAAAACAGAATGAGTCTATTTTAAATTTATTCCTATAAGTATTGCTAATCATGCATAGAATGATATATTGTGCCAATTAATTTAAGAAATAGTATATTTGTTGTCAAGTTGATTTTTTTACTAAATGATTTGTTTATTATTTCTACAGAAGAAGAGAAGATATAATCTCAATGATGGAGGATATGAGTAAGCTGAAGACAATCATTAGAGAGCAGAATGAAGTAGGATAGAAAGTTGGACAAAGGAGGGTATGCAAAACAGAATGATTCTATTTTAAATTTATTCCTATAAGCATTGGTAATCATGCATAGAATGATATATTGTGCCAATTAATTTAAGAAATAGTATATTTTTTTTCATGATGATTTTTAACTAAATGATTTGTTTATTATTTCTACAGAAAAAGAGAAGAAATATTCTCAATGATGGAGGATATGAGTAAGCTGAAGACAATCATTAGAGAGCAGAATGAAGTAGGATATAATGTTGCACAAAGGAGGGTATGCAAAACAGAATGAGTCTATTTTAAATTTATTCCTATAAGTATTGCTAAATACTTTAGCTATTGCTATATAGTATTGCTAAATACTTTAATTTTTTTACTAAATGATTTGTTTATTATTACTACAGAAGAATTGAAGAGATATACTCAATGATGGAGGATATGAGTAAGCTGAAGACAATCATTGGAGAACATAATCAATCAGGAGACAATGTAGGTCAAAGGAGGGAATGCAAAACAGAATGAGTCTATTTTAAATTTATTCCTAAAAGTATTGCTAATCATGCATAGAATGATATATTGTGCCAATTAATTTAAGAAATAGTATATTTGTTTTCATGATGATTTTTAACTAAATGATTTGTTTATTATTTCTACAGAAAAATTGAAGGGTTATTCTCAATGATGGAGGATAAGAGTAAGCTGAAGACAATCATTAGAGAGCAGAATGAACTAGGATATAAAGTTGCACAAAGGAGGGTATGCAAAACAGAAAGAGTCTACTTTAAATTTATTCCTATAAGCATTGGTAATCATGCATAGAATGATATATTGTGCCAATTAATTTAAGTAATAGTATATTTGTTTTCATGATGATTTTTAACTAAATGATTTGTTTATTATTTCTACAGAAAAAGAGAAGAGATATTCTCAATGATGGAGGATAAGAGTAAGCTGAAGGCAATCATTGGAGAACATAATCAATCAGGAGACAATGTAGGTCAAAGAAGGGAATGCAAAACAGAATGAGTCTATTTTAAATTTATTCCTAAAAGTATTGCTAATCATGCATAGAATGATATATTGTGCCAATTAATTTAAGAAATAGTATATATGTTTACATGATGATTTTTAACTAAATGATTTGTTTATTATTTCTACAGAAAAAGAGAAGAGATATTCTCAATGATGGAGGATAAGAGTAAGCTGAAGACAATCATTAGAGAGCAGAATGAACTAGGATAGAAAGTTTGACAAAGGAGGGTATGCAAAACAGAATGAGTCTATTTTAAATTTATTCCTATAAGTATTGGTAATCATGCATAGAATGATATATTGTGCCATTAATTTAAAAAATAGTATATTTGTATTAATGATCATTTTTAACTAAATGATTTGTTAATTATTACTACAGAAAAAGAGAAGAGATATTCTCAATGATGGAGGATAAGAGTAAGCTGAAGGCAATCATTGGAGAACATAATCAATCAGGAGACAATGTAGGTCAAATTAGGGAATGCAAAACAGAATGAGTCTATTTTAAATTTATTCCTATAAGTATTGCTAATCATGCATAGAATGATATATTGTGCCAATTAATTTAAGAAATAGTATATTTGTTTTCATGATGATTTTTAACTAAATGATTTGTTTATTATTTCTACAGAAAAAGAGAAGAGATATTCTCAATGATGGAGGATAAGAGTAAGCTGAAGACAATCATTAGATAGCAGAATGAACTAGGATAGAAAGTTAGACAAAGGAGGGTATGCAAAACAGAATGAGTGTATTTTAAATTTATTCCTATAAGTATTGCTAATGATGCATAGAATGATATATTGTGACAATTAATTTAAAAAATAGTATATTTGTATTCATGATCATTTTTAACTAAATGATTTGTTTATTATTTCTACAGAAAAAGAGAGGAGATATTCTCAATGATGGAGGATAAGAGTAAGCTGAAGGCAATCATTGGAGAACATAATCAATCAGGAGACAATGTAGGTCAAAGGAGGGAATGCAAAACAGAATGAGTCTATTTTAAATTTATTCCTATAAGTATTGCTAATCATGCATAGAATGATATATTGTGCCAATTAATTTAAGAAATAGTATATTTGTTTTCATGATGATTTTTAACGAAATGATTTGTTTATTATTTCTACAGAAAAAGAGAAGAGATATTCTCAATGATGGAGGATAAGACTAAGCTGAAGACAATCATTAGAGAGCATAATGAACTAGGATAGAAAGTTGGACAAAGGAGGGTATGCAAAACAGAATGAGTCTACTTTAAATTTATTCCTAAAAGTATTGCGAATCATGCATAGAATGATATATTGTGCCAATTAATTTAAGAAATAGTATATTTGTTTTCATGATGATTTTTAACTAAATGATTTGTTTATTATTTCTACAGAAAAAGAGAAGAGATATTCTCAATGATGGAGGATAAGAGTAAGCTGAAGACAATCATTAGAAAGCAGAATGAACTAGGATAGAAAGTTGGACAAAGGAGGGTACGCAAAACAGAATGAGTCTCTTTTAAATTTATTCCTATAAGTATTGCTAATCATGCATAGAATGATATATTGTGCTAATTAATTTAAGTAAAAGTATATTTGTTTTCATGATGATTTTTAACTAAATGATATGTTTATTATTTCTACAGAAAAATTGAAGAGATATTCTCAATGATGGAGGATAAGAGTAAGCTGAAGACAATCATTAGAGAGCAGAATGAACTAGGATAGAAAGTTGGAAAAAGGAGGGTATGCAAAACAGAATGAGTCTATTTTAAATTTATTCCTATAAGTATTGCTAATCATGCATAGAATGATATATTGTGCCAATTAATTTAAGAAATAGTATATTTGTTTTCATGATGATTTTTAACTAAATAATTTGTTTATTATTTCTACAGAAAAAGAGAAGAGATATTCTCAATGATGGAGGATAAGAGTAAGCTGAAGGCAATCATTGGAGAACATAATCAATCAGGAGACAATGTAGGTCAAAGGAGGGAATGCAAAACAGAATGAGTCTATTTTAAATTTATTCCTAAAAGTATTGTGAATCATGCATAGAATGATATATTGTGCCAATTAATTTAAGAAATAGTATATTTGTTTTCATGATGATTTTTAACTAAAAGATTTGTTTATTATTTCTACAGAAAAAGAGAAGAGATATTCTCAATGATTGAGGATAAGAGTAAGCTGAAGGCAATCATTGGAGAACATAATCAATCAGGAGACAATGTAGGTCAAAGGAGGGAATGCAAAACAGAATGAGTCTATTTTAAATTTATTCCTATAAGTATTGCTAATCATGCATAGAATGATATTTTGTGCCAATTAATTTAAGAAATAGTATATTTGTTTTCATGATGATTTTTTTTACTAAATGATTTGTTTATTATTTCTACATAAAAAGAGAAGAGATATTCTCAATGATGGAGGATAAGAGTAAGCTGAAGACAATCATTAGAGAGCAGAATGAACTAGGATAGAAAGTTGGACAAAGGAGGGTATGCAAAACAGAATGAGTCTATTTTAAATTTATTCCTATAAGTATTGCTAATCATGCATAGAATGATATATTGTGCCAATTAATTTAAGAAATAGTATATTTGTTTTCAAGATGATTTTTAACTAAATGATTTGTTTATTATTTCTACAGAAAAAGAGAAGAGATATTCTCAATGATGGAGGATAAGAGTAAGCTGAAGGCAATCATTGCAGAACATAATCAATCAGGAGACAATTGAGGTCAAAGGAGGGAATGCAAAACAGAATGAGTCTATTTTAAATTTATTCCTAAAAGTATTGCTAATCATGCATAGAATGATATATTGTGCCAATTAATTTAATAAATAGTATATTTGTTTTCATGATGATTTTTAACTAAATGATTTGTTTATTATTTCTACAGAAAGAGAGAAGAGATATTCTAAATGATGGAGGATAAGAGTAAGCTGAAGACAATCATTAGAGAGCAGAATGAACTAGGATAGAAAGTTGGACAAAGGAGGGTATGCAAAACACAATGAGTCTATTTTAAATTTATTCCTATAAGTATTGCTAATCATGCATAGAATGATTTATTGTGCCAATTAATTTAAGAAATAGTATATTTGTTTTCATGATGATTTTTTTTACTAAATGATTTATTATTTCTACAGAAGAAGAGAAGAGATATTCTCAATGATGGAGGATATGAGTAAGCTGAAGACAATCATTAGAGAGCAGAATGAACTAGGATAGAAAGTTGCACAAAGGAGGGTATGCATAACAGAAAGAGTCTATTTTAAATTTATTCCTATAAGTATTGCTAATCATGCATAGAATGATATAATGTGCCAATTAATTTAAGTAATAGTATATTTGTTTTCATGATGATTTTTAACTAAATGATTTGTTTATTATTTCTACAGAAAAAGAGAAGAGATATTCTCAATGATGGAGGATAAGTGTAAGCCGAAGGCAATCATTGGAGAACATAATCAATCAGGAGACAATGTAGGTCAAAGGAGGGAATGCAAAACAGAATGAGTCTATTTTAAATTTATTCCTAAAAGTATTGCTAATCATGCATAGAATGATATATTGTGCCAATTAATTTAAGAAATAGTATATTTGTTTTCATGATGATTTTTAACTAAATGATTTGTTTATTATTTCTACAGAAGAAGAGAAGAGATATCTCAATGTTGGAGGATAAGAGTAAGCTGAAGACAATCATTAGAGAGCAGAATGAACTAGGATAGAAAGTTGGACAAAGGAGGGTATGCAAAACAAAATGAGTCTATTTTAAATTTATTCCTATAAGTATTGCTAATCATGCTTAGAATGATATATTGTGCCAATTAATTTAAGAAATAGTATATTTGTTTTCATGATGATTTTTTTTCCTAAATGATTTGTTTATTATTTCTACAGAAAAAGAGAAGAGATATTCTCAATGATGGAGGATATGAGTAAGCTGAAGATAATCATTAGAGAGCAGAATGAAGTAGGATAGAAAGTTGCACAAAGGAGGGTATGCAAAACAGAAAGAGTCTATTTTAAATTTATTCCTATAAGCATTGGTAATCATGCATAGAATGATATATTGTGCCAATTAATTTAAGTAATAGAATATTTGTTTTCATGATGATTTTTAACTAAATGATTTGTTTATTATTTCTACAGAAAAATTGAAGAGATATTCTCAATGATGGAGGATAAGAGTAAGCTGAAGACAATCATTAGAGAGCAGAATGAAGTAGTATAGAAAGTTGGTCAAAGGAAGGTATGCAAAACAGAATGAGTCTATTTTAAATTTATTCCTATAAGTATTGCTAATCATGCATAGAATGATATATTGTGCCAATTAATTTAAGAAATAGTATATTTGTTTTCATGATGATTTTTAACTAAATGATTTGTTTATTATTTCTACAGAAAAAAAGAAGAGATATTCTAATGATGGAGGATAAGAGTAAGCTGAAGACAATCATTAGAGAGCAGAATGAACTAGGATAGAAAGTTGGACAAAGTAGGGTATGCAAAACAAAATGAGTCTATTTTAAATTTATTCCTATAAGCATTGGTAATCATGTATAGAATGATATATTGTGCCAATTAATTTAAGTAATAGTATATTTGTTTTCATGATGATTTTTAACTAAATGATTTGTTTATTATTTCTACAGATAAATTGAAGAGATATTCTCAATGATGGAGGATAAGAGTAAGCTGAAGACAATCATTAGAGAGCAGAATGACCTAGGTTAGAAAGTTGGCCAAAGGAGGGTATGCAAAACAGAATGAGTCTATTTTAAATTTATTCCTATAAGTATTGCGAATCATGCATAGAATGATATATTGTTCCAATTAATTTAAGAAATAGTATATTTGTTTTCATGATGATTTTTAACTAAATGATTTGTTTATTATTTCTACAGAAAAAGAGAAGAGATATTCTCAATGATGGAGGATAAGAGTAAGCTGAAGGCAATCATTGGAGAACATAATCAATCAGGAGACAATGTAGGTCAAAGGAGGGAATGAAAAACAGAATGAGTCTATTTTAAATTTATTCCTAAAAGTATTGCTAATCATGCATAGAATGATATATTGTGCCAATTAATTTAAGAAATAGTATATTTGTTTTCATGATGAATTTTTTACTAAATGATTTGTTTATTATTTCTACAGAAGAAGAGAAGAGATATATCAATGATGGAGGATATGAGTAAGCTGAAGACAATCATTAGAGAGCAGAATGAACTAGGATAGAAAGTTGCACAAAGGAGGGTATGCAAAACAGAAAGAGTCTATTTTAAATTTATTCCTATAAGCATTGGTAATCATGCATAGAATGATATATTGTGCCAATTAATTTAAGTAATAGTATATTTGTTTTCATGATGTTTTTTAACTAAATCATTTGTTTATTATTTCTACAGAAAGAGAGAAGAGATATTCTCAATGACGGAGGATAAGAGTAAGCTGAAGACATTCATTAGAGAGCAGAATGAACTAGGATAGAAAGTTGGACAAAGGAGGGTATGCAAAACAGAGTGAGTCTATTTTAAATTTATTCCTATAAGTATTGCTAATCCATCATAGAATGATATATTGTGCCAATTAATTTAAGAAATAGTATATTTGTCTTGATGATTTTTAACGAAATGATTTGTTTATTATTTCTACAGAAAAAGAGAAGAGATATTCTCAATGATGGAGGATAAGAGTATGCTGAAGACAATCATTAGAGAGCAGAATGAACTAGGATAGAAAGTTGGACAAAGGAGGGTATGCAAAACAGAGTGAGTCTATTTTAAATTTATTCCTATAAGTATTGCTAATCCATCATAGAATGATATATTGTGCCAATTAATTTAAGAAATAGTATATTTGTTTTCATGATGATTTTTTTACTAAATGATTTGTTTATTATTTCTACAGAAGAAGAGAAGAGATATCTCAATGATGGAGGATATGAGTAAGCTGAAGACAATCATTAGAGAGCAGAATGAACTAGGATAGAAAGTTGCACAAAGGAGGGTATGCAAAACAGAAAGAGTCTATTTTAAATTTATTCCTATAAGCATTGGTAATCATGCATAGAATGATATATTGTGCCAATTAATTTAAGTAATAGTATATTTGTTTTCATGATGTTTTTTAACTAAATCATTTGTTTATTATTTCTACAGAAAGAGAGAAGAGATATTCTCAATGACGGAGGATAAGAGTGCGCTGAAGACAATCATTAGAGAGCAGAATGAACTAGGATAGAAAGTTGGACAAAGGAGGGTATGCAAAACAGAGTGAGTCTATTTTAAATTTATTCCTATAAGTATTGCTAATCCATCATAGAATGATATATTGTGCCAATTAATTTAAGAAATAGTATATTTGTTTTCCTGATGATTTTTAACTAAATGATTTGTTTATTATTTCTACAGAAAAAGAGAAGAGATATTCTCAATGATGGAGGATAAGAGTAAGCTAAAGACATTCATTAGAGAGCAGAATGAACTAGGATAGAAAGTTGGACAAAGGAGGGAATGCACAACAGAATGAGTCTATTTTAAATTTATTCCTATAAGTATTGCTAATCATGCAAAGAAAGATATATTGTGCCAATTAATTTAAGAAATAGTATATTTGTTATCATGATCATTTTTAACTAAATGATTTGTTTATTATTTCTACAGAAAAAGAGAATAGATATTCTCAATGATGGAGGATAAGAGTAAGCTGAAGACAATCATTAGAGTGCAGAATGAACTAGGATAGAAAGTTGGACAAAGGAGGGTACGCAAAACAGAATGAGTCTCTTTTAAATTTATTCCTATAAGTATTGCTAATCATGCATAGAATGATATATTGTGCTAATTAATTTAAGTAATAGTATATTTGTTTTCATGATGATTTTTAACTAAATGATATGTTTATTATTTCTACAGAAAAATTGAAGAGATATTCTCAATGATGGAGGATAAGAGTAAGCTGAAGACAATCATTAGAGAGCAGAATGAACTAGGATAGAAAGTTGGAAAAAGGAGGGTATGCAAAACAGAATGAGTCTGTTTTAAATTTATTCCTATAAGTATTGCTAATCATGCATAGAATGATATATTGTGCCAATTAATTTAAGAAATAGTATATTTGTTTTCATGATGATTTTTAACTAAATAATTTGTTTATTATTTCTACAGAAAAAGAGAAGAGATATTCTCAATGATGGAGGATAAGAGTAAGCTGAAGGCAATCATTGGAGAACATAATCAATCAGGAGACAATGTAGGTCAAAGGAGGGAATGCAAAACAGAATGAGTCTATTTTAAATTTATTCCTAAAAGTATTGTGAATCATGCATAGAATGATATATTGTGCCAATTAATTTAAGAAATAGTATATTTGTTTTCATGATGATTTTTAACTAAAAGATTTGTTTATTATTTCTACAGAAAAAGAGAAGAGATATTCTCAATGATTGAGGATAAGAGTAAGCTGAAGGCAATCATTGGAGAACATAATCAATCAGGAGACAATGTAGGTCAAAGGAGGGAATGCAAAACAGAATGAGTCTATTTTAAATTTATTCCTATAAGTATTGCTAATCATGCATAGAATGATATTTTGTGCCAATTAATTTAAGAAATAGTATATTTGTTTTCATGATGATTTTTTTTACTAAATGATTTGTTTATTATTTCTACATAAAAAGAGAAGAGATATTCTCAATGATGGAGGATAAGAGTAAGCTGAAGACAATCATTAGAGAGCAGAATGAACTAGGATAGAAAGTTGGACAAAGGAGGGTATGCAAAACAGAATGAGTCTATTTTAAATTTATTCCTATAAGTATTGCTAATCATGCATAGAATGATATATTGTGCCAATTAATTTAAGAAATAGTATATTTGTTTTCAAGATGATTTTTAACTAAATGATTTGTTTATTATTTCTACAGAAAAAGAGAAGAGATATTCTCAATGATGGAGGATAAGAGTAAGCTGAAGGCAATCATTGCAGAACATAATCAATCAGGAGACAATTGAGGTCAAAGGAGGGAATGCAAAACAGAATGAGTCTATTTTAAATTTATTCCTAAAAGTATTGCTAATCATGCATAGAATGATATATTGTGCCAATTAATTTAATAAATAGTATATTTGTTTTCATGATGATTTTTAACTAAATGATTTGTTTATTATTTCTACAGAAAGAGAGAAGAGATATTCTAAATGATGGAGGATAAGAGTAAGCTGAAGACAATCATTAGAGAGCAGAATGAACTAGGATAGAAAGTTGGACAAAGGAGGGTATGCAAAACACAATGAGTCTATTTTAAATTTATTCCTATAAGTATTGCTAATCATGCATAGAATGATTTATTGTGCCAATTAATTTAAGAAATAGTATATTTGTTTTCATGATGATTTTTTTTACTAAATGATTTGTTTATTATTTCTACAGAAAAAGTGAAGAGATATTCTACGCAACGAAGATAAGAGTAAGCTGAAGGCAATCATTGGAGAACATAATCAATCAGGAGACAAAGTAGGTCAAAGAAGGGAATGCTCAACAGAATGAGTCTATTTTAAATTTATTCCTATAAGTATTGCTAATCATGCTAAGAAAGATATATTGTGCCAATTAATTTAAGAAAAAGTATATTTGTTTTTTATCATCATTTTTAACTAAATGATTTTTTTATTATTTCTATAGAAAAAGAGAAGAGATATTCTCAATGATGGAGGATAAGAGTAAGCTGAAGACAATCATTAGAGAGCAGAATGAACTAGGATAGAAAGTTGGACAAAGGAGGGTATGCAAAACAAAATGAGTCCATCTTAAATTTATTCCTATAAGTATTGCTAATCATGCATAGAATGATATATTGTGCCAATTAATTTAAGAAATAGTATATTTGTTTTCGTGATCATTTTTAACTAAATGATTTGTTTATTATTTCTACAGAAAAAGAGAAGAGATATTCTCAATGATGGAGGATAAGAGTAAGCTGAAGACAATCATTAGAGAGCAGAATGAACTAGGATAGAAAGTTGGACAAAGGAGGGTATGCAAAACAGAATTAGTCTATTTTAAATTTATTCCTATAAGTATTGCTAATCATGCATAGAATGATATATTGTGCCAATTAATTTAAGAAATAGTATATTTGTTTTAATGATGATTTTTAACTAAATGATTTGTTTATTATTTCTACAGAAAAAGAGAAGAGATATTCTCAATGATGGAGGATAAGAGTAAGCTGAAGACAATCATTAGAGAGCAGAATGAACTAGGATAGAAAGTTGGACAAAGGAGGGTATGCAAAACAGAATGAGTCTATTTTAAATTTATTCCTATAAGTATTTTTAATAATGCATAGAATGATATATTGTGCCAATTAATTTAAAAAATAGTATACAGTAAAACCTCGATAACACGTACTCGTTTAACACGAACCTCTCGATAACGCGAACAGTATCACGGTCCCGGCAGGAATGTATAGTGTCTTACGGGGTTTTGTTCGTTTAACACGAATTTCGGTTAAGACGAATTTCGAACAGTTTCCTCCATCCCTTGAATCATATAGTTCGCTTAAGGCGAACTGCCTGGCAGAATAAGAACCATGACTTTGAGGATAATACGTTGCCTTGGTCCCTCGTTTTGAAACGATAACCCAAGACAATGTAGGGCATCCAATATAATAAGTAAGACACCCAAGAAAATGCAAGGAACCCAATGAGATAGTGAGAATAGTAGGCAAGGAGTGAGTCAGGGAGTAAGTTTGGATGAATTTTCTTAGTCTTCTCGTGTCGACGACTATGAGTGAGTCTTTACTGAACATCTGTAGCTACAGGAACAAAATATCTTTTTGCAATGAGCAAACAAAAGCTAATGTGTATTTATCTTCAAACGAAGCTTAAAATATTAAGTGAGGTGGAACGCGGAGCATGGAAGAAAACTCAGATTGCCCACAATTTTGGTATTCCAAAATCTCCTCATTGGTTTGACAACGATAATCAAAAATCACGAAAAAATTGATGAAGCGGCTGCATGAGAAGGTGTTGAGCTGAAAGGAAAGCGCATGTTTGGATCACATCTTAAGGACCTCGAAGATGAATTAATGGAATGGTTTAATCACGTTCGAGTAGCAGACGTGCCTAGAAGTGGACCCGTTATACAGCAAAAGGCATTGTCAATTGCATCCAGTTTGGGAATGAACGACTTTAAGTGCTCCAGTGGCTGGCTGTGGCGATTCCAAAAACGTCATGGAATCTCTTCGAAAGTGATATGTGGGGAAGCAAATAAAGTGAACGAAGGAAGTGTGAATGAGTGGCTGGCTGATTTTGAACTTCTTCGAGAAAAGTACTCTCCTCGAGACGTTTTTAACATGGACGAAACGGGTGTATTTTATAACCTCTTGCCAAGCCGCACACGAATTAAGGGAGAGAAATGCCATGGAGGCAGTCACAGTAAGCAGTGATTGACCGTTGTTCTCACTTGCAATTCGGAAGGAAGCTAGAAGTTACGATGGTGGGTGATTGGAAAATCGAGGAGCCCCGATGCTTCAAGCACATCGATCTTTCAAAGCTGCCCTACGATTACACCCACAACAAGAAGGCATGGATTGACGGCACTGCATTTCGTGAATGGCTCGTGCGATTTAATAGACGTATGGCTGCTCAGAATCGTCATGTGTTACTCACGATGGACAACTGCGCTGCCCACAACCTAAAAAAAATGTAGTTGACTAACATCAAGGTTTGGTTTTTTCCGCCAAACACGACCAATCCTTTGCAGCCATTGGATCAGGGAATCACCGCTCTACTGAAGAGGTATTATCGGACTCATCTGGTACGAGCAGCGATCCTCGCAGCGGAAGGAAGTGTTAAATTAAGTTGGACTCTTTTGGATGCTATAAGAGCGATTGGAGCAGCTTGGGAATCTGTATTCGCAAAGCATATTAAAAGTTGCTTCGATAAGGCTTGGGCCCATAGTGATTTCGATTATGCTGTTGGACAAGGAGCGGCTACTGAAAAGGACACACCTGAGGAATGGGAGCTTATGCAAACACTTTCGTCGGCAATGGTAAGTATCGTGAGAATATCTCCGCAGTTTGAGCGTTGATTTTATCTTCTTTAAAACATCTTTAAATTGAGTTTTTGCTTAAAATTACCCGGTTGAGCTAACGTTTGAAGAATATTTGGAGTTCGACAATGATCTGGCCGTATGTTCCTTTCCTGACGAGGAAGTAAACGCGAATAGCGAAGAATCATCCTCGGATGAAAGTGAGGAGGAGTCGCTTAAGCCTCCAACCCGTGGAGAAGTCACAACGGATCTAAATGTGCTCCAAAGATATGCAGCAACGGCAAATGTTTAGGACCTTTTCCGATAACTTAGATCGGATTAGACTTGACTGCATGGACCATTAGCACCCTACTCTTCGGCAAAAGAATTTACATGATTTAGTTAAATTTAATAAAAGCTAAAATGTTGACTTTGAAGACTGGTTATTTTTTTAAATTTATGTAGTGCCTGACTGTGATGTAAAATAAAAAAAATACCAATTTATTTTAAGTTTATTGCAAAAATAAAACTACGGAATATATTCACCTACCAATTGGTAAAGGAAGATTTAATAGAGATTTTTGTGATCGATACTTAAACGTCAACATCATAATAGACGTCAGTATATCAGCAGGTATAATCGCACTTTTTTGCCGTGATACGGTTAACACGAATTTTTTTTAAACGCGAACACTTTGCCCGGTCCCTTGAGATTCGTGTTAGCGAGGGTTTACTGTATTTGTATTCATGATCATTTTTAACTAAATGATTTGTTTATTATTTCTACAGAAAAAGAGAAGAGATATTCTCAATGATGGAGGATAAGAGTAAGCTGAAGACAATCATTAGAGAGCAGAATGAACTAGGATAGAAAGTTGGACAAAGGAGGGTATGCAAAACAGAATGAGTCTATTTAAATTTATTCCTATAAGTATTGCTAATCATGCATAGAATGATATATTGTGCGAATTAATTTATGAAATAGTATATTTGTTTTCATGATGTTTTTTAACTAAATCATTTGTTTATTATTTCTACAGAAAGAGAGAAGAGATATTCTCAATGATGGAGGATAAGAGTAAGCTGAAGACAATCATTAGGGAGCAGAATGAACTAGTATAGAAAGTTGGACAAAGGAGGGTATGCAAAAAAGAATGAGGTTATTTTAAATTTATTCCTTTAAGTATTGCTAATCATGCATAGAATAATATATATACGTCAATTAATTTAAGAAATAGTATATTTGTTTTCATGATGATTTTTAACTAAATGATTTGTTTATTATTTCTACAGAGAAAGAGAAGAGATATTCTCAATGATGGAGGATAAGAGTAAGCTGAAGACAATCATTAGAAAGCAGAATGAAATAGGATGGAAAGTTGGACAAAGGAGGGTACGCAAAACAGAATGAGTCTATTTTAAATTTATTCCTATAAGTATTGCTAATCATGCATAGAATGATATATTGTGCCAATTAATTTAAGAAATAGTATATTTGTTGTCAAGTTGATTTTTTTACTAAATGATTTGTTTATTATTTCTACAGAAGAAGAGAAGATATAATCTCAATGATGGAGGATATGAGTAAGCTGAAGACAATCATTAGAGAGCAGAATGAAGTAGGATAGAAAGTTGGACAAAGGAGGGTATGCAAAACAGAATGATTCTATTTTAAATTTATTCCTATAAGCATTGGTAATCATGCATAGAATGATATATTGTGCCAATTAATTTAAGAAATAGTATATTTTTTTTCATGATGATTTTTAACTAAATGATTTGTTTATTATTTCTACAGAAAAAGAGAAGAAATATTCTCAATGATGGAGGATATGAGTAAGCTGAAGACAATCATTAGAGAGCAGAATGAAGTAGGATATAATGTTGCACAAAGGAGGGTATGCAAAACAGAATGAGTCTATTTTAAATTTATTCCTATAAGTATTGCTAAATACTTTAGCTATTGCTATATAGTATTGCTAAATACTTTAATTTTTTTACTAAATGATTTGTTTATTATTACTACAGAAGAATTGAAGAGATATACTCAATGATGGAGGATATGAGTAAGCTGAAGACAATCATTGGAGAACATAATCAATCAGGAGACAATGTAGGTCAAAGGAGGGAATGCAAAACAGAATGAGTCTATTTTAAATTTATTCCTAAAAGTATTGCTAATCATGCATAGAATGATATATTGTGCCAATTAATTTAAGAAATAGTATATTTGTTTTCATGATGATTTTTAACTAAATGATTTGTTTATTATTTCTACAGAAAAATTGAAGGGTTATTCTCAATGATGGAGGATAAGAGTAAGCTGAAGACAATCATTAGAGAGCAGAATGAACTAGGATATAAAGTTGCACAAAGGAGGGTATGCAAAACAGAAAGAGTCTACTTTAAATTTATTCCTATAAGCATTGGTAATCATGCATAGAATGATATATTGTGCCAATTAATTTAAGTAATAGTATATTTGTTTTCATGATGATTTTTAACTAAATGATTTGTTTATTATTTCTACAGAAAAAGAGAAGAGATATTCTCAATGATGGAGGATAAGAGTAAGCTGAAGGCAATCATTGGAGAACATAATCAATCAGGAGACAATGTAGGTCAAAGGAGGGAATGCAAAACAGAATGAGTCTATTTTAAATTTATTCCTAAAAGTATTGCTAATCATGCATAGAATGATATATTGTGCCAATTAATTTAAGAAATAGTATATATGTTTACATGATGATTTTTAACTAAATGATTTGTTTATTATTTCTACAGAAAAAGAGAAGAGATATTCTCAATGATGGAGGATAAGAGTAAGCTGAAGACAATCATTAGAGAGCAGAATGAACTAGGATAGAAAGTTTGACAAAGGAGGGTATGCAAAACAGAATGAGTCTATTTTAAATTTATTCCTATAAGTATTGGTAATCATGCATAGAATGATATATTGTGCCATTAATTTAAAAAATAGTATATTTGTATTAATGATCATTTTTAACTAAATGATTTGTTAATTATTACTACAGAAAAAGAGAAGAGATATTCTCAATGATGGAGGATAAGAGTAAGCTGAAGGCAATCATTGGAGAACATAATCAATCAGGAGACAATGTAGGTCAAAGGAGGGAATGCAAAACAGAATGAGTCTATTTTAAATTTATTCCTATAAGTATTGCTAATCATGCATAGAATGATATATTGTGCCAATTAATTTAAGAAATAGTATATTTGTTTTCATGATGATTTTTAACTAAATGATTTGTTTATTATTTCTACAGAAAAAGAGAAGAGATATTCTCAATTATGGAGGATAAGAGTAAGCTGAAGACAATCATTAGATAGCAGAATGAACTAGGATAGAAAGTTAGACAAAGGAGGGTATGCAAAACAGAATGAGTGTATTTTAAATTTATTCCTATAAGTATTGCTAATGATGCATAGAATGATATATTGTGACAATTAATTTAAAAAATAGTATATTTGTATTCATGATCATTTTTAACTAAATGATTTGTTTATTATTTCTACAGAAAAAGAGAGGAGATATTCTCAATGATGGAGGATAAGAGTAAGCTGAAGGCAATCATTGGAGAACATAATCAATCAGGAGACAATGTAGGTCAAAGGAGGGAATGCAAAACAGAATGAGTCTATTTTAAATTTATTCCTATAAGTATTGCTAATCATGCATAGAATGATATATTGTGCCAATTAATTTAAGAAATAGTATATTTGTTTTCATGATGATTTTTAACTAAATGATTTGTTTATTATTTCTACAGAAAAAGAGAAGAGATATTCTCAATGATGGAGGATAAGACTAAGCTGAAGACAATCATTAGAGAGCATAATGAACTAGGATAGAAAGTTGGACAAAGGAGGGTATGCAAAACAGAATGAGTCTACTTTAAATTTATTCCTATAAGTATTGCTAATCATGCATAGAATGATATATTGTGCCAATTAATTTAAGAAATAGTATATTTGTTTTCATGATGATTTTTAACTAAATGATTTGTTTATTATTTCTACAGAAAAAAAGAAGAGATATTCTAATGATGGAGGATAAGAGTAAGCTGAAGACAATCATTAGAGAGCAGAATGAACTAGGATAGAAAGTTGGACAAAGTAGGGTATGCAAAACAAAATGAGTCTATTTTAAATTTATTCCTATAAGCATTGGTAATCATGTATAGAATGATATATTGTGCCAATTAATTTAAGTAATAGTATATTTGTTTTCATGATGATTTTTAACTAAATGATTTGTTTATTATTTCTACAGATAAATTGAAGAGATATTCTCAATGATGGAGGATAAGAGTAAGCTGAAGACAATCATTAGAGAGCAGAATGACCTAGGTTAGAAAGTTGGACAAAGGAGGGTATGCAAAACAGAATGAGTCTATTTTAAATTTATTCCTATAAGTATTGCGAATCATGCATAGAATGATATATTGTTCCAATTAATTTAAGAAATAGTATATTTGTTTTCATGATGATTTTTAACTAAATGATTTGTTTATTATTTCTACAGAAAAAGAGAAGAGATATTCTCAATGATGGAGGATAAGAGTAAGCTGAAGGCAATCATTGGAGAACATAATCAATCAGGAGACAATGTAGGTCAAAGGAGGGAATGAAAAACAGAATGAGTCTATTTTAAATTTATTCCTAAAAGTATTGCTAATCATGCATAGAATGATATATTGTGCCAATTAATTTAAGAAATAGTATATTTGTTTTCATGATGAATTTTTTACTAAATGATTTGTTTATTATTTCTACAGAAGAAGAGAAGAGATATATCAATGATGGAGGATATGAGTAAGCTGAAGACAATCATTAGAGAGCAGAATGAACTAGGATAGAAAGTTGCACAAAGGAGGGTATGCAAAACAGAAAGAGTCTATTTTAAATTTATTCCTATAAGCATTGGTAATCATGCATAGAATGATATATTGTGCCAATTAATTTAAGTAATAGTATATTTGTTTTCATGATGTTTTTTAACTAAATCATTTGTTTATTATTTCTACAGAAAGAGAGAAGAGATATTCTCAATGACGGAGGATAAGAGTAAGCTGAAGACAATCATTAGAGAGCAGAATGAACTAGGATAGAAAGTTGGACAAAGGAGGGTATGCAAAACAGAGTGAGTCTATTTTAAATTTATTCCTATAAGTATTGCTAATCCATCATAGAATGATATATTGTGCCAATTAATTTAAGAAATAGTATATTTGTTTTCCTGATGATTTTTAACGAAATGATTTGTTTATTATTTCTACAGAAAAAGAGAAGAGATATTCTCAATGATGGAGGATAAGAGTATGCTGAAGACAATCATTAGAGAGCAGAATGAACTAGGATAGAAAGTTGGACAAAGGAGGGTATGCAAAACAGAGTGAGTCTATTTTAAATTTATTCCTATAAGTATTGCTAATCCATCATAGAATGATATATTGTGCCAATTAATTTAAGAAATAGTATATTTGTTTTCATGATGATTTTTTTACTAAATGATTTGTTTATTATTTCTACAGAAGAAGAGAAGAGATATCTCAATGATGGAGGATATGAGTAAGCTGAAGACAATCATTAGAGAGCAGAATGAACTAGGATAGAAAGTTGCACAAAGGAGGGTATGCAAAACAGAAAGAGTCTATTTTAAATTTATTCCTATAAGCATTGGTAATCATGCATAGAATGATATATTGTGCCAATTAATTTAAGTAATAGTATATTTGTTTTCATGATGTTTTTTAACTAAATCATTTGTTTATTATTTCTACAGAAAGAGAGAAGAGATATTCTCAATGACGGAGGATAAGAGTAAGCTGAAGACAATCATTAGAGAGCAGAATGAACTAGGATAGAAAGTTGGACAAAGGAGGGTATGCAAAACAGAGTGAGTCTATTTTAAATTTATTCCTATAAGTATTGCTAATCCATCATAGAATGATATATTGTGCCAATTAATTTAAGAAATAGTATATTTGTTTTCCTGATGATTTTTAACTAAATGATTTGTTTATTATTTCTACAGAAAAAGAGAAGAGATATTCTCAATGATGGAGGATAAGAGTAAGCTAAAGACATTCATTAGAGAGCAGAATGAACTAGGATAGAAAGTTGGACAAAGGAGGGAATGCACAACAGAATGAGTCTATTTTAAATTTATTCCTATAAGTATTGCTAATCATGCAAAGAAAGATATATTGTGCCAATTAATTTAAGAAATAGTATATTTGTTATCATGATCATTTTTAACTAAATGATTTGTTTATTATTTCTACAGAAAAAGAGAATAGATATTCTCAATGATGGAGGATAAGAGTAAGCTGAAGACAATCATTAGAGTGCAGAATGAACTAGGATAGAAAGTTGGACAAAGGAGGGTACGCAAAACAGAATGAGTCTCTTTTAAATTTATTCCTATAAGTATTGCTAATCATGCATAGAATGATATATTGTGCTAATTAATTTAAGTAATAGTATATTTGTTTTCATGATGATTTTTAACTAAATGATATGTTTATTATTTCTACAGAAAAATTGAAGAGATATTCTCAATGATGGAGGATAAGAGTAAGCTGAAGACAATCATTAGAGAGCAGAATGAACTAGGATAGAAAGTTGGAAAAAGGAGGGTATGCAAAACAGAATGAGTCTATTTTAAATTTATTCCTATAAGTATTGCTAATCATGCATAGAATGATATATTGTGCCAATTAATTTAAGAAATAGTATATTTGTTTTCATGATGATTTTTAACTAAATAATTTGTTTATTATTTCTACAGAAAAAGAGAAGAGATATTCTCAATGATGGAGGATAAGAGTAAGCTGAAGGCAATCATTGGAGAACATAATCAATCAGGAGACAATGTAGGTCAAAGGAGGGAATGCAAAACAGAATGAGTCTATTTTAAATTTATTCCTAAAAGTATTGTGAATCATGCATAGAATGATATATTGTGCCAATTAATTTAAGAAATAGTATATTTGTTTTCATTAAATTTTTAACTAAAAGATTTGTTTATTATTTCTACAGAAAAAGAGAAGAGATATTCTCAATGATTGAGGATAAGAGTAAGCTGAAGGCAATCATTGGAGAACATAATCAATCAGGAGACAATGTAGGTCAAAGGAGGGAATGCAAAACAGAATGAGTCTATTTTAAATTTATTCCTATAAGTATTGCTAATCATGCATAGAATGATATTTTGTGCCAATTAATTTAAGAAATAGTATATTTGTTTTCATGATGATTTTTTTTACTAAATGATTTGTTTATTATTTCTACATAAAAAGAGAAGAGATATTCTCAATGATGGAGGATAAGAGTAAGCTGAAGACAATCATTAGAGAGCAGAATGAACTAGGATAGAAAGTTGGACAAAGGAGGGTATGCAAAACAGAATGAGTCTATTTTAAATTTATTCCTATAAGTATTGCTAATCATGCATAGAATGATATATTGTGCCAATTAATTTAAGAAATAGTATATTTGTTTTCAAGATGATTTTTAACTAAATGATTTGTTTATTATTTCTACAGAAAAAGAGAAGAGATATTCTCAATGATGGAGGATAAGAGTAAGCTGAAGGCAATCATTGCAGAACATAATCAATCAGGAGACAATTGAGGTCAAAGGAGGGAATGCAAAACAGAATGAGTCTATTTTAAATTTATTCCTAAAAGTATTGCTAATCATGCATAGAATGATATATTGTGCCAATTAATTTAATAAATAGTATATTTGTTTTCATGATGATTTTTAACTAAATGATTTGTTTATTATTTCTACAGAAAGAGAGAAGAGATATTCTAAATGATGGAGGATAAGAGTAAGCTGAAGACAATCATTAGAGAGCAGAATGAACTAGGATAGAAAGTTGGACAAAGGAGGGTATGCAAAACACAATGAGTCTATTTTAAATTTATTCCTATAAGTATTGCTAATCATGCATAGAATGATTTATTGTGCCAATTAATTTAAGAAATAGTATATTTGTTTTCATGATGATTTTTTTTACTAAATGATTTGTTTATTATTTCTACAGAAGAAGAGAAGAGATATTCTCAATGATGGAGGATATGAGTAAGCTGAAGACAATCATTAGAGAGCAGAATGAACTAGGATAGAAAGTTGCACAAAGGAGGGTATGCATAACAGTAAGAGTCTATTTTAAATTTATTCCTATAAGTATTGCTAATCATGCATAGAATGATATAATGTGCCAATTAATTTAAGTAATAGTATATTTGTTTTCATGATGATTTTTAACTAAATGATATGTTTATTATTTCTACAGAAAAAGAGAAGAGATATTCTCAATGATGGAGGATAAGTGTAAGCCGAAGGCAATCATTGGAGAACATAATCAATCAGGAGACAATGTAGGTCAAAGGAGGGAATGCAAAACAGAATGAGTCTATTTTAAATTTATTCCTAAAAGTATTGCTAATCATGCATAGAATGATATATTGTGCCAATTAATTTAAGAAATAGTATATTTGGTTTCATGATGATTTTTAACTAAATGATTTGTTTATTATTTCTACAGAAGAAGAGAAGAGATATCTCAATGTTGGAGGATAAGAGTAAGCTGAAGACAATCATTAGAGAGCAGAATGAACTAGGATAGAAAGTTGGACAAAGGAGGGTATGCAAAACAAAATGAGTCTATTTTAAATTTATTCCTATAAGTATTGCTAATCATGCATAGAATGATATATTGTGCCAATTAATTTAAGAAATAGTATATTTGTTTTCATGATGATTTTTTTTCCTAAATGATTTGTTTATTATTTCTACAGAAAAAGAGAAGAGATATTCTCAATGATGGAGGATATGAGTAAGCTGAAGATAATCATTAGAGAGCAGAATGAAGTAGGATAGAAAGTTGCACAAAGGAGGGTATGCAAAACAGAAAGAGTCTATTTTAAATTTATTCCTATAAGCATTGGTAATCATGCATAGAATGATATATTGTGCCAATTAATTTAAGTAATAGAATATTTGTTTTCATGATGATTTTTAACTAAATGATTTGTTTATTATTTCTACAGAAAAAAAGAAGAGATATTCTAATGATGGAGGATAAGAGTAAGCTGAAGACAATCATTAGAGAGCAGAATGAACTAGGATAGAAAGTTGGACAAAGTAGGGTATGCAAAACAAAATGAGTCTATTTTAAATTTATTCCTATAAGCATTGGTAATCATGTATAGAATGATATATTGTGCCAATTAATTTAAGTAATAGTATATTTGTTTTCATGATGATTTTTAACTAAATGATTTGTTTATTATTTCTACAGAAAAATTGAAGAGATATTCTCAATGATGGAGGATAAGAGTAAGCTGAAGACAATCATTAGAGAGTAGAATGACCTAGGTTAGAAAGTTGGACAAAGGAGGGTATGCAAAACAGAATGAGTCTATTTTAAATTTATTCCTATAAGTATTGCGAATCATGCATAGAATGATATATTGTTCCAATTAATTTAAGAAATAGTATATTTGTTTTCATGATGATTTTTAACTAAATGATTTTTTTATTATTTCTACAGAAAAAGAGAAGAGATATTCTCAATGATGGAGGATAAGAGTAAGCTGAAGGCAATCATTGGAGAACATAATCAATCAGGAGACAATGTAGGTCAAAGGAGGGTATGAAAAACAGAATGAGTCTATTTTAAATTTATTCCTAAAAGTATTGCTAATCATGCATAGAATGATATATTGTGCCAATTAATTTAAGAAATAGTATATTTGTTTTCATGATGATTTTTAACTAAATGATTTGTTTATTATTTCTATAGAAAAAGAGAAGAGATATTCTCAATGATGGAGGATAGTAGTAAGCTGAAGACAATCATTAGAGAGCAGAATGAACTAGGATACAAAGTTGGACAAAGGAGGGTATGCAAAAAAGAATGAGGTTATTTTAAATTTATTCCTATAAGTATTGCTAATCATGCATAGAATGATATATTGTGCCAATTAATTTAAGTAATAGTGTATTTGTTTTCATGATGAATTTTAACTAAATGATTTGTTTATTATTTCTACAGAAAAAGAGAAGAGATATTCTCAATGATGGAGGATAAGAGTAAGCTGAAGGCAATCATTGGAGAACATAATCAATCAGGAGACAATGTAGGTCAAAGGAGGGAATGCAAAACAGAATGAGTCTATTTTAAATTTATTACTATAAGTATTGCTAATCATGCATAGAATGATATATTGTGCCAATTAATTTAAGAAATAGTATATTTGTTTTCATGATGATTTTTTTACTAAATGATTTGTTTATTATTTCTACAGAAGAAGAGAAGAGATATATCAATGACGGAGGATATGAGTAAGCTGAAGACAATCATTAGAGAGCAGAATGAACTAGGATAGAAAGTTGCACAAAGGAGGGTATGCAAAACAGAAAGAGTCTATTTTAAATTTATTCCTATAAGCATTGGTAATCATGCATAGAATGATATATTGTGCCAATTAATTTAAGTAATAGTATATTTGTTTTCATGATGTTTTTTAACTAAATCATTTGTTTATTATTTCTACAGAAAGAGAGAAGAGATATTCTCAATGACGGAAGATAAGAGTAAGCTGAAGACAATCATTAGAGAGCAGAATGAACTAGGATAGAAAGTTGGACAAAGGAGGGTATGCAAAACAGAGTGAGTCTATTTTAAATTTATTCCTATAAGTATTGCTAATCCATCATTTAATGATATATTGTGCCAATTAATTTAAGAAATAGTATATTTGTTTTCCTGATGATTTTTAACGAAATGATTTGTTTATTATTTCTACAGAAAAAGAGAAGAGATATTCTCAATGATGGAGGATAAGAGTATGCTGAAGACAATCATTAGAGAGCAGAATGAACTAGGATAGAAAGTTTGACAAAGGAGGTTATGCAAAACAGAGTGAGTCTATTTTAAATTTATTCCTATAAGTATTGCTAATCCATCATAGAATGATATATTGTGCCAATTAATTTAAGAAATAGTATATTTGTTTTCATGATGATTTTTTTACTAAATGATTTGTTTATTATTTCTACAGAAGAAGAGAAGAGATATCTCAATGATGGAGGATATGAGTAAGCTGAAGACAATCATTAGAGAGCAGAATGAACTAGGATAGAAAGTTGGACAAAGGAGGGTATGCAAAACAGAAAGAGTCTATTTTAAATTTATTCCTATAAGCATCGGTAATCATGCATAGAATGATATATTGTGCCAATTAATTTAAGTAATAGTATATTTGTTTTCATGATGTTTTTTAACTAAATCATTTGTTTATTATTTCTACAGAAAGTGAGAAGAGATATTCTCAATGACGGAGGATAAGAGTAAGCTGAAGACAATCATTAGAGAGCAGAATGAACTAGGATAGAAAGTTGGACAAAGGAGGGTATGCAAAACAGAGTGAGTCTATTTTAAATTTATTCCTATAAGTATTGCTAATCCATCATAGAATGATATATTGTGCCAATTAATTTAAGAAATAGTATATTTGTTTTCCTGATGATTTTTAACTAAATGATTTATTTATTATTTCTACAGAAAAAGAGAAGAGATATTCTCAATGATGGAGGATAAGAGTAAGCTGAAGACATTCATTATAGAGCAGAATGAACTAGGATAGAAAGTTGGACAAAGGAGGGAATGCACAACAGAATGAGTCTATTTTAAATTTATTCCTATAAGTATTGCTAATCATGCAAAGAAAGATATATTGTGCCAATTAATTTAAGAAATAGTATATTTGTTATCATGATCATTTTTAACTAAATGATTTGTTTATTATTTCTACAGAAAAAGAGAATAGATATTCTCAATGATGGAGGATAAGAGTAAGCTGAAGACAATCATTAGAGTGCAGAATGTACTAGGATAGAAAGTTGGACGAAGGACGGTATGCAAAACAGAATGAGTCTACTTTATATTTATTCCTATTAGTATTGCTAATCATGCATAGAATGATATATTTTGCCAATTAATTTAAGAAATATTATATTTGTTTTCATGATGATTTTTAACTAAATGATTTGTTTATTATTTCTACAGAAAAAGAGAAGAGATATTCTCAATGATGGAGGATAAGAGTAAGCTGAAGACAATCATTAGAGAGCAGAATGAATTAGAATAGAAAGTTGGACAAAGGAGGATATGCAAAACAAAATGAGTCTATTTTAAATTTATTCCTATAAGTATTGCTAATCATGCATAGAATGATATATTGTGCCAATTAATTTAAGTAATAGTATATTTGTTTTCATGATGATTTTTAACTAAATGATTTGTTTATTATTTCTACAGAAAAAGAGAAGAGATATTCTCAATGATGGAGGATAAGAGTATGCTGAAGACAATCATTAGAGAGCAGAATGAACTAGGATAGAAAGTTGGACAAAGGAGGGTATGCAAAACACAATGAGTCTATTTTAAATTTATTCCTATAAGTATTGCTAATCATGCATAGAATGATATATTGTGCCAATTAATTTAAGAAATAGTATATTTGTTTTCATGATGATTTTTAACTAAATGATTTGTTTATTATTTCTACAGAAAAAGAGAAGAGATATTCTCAATGATGGAGGATAAGAGTATGCTGAAGACAATCATTAGAGAGCAGAGTGAACTAGGATAGAAAGTTGGACAATGGAGGGTATGCAAAACAAAATGAGTCTATTTTAAATTTATTCCTATAAGTATTGCTAATCATGCATAGAATGATATATTGTGCCAATTAATTTAAGTTATAGTATATTTGTTTTCATGATGATTTTTAACTAAATGATTTGTTTATTATTTCTACAGAAAAAGAGAAGAGATATTCTCAATGATGGAGGATAAGAGTAAGCTGAAGACAATCATTAGAGAGCGGAATGAACTAGGATAGAAAGTTGGACAAAGGAGGGTATGCAAAACAAAATGAGTCTATTTTAAATTTATTCCTATAAGTATTGCTAATCATGCATAGAATGATATATTGTGCCAATTAATTTAAGAAATAGTATATTTATTTTCATGATGATTTTTTTTAAATGATTTGTTTATTATTTCTACAGAAGAAGAGAAGAGATATTCTCAATGATGGAGGATATGAGTAAGCTGAAGACAATCATTAGAGAGCAGAATGAAGTAGGATAGAAAGTTGCACAATGGAGGGCATGCAAAACAGAAAGAGTCTATTTTAAATTTATTCCTATAAGCATTGGTAATCATGCATAGAATGATATATTATGCCAATTATTTTAAGTAAAAGTATAACTGTTTTCATGATGATTTTTAACTAAATGATTTGTATATTATTTCTACAGAAAAATTGAAGAGATATTCTCAATGATGGAGGATAAGAGTAAGCTGAAGACAATCATTAGAGAACAGAATGAACTAGGATAGGAAGTTGGACAAAGGAGCGTATGCAAAACAGAATGAGTCTATTTTAAATTTATTCCAATAAGTATTGCTAATCATGCATAGAATGATATATTGTGCCAATTAATTTAAAAAATAGTATATTTGTATTCATGATCATTTTTAACTAAATGATTTGTTTATTATTTCTACAGAAAAAGAGAAGAGATATTCTCAATGATGGAGGATATGAGTAAGCTGAAGACAATCATTAGAGAGCAGAATGAAGTAGGAAAGAAAGTTGCACAAAGGAGGGTATGCAAAACAGAAAGAGTCTATTTTAAATTTATTCCTATAAGCATTGGTAATCATGCATAGAATGATATATTGTGCCAATTAATTTAAGTAATAGTATATTTGTTTTCATGATGATTTTTAACTAAATGATTTGTTTATTATTTCTACAGAAAAAGAGAAGAGATATTCTCAATGATGGAGGATAAGAGTATGCTGAAGACAATCATTAGAGAGCAGAATGAGCTTGGATAGAAAGTTGGACAAAGGAGGGTATGCAAAACACAATGAGTCTATTTTAAATTTATTCCTATAAGTATTGCTAATCATGCATAGAATGATATATTGTGCCAATTAATTTAAGAAATAGTATATTTGTTTTCATGATGATTTTTAACTAAATGATTTGTTTATTATTTCTACAGAAAAAGAGAAGAGATATTCTCAATGATGGAGGATATGAGTAAGATGAAGACAATCATTAGAGACCAGAATGAACTAGGATAGAAAGTTGGACAAAGGAGGGTATGCAAAACAGAATGAGTCTATTTTAAATTTATTCCTATAAGTATTGCTAATCATGCATAGAATGATATATTGTGCCAATTAATTTAAGAAATAGTATATTTGTTTTCATGATGATTTTTAACTAAATGATTTGTTCATTATTTCTACAGAAAAAGAGAAGAGATATTCTCAATGATGGAGGATAAGAGTATGCTGAAGACAATCATTAGAGAGCAGAATGAACTAGGATAGAAAGTTGGACAAAGGAGGGTTTGCAAAACAAAATGAGTCTATTTTAAATTTATTCCTATAAGTATTGCTAATCATGCATAGAATGATATATTGTGCCAATTAATTTAAGAAATAGTATATTTGTCTTCATGATGATTTTTAACTAAATGATTTGTTTATTATTTCTACAGAAAAAGAGAAGAGATATTCTCAATGATGGAGGATAAGAGTATGCTGAAGACAATCATTAGAGAGCAGAGTGAACTAGGATAGAAAGTTGGACAAAGGAGGGTATGCAAAACAAAATGATTCTATTTTAAATTTATTCCTATAAGTATTGCTAATCATGCATAGAATGATATATTGTGCCAATTAATTTAAGTTATAGTATATTTGTTTTCATGATGATTTTTAACTAAATGATTTGTTTATTATTTCTGCAGAAAAAGAGAAGAGATATTCTCAATGATGGAGGATAAGAGTAAGCTGAAGACAATCATTAGAGAGCAGAATGAACTAGGATAGAAAGTTGGACAAAGGAGGGTATGCAAAACAAAATGAGTCTATTTTAAATTTATTCCTATAAGTATTGCTAATCATGCATAGAATGATATATTGTGCCAATTAATTTAAGAAATAGTATATTTGTCTTCATGATGATTTTTAACTAAATGATTTGTTTATTATTTCTACAGAAAAAGAGAAGAGATATTCTCAATGATGGAGGATAAGAGTATGCTGAAGACAATCATTAGAGAGCAGAGTGAACTAGGATAGAAAGTTGGACAAAGGAGGGTATGCAAAACAAAATGATTCTATTTTAAATTTATTCCTATAAGTATTGCTAATCATGCATAGAATGATATATTGTGCCAATTAATTTAAGTTATAGTATATTTGTTTTCATGATGATTTTTAACTAAATGATTTGTTTATTATTTCTGCAGAAAAAGAGAAGAGATATTCTCAATGATGGAGGATAAGAGTAAGCTGAAGACAATCATTAGAGAGCAGAATGAACTAGGATAGAAAGTTGGACAAAGGAGGGTATGCAAAACAAAATGAGTCTATTTTAAATTTATTCCTATAAGTATTGCTAATCATGCATAGAATGATATATTGTGCCAATTAATTTAAGAAATAGTATATTTATTTTCATGATGATTTTTTTTAAATGATTTGTTTATTATTTCTACAGAAGAAGAGAAGAGATATTCTCAATGATGGAGGATATGAGTAAGCTGAAAACAATCATTAGAGAGCAGAATGAAGTAGGATAGAAAGTTGCACAATGGAGGGCATGCAAAACAGAAAGAGTCTATTTTAAATTTATTCCTATAAGCATTGGTAATCATGCATAGAATGATATATTATGCCAATTATTTTAAGTAAAAGTATACTTGTTTTCATGATGATTTTTAACTAAATGATTTGTATATTATTTCTACAGAAAAATTGAAGAGATATTCTCAATGATGGAGGATAAGAGTAAGCTGAAGACAATCATTAGAGAACAGAATGAACTAGGATAGGAAGTTGGACAAAGGAGCGTATGCAAAACAGAATGAGTCTATTTTAAATTTATTCCAATAAGTATTGCTAATCATGCATAGAATGATATATTGTGCCAATTAATTTAAAAAATAGTATATTTGTATTCATGATCATTTTTAACTAAATGATTTGTTTATTATTTCTACAGAAAAAGAGAAGAGATATTCTCAATGATGGAGGATATGAGTAAGCTGAAGACAATCATTAGAGAGCAGAATGAAGTAGGAAAGAAAGTTGCACAAAGGAGGGTATGCAAAACAGAAAGAGTCTATTTTAAATTTATTCCTATAAGCATTGGTAATCATGCATAGAATGATATATTGTGCCAATTAATTTAAGTAATAGTATATTTGTTTTCATGATGATTTTTAACTAAATGATTTGTTTATTATTTCTACAGAAAAAGAGAAGAGATATTCTCAATGATGGAGGATAAGAGTATGCTGAAGACAATCATTAGAGAGCAGAATGAAGTAGGATAGAAAGTTGCACAATGGAGGGCATGCAAAACAGAAAGAGTCTATTTTAAATTTATTCCTATAAGCATTGGTAATCATTTATAGAATGATATATTATGCCAATTATTTTAAGTAAAAGTATATTTGTTTTCATGATGATTTTTAACTAAATGATTTGTATATTATTTCTACAGAAAAATTGAAGAGATATTCTCAATGATGGAGGATAAGAGTAAGCTGAAGACAATCATTAGAGAACAGAATGAACTAGGATAGGAAGTTGGACAAAGGAGCGTATGCAAAACAGAATGAGTCTATTTTAAATTTATTCCAATAAGTATTGCTAATCATGCATAGAATGATATATTGTGGCAATTAATTTAAAAAATAGTATATTTGTATTCATGATCATTTTTAACTAAATGATTTGTTTATTATTTCTACAGAAAAAGAGAAGAGATATTCTCAATGATGGAGGATATGAGTAAGCTGAAGACAATCATTAGAGAGCAGAATGAAGTAGGAAAGAAAGTTGCACAAATGAGGGTATGCAAACAGAAAGAGTCTATTTTAAATTTATTCCTATAAGCATTGGTAATCATGCATAGAATGATATATTGTGCCAATTAATTTAAGTAATAGTATATTTGTTTTCATGATGATTTTTAACTAAATGATTTGTTTATTATTTCTACAGAAAAATTGAAGAGATATTCTCAATGATGGAGGATAAGAGTAAGCTGAACACAATCATTAGAGAGCAGAATGAACTAGGATAGAAAGTTGGACAAAGGAGGGTATCAAATTAGAATGAGTCTATTTTAAATTTATTCCTATAAGTATTGCTAATCATGCATAGTATGATATTTTGTGCCAATTAATTAAAGAAATAGTATATTTGTTTTCATGATGATTTTTTTACTAAATGATTTGTTTATTATTTCTACAGAAGAAGAGAAGAGATATTCTCAATGATGGAGGATATGAGTAAGCTGAAGACAATCATTAGAGAGCAGAATGAAGTAGGATAGAAAGTTGGACAAAGGAGGGTATGCAAAACAGAAAGTGTCTATTTTAAATTTATTCCTATAAGCATTGGTAATCATGCATAGAATGATATATTGTGCCAATTAATTTAAGAAATAGTATATTTGTTTTCATGATGATTTTTAACTAAATGATTTGTTTATTATTTCTATAGAAAAAGAGAAGAGATATTCTCAATGATGGAGGATAAGAGTAAGCTGAAGACAATCATTAGAGAGCAGAATGAACTAGGATAGAAAGTTGGACAAAGGAGAGTATGCAAAACAGAATGAGTCTATTTTAAATTTATTCCTATAAGTATTGCTAATCATGCATAGAATGATATATTGTGCCAATTAATTTAAGAAATAGTATATTTGTTTTCGTGATGATTTTTTTTACTAAATGATTTGTTTATTATTTCTACAGAAAAAGAGAAGAGATATTCTCAATGATGGAGGATAAGAGTAAGTTGAAGACAATCATTAGAGAACAGAATAAACTAGGATAGAAAGTTGGACAAAGGAGGGTATGCAAAACAGAATGAGTCTATTTTAAATTTATTCCTATAAGTATTGCAAATCATGCATAGAATGATATATTGTGCCAATTAATTTAAGAAATAGTATATTTGTTTTCATGATGATTTTTAACTACATGATTTGTTTATTATTTCTACAGAAGAAGAGAAGAGATATTCTCAATGATGGAGGATATGAGTAAGCTGAAGACAATCATTAGAGAGCAGAATGAAGTAGGATAGAAAGTTGGACAAAGGAGGGTATGCAAAACAGAATGAGTCTATTTTAAATTTATTCCTATAAGTATTGCTGATCCATCATAAAATGATATATTGTGCCAATTAATTTAAAAAATCATATATTTGTATTCATGATCATTTTTAACTAAATGATTTGTTTATTATTTCTACAGAAAAAGAGAAGAGATATTCTCGATGATGGAGGATAAGAGTAAGCTGAAGACAATCATTAGAGAGCAGAATGAACTAGGATAGAAAGTTGGTCAAAGGAGGGTATGCAAAACAGAATGAGTCTATTTTAAATTTATTCCTATAAGTATAGCTAATCATGCATAGAATGATATATTATGCCAATTAATTTAAGAAATAGTATATTTGTTTTCATAATGATTTTTAACTAAATGATTTGTTTATTATTTCTACAGAAAAAGAGAAGAGATATTCTCAATGATGGAGGCTAAGAGTAAGCTAAAGACAATCATTAGAGAGCAGAATGAACTAGGATAGAAAATTGGACAAAGGAGGGTATTCAAAACAGAATGAGTCTATTTTAAATTTATTCCTATAAGTATTGCTAATCATGCATAGAATGATATATTCTGCCAATTAATTTAAGAAATAGTATATTTGTTTTCATGATGATTATAAACTAAATGATTTGTTTATTATTTCCATAGAAATAGAGAAGAGATATTCTCAATGATGGAGGATAAGAGTAAGCTGAAGACAATCATTAGAGAGCAGAATGAACTAGGATAGAAAGTTGGTCAAAGGAGGGTATGCAAAACAGAATGAGTCTATTTTAAATTTATTCCTATAAGTATTGCTAATCATGCATAGAATGATATATTGTGCCAATTAATTTAAGAAATAGTATATTTTTTTCATGATGATTTGAAACTAAATGATTTGTTTATTATTTCAATAGAAAAAGAGAAGAGATATTCTCAATGATGGAGGATAAGAGTAAGCTGAAGGCAATTATTGGAGAACATAATCAATCAGGAGACAAAGTAGGTCAAAGGAGGGAATGCAAAACAGAATGAGTCTATTTTAAATTTATTCCTATAAGTATTGCTAGTCATGCATAGAATGATATATTGTGCCAATTAATTTAAGAAATAGTATATTTGTTTTCATGATGATTTTTTTTACTAAATGATTTGTTTGTTATTTCTACAGAAAAAGAGAAGAGATATTCTAAATGATGGAGGATAAGAGTAAGCTGAAGACAATCATTAGAGTGCAGAATGAACTAGGATAGAAAGTTGGACAAAGGAGGGTATGCAATACAGAATGAGTCTATTTTAAATTTATTCCTATAAGTATTGCTAATCATGCATAGAATGATATATTGTGCCAATTAATTTAAGAAATAGTATATTTGTTTTCATTATCATTTTTAACTAAATGATTTGATTATTATTTCTACAGAAAAAGAGAAGAGATATTCTCAATGATGGAGGATAAGAGTAAGCTGAAGACAATCATTAGAGAGCAGAATGAACTAGGATAGAAAGTTGGTCAAAGGAGGGTATGCAAAACAGAATGAGTCTATTTTAAATTTATTCCTATAAGTATTGCTAATCATGCAGAGAATGATATATTGTGCCAATTAATTTAAGAAATAGTATATTTGTTTTCATGATGATTTTTAACTAAATGATTTGTTTATTATTTCTACAGAAAAAGAGAAGAGATATTCTCAATGATGGAGGATATGAGTAAGCTGAAGACAATCATTAGAGAGCAGAATGAAGTAGGATAGAAAGTTGAACAAAGGAGGGTATGCAAAACAGAAAGAGTCAATTTTAAATTTATTCCTATAAGCATTGGTAATCATGTATATAATGATATATTGTGCCAATTAATTTAAGTAATAGTATATTTGTTTTCATGATGATTTTTAACTAAATGATTTGTTTATTATTTCTACAGAAAAATTGAAGAGATATTCTGAATGATGGAGGATAAGAGTAAGCTGAAGACAATCATTAGAGAGCAGAATGAACTAGGATAGAAAGTTGGATAAAGGAGGGTATGCAAAACAGAATAAGTCTATTTTAAATTTATTCCTATAAGTATTGTTAATCATGCATAGAATGATATATTGTGCCAATTAATTTAAGAAATAGTATATTTGTATTCATGATCATTTTTAACTAAATGATTTGTTTATTATTTCTACAGAAAAAGAGAAGAGATATTCTCAATGATGGAGGATAAGAGTAAGCTGAAGACAATCATTAGAGTGCAGAATGAACTAGGATAGAAAGTTGGACAAAGGAGGGTATGCAAAACAGAATGAGTCTATTTTAAATTTATTCCTATAAGTATTACTAATCATGCATAGCATGATATATTGTGCCAATTATTTTAAGAAATAGTATATTTGTTTTCCTGATGATTTTTAACTAAATGATTTGTTTATTATTTCTACAGAAAAAGAGAAGAGATATTCTCATTGATGGAGGATAAGAGTATGCTGAAGACAATCATTAGAGAGCAGAATGAACTAGGATAGAAAGTTGGACAAAGGAGGGTATGCAAAACAGAGTGAGTCTATTTTAAATTTATTCCTATAAGTATTGCTAATCCATCATAGAATGATATATTGTGCCAATTAATTTAAGAAAAAGTATATTTGTTTTCATGATGATTTTTAACTAAATGATTTGTTTATTATTTCTACCGAAAAAGAGAAGAGATATTCTCAATGATGGAGGATAAGAGTAAGCTGAAGACATTCATTAGAGAGCAGAATGAACTAGGATAGAAAGTTGGACAAAGGAGGGAATGCACAACAGAATGAGTCTATTTTAAATTTATTCCTATAAGTATTGCTAATCATGCAAAGAAAGATATATTGTGCCAATTAATTTAAAAAATAGTATATTTGTTTTCATGATCATTTTTAACTAAATGATTTGTTTATTATTTCTACAGAAAAAGAGAATAGATATTCTCAATGATGGAGGATAAGAGTAAGCTGAAGACAATCATTAGAGTGCAGAATGAACTAGGATAGAAAGTTGGACGAAGGAGGGTATGCAAAACAGAATGAGTCTACTTTATATTTATTCCTATTAGTATTGCTAATCATGCATAGAATGATATATTTTGCCAATTAATTTAAGAAATAGTATATTTGTTTTCATGATGATTTTTAACTAAATGATTTGTTTATTATTTCTACAGAAAAAGAGAAGAGATATTCTCAATGATGGAGGATAAGAGTAAGCTGAAGACAATCATTAGAGAGCAGAATGAACTAGGATAGAAAGTTGGACAAAGGAGGATATGCAAAACAAAATGAGTCTATTTTAAATTTATTCCTATAAGTATTGCTTATATGCATAGAATGATATATTGTGCCAATTAATTTAAGTAATAGTATATTTTTTTTCATGATGATTTTTAACTAAATGATTTGTTTATTATTTCTACAGAAAAAGAGAAGAGATATTCTCCATGATGGAGGATAAGAGTATGCTGAAGACAATCATTAGAGAGCAGAATGAACTGGGATAGAAAGTTGGACAAAGGAGGGTATGCAAAACACAATGAGTCTATTTTAAATTTATTCCTATAAGTATTGCTAATCATGCATAGAATGATATATTGTGCCAATTAATTTAAGAAATAGTATATTTGTTTTCATGATGATTTTTAACTAAATGATATGTTTATTATTTCTACAGAAAAAGAGAAGAGATATTCTCAATGATGGAGGATAAGAGTATGCTGAAGACAATCATTAGAGAGCAGAATGAACTGGGATAGAAAGTTGGACAAAGGAGGGTATGCAAAACAGAATAAGGCTATTTTAAATTTATTCCTATAAGTATTGCTAATCATGCATAGAATGATATATTGTGCCAATTAATTTAAGAAATAGTGTATTTGTTTTCATGATGATTTTTTTTACTAAATGATTTGTTTATTATTTCTACAGAAGAAGAGAAGCGATATTCTCAATGATGGAGAATATGAGTAAGCTGAAGACAATCATTAGAGAGCAGAATGAAGTAGGATAGAAAGTTGCACAAAGGAGGGTATGCAAAACACAATGAGTCTATTTTAAATTTATTCCTATAAGTATTGCTAATCATGCATAGAATGATATATTGTGCCAATTAATTTAAGAAATAGTATATTTGTATTCATGATCATTTTTAACTAAATGATTTGTTTATTATTTCTACAGAAAAAGAGAAGAGATATTCTCAATGATGGAGAATATGAGTAAGCTGAAGACAATCATTAGAGAGCAGAATGAAGTAGGATAGAAAGTTGCACAAAGGAGGGTATGCAAAACAGAAATAGTCTATTTTATATTTATTCCTATAAGCATTGGTAATCATGTATAGAATGATATATTGTGCCAATTAATTTAAGTAATAGTATATTTGTTTTCATGATGATTTTTAACTAAATGATTTGTTTATTATTTCTACAGAAAAAGAGAAGAGATATTCTCAATGATGGAGGATAAGAGTATGCTGAAGACAATCATTAGAGAGCAGAATGAACTAGGATAGAAAGTTGGACAAAGAAGGGTATGCAAAACACAATGAGTCTATTTTAAATTTATTCCTATAAGTATTGCTAATCATGCATAGAATGATATATTGTGCCAATTAATTTAAGAAATAGTATATTTGTATTCATGATCATTTTTAACTAAATGATTTGTTTATTATTTCTACAGAAAAAGAGAAGAGATATTCTCAATGATGGAGGATAAGAGTAAGCTGAAGGCAATCATTGGAGAACATAATCAATCAGGAGACAATGTAGGTCAAAGGAGGGAATGCAAAACAGAATGAGTCTATTTTAAATTTATTCCTATAAGTATTGCTAATCATGCATAGAATGATATATTGTGCCAATTAATTTAAGAAATAGTATATTTGTTTTCATGATGATTTTTAACTAAATGATTTGTTTATTATTTCTACAGAAAAAGAGAAGAGATATTCTCAATGATGGAGGATAAGAGTATGCTGAAGACAATCATTAGAGAGCAGAATGAACTGGGATAGAAAGTTGGACAAAGGAGGGTATGCAAAACACAATGAGTCTATTTTAAATTTATTCCTATAAGTATTGCTAATCATGCATAGAATGATATATTGTGCCAATTAATTTAAGAAATAGTATATTTGTTTGTCATGATGATTTTTAACTAAATGATTTGTTTATTATTTCTACAGAAAAAGAGAAGAGATATTCTCAATGATGGAGGATAAGAGTAAGATGAAGACAATCATTAGAGACCAGAATGAACTAGGATAGAAAGTTGGACAAAGGAGGGTATGCAAAACAGAATAAGGCTATTTTAAATTTATTCCTATAAGTATTGCTAATCATGCATAGAATGATATATTGTGCCAATTAATTTAAGAAATAGTGTATTTGTTTTCATGATGATTTTTTTTACTAAATGATTTGTTTATTATTTCTACAGAAGAAGAGAAGAGATATTCTCAATGATGGAGAATATGAGTAAGCTGAAGACAATCATTAGAGAGCAGAATGAAGTAGGATAGAAAGTTGCACAAAGGAGGGTATGCAAAACACAATGAGTCTATTTTAAATTTATTCCTATAAGTATTGCTAATCATGCATAGAATGATATATTGTGCCAATTAATTTAAGAAATAGTATATTTGTATTCATGATCATTTTTAACTAAATGATTTGTTTATTATTTCTACAGAAAAAGAGAAGAGATATTCTCAATGATGGAGAATATGAGTAAGCTGAAGACAATCATTAGAGAGCAGAATGAAGTAGGATAGAAAGTTGCACAAAGGAGGGTATGCAAAACAGAAATAGTCTATTTTATATTTATTCCTATAAGCATTGGTAATCATGTATAGAATGATATATTGTGCCAATTAATTTAAGTAATAGTATATTTGTTTTCATGATGATTTTTAACTAAATGATTTGTTTATTATTTCTACAGAAAAAGAGAAGAGATATTCTCAATGATGGAGGATAAGAGTATGCTGAAGACAATCATTAGAGAGCAGAATGAACTAGGATAGAAAGTTGGACAAAGAAGGGTATGCAAAACACAATGAGTCTATTTTAAATTTATTCCTATAAGTATTGCTAATCATGCATAGAATGATATATTGTGCCAATTAATTTAAGAAATAGTATATTTGTATTCATGATCATTTTTAACTAAATGATTTGTTTATTATTTCTACAGAAAAAGAGAAGAGATATTCTCAATGATGGAGGATAAGAGTAAGCTGAAGGCAATCATTGGAGAACATAATCAATCAGGAGACAATGTAGGTCAAAGGAGGGAATGCAAAACAGAATGAGTCTATTTTAAATTTATTCCTATAAGTATTGCTAATCATGCATAGAATGATATATTGTGCCAATTAATTTAAGTAATAGTATATTTGTTTTCATTATGATTTTTAACTAAATGATTTGTTTATTATTTCTACAGAAAAAGAGAAGAGATATTCTCAATGATGGAGGATAAGCGTATGCTGAAGACAATCATTAGAGAGCAGAATGAACTAGGATAGAAAGTTGGACAAAGAAGGGTATGCAAAACACAATGAGTCTATTTTAAATTTATTCCTATAAGTATTGCTAATCATGCATAGAATGATATATTGTGCCAATTAATTTAAGAAATAGTATATTTTTATTCATGATCATTTTTAACTAAATGATTTGTTTATTATTTCTACAGAAAAAGAGAAGAGATATTCTCAATGATGGAGAATATGAGTAAGCTGAAGACAATCATTAGAGAGCAGAATGAAGTAGGATAGAAAGTTGCACAAAGCAGGGTATGCAAAACAGAAATAGTCTATTTTATATTTATTCCTATAAGCATTGGTAATCATGTATAGAATGATATATTGTGCCAATTAATTTAAGTAATAGTATATTTGTTTTCATGATGATTTTTAACTAAATGATTTGTATATTATTTCTACAGAAAAATTGAAGAGATATTCTCAATGATGGAGGATAAGAGTAAGCTGAAGACAATCATTAGAGAACAGAATGAACTAGGATAGGAAGTTGGACATAGGAGCGTATGCAAAACAGAATGAGTCTATTTTAAATTTATTCCAATAAGTATTGCTAATCATGCATAGAATGATATATTGTGCCAATTAATTTAAAAAATAGTATATTTGTATTCATGATCATTTTTAACTAAATGATTTGTTTATTATTTCTACAGAAAAAGAGAAGAGATATTCTCAATGATGGAGGATATGAGTAAGCTGAAGACAATCATTAGAGAGCAGAAAGAAGTAGGATAGAAAGTTGCACAAAGGAGGGTATGCAAAGCAGAAAGAGTCTATTTTAAATTTATTCCTATAAGCATTGGTAATCATGCATAGAATGATATATTGTGCCGATTAATTTAAGTAATAGTATATTTGTTTTCATGATGATTTTTAACTAAATGATTTGTTTATTATTTCTACAGAAAAATTGAAGAGATATTCTCAATGATGGAGGATAAGAGTAAGCTGAACACAATCATTAGAGAGCAGAATGAACTAGGATAGAAAGTTGGACAAAGGAGGGTATCAAAACAGAATGAGTCTATTTTAAATTTATTCCTATAAGTATTGCTAATCATGCATAGTATGATATTTTGTGCCAATTAATTAAAGAAATAGTATATTTGTTTTCATGATGATTTTTTTACTTAATGATTTGTTTATTATTTCTACAGAAGAAGAGAAGAGATATTCTCAATGATGGAGGATATGAGTAAGCTGAAGACAATCATTAGAGAGCAGAATGAAGTAGGATAGAAAGTTGGACAAAGGAGGGTATGCAAAACAGAAAGTGTCTATTTTAAATTTATTCCTATAAGCATTGGTAATCATGCATAGAATGATATATTGTGCCAATTAATTTAAGAAATAGTATATTTGTTTTCATAATGATTTTTAACTAAATGATTTGTTTATTATTTCAATAGAAAAAGAGAAGAGATATTCTCAATGATGGAGGATAAGAGTAAGCTGAAGACAATCATTAGAGAGCAGAATGAACTAGGATAGAAAGTTGCTCAAAGGAGGGTATGCAAAACAGAATGAGTCTATTTTAAATTTATTCCTATAAGTATTGCTAATCATGCATAGAATGATATATTGTGCCAATTAATTTAAGAAATAGTATATTTTTTTCATGATGATTTGAAACTAAATGATTTGTTTATTATTTCAATAGAAAAAGAGAAGAGATATTCTCAATGATGGAGGATAAGAGTAAGCTGAAGACAATCATTAGAGAGCAGAATGAACTAGGATAGAAAGTTGGACAAAGGAGAGTATGCAAAACAGAATGAGTCTATTTTAAATTTATTCCTGTAAGTATTGCTAATCATGTATAAAATGAGATATTGTGCCAATTAATTTAAGAAATAGTATATTTGTTTTCATGATCATTTTTAACTAAATGATTAGTTTATTATTTCTACAGAAAAAGAGAAGAGGTATTCTCAATGATGGAGGATAAGAGTAAGCTGAAGACAATCATTAGAGAGCAGAATGAACTAGGATAGAAAGTTGGTCAAAGGAGGGTATGCAAAACAGAATGAGTCTATTTTAAATTTATTACTATAAGTATTGCTAATCATGCATAGAATGATATATTGTGCCAATTATTTTAAGAAATAGTATATTTGTTTTCGTGATGATTTTTTTTACTAAATGATTTGTTTATTATTTCTACAGAAAAAGAGAAGAGATATTCTCAATGATGGAGGATAAGAGTATGTTGAAGACAATCATTAGAGAGCAGAATAAACTAGGATAGAAAAATGGACAAAGGAGGGTATGCAAAACAGAATGAGTCTATTTTAAATTTATTCCTATAAGTATTGCTAATCATGCATAGAATGATATATTGTGCCAATTAATTTAAGAAATAGTATATTTGTTTTTATGATGATTTTTAACTAAATGATTTGTTTATTATTTCTACAGAAAAAGAGAAGCGATATTCTCAATGATGGAGGATAAGAGTAAGTTGAAGACAATCATTAGAGAGCAGAATGAACTAGGATAGAAAGTTGGACAAAGGAGGGTATGCAAAACAGAATGAGTCTATTTTAAATTTATTCCTATTAGTATTGCTAATCCTGCATAGAATGATATATTGTGCCAATTAATTTAAAAAATAATATATTTGTATTCATGATCATTTTTAACTAAATGATTTGTTTATTATTTCTACAGAAAAAGAGAAGAGATATTCTCAATGATGGAGGATAATAGCAAGCTGAAGACAATCATTAGAGAGCAGAATGAACTAGGATAGAAAGTTGGTCAAAGGAGGGTATGCAAAACAGAATGAGTCTATTTTAAATTTATTCCTATAAGTATTGCTAATCATGCATAGAATGATATATTGTGCCAATTAATTTAAGATATAGTATATTTGTTTTCATGATGATTTTTAACTAAATGATTTGTTTATTATTTCTACAGAAAAATTGAAGAGATATTCTCAATGATGGAGGATAAGAGTGAGCTGAAGACAATCATTAGAGAGCAGAATGAACTAGGATAGAAAGTTGGACAAAGGAGGGTATGCAATACAGAATGAGTCTATTTTAAATTTATTCCTATAAGTATTTTTAATCATGCATAGAATGATATATTGTGCCAATTAATTTAAAAAATAGTATATTTGTATTCATGATGATTTTTAACTAAATGATTTGTTTATTATTTCTACAGAAAAAGAGAAGAGATATTCTTAATGATGGAGGATAAGAGTAAGCTGAAGACAATCATTAGAGTGCAGAATGAACTAGGATAGAAAGTTGGACAAAGGAGGGTATGCAAAACAGAATGAGTCTATTTTAAATTTATTCCTATAAGTATTGCTAATCATGCATAGCATGATATATTGTGCCAATTATTTTAAGAAATAGTATATTTGTTTTCATGATGATTTTTAACTAAATGATTTGTTTATTATTTATACAGAAAAAGAGAAGAGATATTCTCAATGATGGAGGATAAGAGTAAGCTGAAGACAATCATTAGAGAGCAGAATGAACTAGGATAGAAAGTTGGACAAAGGAGGGTATGCAAAACAGAATGAGTGATTTTAAATTTATTTCTATAAGTATTGCTAATCATGCATAGAATGATATATTGTGCCAATTAATTTAAGAAATAGTATATTTGTTTTCATGATGATTTTTAACTAAATGATTTGTTTATTATTTCTACAGAAAAAGAGAAGAGATATTCTCAGTGATGGAGGATAAGAGTAAGCTGAAGAACATCATTAAAGAGCAGAATGAACTAGGATAGAAAGTTGGACAAAGGAGGGTATGCAAAACAGAATGAGTCTATCTTAAATTTATTCCTATAAGTATTGCTAATCATGCATAGAATGATATATTGTGCCAATTAATTTAAGAAATAGTATATTTGTTCTCATGATCATTTTTAACTAATTGATTTGTTTATTATTTCTACAGAAAAAGAGAAGAGATATTCTCAATGATGGAGGATAAGAGTAAGCTGAAGACAATCATTAGAGAGCAGAATGAAGTAGGATAGAAAGTTGAACAAAGGAGGGTATGCAAAACAGAATAAGTCTATTTTAAATTTATTCCTATAAGTATTGCTAATCATGCATAGAATGATATATTGTGCCAATTAATTTAAGAAATAGTATATTTGTTTTAATGATGATTTTTAACTAAATGATTTGTTTATTATTTCTACAGAAAAAGAGAAGAGATATTCTCAATGATGGAGGATATGAGTAAGCTGAAGACAATCATTAGAGAGCAGAAGGAAGTAGGATATAATGTTGCACAAAGGAGGGTATGCAAAACAGAATTAGTCTATTTTAAATTTATTCCTATAAGTATTGCTAAATACTTTAGCTATTGCTATATAGTATTGCTAAATACTTTAATTTTTTTACTAAATGATTTGTTTATTATTACTACAGAAGAATTGAAGAGATATTCTCAATGATGGAGGATATGAGTAAGCTGAAGACAATCATTAGAGAGCAGAATGAACTAGGATAGAAAGTTGCACAAAGGAGGGTATGCAAAACAGAAAGTCTATTTTAAATTTATTCCTATAAGCATTGGTAATCATGCATAGAATGATATATTGTGCCAATTAATTTAAGTAATAGTATATTTGTTTTCATGATGATTTTTAACTAAATGATTTGTTTATTATTTCTACAGAAAAATTGAAGGGTTATTCTCAATGATGGAGGATAAGAGTAAGCTGAAGACAATCATTAGAGAGCAGAATGAACTAGGATATAAAGTTGCACAAAGGAGGGTATGCAAAACAGAAAGAGTCTACTTTAAATTTATTCCTATAAGCATTGGTAATCATGCATAGAATGATATATTGTGCCAATTAATTTAAGAAATAGTATATTTGTTTTCATGATGATTTTTAACTAAATGATTTGTTTATTATTTCTACAGAAAAAGAGAAGAGATATTCTCAATGATGGAGGATAAGAGTAAGCTGAAGACATTCATTAGAGAGCAGAATGAACTAGGATAGAAAGTTGGACAAAGAAGGGAATGCACAACAGAATGAGTCTATTTTAAATTTATTCCTATAAGTATTGCTAATCATGCAAAGAAAGATATATTGTGCCAATTAATTTAAGAAATAGTATATTTGTTTTCATGATGATTTTTAACTAAATGATTTGTATATTATTTCTACAGAAAAATTGAAGAGATATTCTCAATGATGGAGGATAAGAGTAAGCTGAAGACAATCATTAGAGAACAGAATGAACTAGGATAGGAAGTTGGACAAAGGAGCGTATGCAAAACAGAATGAGTCTATTTTAAATTTATTCCAATAAGTATTGCTAATCATGCATAGAATGATATATTGTGCCAATTAATTTAAGAAATAGTGTATTTGTTTTCATGATGATTTTTTTTACTAAATGATTTGTTTATTATTTCTACAGAAGAAGAGAAGAGATATTCTCAATGATGGAGAATATGAGTAAGCTGAAGACAATCATTAGAGAGCAGAATGAAGTAGGATAGAAAGTTGCACAAAGGAGGGTATGCAAAACACAATGAGTCTATTTTAAATTTATTCCTATAAGTATTGCTAATCATGCATAGAATGATATATTGTGCCAATTAATTTAAGAAATAGTATATTTGTATTCATGATCATTTTTAACTAAATGATTTGTTTATTATTTCTACAGAAAAAGAGAAGAGATATTCTCAATGATGGAGAATATGAGTAAGCTGAAGACAATCATTAGAGAGCAGAATGAAGTAGGATAGAAAGTTGCACAAAGGAGGGTATGCAAAACAGAAATAGTCTATTTTATATTTATTCCTATAAGCATTGGTAATCATGTATAGAATGATATATTGTGCCAATTAATTTAAGTAATAGTATATTTGTTTTCATGATGATTTTTAACTAAATGATTTGTTTATTATTTCTACAGAAAAAGAGAAGAGATATTCTCAATGATGGAGGATAAGAGTATGCTGAAGACAATCATTAGAGAGCAGAATGAACTAGGATAGAAAGTTGGACAAAGAAGGGTATGCAAAACACAATGAGTCTATTTTAAATTTATTCCTATAAGTATTGCTAATCATGCATAGAATGATATATTGTGCCAATTAATTTAAGAAATAGTATATTTGTATTCATGATCATTTTTAACTAAATGATTTGTTTATTATTTCTACAGAAAAAGAGAAGAGATATTCTCAATGATGGAGGATAAGAGTAAGCTGAAGGCAATCATTGGAGAACATAATCAATCAGGAGACAATGTAGGTCAAAGGAGGGAATGCAAAACAGAATGAGTCTATTTTAAATTTATTCCTATAAGTATTGCTAATCATGCATAGAATGATATATTGTGCCAATTAATTTAAGTAATAGTATATTTGTTTTCATTATGATTTTTAACTAAATGATTTGTTTATTATTTCTACAGAAAAAGAGAAGAGATATTCTCAATGATGGAGGATAAGCGTATGCTGAAGACAATCATTAGAGAGCAGAATGAACTAGGATAGAAAGTTGGACAAAGAAGGGTATGCAAAACACAATGAGTCTATTTTAAATTTATTCCTATAAGTATTGCTAATCATGCATAGAATGATATATTGTGCCAATTAATTTAAGAAATAGTATATTTTTATTCATGATCATTTTTAACTAAATGATTTGTTTATTATTTCTACAGAAAAAGAGAAGAGATATTCTCAATGATGGAGAATATGAGTAAGCTGAAGACAATCATTAGAGAGCAGAATGAAGTAGGATAGAAAGTTGCACAAAGCAGGGTATGCAAAACAGAAATAGTCTATTTTATATTTATTCCTATAAGCATTGGTAATCATGTATAGAATGATATATTGTGCCAATTAATTTAAGTAATAGTATATTTGTTTTCATGATGATTTTTAACTAAATGATTTGTATATTATTTCTACAGAAAAATTGAAGAGATATTCTCAATGATGGAGGATAAGAGTAAGCTGAAGACAATCATTAGAGAACAGAATGAACTAGGATAGGAAGTTGGACAAAGGAGCGTATGCAAAACAGAATGAGTCTATTTTAAATTTATTCCAATAAGTATTGCTAATCATGCATAGAATGATATATTGTGCCAATTAATTTAAAAAATAGTATATTTGTATTCATGATCATTTTTAACTAAATGATTTGTTTATTATCTCTACAGAAAAAGAGAAGAGATATTCTCAATGATGGAGGATATGAGTAAGCTGAAGACAATCATTAGAGAGCAGAAAGAAGTAGGATATAATGTTGCACAAAGGAGGGTATGCAAAACAGAAAGAGTCTATTTTAAATTTATTCCTATAAGCATTGGTAATCATGCATAGAATGATATATTGTGCCGATTAATTTAAGTAATAGTATATTTGTTTTCATGATGATTTTTAACTAAATGATTTGTTTATTATTTCTACAGAAAAATTGAAGAGATATTCTCAATGATGGAGGATAAGAGTAAGCTGAACACAATCATTAGAGAGCAGAATGAACTAGGATAGAAAGTTGGACAAAGGAGGGTATCAAAACAGAATGAGTCTATTTTAAATTTATTCCTATAAGTATTGCTAATCATGCATAGTATGATATTTTGTGCCAATTAATTAAAGAAATAGTATATTTGTTTTCATGATGATTTTTTTACTTAATGATTTGTTTATTATTTCTACAGAAGAAGAGAAGAGATATTCTCAATGATGGAGGATATGAGTAAGCTGAAGACAATCATTAGAGAGCAGAATGAAGTAGGATAGAAAGTTGGACAAAGGAGGGTATGCAAAACAGAAAGTGTCTATTTTAAATTTATTCCTATAAGCATTGGTAATCATGCATAGAATGATATATTGTGCCAATTAATTTAAGAAATAGTATATTTGTTTTCATAATGATTTTTAACTAAATGATTTGTTTATTATTTCAATAGAAAAAGAGAAGAGATATTCTCAATGATGGAGGATAAGAGTAAGCTGAAGACAATCATTAGAGAGCAGAATGAACTAGGATAGAAAGTTGCTCAAAGGAGGGTATGCAAAACAGAATGAGTCTATTTTAAATTTATTCCTATAAGTATTGCTAATCATGCATAGAATGATATATTGTGCCAATTAATTTAAGAAATAGTATATTTTTTTCATGATGATTTGAAACTAAATGATTTGTTTATTATTTCAATAGAAAAAGAGAAGAGATATTCTCAATGATGGAGGATAAGAGTAAGCTGAAGACAATCATTAGAGAGCAGAATGAACTAGGATAGAAAGTTGGACAAAGGAGAGTATGCAAAACAGAATGAGTCTATTTTAAATTTATTCCTGTAAGTATTGCTAATCATGTATAAAATGAGATATTGTGCCAATTAATTTAAGAAATAGTATATTTGTTTTCATGATCATTTTTAACTAAATGATTAGTTTATTATTTCTACAGAAAAAGAGAAGAGATATTCTCAATGATGGAGGATAAGAGTAAGCTGAAGACAATCATTAGAGAGCAGAATGAACTAGGATAGAAAGTTGGTCAAAGGAGGGTATGCAAAACAGAATGAGTCTATTTTAAATTTATTCCTATAAGTATTGCTAATCATGCATAGAATGATATATTGTGCCAATTATTTTAAGAAATAGTATATTTGTTTTCGTGATGATTTTTTTTACTAAATGATTTGTTTATTATTTCTACAGAAAAAGAGAAGAGATATTCTCAATGATGGAGGATAAGAGTATGTTGAAGACAATCATTAGAGAGCAGAATAAACTAGGATAGAAAAATGGACAAAGGAGGGTATGCAAAACAGAATGAGTCTATTTTAAATTTATTCCTATAAGTATTGCTAATCATGCATAGAATGATATATTGTGCCAATTAATTTAAGAAATAGTATATTTGTTTTTATGATGATTTTTAACTAAATGATTTGTTTATTATTTCTACAGAAAAAGAGAAGCGATATTCTCAATGATGGAGGATAAGAGTAAGTTGAAGACAATCATTAGAGAGCAGAATGAACTAGGATAGAAAGTTGGACAAAGGAGGGTATGCAAAACAGAATGAGTCTATTTTAAATTTATTCCTATTAGTATTGCTAATCCTGCATAGAATGATATATTCTGCCAATTAATTTAAAAAATAATATATTTGTATTCATGATCATTTTTAACTAAATGATTTGTTTATTATTTCTACAGAAAAAGAGAAGAGATATTCTCAATGATGGAGGATAATAGCAAGCTGAAGACAATCATTAGAGAGCAGAATGAACTAGGATAGAAAGTTGGTCAAAGGAGGGTATGCAAAACAGAATGAGTCTATTTTAAATTTATTCCTATAAGTATTGCTAATCATGCATAGAATGATATATTGTGCCAATTAATTTAAGATATAGTATATTTGTTTTCATGATGATTTTTAACTAAATGATTTGTTTATTATTTCTACAGAAAAATTGAAGAGATATTCTCAATGATGGAGGATAAGAGTGAGCTGAAGACAATCATTAGAGAGCAGAATGAACTAGGATAGAAAGTTGGACAAAGGAGGGTATGCAATACAGAATGAGTCTATTTTAAATTTATTCCTATAAGTATTTTTAATCATGCATAGAATGATATATTGTGCCAATTAATTTAAAAAATAGTATATTTGTATTCATGATGATTTTTAACTAAATGATTTGTTTATTATTTCTACAGAAAAAGAGAAGAGATATTCTTAATGATGGAGGATAAGAGTAAGCTGAAGACAATCATTAGAGTGCAGAATGAACTAGGATAGAAAGTTGGACAAAGGAGGGTATGCAAAACAGAATGAGTCTATTTTAAATTTATTCCTATAAGTATTGCTAATCATGCATAGCATGATATATTGTGCCAATTATTTTAAGAAATAGTATATTTGTTTTCATGATGATTTTTAACTAAATGATTTGTTTATTATTTATACAGAAAAAGAGAAGAGATATTCTCAATGATGGAGGATAAGAGTAAGCTGAAGACAATCATTAGAGAGCAGAATGAACTAGGATAGAAAGTTGGACAAAGGAGGGTATGCAAAACAGAATGAGTGATTTTAAATTTATTTCTATAAGTATTGCTAATCATGCATAGAATGATATATTGTGCCAATTAATTTAAGAAATAGTATATTTGTTTTCATGATGATTTTTAACTAAATGATTTGTTTATTATTTCTACAGAAAAAGAGAAGAGATATTCTCAGTGATGGAGGATAAGAGTAAGCTGAAGACAATCATTAAAGAGCAGAATGAACTAGGATAGAAAGTTGGACAAAGGAGGGTATGCAAAACAGAATGAGTCTATCTTAAATTTATTCCTATAAGTATTGCTAATCATGCATAGAATGATATATTGTGCCAATTAATTTAAGAAATAGTATATTTGTTCTCATGATCATTTTTAACTAATTGATTTGTTTATTATTTCTACAGAAAAAGAGAAGAGATATTCTCAATGATGGAGGATAAGAGTAAGCTGAAGACAATCATTAGAGAGCAGAATGAACTAGGATAGAAAGTTGGACAAAGGAGGGTATGCAAAACAAAATGAGTCTATTTTAAATTTATTCCTATAAGTATTACTAATCATGCATAGAATGATATATTTTGCCAATTAATTTAAGAAATAGTGTATTTGTTTTCATGATGATTTTTTTTACTAAATAATTTGTTTATTATTTCTACAGAAGAAGAGAAGAGATATTCTCAATGATGGAGAATATGAGTAAGCCGAAGACAATCAGTAGAGAGCAGAATGAAGTAGGATAGAAAGTTGAACAAAGGAGGGTATGCAAAACAGAATAAGTCTATTTTAAATTTATTCCTATAAGTATTGCTAATCATGCATAGAATGATATATTGTGCCAATTAATTTAAGAAATAGTATATTTGTTTTAATGATGATTTTTAACTAAATGATTTGTTTATTATTTCTACAGAAAAAGAGAAGAGATATTCTCAATGATGGAGGATATGAGTAAGCTGAAGACAATCATTAGAGAGCAGAAGGAAGTAGGATATAATGTTGCACAAAGGAGGGTATGCAAAACAGAATTAGTCTATTTTAAATTTATTCCTATAAGTATTGCTAAATACTTTAGCTATTGCTATATAGTATTGCTAAATACTTTAATTTTTTTACTAAATGATTTGTTTATTATTACTACAGAAGAATTGAAGAGATATTCTCAATGATGGAGGATATGAGTAAGCTGAAGACAATCATTAGAGAGCAGAATGAACTAGGATAGAAAGTTGCACAAAGGAGGGTATGCAAAACAGAAAGTCTATTTTAAATTTATTCCTATAAGCATTGGTAATCATGCATAGAATGATATATTGTGCCAATTAATTTAAGAAATAGTATATTTGTTTTCATGATGATTTTTAACTAAATGATTTGTTTATTATTTCTACAGAAAAAGAGAAGAGATATTCTCAGTGATGGAGGATAAGAGTAAGCTGAAGACAATCATTAAAGAGCAGAATGAACTAGGATAGAAAGTTGGACAAAGGAGGGTATGCAAAACAAAATGAGTCTATTTTAAATTTATTCCTATAAGTATTGCTAATCATGCATAGAATGATATATTTTGCCAATTAATTTAAGAAATAGTGTATTTGTTTTCATGATGATTTTTTTTACTAAATAATTTGTTTATTATTTCTACAGAAGAAGAGAAGAGATATTCTCAATGATGGAGAATATGAGTAAGCCGAAGACAATCAGTAGAGAGCAGAATGAAGTAGGATAGAAAGTTGAACAAAGGAGGGTATGCAAAACAGAATAAGTCTATTTTAAATTTATTCCTATAAGTATTGCTAATCATGCATAGAATGATATATTGTGCCAATTAATTTAAGAAATAGTATATTTGTTTTAATGATGATTTTTAACTAAATGATTTGTTTATTATTTCTACAGAAAAAGAGAAGAGATATTCTCAATGATGGAGGATATGAGTAAGCTGAAGACAATCATTAGAGAGCAGAAGGAAGTAGGATATAATGTTGCACAAAGGAGGGTATGCAAAACAGAATTAGTCTATTTTAAATTTATTCCTATAAGTATTGCTAAATACTTTAGCTATTGCTATATAGTATTGCTAAATACTTTAATTTTTTTACTAAATGATTTGTTTATTATTACTACAGAAGAATTGAAGAGATATTCTCAATGATGGAGGATATGAGTAAGCTGAAGACAATCATTAGATAGCAGAATGAACTAGGATAGAAAGTTGCACAAAGGAGGGTATGCAAAACAGAAAGTCTATTTTAAATTTATTCCTATAAGCATTGGTAATCATGCATAGAATGATATATTGTGCCAATTAATTTAAGTAATAGTATATTTGTTTTCATGATGATTTTTAACTAAATGATTTGTTTATTATTTCTACAGAAAAATTGAAGGGTTATTCTCAATGATGGAGGATAAGAGTAAGCTGAAGACAATCATTAGAGAGCAGAATGAACTAGGATATAAAGTTGCACAAAGGAGGGTATGCAAAACAGAAAGAGTCTACTTTAAATTTATTCCTATAAGCATTGGTAATCATGCATAGAATGATATATTGTGCCAATTAATTTAAGAAATAGTATATTTGTTTTCATGATGATTTTTAACTAAATGATTTGTTTATTATTTCTACAGAAAAAGAGAAGAGATATTCTCAATGATGGAGGATAAGAGTAAGCTGAAGACATTCATTAGAGAGCAGAATGAACTAGGATAGAAAGTTGGACAAAGAAGGGAATGCACAACAGAATGAGTCTATTTTAAATTTATTCCTATAAGTATTGCTAATCATGCAAAGAAAGATATATTGTGCCAATTAATTTAAGAAATAGTATATTTGTTTTCATGATGATTTTTAACTAAATGATTTGTATATTATTTCTACAGAAAAATTGAAGAGATATTCTCAATGATGGAGGATAAGAGTAAGCTGAAGACAATCATTAGAGAACAGAATGAACTAGGATAGGAAGTTGGACAAAGGAGCGTATGCAAAACAGAATGAGTCTATTTTAAATTTATTCCAATAAGTATTGCTAATCATGCATAGAATGATATATTGTGCCAATTAATTTAAAAAATAGTATATTTGTATTCATGATCATTTTTAACTAAATGATTTGTTTATTATTTCTACAGAAAAAGAGAAGAAATATTCTCAATGATGGAGGATAAGTTTAAGCTGAAGGCAATCATTGGAGAACATAATCAATCAGGAGACAATGTAGGTCAAAGGAGGGAATGCAAAACAGAATGAGTCTATTTTAAATTTATTCCTATAAGTATTGCTAATCATGCATAGAATGATATATTGTGCCAATTAATTTAAGAAATAGTATATTTGTTTTCATGATGATTTTTAACTAAATGATTTGTTTATTATTTCTACAGAAAAAGAGAAGAGATATTCTCAATGATGGAGGATAAGAGTAAGCTGAAGACAATCATTAGATAGCAGAATGAACTAGGATAGAAAGTTGGACAAAGGAGGGTATGCAAAACAGAATGAGTCTATTTTAAATTTATTCCTATAAGTATTGCTAATGATGCATAGAATGATATATTGTGACAATTAATTTAAAAAATAGTATATTTGTATTCATGATCATTTTTAACTAAATGATTTGTTTATTATTTCTACAGAAAAAGAGAAGAGATATTCTCAATGATGGAGGATAAGAGTAAGCTGAAGGCAATCATTGGAGAACATAATCAATCAGGAGACAATGTAGGTCAAAGGAGGGAATGCAAAACAGAATGAGTCTATTTTAAATTTATTCCTATAAGTATTGCTAATCATGCATAGAATGAAATATTGTGCCAATTAATTTAAGAAATAGTATATTTGTTTTCATGATGATTTTTAACTAAATGATTTGTTTATTATTTCTACAGAAAAAGAGAAGAGATATTCTCAATGATGGAGGATAAGACTAAGCTGAAGACAATCATTAGAGAGCATAATGAACTAGGATAGAAAGTTGGACAAAGGAGGGTATGCAAAACAGAATGAGTCTACTTTAAATTTATTCCTAAAAGTATTGCGAATCATGCATAGAATGATATATTGTGCCAATTAATTTAAGAAATAGTATATTTGTTTTCATGATGATTTTTAACTAAATGATTTGTTTATTATTTCTACAGAAAAAGAGAAGAGATATTCTCAATGATGGAGGATAAGAGTAAGCTGAAGACAATCATTAGAAAGCAGAATGAACTAGGATAGAAAGTTGGACAAAGGAGGGTACGCAAAACAGAATGAGTCTCTTTTAAATTTATTCCTATAAGTATTGCTAATCATGCATAGAATGATATATTGTGCTAATTAATTTAAGTAATAGTATATTTGTTTTCATGATGATTTTTAACTAAATGATATGTTTATTATTTCTACAGAAAAATTGAAGAGATATTCTCAATGATGGAGGATAAGAGTAAGCTGAAGACAATCATTAGAGAGCAGAATGAACTAGGATAGAAAGTTGGAAAAAGGAGGGTATGCAAAACAGAATGAGTCTATTTTAAATTTATTCCTATAAGTATTGCTAATCATGCATAGAATGATATATTGTGCCAATTAATTTAAGAAATAGTATATTTGTTTTCAAGATGATTTTTAACTAAATGATTTGTTTATTATTTCTACAGAAAAAGAGAAGAGATATTCTCAATGATGGAGGATAAGAGTAAGCTGAAGGCAATCATTGGAGAACATAATCAATCAGGAGACAATTGAGGTCAAAGGAGGGAATGCAAAACAGAATGAGTCTATTTTAAATTTATTCCTAAAAGTATTGCTAATCATGCATAGAATGATATATTGTGCCAATTAATTTAATAAATAGTATATTTGTTTTCATGATGATTTTTAACTAAATGATTTGTTTATTATTTCTACAGAAAGAGAGAAGAGATATTCTAAATGATGGAGGATAAGAGTAAGCTGAAGACAATCATAAGAGAGCAGAATGAACTAGGATAGAAAGTTGGACAAAGGAGGGTATGCAAAACACAATGAGTCTATTTTAAATTTATTCCTATAAGTATTGCTAATCATGCATAGAATGATTTATTGTGCCAATTAATTTAAGAAATAGTATATTTGTTTTCATGATGATTTTTTTTTCTAAATGATTTGTTTATTATTTCTACAGAAGAAGAGAAGAGATATTCTCAATGATGGAGGATATGAGTAAGCTGAAGACAATCATTAGAGAGCAGAATGAACTAGGATAGAAAGTTGCACAAAGGAGGGTATGCATAACAGAAAGAGTCTATTTTAAATTTATTCCTATAAGTATTGCTAATCATGCATAGAATGATATATTGTGCCAATTAATTTAAGTAATAGTATATTTGTTTTCATGATGATTTTTAACTAAATGATTTGTTTATTATTTCTACAGAAAAAGAGAAGAGATATTCTCAATGATGGAGGATAAGTGTAAGCCGAAGGCAATCATTGGAGAACATAATCAATCAGGAGACAATGTAGGTCAAAGGAGGGAATGCAAAACAGAATGAGTCTATTTTAAATTTATTCCTAAAAGTATTGCTAATCATGCATAGAATGATATATTGTGCCAATTAATTTAAGAAATAGTATATTTGTTTTCATGATGATTTTTAACTAAATGATTTGTTTATTATTTCTACAGAAGAAGAGAAGAGATATCTCAATGTTGGAGGATAAGAGTAAGCTGAAGACAATCATTAGAGAGCAGAATGAACTAGGATAGAAAGTTGGACAAAGGAGGGTATGCAAAACAAAATGAGTCTATTTTAAATTTATTCCTATAAGTATTGCTAATCATGCATAGAATGATATATTGTGCCAATTAATTTAAGAAATAGTATATTTGTTTTCATGATGATTTTTTTTACTAAATGATTTGTTTATTATTTCTACAGAAAAAGAGAAGAGATATTCTCAATGATGGAGGATATGAGTAAGCTGAAGATAATCATTAGAGAGCAGAATGAAGTAGGATAGAAAGTTGCACAAAGGAGGGTATGCAAAACAGAAAGAGTCTATTTTAAATTTATTCCTATAAGCATTGGTAATCATGCATAGAATGATATATTGTGCCAATTAATTTAAGTAATAGAATATTTGTTTTCATGATGATTTTTAACTAAATGATTTGTTTATTATTTCTACAGAAAAATTGATGAGATATTCTCAATGATGGAGGATAAGAGTAAGCTGAAGACAATCATTAGAGAGCAGAATGAAGTAGTATAGAAAGTTGGTCAAAGGAAGGTATGCAAAACAGAATGAGTCTATTTTAAATTTATTCCTATAAGTATTGCTAATCATGCATAGAATGATATATTGTGCCAATTAATTTAAGAAATAGTATATTTGTTTTCATGATGATTTTTAACTAAATGATTTGTTTATTATTTCTACAGAAAAAAAGAAGAGATATTCTCAATGATGGAGGATAAGAGTAAGCTGAAGACAATCATTAGAGAGCAGAATGAACTAGGATAGAAAGTTGGACAAAGTAGGGTATGCAAAACAAAATGAGTCTATTTTAAATTTATTCCTATAAGCATTGGTAATCATGTATAGAATGATATATTGTGCCAATTAATTTAAGTAATAGTATATTTGTTTTCATGATGATTTTTAACTAAATGATTTGTTTATTATTTCTACAGAAAAATTGAAGAGATATTCTCAATGATGGAGGATAAGAGTAAGCTGAAGACAATCATTAGAGAGCAGAATGAACTAGGATAGAAAGTTGGACAAAGGAGGGTATGCAAAACAGAATGAGTCTATTTTAAATTTATTCCTATAAGTATTGCGAATCATGCATAGAATGATATATTGTGCCAATTAATTTAAGAAATAGTATATTTGTTTTCATGATGATTTTTTTACTAAATGATTTGTTTATTATTTCTACAGAAGAAGAGAAGAGATATCTCAATGATGGAGGATATGAGTGAGCTGAAGACAATCATTAGAGAGCAGAATGAACTAGGATAGAAAGTTGCACAAAGGAGGGTATGCAAAACAGAAAGAGTCTATTTAAAATTTATTCCTATAAGCATTGGTAATCATGCATAGAATGATATATTGTGCCAATTAATTTAAGTAATAGTATATTTGTTTTCATGATGTTTTTTAACTAAATCATTTGTTTATTATTTCTGCAGAAAGAGAGAAGAGATATTCTCAATGACGGAGGATAAGAGTAAGCTGAAGACAATCATTAGAGAGCAGAATGAACTAGGATAGAAAGTTGGACAAAGGAGGGTATGCAAAACAGAGTGAGTCTATTTTAAATTTATTCCTATAAGTATTGCTAATCCATCATAGAATGATATATTGTGCCAATTAATTTAAGAAATAGTATATTTGTTTTCCTGATGATTTTTAACTAAATGATTTGTTTATTATTTCTACAGAAAAAGAGAAGAGATATTCTCAATGATGGAGGATAAGAGTAAGCTGAAGACATTCATTAGAGAGCAGAATGAACTAGGATAGAAAGTTGGACAAAGGAGGGAATGCACAACAGAATGAGTCTATTTTAAATTTATTCCTATAAGTATTGCTAATCATGCAAAGAAAGATATATTGTGCCAATTAATTTAAGAAATAGTATATTTGTTATCATGATCATTTTTAACTAAATGATTTGTTTATTATTTCTACAGAAAAAGAGAATAGATATTCTCAATGATGGAGGATAAGAGTAAGCTGAAGACAATCATTAGAGTGCAGAATGAACTAGGATAGAAAGTTGGACGAAGGACGGTATGCAAAACAGAATGAGTCTACTTTATATTTATTCCTATTAGTATTGCTAATCATGCATAGAATGATATATTTTGCCAATTAATTTAAGAAATAGTATATTTGTTTTCATGATGATTTTTAACTAAATGATTTGTTTATTATTTCTACAGAAAAAGAGAAGAGATATTCTCAATGATGGAGGATATGAGTAAGCTGAAGACAATCATTAGAGAGACCAGAATGAAGTAGGATAGAAAGTTGCACAATGGAGGGCATGCAAAACAGAAAGAGTCTATTTTAAATTTATTCCTATAAGGATTGGTAATCATGCATAGAATGATATATTATGCCAATTATTTTAAGTAAAAGTATATTTGTTTTCATGATGATTTTTAACTAAATGATTTGTATATTATTTCTACAGAAAAATTGAAGAGATATTCTCAATGATGGAGGATAAGAGTAAGCTGAAGACAATCATTAGAGAACAGAATGAACTAGGATAGGAAGTTGGACAAAGGAGCGTATGCAAAACAGAATGAGTCTATTTTAAATTTATTCCAATAAGTATTGCTAATCATGCATAGAATGATATATTGTGCCAATTAATTTAAAAAATAGTATATTTGTATTCATGATCATTTTTAACTAAATGATTTGTTTATTATTTCTACAGAAAAAGAGAAGAGATATTCTCAATGATGGAGGATATGAGTAAGCTGAAGACAATCATTAGAGAGCAGAATGAACTAGGATAGAAAGTTGGACAAAGGAGGGTATCAAAACAGAATGAGTCTATTTTAAATTTATTCCTATAAGTATTGCTAATCATGCATAGTATGATATTTTGTGCCAATTAATTAAAGAAATAGTATATTTGTTTTCATGATGATTTTTTTACTAAATGATTTGTTTATTATTTCTACAGAAGAAGAGAAGAGATATTCTCAATGATGGAGGATATGAGTAAGCTGAAGACATTCATTAGAGAGCAGAATGAAGTAGGATAGAAAGTTGGACAAAGGAGGGTATGCAAAACAGAAAGTGTCTATTTTAAATTTATTCCTATAAGCATTGGTAATCATGGATAGAATGATATATTGTGCCAATTAATTTAAGAAATAGTATATTTGTTTTCATGATGATTTTTAACTAAATGATTTGTTTATTATTTCTACAGAAAAAGAGAAGAGATATTCTCAATGATGGAGGATAAGAGTAAGCTGAAGACAATCATTAGAGAGCAGAATGAACTAGGATAGAAAGTTGGACAAAGGAGGGTATGCAAAACAGAATGAGTCTATTTTAAATTTATTCCTGTAAGTATTGCTAATCATGTATAGAATGATATATTGTGCCAATTAATTTAAGAAATAGTATATTTGTTTTCATGATGATTTTTAACTACATGATTTGTTTATTATTTCTACAGAAGAAGAGAAGAGATATTCTCAATGATGGAGGATATGAGTAAGCTGAAGACAATCATTAGAGAGCAGAATGAAGTAGGATAGAAAGTTGGACAAAGGAGGGTATGCAAAACAGAATGAGTCTATTTTAAATTTATTCCTATAAGTATTGCTAATCCATCATAAAATGATATATTGTGCCCATTAATTTAAAAAATCATATATTTGTATTCATGATCATTTTTAACTAAATGATTTGTTTATTATTTCTACAGAAAAAGAGAAGAGATATTCTCGATGATGGAGGATAAGAGTAAGCTGAAGACAATCATTAGAGAGCAGAATGAACTAGGATAGAAAGTTGGTCAAAGGAGGGTATGCAAAACAGAATGAGTCTATTTTAAATTTATTCCTATAAGTATAGCTAATCATGCATAGAATGATATATTGTGCCAATTAATTTAAGAAATAGTATATTTGTTTTCATAATGATTTTTAACTAAATGATTTGTTTATTATTTCTACAGAAAAAGAGAAGAGATATTCTCAATGATGGAGGCTAAGAGTAAGCTGAAGACAATCATTAGAGAGCAGAATGACGTAGGATAGAAAGTTGGACAAAGGAGGGTATGCAAAACAGAAAGTGTCTATTTTAAATTTATTCCTATAAGCATTGGTAATCATGCATAGAATGATATATTGTGCCAATTAATTTAAGAAATAGTATATTTGTTTTCATGATGATTATAAACTAAATGATTTGTTTATATTTTTCAATAGAAAAAGAGAAGAGATATTCTCAATGATGGAGGATAAGAGTAAGCTGAAGACAATCATTAGAGAGCAGAATGAACTAGGATAGAAAGTTGGTCAAAGGAGGGTATGCAAAACAGAATGAGTCTATTTTAAATTTATTCCTATAAGTATTGCTAATCATGCATAGAATGATATATTGTGCCAATTAATTTAAGAAAAAGTATATTTTTTTCATGATGATTTGAAACTAAATGATTTGTTTATTATTTCAATAGAAAAAGAGAAGAGATATTCTCAATGATGGAGGATAAGAGTAAGCTGAAGACAATCATTAGAGAGCAGAATGAACTAGGATAGAAAGTTGGACAAAGGAGGGTATGCAAAACAGAATGAGTCTATTTTAAATTTATTCCTGTAAGTATTGCTAATCATGTATAAAATGATATATTGTGCCAATTAATTTAAGAAAAAGTATATTTGTTTTCATGATCATTTTTAACTAAATGATTAGTTTATTATTTCTACAGAAAAAGAGAAGAGATATTCTCAATGATGGAGGATAAGAGTAAGCTGAAGACAATCATTAGAGAGCAGAATGAACTAGGATAGAAAGTTGGACAAAGGAGGGTATGCAAAACAGAATGAGTCTATTTTAAATTTATTCCTATAAGTATTGCTAATCATGCATAGAATGATATATTGTGGCAATTAATTTAAGAAATAGTATATTTGTTTTCATGATGATTTTTTACTAAATTATTTGTTTATTATTTCTACAGAAAAAGAGAAGAGATATTCTCAATGATGGAGGATAAGAGTAAGCTGAAGGCAATTATTGGAGAACATAATCAATCAGGAGACAAAGTAGGTCAAAGGAGGGAATGCAAAACAGAATGAGTCTATTTTAAATTTATTCCTATAAGTATTGCTAGTCATGCATAGAATGATATATTGTGCCAATTAATTTAAGAAATAGTATATTTGTTTTCATGATGATTTTTTTTACTAAATGATTTGTTTATTATTTCTACAGAAAAAGAGAAGAGATATTCTAAATGATGGAGGATAAGAGTAAGCTGAAGACAATCATAAGAGAGCAGAATGAACTAGGATAGAAAGTTGGACAAAGGAGGGTATGCAATACAGAATGAGTCTATTTTAAATTTATTCCTATAAGTATTGCTAATCATGCATAGAATGATATATTGTGCCAATTAATTTAAGAAATAGTATATTTGTTTTCATTATCATTTTTAACTAAATGATTTGTTTATTATTTCTACAGAAAAAGAGAAGAGATATTCTCAATGATGGAGGATAAGAGTAAGCTGAAGACAATCATTAGAGAGCAGAATGAACTAGGATAGAAAGTTGGTCAAAGGAGGGTATGCAAAACAGAATGAGTCTATTTTAAATTTATTCCTATAAGTATTGCTAATCATGCATAGAATGATATATTGTGCCAATTAATTTAAGAAATAGTATATTTGTTTTCATGATGATTTTTAACTAAATGATTTGTTTATTATTTCTACAGAAAAAGAGAAGAGATATTCTCAATGATGGAGGATAAGAGTATGCTGAAGACAATCATTAGAGAGCAGAATGAACTGGGATAGAAAGTTGGACAAAGGAGGGTATGCAAAACACAATGAGTCTATTTTAAATTTATTCCTATAAGTATTGCTAATCATGCATAGAATGATATATTGTGCCAATTAATTTAAGAAATAGTATATTTGTTTTCATGATGATTTTTAACTTAATGATTTGTTTATTATTTCTACAGAAAAAGAGAAGAGATATTCTCAATGATGGAGGATAAGAGTAAGATGAAGACAATCATTAGAGACCAGAATGAACTAGGATAGAAAGTTGGACAAAGGAGGGTATGCAAATCAGAATAAGGCTATTTTAAATTTATTCCTATAAGTATTGCTAATCATGCATAGAATGATATATTGTGCCAATTAATTTAAGAAATAGTGTATTTGTTTTCATGATGATTTTTTTTACTAAATGATTTGTTTATTATTTCTACAGAAGAAGAGAAGAGATATTCTCAATGATGGAGAATATGAGTAAGCTGAAGACAATCATTAGAGAGCAGAATGAAGTAGGATAGAAAGTTGCACAAAGGAGGGTATGCAAAACAGAAATAGTCTATTTTATATTTATTCCTATAAGCATTAGTGATCATGTATAGAATGATATATTGTGCCAATTAATTTAAGTAATAGTATATTTGTTTTCATGATGATTTTTAACTAAATGATTTGTTTATTATTTCTAGAGAAAAAGAGAAGAGATATTCTCAATGATGGAGGATAAGAGTATGCTGAAGACAATCATTAGAGAGCAGTATGAACTAGGATAGAAAGTTGGTCAAAGAAGGGTATGCAAAACACAATGAGTCTATTTTAAATTTATTCCTATAAGTATTGCTAATCATGCATAGAATGATATATTGTGCCAATTAATTTAAGAAATAGTATATTTGTATTCATGATCATTTTTAACTAAATGATTTGTTTATTATTTCTACAGAAAAAGAGAAGAGATATTCTCAATAATGGAGAATATGAGTAAGCTGAAGACAATCATTAGATAGCAGAATGAAGTAGGATAGAAAGTTGAACAAAGGAGGGTATGCAAAACAGAAATAGTCTATTTTATATTTATTCCTATAAGCATTGGTAATCATGTATAGAATGATATATTGTGCCAATTAATTTAAGTAATAGTATATTTGTTTTCATGATGATTTTTAACTAAATGATTTGTATATTATTTCTGCAGAAAAATTGAAGAGATATTCTCAATGATGGAGGATAAGAGTAAGCTGAAGACAATCATTAGAGAACAGAATGAACTAGGATAGGAAGTTGGACAAAGGAGCGTATGCAAAACAGAATGAGTCTATTTTAAATTTATTCCAATAAGTATTGCTAATCATGCATAGAATGATATATTGTGCCAATTAATTTAAAAAATAGTATATTTGTATTCATGATCATTTTTAACTAAATGATTTGTTTATTATTTCTACAGAAAAAGAGAAGAGATATTCTCAATGATGGAGGATATGAGTAAGCTGAAGACAATCATTAGAGAGCAGAATGAAGTAGGATAGAAAGTTGCACAAAGGAGGGTATGCAAAACAGAAAGAGTCTATTTTAAATTTATTCCTATAAGCATTGGTAATCATGCATAGAATGATATATTGTGCTGATTAATTTAAGTAATAGTATATTTGTTTTCATGATGATTTTTAACTAAATGATTTGTTTATTATTTCTACAGAAAAATTGAAGAGATATTCTCAATGATGGAGGATAAGAGTAAGCTGAACACAATCATTAGAGAGCAGAATGAACTAGGATAGAAAGTTGGACAAAGGAGGGTATCAAAACAGAATGAGTCTATTTTAAATTTATTCCTATAAGTATTGCTAATCATGCAAAGTATGATATTTTGTGCCAATTAATTAAAGAAATAGTATATTTGTTTTCAGGATGATTTTTTTACTAAATGATTTGTTTATTATTTCTACAGAAGAAGAGAAGAGATATTCTCAATGATGGAGTATATGAGTAAGCTGAAGACAATCATTAGAGAGCAGAATGAAGTAGGATAGAAAGTTGGACAAAGGAGGGTATGCAAAACAGAAAGTGTCTATTTTAAATTTATTCCTATAAGCATTGGTAATCATGCATAGAATGATATATTGTGCCAATTAATTTAAGAAATAGTATATTTGTTTTCATGATGATTATAAACTAATTGATTTGTTTATTATTTCAATAGAAAAAGAGAAGAGATATTCTCAATGATGGAGGATAAGAGTAAGCTGAAGACAATCATTAGAGAGCAGAATGAACTAGGATAGAAAAATGGTCAAAGGAGGGTATGCAAAACAGAATGAGTCTATTTTAAATTTATTCCTATAAGTATTGCTAATCATGCATAGAATGATATATTGTGCCAATTAATTTAAGAAATAGTATATTTTTTTCATGATGATTTGAAACTAAATGATTTGTTTATTATTTCAATAGAAAAAGAGAAGAGATATTCTCAATGATGGAGGATAAGAGTAAGCTGAAGACAATCATTAGAGAGCAGAATGAACTAGGATAGAAAGTTGGACAAAGGAGAGTATGCAAAACAGAATGAGTCTATTTTAAATTTATTCCTCTAAGTATTGCTAATCATGTATAAAATGATATATTGTGCCAATTAATTTAAAAAATAGTATATTTGTTTTCATGATCATTTTTAACTAAATGATTAGTTTATTATTTCTACAGAAAAAGAGAAGAGATATTCTCAATGATGGAGGATAAGAGTAAGCTGAAGACAATCATTAGAGAGCAGAATGAACTAGGATAGAAAGTTGGTCAAAGGAGGGTATGCAAAACAGAATGAGTCTATTTTAAATTTATTCCTATAAGTATTGCTAATCATGCATAGAATGATATATTGTGCCAATTATTTTAAGAAATAGTATATTTGTTTTTGTGATGATTTTTTTTACTAAATGATTTGTTTATTATTTCTACAGAAAAAGAGAAGAGATATTCTCAATGATGGAGGATAAGAGTATGTTGAAGACAATCATTAGAGAGCAGAATAAACTAGGATAGAAAAATGGACAAATGAGGGTATGCAAAACAGAATGAGTCTATTTTAAATTTATTCCTATAAGTATTGCTAATCATGCATAGAATGATATATTGTGCCAATTAATTTAAGAAATAGTATATTTGTTTTTATGATGATTTTTAACTAAATGATTTGTTTATTATTTCTACAGAAAAAGAGAAGCGATATTCTCAATGATGGAGGATAAGAGTAAGTTGAAGACAATCATTAGAGAGCAGAATGAACTAGGATAGAAAGTTGGACAAAGGAGGGTATGCAAAACAGAATGAGTCTATTTTAAATTTATTCCTATTAGTATTGCTAATCCTGCATAGAATGATATATTGTGCCAATTAATTTAAAAAATAATATATTTGTATTCATGATCATTTTTAACTAAATGATTTGTTTATTATTTCTACAGAAAAAGAGAAGAGATATTCTCAATGATGGAGGATAAGAGTAAGCTGAAGACAATCATTAGAGAGCAGAATGAACTAGGATAGAAAGTTGGTCAAAGGAGGGTATGCAAAACAGAATGAGTCTATTTTAAATTTATTCCTATAAGTATTGCTAATCATGCATAGAATGATATATTGTGCCAATTAATTTAAGAAATAGTATATTTTTTTCATGATGATTTGAAACTAAATGATTTGTTTATTATTTCAATAGAAAAAGAGAAGAGATATTCTCAATGATGGAGGATAAGAGTAAGCTGAAGACAATCATTAGAGAGCAGAATGAACTAGGATAGAAAGTTGGACAAAGGAGAGTATGCAAAACAGAATGAGTCTATTTTAAATTTATTCCTGTAAGTATTGCTAATCATGTATAAAATGATATATTGTGCCAATTAATTTATGAAATAGTATATTTGTTTTCATGATCATTTTTAACTAAATGATTAGTTTATTATTTCTACAGAAAAAGAGAAGAGATATTCTCAATGATGGAGGATAAGAGTAAGCTGAAGACAATCATTAGAGAGCAGAATGAACTAGGATAGAAAGTTGTTCATAGGAGGGTATGCAAAACAGAATGAGTCTATTTTAAATTTATTCCTATAAGCATTGGTAATCATGTATAGAATGATATATTGTGCCAATTAATTTAAGTAATAGTATATTTGTTTTCGTGATGATTTTTTTTACTAAATGATTTGTTTATTATTTCTACAGAAAAAGAGAAGAGATATTCTCAATGATGGAGGATAAGAGTATGTTGAAGACAATCATTAGAGAGCAGAATAAACTAGGATAGAAAGTTGGACAAAGGAGGGTGTGCAATACAGAATGAGTCTATTTTAAATTTATTCCTATAAGTATTTTGAATCATGCATAGAATGATATATTGTGCCAATTAATTTAAAAAATAGTATATTTGTATTCATGATGATTTTTAACTAAATGATTTGTTTATTATTTCTACAGAAAAAGAGAAGAGATATTCTTAATGATGGAGGATAAGAGTAAGCTGAAGACAATCATTAGAGTGCAGAATGAACTAGGATAGAAAGTTGGACAAAGGAGGGTATGCAAAACAGAATGAGTCTATTTTAAATTTATTCCTATAAGTATTGCTAATCATGCATAGCATGATATATTGTGCCAATTATTTTTAGAAATAGTATATTTGTTTTCATGATGATTTTTAACTAAATGATTTGTTTATTATTTATACAGAAAAAGAGAAGAGATATTCTCAATGATGGAGGATAAGAGTAAGCTGAAGACAATCATTAGAGAGCAGAATGAACTAGGATAGAAAGTTGGACAAAGGAGGGTATGCAAAACAGAATGAGTCTATTTTAAATTTATTCCTATAAGTATTGCTAATCATGCATAGAATGATATATTGTGCCAATTAATTTAAGAAATAGTATATTTTTTTCATGATGATTTGAAACTAAATGATTTGTTTATTATTTCAATAGAAAAAGAGAAGAGATATTCTCAATGATGGAGGATAAGAGTAAGCTGAAGACAATCATTAGAGAGCAGAATGAACTAGGATAGAAAGTTGGACAAAGGAGAGTATGCAAAACAGAATGAGTCTATTTTAAATTTATTCCTGTAAGTATTGCTAATCATGTATAAAATGATATATTGTGCCAATTAATTTATGAAATAGTATATTTGTTTTCATGATCATTTTTAACTAAATGATTAGTTTATTATTTCTACAGAAAAAGAGAAGAGATATTCTCAATGATGGAGGATAAGAGTAAGCTGAAGACAATCATTAGAGAGCAGAATGAACTAGGATAGAAAGTTGTTCATAGGAGGGTATGCAAAACAGAATGAGTCTATTTTAAATTTATTCCTATAAGCATTGGTAATCATGTATAGAATGATATATTGTGCCAATTAATTTAAGTAATAGTATATTTGTTTTCGTGATGATTTTTTTAACTAAATGATTTGTTTATTATTTCTACAGAAAAAGAGAAGAGATATTCTCAATGATGGAGGATAAGAGTATGTTGAAGACAATCATTAGAGAGCAGAATAAACTAGGATAGAAAGTTGGACAAAGGAGGGTATGCAATACAGAATGAGTCTATTTTAAATTTATTCCTATAAGTATTTTGAATCATGCATAGAATGATATATTGTGCCAATTAATTTAAAAAATAGTATATTTGTATTCATGATGATTTTTAACTAAATGATTTGTTTATTATTTCTACAGAAAAAGAGAAGAGATATTCTTAATGATGGAGGATAAGAGTAAGCTGAAGACAATCATTAGAGTGCAGAATGAACTAGGATAGAAAGTTGGACAAAGGAGGGTATGCAAAACAGAATGAGTCTATTTTAAATTTATTCCTATAAGTATTGCTAATCATGCATAGCATGATATATTGTGCCAATTATTTTTAGAAATAGTATATTTGTTTTCATGATGATTTTTAACTAAATGATTTGTTTATTATTTATACAGAAAAAGAGAAGAGATATTCTCAATGATGGAGGATAAGAGTAAGCTGAAGACAATCATTAGAGAGCAGAATGAACTAGGATAGAAAGTTGGACAAAGGAGGGTATGCAAAACAGAATGAGTGATTTTAAATTTATTTCTTTAAGTATTGGTAATCATGCATAGAATGATATATTGTGCCAATTAATTTAAGAAATAGTATATTTGTTTTCATGATGATTTTTAACTAAATGATTTGTTTATTATTTCTACAGAAAAAGAGAAGAGATATTCTAAGTGATGGAGGATAAGAGTAAGCTGAAGACAATCATTAAAGAGCAGAATGAACTAGGATAGAAAGTTGGACAAAGGAGGGTATGCAAAACAGAATGAGTCTATCTTAAATTTATTCCTATAAGTATTGCTAATCATGCATAGAATGATATATTTTGCCAATTAATTTAAGAAATAGTATATTTGTTCTCATGATCATTTTTAACTAATTGATTTGTTTATTATTTCTACAGAAAAAGAGAAGATATATTCTCAATGATGAAGGATAAGAGTAAGCTGAAGACAATCATTAGAGAGCAGAATGAACTAGGATAGAAAGTTGGACAAAGGAGGGTATGCAAAACAGAATGAGTCTATTTTAAATTTATTCCTATAAGTATTGCTAATCATGCATAGAATGATATATTGTGCCAATTAATTTAAGAAATAGTATATTTGTTTTCATGATGATTTTTAACTAAATGATTTGTTTATTATTTCTACAGAAAAAGAGAAGAGATATTCTCAATGATGGAGGATAAGAGTAAGCTGAAGACAATCATTAGAGAGCAGAATGAACTAGGATAGAAAGTTGGACAAAGGAGGGTATGCAAAACAAAATGAGTCTATTTTAAATTTATTCCTATAAGTATTGCTAATCATGCATAGAATGATATATTTTGCCAATTAATTTAAGAAATAGTGTATTTGTTTTCATGATGATTTTTTTTTACTAAATGATTTGTTTATTATTTCTACGGAAGAAGAGAAGTGATATTCTCAATGATGGAGAATATGAGTAAGCCGAAGACAATCATTAGAGAGCAGAATGAAGTAGTATAGAAAGTTGGACAAAGGAGGGTATGCAAAACAGAATGAGTCTATTTTAAATTTATTCTTATAAGTATTGCTAATCATGCATAGAATGATATATTGTGCCAATTAATTTAAGAAATAGTATATTTGTTTTCATGATGATTTTTAACTAAATGATTTGTTTATTATTTCTACAGAAAAAAAGAAGAGATATTCTCAATGATGGAGGATAGGAGTAAGCTGAAGACAATCATTAGTGAGCAGAATGAACTAGGATGGAAAGTTGGACAAACTAGGATATGCAAAACAAAAAAAGTCTATTTGTAATTTATTCCTATAAGCATTGGTAATCATGTATAGAATGATATATTGTGCCAATTAATTTAAGTAATAGTATATTTGTTTTCATGATTATTTTTAACTAAATGATTTGTTTATTATTTCTACAGAAAAATTGAAGAGATATTCTCAATGATGGAGGATAAGAGTAAGCTTAAGACAATCATTAGAGAGCAGAATGAACTAGGAGAGAAAGTTGGACAAAGGAGGGTATGCAAAACAGAATGAGTCTATTTTAAATTTATTTCTATAAGTATTGCTAATCATGCTTAGAATGATATATTGTGCCAATTAATTTAAGAAATAGTATATTTGTTTTCATGATGATTTTTAACTAAATGATTTGTTTATTATTTCTACAGAAAAAGAGAAGAGATATTCTCAATGATGGAGGATAAGGGTAAGCTGAAGGCAATCATTGGAGAACATAATCAATCAGGAGATAATGTAGGTCAAAGGAGGGAATGCAAAACAGAATGAGTCTATTTTAAATTTATTCCTAAAAGTATTGCTAATCATGCATAGAATGATATATTGTGCCAATTAATTTAAGAAATAGTATATTTGTTTTCATGATGATTTTTAACTAAATGATTTGTTTATTATTTCTACATAAAAAGAGAAGAGATATTCTCAGTGATGGAGGATAAGAGTAAGCTGAAGACAATCATTAAAGAGCAGAATGAACTAGGATAGAAAGTTGGACAAAGGAGGGTATGCAAAACAGAATGAGTCTATCTTAAATTTATTCCTATAAGTATTGCTAATCATGCATAGAATGATATATTGTGCCAATTAATTTAAGAAATAGTATATTTGTTCTCATGATCATTTTTAACTAATTGATTTGTTTATTATTTCTACAGAAAAAGAGAAGAGATATTCTCAATGATGAAGGATAAGAGTAAGCTGAAGACAATCATTAGAGAGCAGAATGAACTAGGATAGAAAGTTGGACAAAGGAGGGTATGCAAAACAGATTGAGTCTATTTTAAATTTATTCCTATAAGTATTGCTAATCATGCATAGAATGATATATTGTGCCAATTAATTTAAGAAATAGTATATTTGTTTTCATGATGATTTTTAACTAAATGATTTGTTTATTATTTCTACAGAAAAAGAGAAGAGATATTCTCAATGATGGAGGATAAGAGTAAGCTGAAGACAATCATTAGAGAGCAGAATGAACTAGGATAGAAAGTTGGACAAAGGAGGGTATGCAAAACAAAATGAGTCTATTTTAAATTTATTCCTATAAGTATTGCTAATCATGCATAGAATGATATATTTTGCCAATTAATTTAAGAAATAGTGTATTTGTTTTCATGATGATTTTTTTTTACTAAATGATTTGTTTATTATTTCTACAGAAGAAGAGAAGAGATATTCTCAATGATGGAGAATATGAGTAAGCCGAAGACAATCATTAGAGAGCAGAATGAAGTAGTATAGAAAGTTGGACAAAGGAGGGTATGCAAAACAAAATGAGTCTATTTTAAATTTATTCCTATAAGTATTGCTAATCATGCATAGAATGATATATTGTGCCAATTAATTTAAGAAATAGTATATTTGTTTTCATGGTGATTTTTAACTAAATGATTTGTTTATTATTTCTACAGAAAAAAAGAAGAGATATTCTCAATGATGGAGGATAGGAGTAAGCTGAAGACAATCATTAGTGAGCAGAATGAACTAGGATAGAAAGTTGGACAAACTAGGGTATGCAAAACAAAAAAAGTCTATTTGTAATTTATTCCTATAAGCATTGGTAATCATGTATAGAATGATATATTGTGCCAATTAATTTAAGTAATAGTATATTTTTTTTCATGATTATTTTTAACTTAATGATTTGTTTATTATTTCTACAGAAAAATTGAAGAGATATTCTCAATGATGGAGGATAAGAGTAAGCTTAAGACAATCATTAGAGAGCAGAATGAACTAGGAGAGAAAGTTGGACAAAGGAGGGTATGCAAAACAGAATGAGTCTATTTTAAATTTATTTCTATAAGTATTGCTAATCATGCATAGAATGATATATTGTGCCAATTAATTTAAGAAATAGTATATTTGTTTTCATGATGATTTTTAACTAAATGATTTGTTTATTATTTCTACAGAAAAAGAGAAGAGATATTCTCAATGATGGAGGATAAGGGTAAGCTGAAGGCAATCATTGGAGAACATAATCAATCAGGAGACAATGTAGGTCAAAGGAGGGAATGCAAAACAGAATGAGTCTATTTTAAATTTATTCCTAAAAGTATTGCTAATCATGCATAGAATGATATATTGTGCCAATTAATTTAAGAAATAGTATATTTGTTTTCATGATGATTTTTAACTAAATGATTTGTTTATTATTTGTACAGAAAAAGAGAGGAGATATTCTCAATGATGGAGGATAAGAGTTAGCTGAAGACAATCATTAGAAAGCAGAATGAACTAGGGTAGAAAGTTGGACAAAGGAGGGTACGCAAAACAGAATGAGTCTATTTTAAATTTATTCCTATAAGTATTGCTAATCATGCATAGAATGATATATTGTGCCAATTAATTTAAGAAATATTATATTTGTTTTCATGATGATTTTTAACTAAATGATTTGTTTATTATTTCTACAGAAAAAGAGAAGAGATATCTCAATGATGGAGGATAAGAGTAAGCTGAAGACAATCATTAGAGAGCAGAATGAACAAGGATAGAAAGTTGGACAAAGGAGGGTATGCAAAACAAAATGAGTCTATTTTAAATTTATTCCTATAAGTATTGCTAATCATGCATAGAATGATATATTCCCAGCAAACAAATCCACGTGGTCACCACGTGGCTACCACGTGGTGTTTGGTGGCAGTTACGTTGTAATACCACGTGGCCACCACATGGCGAGATGGAGTTGCAGGAATGTGGTCACCACGTGGCGCTGCAACTTTACTACCACATAATCACCACATTTTGCCACATTTCTATAATATTGTGTCCTAAAATTTATAAAATATTCCAGCTAATTTTGGACCCCTTATAATGAAAAATGACCTTCTGATCAATCCTTTCCATACAAAAATAAACTTTTATAAATTGGCGTGAAATACTTTCTTTCAGAAAAAATATCAGGATGCTACCCAAGATTCATACCTTTATCAAAAGTTTGGATAAAAATGGTCTTTTACTTGAATACAGTATTAAGACAAGGATAAGCAAGATATAGGACATTCATACCATATTACTGGGTGCTATGTACAGTAGATTCATTGCAGCATTTATTCAGACAATGTCTCTGTTTAAATCACATCTCAAGGTCTTTATATAAGACATCTCTGAAAGCAGCCAATGAGCACTCAAGTACTTAACTTAAAACACATTGCATATTTTCCAAATTAACCAATTGAAAGGCTTTGAGAACAATAAATATAAATTTTTCTGTAATAAATTGACCTTCCTTAGAAGTCATTGAAGGGGTAAATTAAGAGTACCTGAAAGATATTTCAAAAGATAAAACATATCAAAGCTTTAGACAAATTCAAATATTTGGATTAGGAATACTGCCGTTTCGTTACATCTCAGATGTATATTTTGCACATGAAAATTCCGCACACATCGTAAAGAAAATTAATAGTTCCTTCGAGTAGTCATTGATTTAGTAGTAGACTGAAAGAAGGGTAAAGGATGAAGAATACACCAGAAAATATGCTGTAAATGAAATTTTTATTGTTATGCATTGTTTTAATACATAAATACATTAGTGAATAAATACATATTACAATGAATTTAGGTTTAACATAACTGAATTGCAATGAAATCTTAATACAGCAAAGAGAAGCAAAACGATCTGTGATATTGAAAATGAAATCAATTCTTCATTCACTTTTGTTATTCACTTTTGCTGCTGTGGATAAGGTCTTCCTCTTGTGGAACAACTGCCTTAAGTGGATTCTAAGATCGTGTAATATTATCTTCAATCCAGGATAATTCTTCTTATAACCCATATCTTGTCCTTTAACCCTTCATTATTCTATCATTTTGTCTAAGAATCTATCAGTCTTCAACGAATACACTAAAGTTCCGGAATTTCTCTTTTTCTTGCACTAAATAAAACAGGAATAACTATATTAAAATTTGCTTCTTACTATATAACTTCCCATGATACTGCAATACGTACAAACGAGAGTGAAATACAACTTTCAATGACAGTTGTATTAAGTTTTAAGAAGGCTTAAATTAATTCAAATTAAGGAAATGAAAATGTTTGAGTAACGTAAATAAACACTTAGGTAAAATTCTCGATAACACGGTAAATCATCGAGAATTTTACCAACAATTGTAAGCAAGCATTAATATTAGGTTATTAAATATTTAATATCTACTAAAGAAGGCAAAAAGCATCACTTACGTTTCTTTGCTGAGCTTAAAACTGCAGATAATCTCCAGATTGTCACCATCTACACAGTATGGATAACTTTACGTACACGATTTCCCCCAACAAATACCCTACATCGGTCGTATAGTAAAACTTAATGCTCCGGATGAACAACCAACATCTTTCATAAAATTGATTGGACGGTGACAAGGATTTTCCTGTAAAATACAATTAAGAACTCATTTCTAGGTAGTACGTAGTTTGAAACGTGCAATAAATAATCAATGCTTAAATAATGTACTTACAATTCTCTGGTTTCCTTGGAAAGTGAAAAGATGGAATACATTTACTGCTACTGTGCTGAAATATCCTTTGGGGCGACATAATTCATCGCAATATTCGAAATTGTTTCACAAATTCAAAACGATGCAGAGACTAACAATGACGGTTACTCAAATGAGCTACTGCCAACAAAAAATAATTCGCGACACTGCTACCACGCTACGAGACTATGAACCGCTCAAGCTCAAACCAGCAAGATTTGTCAGTTTTCGTGTATGAAGGAAAAATGATTGTTTTCCTTATCATTTTGGTAACGTAAAGAAAAATAAACCATGAGAAATATACACGGAAATCAACTTTTTAATAACGTTTGCGATCGATTTCTTAACGATTCGTAAAACATATATGTTTTACGATTCTTTCATATGAATTTGAAAACGGATTGATGGATTTCCGATTCCATCGATGGATTTCAAAACGTACCCTTCGTCTGTAATTAATTTTAATTAAATAATCGAGTAAAACGTCGGCTGAATATTTTTTCATTATTATAAATTCACTTACAGAGATAACAATGGAAAAATAAATAATTTTATGCTGCTTCTTCCTTTAATATGTCATAAATGCATATTTATATTATTTTTTACTTAATTTGATAATGCTGCGGGTTATTCATCTTCCCTAATAGAATCACAGATTCTGTGTTTTATCCTTCTGCTTTTTTTGTTTTATGAGTAAATGAATTTGATATGGAAGAAAATCTTTCTTATATAACATTTTATAAATAATAATCTCACGGAAATGAATACGTTGTGGCCACGATTATATGACGTTTTGGCAATATCCAATGTGGTGATGACCACGTTCTTACCACCTTTTTACCACATTCACCACATTCGCCACCAAAATGCCACGTGGCGAAAAGTGGCGAACACGTGGCGTGTTTGCTGGGTTGTGCCAATTTATTTAAGAAATAGTATATTTGTTTTCATGATGATTTTTTTTACTAAATGATTTGTTTATTATTTCTACAGAAAAAGAGAAGAGATATTCTCAATGATGGAGGATATTAGTAAGCTGAAGCCAATCATTAGAGAGCAGAATGAAGTAGGATAGAAAGATGCACAAAGGAGGGTATGCAAAACAGAAAGAGTCTATTTTAAATTTATTCCTATAAGCATTGGTAATCGTGCATAGAATGATATATTGTGCCAATTAATTTAAGTAATAGTATATTTGTTTTCATGATGATTTTTAACTAAATGATTTGTTTATTATTTCTACAGAAAATTTGAAGAGATATTCTCAATGATGGAGGATAAGAGTAAGCTGAAGACAATTTTAGAGAGCAGAATGAACTAGGATAGAAAGTTGGACAAAGGAGGGTATGCAAAACAGAATGAGTCTATTTTAAATTTATTCCTATAAGTATTGTTAATCATGCATAGAATGATATATTGTGCCAATTAATTTAAGAAATAGTATATTTGTTTTCATGATGATTTTTAACTAAATGATTTGTTTATTATTTCTACAGAAAAAGAGAAGAGATATTCTCAATGATGGAGGATAAGAGTAAGTTGAAGACAATCATTAGAGAGCAGAATGAACTAGGATAGAAAGTTGGACAAAGGAGGGTATGCAAAACAGAATGAGTCTATTTTAAATTTATTCCTATAAGTATTGCTAATCTTGCATAGAATGATATATTGTGCCAATTAATTTAAAAAATAGTATATTTGTATTCATGATCATTTTTAACTAAATGATTTGTTTATTATTTCTACAGAAAAAGAGAAGAGATATTCTCAATTATGGAGGATAAGAGTAAGCTGAAGGCAATCATTGGAGAACATAATCAATCAGGAGACAAAGTAGGTCAAAGGAGGAAATGCAAAACAGAATTAGTCTATTTTAAATTTATTCCTATAAGTATTGCTAATCATGCAAAGAAAGGAATATTGTGCCAATTAATTTAAGAAATAGTATATTTGTTTTCATGATCATTTTTAACTAAATGATTTGTTTATTATTTCTACAGAAAAAGAGAAGAGATATTCTCAATGATGGAGGATAAGAGTAAGCTGAAGACAATCATTAGAAAGCAGAATGAACTAGGATAGAAAGTTGGACAAAGGAGGTTATGCAAAACAGAATGAGTCTATTTTAAATTTATTCCTATAAGTATTGCTAATCATGCATAGAATGATATATTGTACCAATAATTTAAGAAATGGTATATTTGTTTTCATGATGATTTTTAACTAAATGATTTGTTTATTATTTCTACAGAAAAAGAGAAGAGATATTCTCAATGATGGAGAATATGAGTAAGCTGAAGACAATCATTAGAGGGCAGAATGAACTAGGATAGAAAGTTGGACAAAGGAGGTTATGCAAAACAGAATGAGTCTATTTTAAATTTATTCCTATAAGTATTGCTAATCATGCATAGAATGATATATTGTGCCAATTAATTTAAGAAATAGTATATTTGTTTTCATGATGATTTTTAACTAAATGATTTGTTTATTATTTATACAGAAAAAGAGAAGAGATATTCTCAATGATGGAGGATAAGAGTAAGCTGAAGACAATCATTAGAGAGCAGAATGAACTAGGATAGTAAGTTGGACAAAGGAGGGTATTTAAAACAGAATGAGTCTATTTTAAATTTATTCCTATAAGTATTGCTAATCATGCATAGAATGATATATTGTGCCAATTAATTTAAGAAATAATATATTTTTTTTCATGATGATTTTTAACTAAATGATTTGTTTATTATTTCTACAGAAAAAGAGAAGAGATATTCTCAATGATGGAGGATAAGAGTAAGCTGAAGACAATCATTTGAGAGCAGAATGAACTAAGATAGAAAGTTGGACAAAAGGGGGTATGCAATACAAAATGAGTCTATTTTAAATTTATTCCTATAAGTATTGCTAATCATGCATAGAATGATATATTGTGCCAATTAATTTAAGCAATAGTATATTTGTTTTCATGATGATTTTTTACTAAATGATTTGTTTATTATTTCTACAGAAAAAGAGAAGAGATATTCTCAATGATGGAGGTGAAGAGTAAGCTGAAGACAATCATTAGAGAGCAGAATGAACTAGGATAGAAAGTTGGACAAAGGAGGGTATGCAAAACAGAATGAGTCTATTTTGAATTTATTCCTATAAGTATTGCTTATCATGCAAAGAATGATATATTGTGCCAATTAATTTAAGAAATAGTATCATTGTTTTGATGATGATTTTTAATTTAATGATTTGTTTATTTTTTCTATAGAAAAAGAGAAGAGATATTCTACGAAACGAAGATAAGAGTAAGCTGAAGGCAATCATTGGAGAACATAATCAATCAGGAGACAAAGTAGGTCAAAGAAGGGAATACAAAACAGAATGAGTCTATTTTAAATTTATTCCTATAAGTATTGCTAATCATGCTAAGAAAGATATATTGTGCCAATTAATTTAAGAAAAAGTATATTTGTTTTTTATCATCATTTTTAACTAAATGATTTTTTTATTATTTCTACAGAAAAAGAGAAGAGATATTCTCAGTGATGGAGGATAAGAGTAAGCTGATTACAATCATTAGAGTGCAGAATGAACTAGGATAGAATGTTGGACAAAGGAGGGTATGCAAAACAGAATGAGTCTATTTTAAATTTATTCCTATAAGTATTGCTAATCATGCATAGAATGATATATTGTGCCAATTAATTTATGAAATAGTATATTTGTTTTCATGATGTTTTTTAACTAAATGATTTGTTTATTATTTCTACAGAAAGAGAGAAGAGATATTCTCAATGATGGAGGATAAGAGTAAGCTGAAGACAATTTATAGAGAGCAGAATGAACTAGTATAGAAAGTTGGACAAAGAAGGGTATGCAAAACAGAATGAGTCTATTTTAAATTTATTCCCTATATGTATTGCTAATCATGCATAGAATGATACATTGTGCCAATTAATTTAAGAAATAGTATATTTGTTTTCATGATGATTTTTAACTAAATGATTTGTTTATAATTTCTACAGAAAAAGAGAAGAGATATTCTCAATGATGGAGGATAATAGTAAGCTGAAGGCAATCATTGGAGAACATAATCAATCAGGAGACAATGTACGTCAAAGGAGGGAATGCAAAACAGAATGAGTCTATTTTAAATTTATTCCTAAAAGTATTGCTAATCATGCATAGAATGATATATTGTGCCAATTAATTTAAGAAATAGTATATTTGTTTTCGTAATCATTTTTAACTAAATGATTTGTTTATTATTTCTACAGAAAAAGAGAAGAGATATTCTCAATGATGGAGGATAAGAGTAAGCTGAAGACAAACATTAGAGAGCAGAATGAACTAGGATAGAAAGTTGGACAAAGGAGGGTATGCAAAACAGATTGAGTCTATTTTAAATTTATTACTATAAATATTGCTAATCATGCATAGAATGATATATTGTGCCAATTAATTTAAGAAATAGTATATTTGTTTTCATGATGATTTTTAACTAAATGATTTGTTTATTATTTCTACAGAAAAAGAGAAGAGATATTCACAATGATGGAGGATATGAGTAAGCTGAAGACAATCATTAGAGAGCAGAATGAAGTAGGATAGAAAGTTGAACAAAGGAGGGTATGCAAAACAGAAAGAATCTATTTTAAATTTATTCCTATAAGCATTGGTAATCATGTATAGAATGATATATTGTGCCAATTAATTTAAGTAATAGTATATTTGTTTTCATGATGATTTTTAACTAAATGATTTGTTTATTATTTCTACAGTAAAATTGAAGAGATATTCTCAATGATGGAGGATAAGAGTAAGCTGAAGACAATCATTAGAGAGCAGAATGAACTAGGATAGAAAGTTGGACAAAGGAGGGTATGCAAAACAGAATAAGTCTATTTTAAATTTATTCCTATAAGTATTGCTAATCATGCATAGAATGATATATTGTGCCAATTAACTTATGAAATAGTTTATTTGTTTTCATGATGATTTTTAACTAAATGATTTGTTTATTATTTCTACAGAAAAAGAGAAGAGATATTCTCAATGATGGAGGATAAGAGTAAGCTGAAGACAATCATTAGAGAGCAGAATGAACTAGGATAGAAAGTTGGACAAAGGAGGGTATGCAAAAACAGAATGAGTCTATTTTAAATTTATTCCTATAAGTATTGCTAATCATGCATAGAATGATATATTGTGCCAATTAATTTAAAAAATAGTATATTTGTATTCATGATCATTTTTAACTAAATGATTTGTTTATTATTTCTACAGAAAAAATAGAAGAGATATTCTCAATGATGGAGGATAAGATTAAGCTGAAGGCAATCATTGGAGAACATAATCAATCAGGAGACAATGTAGGTCAAAGGAGGGAATGCAAAACAGAATGAGTCTATTTTAAATTTATTCCTAAAAGTATTGTTAATCATGCATAGAATGATATATTGTGCCAATTAATTTAAGAAATAGTATATTTGTTTTCATGATGATTTTTAACTAAATGATTTGTTCATTATTTCTACAGAAAAAGAGAAGAGATATTCTCAATGATAGAGGATAAGAGTAAGCTGAAGACAATCATTAGAGAGCAGAATGAACTAGGATAGAAAGTTTGACAAAGGAGGGTATGCAAAAACAAAATGAGTCTATTTTAAATTTATTCCTATAAGTATTGCTAATCATGCATAGATTGATATATTGTGCCAATTAATTTAAAAAATAGTATATTTGTATTCATGATCATTTTTAACTAAATGATTTGTTTATTATTTCTACAGAAAAAGAGAAGAGATATTCTCAATGATGGAGGATAAGAGTAAGCTGAAGGCAATCATTGGAGAACATTATCAATCAGGAGACAATGTAGGTCAAAGGAGGGAATGCAAAACAGAATGAGTCTATTGTAAATTTATTCCTAAAAGTATTGCTAATCATGCATAGAATGAAATATTGTGCCAATTAATTTAAGAAATAGTATATTTGTTTTCATGATGATTTTTAACTTAATGATTTGTTTATTATTTCTACAGAAAAAGAGAAGAGATATTCTACGAAACGAAGAGAAGAGTAAGCTGATTGCAATCATTGGAGAACATAATCAATCAGGAGACAAAGTAGGTCAAAGAAGGGAATGCAAAAAAGAATGAGTCTATTTTAAATTTATTCCTATAAGTATTGCTAATCATGCATAGAATGATATATTGTGCCAATTAATTTAAGAAATAGTATAATTGTTTTCATGATGATTTGTAACTTAATGATTTGTTTATTATTTCTACAGAAAAAGAGAAGAGATATTCTACGAAATGGAAGATAAGATTAAGCTGAAGGCAATCATTGGAGAACATATTCAATCAGGAGTCAAAGTAGGTCAAAGGAGAGAATGCAAAACAGAATGAGTCTATTTTAAATTTATTCCTATAAGTATTGCTAATCAGTCATAGAAAGATATATTGTGCCAATTAATTTAAGAAATAGTATATTTGTTTTCATGATCATTTTTAACTAATTGATTTGTTTATTATTTCTTCAGAAAAAGAGAAGAGATATTCTCAATGATGGAGGATAATAGTAAGCTGAAGACAATCATTAGAGAGCAGAATGAACTAGGATAGAAAGTTGGACAAAGGAGGGTGTGCAAAACAAAATGAGTCTATTTTAAATTTATTCCTATAAGTATTGTTAATCATGCTAAGAAAGATATATTGTGCCAATTAATTTAAGAAAAAGTATATTTGTTTTTTATCATCATTTTTAACTAAATGATTTGTTTATTATTTCTACAGAAAAAGAGAAGAGATATACTCAATGATGGAGGATAAGAGTAAGCTGATGACAATCATTAGAGAGCAGAATGAACTAGGGTAGAATGTTGGAAAAAGGAGGGTATGCAAAACAGAATGAGTCTATTTTAAATTTATTCCTATAAGTATTGCTAATCATGCATAGAATGATATATTGTGCCAATTAATTTAAGAAATAGTATAATTGTTTTGATTATGATTTTTAACTTAATGATTTGTTTATTATTTCAACAGAAAAAGTGAAGAGATATTCTACGAAACGAAGATAAGAGTAAGCTGAAGGCAATCATTGGAGAACATAATCAATCAGGAGACAAAGTAGGTCAAAGAAGGGAATGCGAAACAGAATGAGTCTATTTTAAATTTATTCCTATAAGTTTTGCTAATCATGCTAAGAAAGATATATTGTGCCAATTAATTTAAGAAAAAGTATATTTGTTTTTTATCATCATTTTTAACTAAATGATTTGTTTATTATTTCTACAGAAAAAGAGAAGAGATATTCTCAATGATGGAGGATAAGAGTAAGCTGATGACAATCATTAGAGTGCAGAATGAACTAGGATAGAATGTTGGACAAAGGAGGGTATGCAAAACAGAATGAGTCTATTTTAAATTTATTCCTATAAGTATTGCTAATCATGCATAGAATGATATATTGTGCCAATTAATTTATGAAATAGTATATTTGTTTTCATGATGTTTTTTAACTAAATGATTTGTTTATTATTTCTACAGAAGGAGAGAAGAGATATTCTCAATGATGGAGGATAAGAGTAAGCTGAAGACAATCATTAGAGAGCAGAATGAACTAGTATAGAAAGTTGGACAAAGGAGGGTATGCAAAACAGAATGAGTCTATTTTAAATTTATTCCTTTAAGTATTGCTAATCATGCATAGAATGATACATTGTTCCAATTAAATTAAGAAATAGTATATTTGTTATCATGATGATTTTTAACTAAATGATTTGTTTATTATTTCTACAGAAAAAGAGAAGAGATATTCTCAATGATGGAGGATAAGAGTAAGCTGAAGGCAATCATTGGAGAACATAATCAATCAGGAGACAAAGTAGGTCAAAGGAGGGAATGCAAAAGAGAATGAGTCTATTTTAAATTTATTCCTATAGGTATTGCTAATCATGCATAGAATAATAAATATACGTCAATTAATTTAAGAAATAGTATATTTGTTTTCATGATGATTTTTAACTAAATGATTTGTTTATTATTTCTACAGAGAAAGAGAAGAGATATTCTCAATGATGGAGGATAAGAGTAAGCTGAAGACAATCATTAGAAAGCAGAATGAACTAGGATAGAAAGTTGGACAAAGGAGGGTACGCAAAACAGAATGAGTCTATTTTAAATTTATTCCTATAAGCATTGGTAATCATGAATAGAATGATATATTGTGCCAATTAATTTAAGAAATAGTATATTTGTTTTCATGATGATTTTTAACTAAATGATTTGTTTATTATTTCTACAGAAAGAGAGAAGAGATATTCTCAATGATGGAGGATAAGAGTAAGCTGAAGACAATTTATAGAGAGCAGAATGAACTAGTATAGAAAGTTGGACAAAGAAGGGTATGCAAAACAGAATGAGTCTATTTTAAATTTATTCCCTATATGTATTGCTAATCATGCATAGAATGATACATTGTGCCAATTAATTTAAGAAATAGTATATTTGTTTTCATGATGATTTTTAACTAAATGATTTGTTTATAATTTCTACAGAAAAAGAGAAGAGATATTCTCAATGATGGAGGATAATAGTAAGCTGAAGGCAATCATTGGAGAACATAATCAATCAGGAGACAATGTACGTCAAAGGAGGGAATGCAAAACAGAATGAGTCTATTTTAAATTTATTCCTAAAAGTATTGCTAATCATGCATAGAATGATATATTGTGCCAATTAATTTAAGAAATAGTATATTTGTTTTCGTAATCATTTTTAACTAAATGATTTGTTTATTATTTCTACAGAAAAAGAGAAGAGATATTCTCAATGATGGAGGATAAGAGTAAGCTGAAGACAAACATTAGAGAGCAGAATGAACTAGGATAGAAAGTTGGACAAAGGAGGGTATGCAAAACAGATTGAGTCTATTTTAAATTTATTACTATAAATATTGCTAATCATGCATAGAATGATATATTGTGCCAATTAATTTAAGAAATAGTATATTTGTTTTCATGATGATTTTTAACTAAATGATTTGTTTATTATTTCTACAGAAAAAGAGAAGAGATATTCACAATGATGGAGGATATGAGTAAGCTGAAGACAATCATTAGAGAGCAGAATGAAGTAGGATAGAAAGTTGAACAAAGGAGGGTATGCAAAACAGAAAGAATCTATTTTAAATTTATTCCTATAAGCATTGGTAATCATGTATAGAATGATATATTGTGCCAATTAATTTAAGTAATAGTATATTTGTTTTCATGATGATTTTTAACTAAATGATTTGTTTATTATTTCTACAGTAAAATTGAAGAGATATTCTCAATGATGGAGGATAAGAGTAAGCTGAAGACAATCATTAGAGAGCAGAATGAACTAGGATAGAAAGTTGGACAAAGGAGGGTATGCAAAACAGAATAAGTCTATTTTAAATTTATTCCTATAAGTATTGCTAATCATGCATAGAATGATATATTGTGCCAATTAACTTATGAAATAGTTTATTTGTTTTCATGATGATTTTTAACTAAATGATTTGTTTATTATTTCTACAGAAAAAGAGAAGAGATATTCTCAATGATGGAGGATAAGAGTAAGCTGAAGACAATCATTAGAGAGCAGAATGAACTAGGATAGAAAGTTGGACAAAGGAGGGTATGCAAAAACAGAATGAGTCTATTTTAAATTTATTCCTATAAGTATTGCTAATCATGCATAGAATGATATATTGTGCCAATTAATTTAAAAAATAGTATATTTGTATTCATGATCATTTTTAACTAAATGATTTGTTTATTATTTCTACAGAAAAAATAGAAGAGATATTCTCAATGATGGAGGATAAGATTAAGCTGAAGGCAATCATTGGAGAACATAATCAATCAGGAGACAATGTAGGTCAAAGGAGGGAATGCAAAACAGAATGAGTCTATTTTAAATTTATTCCTAAAAGTATTGTTAATCATGCATAGAATGATATATTGTGCCAATTAATTTAAGAAATAGTATATTTGTTTTCATGATGATTTTTAACTAAATGATTTGTTCATTATTTCTACAGAAAAAGAGAAGAGATATTCTCAATGATAGAGGATAAGAGTAAGCTGAAGACAATCATTAGAGAGCAGAATGAACTAGGATAGAAAGTTTGACAAAGGAGGGTATGCAAAAACAAAATGAGTCTATTTTAAATTTATTCCTATAAGTATTGCTAATCATGCATAGATTGATATATTGTGCCAATTAATTTAAAAAATAGTATATTTGTATTCATGATCATTTTTAACTAAATGATTTGTTTATTATTTCTACAGAAAAAGAGAAGAGATATTCTCAATGATGGAGGATAAGAGTAAGCTGAAGGCAATCATTGGAGAACATTATCAATCAGGAGACAATGTAGGTCAAAGGAGGGAATGCAAAACAGAATGAGTCTATTGTAAATTTATTCCTAAAAGTATTGCTAATCATGCATAGAATGAAATATTGTGCCAATTAATTTAAGAAATAGTATATTTGTTTTCATGATGATTTTTAACTTAATGATTTGTTTATTATTTCTACAGAAAAAGAGAAGAGATATTCTACGAAACGAAGAGAAGAGTAAGCTGAATGCAATCATTGGAGAACATAATCAATCAGGAGACAAAGTAGGTCAAAGAAGGGAATGCAAAAAAGAATGAGTCTATTTTAAATTTATTCCTATAAGTATTGCTAATCATGCATAGAATGATATATTGTGCCAATTAATTTAAGAAATAGTATAATTGTTTTCATGATGATTTGTAACTTAATGATTTGTTTATTATTTCTACAGAAAAAGAGAAGAGATATTCTACGAAATGGAAGATAAGATTAAGCTGAAGGCAATCATTGGAGAACATATTCAATCAGGAGTCAAAGTAGGTCAAAGGAGAGAATGCAAAACAGAATGAGTCTATTTTAAATTTATTCCTATAAGTATTGCTAATCATGCATAGAAAGATATATTGTGCCAATTAATTTAAGAAATAGTATATTTGTTTTCATGATCATTTTTAACTAATTGATTTGTTTATTATTTCTTCAGAAAAAGAGAAGAGATATTCTCAATGATGGAGGATAATAGTAAGCTGAAGACAATCATTAGAGAGCAGAATGAACTAGGATAGAAAGTTGGACAAAGGAGGGTGTGCAAAACAAAATGAGTCTATTTTAAATTTATTCCTATAAGTATTGTTAATCATGCTAAGAAAGATATATTGTGCCAATTAATTTAAGAAAAAGTATATTTGTTTTTTATCATCATTTTTAACTAAATGATTTGTTTATTATTTCTACAGAAAAAGAGAAGAGATATACTCAATGATGGAGGATAAGAGTAAGCTGATGACAATCATTAGAGAGCAGAATGAACTAGGGTAGAATGTTGGAAAAAGGAGGGTATGCAAAACAGAATGAGTCTATTTTAAATTTATTCCTATAAGTATTGCTAATCATGCATAGAATGATATATTGTGCCAATTAATTTAAGAAATAGTATAATTGTTTTGATTATGATTTTTAACTTAATGATTTGTTTATTATTTCAACAGAAAAAGTGAAGAGATATTCTACGAAACGAAGATAAGAGTAAGCTGAAGGCAATCATTGGAGAACATAATCAATCAGGAGACAAAGTAGGTCAAAGAAGGGAATGCGAAACAGAATGAGTCTATTTTAAATTTATTCCTATAAGTTTTGCTAATCATGCTAAGAAAGATATATTGTGCCAATTAATTTAAGAAAAAGTATATTTGTTTTTTATCATCATTTTTAACTAAATGATTTGTTTATTATTTCTACAGAAAAAGAGAAGAGATATTCTCAATGATGGAGGATAAGAGTAAGCTGATGACAATCATTAGAGTGCAGAATGAACTAGGATAGAATGTTGGACAAAGGAGGGTATGCAAAACAGAATGAGTCTATTTTAAATTTATTCCTATAAGTATTGCTAATCATGCATAGAATGATATATTGTGCCAATTAATTTATGAAATAGTATATTTGTTTTCATGATGATTTTTAACTAAATGATTTGTTTATTATTTCTACAGAAAAAGAGAAGAGATATTCTCAATGATGGAGGATAAGAGTAAGCTGAAGGCAATCATTGGAGAACATAATCAATCAGGAGACAAAGTAGGTCAAAGGAGGGAATGCAAAAGAGAATGAGTCTATTTTAAATTTATTCCTATAGGTATTGCTAATCATGCATAGAATAATAAATATACGTCAATTAATTTAAGAAATAGTATATTTGTTTTCATGATGATTTTTAACTAAATGATTTGTTTATTATTTCTACAGAGAAAGAGAAGAGATATTCTCAATGATGGAGGATAAGAGTAAGCTGAAGACAATCATTAGAAAGCAGAATGAACTAGGATAGAAAGTTGGACAAAGGAGGGTACGCAAAACAGAATGAGTCTATTTTAAATTTATTCCTATAAGCATTGGTAATCATGAATAGAATGATATATTGTGCCAATTAATTTAAGAAATAGTATATTTGTTTTCATGATGATTTTTAACTAAATGATTTGTTTATTATTTCTACAGAAAAAGAGAAGAGATATTCTCAATGATGGAGGATAAGAGTAAGCTGAAGACAATCAGTAGAGAGCAGAACGAAGTAGGATAGAAAGTTGAACAAAGGAGGGTATGCAAAACAGAATAAGTCTATTTTAAATTTATTCCTATAAGTATTGCTAATCATGCATAGAATGATATATTGTTCCAATTAATTTAAGAAATAGTATATTTGTTTTAATGATGATTTTTAACTAAATGATTTGTTTATTATTTCAACAGAAAAAGAGAAGAGATATTCTTAATGATGGAGGATAAGAGTAAGCTGAAGAAATTCATTAGAGAGCAGAATGAACTAGGATAGAAAGTTGGACAAAGGAGGGTATGCAAAACAGAATGAGTCTATTTAAATTTATTCCTATAAGTATTGCTAATCATGCATAGAATGATATATTGTGCCAATTAATTTAAAAAATAGTATATTTGTTTTCATGATGATTTTTAACTAAATGATTTGTTTATTATTTCTATAGAAAAAGAGAAGAGATATTCTCAATGATGGAGGATAAGAGTAAGCTGAAGACAATCATTAGAGAGCAGAATGAACTAGGATAGAAAGTTGGACAAAGGAGGGTATGCAAAACAGAATGAGTCTATTTTAAATTTATTCCTATAAGTATTGCTAATCATGCATAGAATGATATATTGTGCGAAATAATTTATGAAATAGTATATTTGTTTTCATGATGTTTTTTAACTAAATCATTTGTTTATTATTTCTACAGAAAGAGAGAAGAGATATTCTCAATGATGGAGGGTAAGAGTAAGCTTAAGACAATCATTAGAGAGCAGAATGAACTAGTATAGAAAGTTGGACAAAGGAGGGTATGCAAAAAAGAATGAGGTTATTTTAAATTTATTCCTTTAAGTATTGCTAATCATGCATAGAATAATATATATACGTCAATTAATTTAAGAAATAGTATATTTGTTTTCATGATGATTTTTAACTAAATGATTTGTTTATTATTTCTACAGAGAAGGAGAAGAGATATTCTCAATGATGGAGGATAAGAGTAAGCTGAAGACAGTCATTAGAAAGCAGAATGAACTAGGATGGAAAGTTGGACAAAGGAGGGTACGCAAAACAGAATGAGTCTATTTTAAATTTATTCCTATAAGTATTGCTATTCATGCATAGAATGATATATTGTGCCAATTAATTTAAGAAATAGTATATTTGTTGTCAAGTTGATTTTTTTACTAAATGATTTGTTTATTATTCCTACAGAAGAAGAGAAGGTATAATCTCAATGATGGAGGATATGAGTAAGCTGAAGACAATCATTAGAGAGCATAATGAAGTAGGATAGAAAGTTGGACAAAGGAGGGTATGCAAAACAGAATGAGTCTATTTTAAATTTATTCCTATTAGCATTGGTAATCATGCATAGAATGATATATTGTGCCAATTAATTTAAAAAATAGTATATTTGTATTCATGATCATTTTTAACTAAATGATTTGTTTATTATTTCTAAAGAAAAAGAGAAGAGATATTCTCAATGACAGAGGATAAGAGTAAGCTGAAGGCAATCATTGGAGAACATCATCAATCAGGAGACAATGTAGGTCAAAGGATGGAATGCAAAACAGAATGAGTCTATATTAAATTTATTCCTAAAAGTATTGCTTATCATGCATAGAATGATATATTGTGCCAATTAATTTAAGAAATAGTATATTTGTTTTCATGATGATTTTTAACTAAATGATTTGTTTATTATTTCTATAGAAAAAGAGAAGAGATATTCTCAATGATGGAGGATAAGAGTAAGCTGAAGACACTCATTAGAGAGCAGAATGAACTAGGATACAAAGTTGGACAAAGGAGGGTATGCAAAAAAGAATGAGGTTATTTTAAATTTATTCCTATAAGTATTGCTAATCATGCATAGAATAATATATATATGTCAATTAATTTAAGAAATAGTATATTTGTTTTTTATCATCATTTTTAACTAAATGATTTGCTTATTATTTCTACAGAAAAAGAGAAGAGATATTCTCAATGATGGAGGATAAGAGTAAGCTGATGACAATCATTAGAGTGCAGAATGAACTAGGATAGAATGTTGGACAAAGGAGGGTATGCAAAACAGAATGAGTCTATTTTAAATTTATTCATATAAGTATTGCTAATCATGCATAGAATGATATATTGTGCCAATTAATTTATGAAATAGTATATTTGTTTTCATGATGTTTTTTAACTAAATCATTTGTTTATTATTTCTACAGAAAGAGAGAAGAGATATTCTCAATGATGGAGGATAAGAGTAAGCTGAAGACAATCATTAGAGAGCAGAATGAACTAGTATAGAAAGTTGGACAAAGGAGGGTATGCAAAACAGAATGAGTTTATTTTAAATTTATTCCTATAAGTATTGCTAATCATGCATAGAATGATACATTGTGCCAATTAATTTAAGAAATAGTATATTTGTTTTCATGATGATTTTTAACTAAATGATTTGTTTATTATTTCTACAGAAAAAGAGAAGAGATATTCTCAATGATGGAGGATAAGAGTAAGCTGAAGGCAATCATTGGAGAACATAATCAATCAGGAGACAAAGTAGGTCAAAGGAGGGAATGCAAAACAGAATTAGTCTATTATAAATTTATTCCTATAAGTATTGCAAATCATGCATAGAATGATATATTGTGCCAATTAATTTATGAAATAGTATATTTGTTTTCGTGATCATTCTTAACTAAATGATTTGTTTATTATTTCTACAGAAAAAGAGAAGAGATATTCTCAATGATGGAGGATAAGAGTAAGCTGAAGACAAACATTAGAGAGCAGAATGAACTAGGATAGAAAGTTGGACAAAGGAGGGTATGCAAAACAGATTGAGTCTATTTTAAATTTATTCCTATAAATATTGCTAATCATGCATAGAATGATATATTGTGCCAATTAATTTAAGAAATAGTATATTTGTTTTCATGATGATTTTTAACTAAATGATTTGTTTATTATTTCTACAGAAAAAGAGAAGAGATATTCTCAATGATGGAGGATAATAGTAAGCTGAAGGCAATCATTGGAGAGCAGAATGAAGTAGGATAGAAAGTTGAACAAAGGAGGGTATGCAAAACAGAAAGAGTCTATTTTAAATTTATTCCTATAAGCATTGGTAATCATGTATAGAATGATATATTGTGCCAATTAATTTATGTAATAGTATATTTGTTTTCATGATGATTTTTAACTAAATGCTTTGTTTATTATTTCTACAGAAAAAGAGAAGAGATATCTCAATGATGGAGGATAAGAGTAAGCTGAAGACAATCATTAGAGAGCAGAATGAACTAAGATAGAAAGTTGGACAAAGGAGGGTATGCAAAACAGAATAAGTCTATTTTAAATTTATTCCTATAAGTATTGCTAATCATGCATAGAATGATATATTGTGCCAATTAATTTAAGAAATAGTATATTTGTTTTAATAATGATTTTTAACTAAATGATTTGTTTATTATTTCTACAGAAAAAGAGAAGAGATATTCTCAATGATAGAGGATAAGAGTAAGCTGAAGGCAATCATTGGAGAACATAATCAATCAGGAGACAATGTAGGTCAAAGGATGGAATGCAAAACAGAATGAGTCTATTTTAAATTTATTCCTAAAAGTATTGCTAATCATGCATAGAATGATATATTGTGCCAATTAATTTAAGAAATAGTATATTTGTTTTCATGATGATTTTTAACTAAATGATTTGTTTATTATTTCTATAGAAAAAGAGAAGAGATATTCTCAATGATGGAGGATAAGAGTAAGCTGAAGACAATCATTAGAGAGCAGAATGAACTAGGATACAAAGTTAGACAAAGGAGGGTATGCAAAAAAGAATGAGGTTATTTTAAATTTATTCCTATAAGTATTGCTAATCATGCATAGAATAATATATATACGTCAATTAATTTAAGAAATAGTATATTTGTTTTCATGATGATTTTTAACTAAATGATTTGTTTATTATTTCTACAGAGAAAGAGAAGAGATATTCTCAATGATGGAGGATAAGAGTAAGCTGAAGACAATCATTAGAAAGCAGAATGAACTAGGATAGAAAGTTGGACAAAGGAGGGTACGCAAAACAGAATGAGTCAATTTTAATTTTATTCCTATAAGTATTGCTAATCATGCATAGAATGATATATTGTGCCAATTAATTTAAGAAATAGTATATTTGTTTTCATGATGATTTTTAACTAAATGATTTGTTTATTATTTCTACAGAAAAAGAGAAGAGATATTCTCAATGATGGAGGATAAGAGTAAGCTGAAGACAATCATTAGAGAGCAGAATGAACTAGGATAGAAAGTTGGACAAAGGAGGGTATGCAAACAGAATGAGTCTATTTTAAATTTATTCCTATCAGTATTGCTAATCATGCATAGAATGATATATTGTGCCAATTAATTTAATAAATAGTATATTTGTATTTATGATCATTTTTAACTGAATGATTTGTTTATTATTACTATAGAAAAAGAGAAGAGATCTTCTCAATGATGGAGGATAAGAGTAAGCTGAAGGCAATCATTGGAGAACATAATCAATCAGGAGACAATGTAGGTCAAAGGAGGGAATGCAAAACAGAATGAGTCTATTTTAAATTTATTCCTAAAAGTATTGCTAATCATGCATAGAATGATATATTGTGCCAATTAATTTAAGAAATAGTATATTTGTTTTCATGATGATTTTTAACTAAATGATTTGTTTATTATTTCTACAGAAAAAGAGAAGAGATATTCTCAATGATGGAGGATAAGAGTAAGCTGTAGGCAATCATTGGAGAACATAATCAATCAGGAGACAATGTAGGTCAAAGGAGGGAATGCAAAACAGAATGAGTCTATTTTAAATTTATTCCTAAAAGTATTGCTAATCATACATAGAATGATATATTGTGCCAATTAATTTAAGAAATAGTATATTTGTTTTCATGATGATTTTTAACTAAATGATTTGTTTATTATTTCTACAGAAAAAGAGAAGAGATATTCTCAATGATGGAGGATAAGAGTAAGCTGAAGGCAATCATTGGAGAACATAATCAATCAGGAGACAATGTAGGTCAAAGGAGGGAATGCAAAACAGAATGAGTCTATTTTAAATTTATTCCTATAAGTATTGCTAATCATGCATAGAATGATATATTGTGCCAATTAATTTAAGAAATAGTATATTTGTTTTCATGATGATTTTTAACTAAATGATTTGTTTATTATTTCTACAGAAAAAGAGAAGAGATATTCTCAATGATGGAGGATAAGAGTAAGCTGAAGACAATCATTAGATAGCAGAATGAACTAGGATAGATAGTTGGACAAAGGAGGGTATGCAAAACAGAATGAGTCTATTTTAAATTTATTCCTATAAGTATTGCTAATCATGCATAGAATGATATATTTTGACAATTAATTTAAAAAATAGTATATTTGTATTCATGATCATTTTTAACTAAATGATTTGTTTATTATTTCTACAGAAAAAGAGAAGAGATATTCTCAATGATTGAGGATAAGAGTAAGCTGAAGGCAATCATTGGAGAACATAATCAATCAGGAGACAATGTAGGTCAAAGGAGGGAATGCAAAACAGAATGAGTCTATTTTAAATTTATTCCTATAAGTATTGCTAATCATGCATAGAATGATATTTTGTGCCAATTAATTTAAGAAATAGTATATTTGTTTTCATGATGATTTTTAACTAAATGATTTGTTTATTATTTCTACAGAAAAAGAGAAGAGATATTCTCAATGATGGAGGATAAGAGTAAGCAAGAGACAATCATTAGAGAGCAGAATGAACTAGGATAGAAAGTTGGACAAAGGAGGGTATGCAAAACAGAATGAGCCTTTTTTTAATTTATTCCTATAAGTATTGCTAATCATGCATAGAATGATTTATTGTGCCAATTAATTTAAGAAATAGTATATTTGTTTTCATGATGATTTTTTTTACTAAATGATTTGTTTATTATTTCTACAGAAGAAGAGAAGAGATATTCTCAATGATGGAGGATAAGAGTAAGCTGAAGACAATCATTAGAGAGCAGAATGAACTAGGATAGAAAGTTGGACAAAGGAGGGTATGCAAAACAGAATGAGTCTATTTTAAATTTATTCCTATCAGTATTGCTAATCATGCATAGAATGATATATTGTGCCAATTAATTTAAAGAAATAGTATATTTGTATTCATGATCAATTTTAACTAAATGATTTGTTTATTATTACTATAGAAAAAGAGAATAGATATTCTCAATGATGGAGGATAAGAGTAAGCTGAAGGCAATCATTGGAGAACATCATCAATCAGGAGACAATGTAGGTCAAAGGAGGGAATGCAAAACAGAATGAGTCTATTTTAAATTTATACCTAAAAGTATTGCTAATCATGCATAGAATGATATATTGTGCCAATTAATTTAAGAAATAGTATATTTGTTTTCATGATGATTTTTAACTAAATGATTTGTTTATTATTTCTACAGAAAAAGAGAAGAGATATTCTCAATGATGGAGTATAAGAGTAAGCTGAAGGCAATCATTGGAGAACATAATCAATCAGGAGACAATGTAGGTCAAAGGAGGGAATGCAAAACAGAATGAGTCTATTTTAAATTTATTCCTATAAGTATTGCTAATCATGCATAGAATGATATATTGTGCCAATTAATTTAAGAAATAGTATATTTGTTTTCATGATAATTTTTAACTAAATGTTTTGTTTATTATTTCTACAGAAAAAGAGAAGAGATATTCTCAATGATGGAGGATAAGAGTAAGCTGAAGACAATCATTAGATAGCAGAATGAACTAGGATAGATAGTTGGACAAAGGAGGGTATGCAAAACAGAATGAGTCTATTTTAAATTTATTCCTATAAGTATTGCTAATCATGCATAGAATGATATATTGTGACAATTAATTTAAAAAATAGTATATTTGTATTCATGATCATTTTTAACTAAATGATTTGTTTATTATTTCTACAGAAAAAGAGAAGAGATATTCTCAATGATTGAGGATAAGAGTAAGCTGAAGGCAATCATTGGAGAACATAATCAATCAGGAGACAATGTAGGTCAAAGGAGGGAATGCAAAACAGAATGAGTCTATTTTAAATTTATTCCTATAAGTATTGCTAATCATGCATAGAATGATATTTTGTGCCAATTAATTTAAGAAATAGTATATTTGTTTTCATGATGATTTTTAACTAAATGATTTGTTTATTATTTCTACAGAAATTGAGAAGATATATTCTCAATGATGGAGGATAAGAGTAAGCTGAAGACAATCATTAGAGAGCAGAATGAACTAGGATAGAAGGTTGGACAAAGGAGGGTATGCAAAACAGAATGAGTCTATTTTAAATTTATTCCTATAAGTATTGCTAATCATGCATAGAATGATTTATTGTGCCAATTAATTTAAGAAATAGTATATTTGTTTTCATGATGATTTTTTTTACTAAATGATTTGTTTATTATTTCTACAGAAGAAGAGAAGAGATATTCTCAATGATGGAGGATATGAGTAAGCTGAAGACAATCATTAGAGAGCAGAATGAACTAGGTTAGAAAGTTGCACAAAGGAGGGTATGCATAACAGAAAGAGTCTATTTTAAATTTATTCCTATAAGTATTGCTAATCATGCATAGAATGATATATTGTGCCAATTAATTTAAGTAATAGTATATTTGTTTTCATGATGATTTTTAACTAAATGATTTGTTTATTATTTCTACAGAAAAAGAGAAGAGATATTCTCAATGATGGAGGATAAGAGTAAGCTGAAGGCAATCATTGGAGAACATAATCAATCAGGAGACAATGTAGGTCAAAGGAGGGAATGCAAAACAGAATGAGTCTATTTAAAATTTATTCCTAAAAGTATTGCTAATCATGCATAGAATGATATATTGTGCCAATTAATTTAAGAAATAGTATATTTGTTTTCATGATGATTTTTAACTAAATGATTTGTTAATTATTTCTATAGAAAAAGAGAAGAGATATTCTCAATGATGGAGGATAATAGTAAGCTGAAGACAATCATTAGAGAGCAGAATGAACTAGGATACAAAGTTGGACAAAGGAGGGTATGCAAAAAAGAATGAGGTTATTTTAAATTTATTCCTATAAGTATTGCTAATCATGCATAGAATGATATATTGTGCCAATTAATTTACGTAATAGTATATTTGTTTTCATGATGATTTTTAACTAAATGATTTGTTTATTATTTCTACAGAAAAAGAGAAGAGATATTCTCAATGATGGAGGATAAGAGTAAGCTGAAGGCAATCATTGGAGAACATAATCAATCAGGAGACAATGTAGGTCAAAGGAGGGAATGCAAAACAGAATGAGTCTATTTAAAATTTATTCCTAAAAGTATTGCTAATCATGCATAGAATGATATATTGTGCCAATTAATTTAAGAAATAGTATATTTGTTTTCATGATGATTTTTAACTAAATGATTTGTTTATTATTTCTACAGAAAAAGAGAAGAGATATTCTCAGTGATGGAGGATAAGAGTAAGCTGAAGACAATCATTAAAGAGCAGAATGAACTAGGATAGAAAGTTGGACAAAGGAGGGTATGCAAAACAGAATGAGTCTATCTTAAATTTATTCCTATAAGTATTGCTAATCATGCATAGAATGATATATTGTGCCAATTAATTTAAGAAATAGTATATTTGTTCTCATGATCATTTTTAAGTAATTGATTTGTTTATTATTTCTACAGAAAAAGAGAAGAGATATTCTCAATGATGAAGGATAAGAGTAAGCTGAAGACAATCATTAGAGAGCAGAATGAACTAGGATAGAAAGTTGGACAAAGGAGGGTATGCAAAACAGAATGAGTCTATTTTAAATTTATTCCTATAAGTATTGCTAATCATGCATAGAATGATATATTGTGCCAATTAATTTAAGAAATAGTATATTTGTTTTCATGATGATTTTTAACTAAATGATTTGTTTATTATTTCTACAGAAAAAGAGAAGAGATATTCTCAATGATGGAGGATAAGAGTAAGCTGAAGACAATCATTAGAGAGCAGAATGAACTAGGATAGAAAGTTGGACAAAGGAGGGTATGCAAAACAAAATGAGTCTATTTTAAATTTATTCCTATAAGTATTGCTAATCATGCATAGAATGATATATTTTGTCAATTAATTTAAGAAATAGTGTATTTGTTTTCATGATGATTTTTTTTTCCTAAATGATTTGTTTATTATTTCTACAGAAGAAGAGAAGAGATATTCTCAATGATGGAGAATATGAGTAAGCCGAAGACAATCATTAGAGAGCAGAATGAAGTAGTATAGAAAGTTGGACAAAGGAGGGTATGCAAAACAGAATGAGTCTATTTTAAATTTATTCCTATAAGTATTGCTAATCATGCATAGAATGATATATTGTGCCAAATAATTTAAGAAATAGAATATTTGTTTTCATGATGATTTTTAACTAAATGATTTGTTTATTATTTCTACAGAAAAAAAGAAGAGATATTATCAATGATGGAGGATAGGAGTAAGCTGAAGACAATCATTAGTGAGCAGAATGAACTAGGATAGAAAGTTGGACAAACTAGGGTATGCAAAACAAAAAAAGTCTATTTGTAATTTATTCCTATAAGCATTGGTAATCATGTATAGAATGATATATTGTGCCAATTAATTTAAGTAATAGTATATTTGTTTTCATGATTATTTTTAACTAAATGATTTGTTTATTATTTCTACAGAAAAATTGAAGAGATATTCTCAATGATGGAGGATAAGAGTAAGCTTAAGACAATCATTAGAGAGCAGAATGAACTAGGAGAGAAAGTTGGACAAAGGAGGGTATGCAAAACAGAATGAGTCTATTTTAAATTTATTTCTATAAGTATTGCTAATCATGCATAGAATGATATATTGTGCCAATTAATTTAAGAAATAGTATATTTGTTTTCATGATGATTTTTAACTAAATGATTTGTTTATTATTTCTACAGAAAAAGAGAAGAGATATTCTCAATGATGGAGGATAAGGGTAAGCTGAAGGCAATCATTGGAGAACATAATCAATCAGGAGACAATGTACGTCAAAGGAGGGAATGCAAAACAGAATGAGTCTATTTTAAATTTATTCCTAAAAGTATTGCTAATCATGCATAGAATGATATATTGTGCCAATTAATTTAAGAAATAGTATATTTGTTTTCATGATGATTTTTAACTAAATGATTTGTTTATTATTTATACAGAAAAAGAGAAGAGATATTCTCAATGATGGAGGATAAGAGTAAGCTGAAGACAATCATTAGAGAGCAGAATGAACTAGGATAGTAAGTCGGACAAAGGAGGGTATTTAAAACAGAATGAGTCTATTTTAAATTTATTCCTATAAGTATTGCTAATCATGCATAGAATGATATATTGTGCCAATTAATTTAAGAAATAATATATTTTTTTTCATGATGATTTTTAACTAAATGATTTGTTTATTATTTCTACAGAAAAAGAGAAGAGATATTCTCAATGATGGAGGATAAGAGTAAGCTGAAGACAATCATTAGAGAGCAGAATGAACTAAGATAGAAAGTTGGACAAAAGGGGGTATGCAATACAAAATGAGTCTATTTTAAATTTATTCCTATAAGTATTGCTAATCATGCATAGAATGATATATTGTGCCAATTAATTTAAGAAATAGTATATTTGTTTTCATGATGATTTTTTACTAAATGATTTGTTTATTATTTCTACAGAAAAAGGGAAGAGATATTCTCAATGATGGAGGTGAAGAGTAAGCTGAAGACAATCATTAGAGAGCAGAATGAACTAGGATAGAAAGTTGGACAAAGGAGGGTATGCAAAACAGAATGAGTCTATTTTGAATTTATTCCTATAAGTATTGCTTATCATGCAAAGAATGATATATTGTGCCAATTAATTTAAGAAATAGTATCATTGTTTTGATGATGATTTTTAACTTAATGATTTGTTTATTATTTCTATAGAAAAAGAGAAGAGATATTCTACGAAACGAAGATAAGAGTAAGCTGAAGGCAATCATTGGAGAACATAATCAATCAGGAGACAAAGTAGGTCAAAGAAGGGAATGCAAAACAGAATGAGTCTATTTTAAATTTATTCCTATAAGTATTGCTAATCATGCTAAGAAAGATATATTGTGCCAATTAATTTAAGAAAAAGTATATTTGTTTTTTATCATCATTTTTAACTAAATGATTTTTTTATTATTTCTACAGAAAAAGAGAAGAGATATTCTCAGTGATGGAGGATAAGAGTAAGCTGATTACAATCATTAGAGTGCAGAATGAACTAGGATAGAATGTTGGACAAAGGAGGGTATGCAAAACAGAATGAGTCTATTTTAAATTTATTCCTATAAGTATTGCTAATCATGCATAGAATGATATATTGTGCCAATTAATTTATGAAATAGTATATTTGTTTTCATGATGTTTTTTAACTAAATGATTTGTTTATAATTTCTACAGAAAAAGAGAAGAGATATTCTCAATGATGGAGGATAATAGTAAGCTGAAGGCAATCATTGGAGAACATAATCAATCAGGAGACAATGTACGTCAAAGGAGGGAATGCAAAACAGAATGAGTCTATTTTAAATTTATTCCTAAAAGTATTGCTAATCATGCATAGAATGATATATTGTGCCAATTAATTTAAGAAATAGTATATTTGTTTTCATGATGATTTTTAACTAAATGATTTGTTTATTATTTATACAGAAAAAGAGAAGAGATATTCTCAATGATGGAGGATAAGAGTAAGCTGAAGACAATCATTAGAGAGCAGAATGAACTAGGATAGTAAGTCGGACAAAGGAGGGTATTTAAAACAGAATGAGTCTATTTTAAATTTATTCCTATAAGTATTGCTAATCATGCATAGAATGATATATTGTGCCAATTAATTTAAGAAATAATATATTTTTTTTCATGATGATTTTTAACTAAATGATTTGTTTATTATTTCTACAGAAAAAGAGAAGAGATATTCTCAATGATGGAGGATAAGAGTAAGCTGAAGACAATCATTAGAGAGCAGAATGAACTAAGATAGAAAGTTGGACAAAAGGGGGTATGCAATACAAAATGAGTCTATTTTAAATTTATTCCTATAAGTATTGCTAATCATGCATAGAATGATATATTGTGCCAATTAATTTAAGAAATAGTATATTTGTTTTCATGATGATTTTTTACTAAATGATTTGTTTATTATTTCTACAGAAAAAGGGAAGAGATATTCTCAATGATGGAGGTGAAGAGTAAGCTGAAGACAATCATTAGAGAGCAGAATGAACTAGGATAGAAAGTTGGACAAAGGAGGGTATGCAAAACAGAATGAGTCTATTTTGAATTTATTCCTATAAGTATTGCTTATCATGCAAAGAATGATATATTGTGCCAATTAATTTAAGAAATAGTATCATTGTTTTGATGATGATTTTTAACTTAATGATTTGTTTATTATTTCTATAGAAAAAGAGAAGAGATATTCTACGAAACGAAGATAAGAGTAAACTGAAGGCAATCATTGGAGAACATAATCAATCAGGAGACAAAGTAGGTCAAAGAAGGGAATGCAAAACAGAATGAGTCTATTTTAAATTTATTCCTATAAGTATTGCTAATCATGCTAAGAAAGATATATTGTGCCAATTAATTTAAGAAAAAGTATATTTGTTTTTTATCATCATTTTTAACTAAATGATTTTTTTATTATTTCTACAGAAAAAGAGAAGAGATATTCTCAGTGATGGAGGATAAGAGTAAGCTGATTACAATCATTAGAGTGCAGAATGAACTAGGATAGAATGTTGGACAAAGGAGGGTATGCAAAACAGAATGAGTCTATTTTAAATTTATTCCTATAAGTATTGCTAATCATGCATAGAATGATATATTGTGCCAATTAATTTATGAAATAGTATATTTGTTTTCATGATGTTTTTTAACTAAATGATTTGTTTATAATTTCTACAGAAAAAGAGAAGAGATATTCTCAATGATGGAGGATAATAGTAAGCTGAAGGCAATCATTGGAGAACATAATCAATCAGGAGACAATGTACGTCAAAGGAGGGAATGCAAAACAGAATGAGTCTATTTTAAATTTATTCCTAAAAGTATTGCTAATCATGCATAGAATGATATATTGTGCCAATTAATTTAAGAAATAGTATATTTGTTTTCGTAATCATTTTTAACTAAATGATTTGTTTATTATTTCTACAGAAAAAGAGAAGAGATATTCTCAATGATGGAGGATAAGAGTAAGCTGAAGACAAACATTAGAGAGCAGAATGAACTAGGATAGAAAGTTGGACAAAGGAGGGTATGCAAAACAGATTGAGTCTATTTTAAATTTATTACTATAAATATTGCTAATCATGCATAGAATGATATATTGTGCCAATTAATTTAAGAAATAGTATATTTGTTTTCATGATGATTTTTAACTAAATGATTTGTTTATTATTTCTACAGAAAAAGAGAAGAGATATTCACAATGATGGAGGATATGAGTAAGCTGAAGACAATCATTAGAGAGCAGAATGAAGTAGGATAGAAAGTTGAACAAAGGAGGGTATGCAAAACAGAAAGAGTCTATTTTAAAATTATTTCTATAAGCATTGGTAATCATGTATAGAATGATATATTGTGCCAATTAATTTAAGTAATAGTATATTTGTTTTCATGATGATTTTTAACTAAATGATTTGTTTATTATTTCTACAGTAAAATTGAAGAGATATTCTCAATGATGGAGGATAAGAGTAAGCTGAAGACAATCATTAGAGAGCAGAATGAACTAGGATAGAAAGTTGGACAAAGGAGGGCATGCAAAACAGAATAAGTCTATTTTAAATTTATTCCTATAAGTATTGCTAATCATGCATAGAATGATATATTGTGCCAATTAACTTATGAAATAGTTTATTTGTTTTCATGATGATTTTTAACTAAATGATTTGTTTATTATTTCTACAGAAAAAGAGAAGAGATATTCTCAATGATGGAGGATAAGAGTAAGCTGAAGACAATCATTAGAGAGCAGAATGAACTAGGATAGAAAGTTGGACAAAGGAGGGTATGCAAAAACAGAATGAGTCTATTTTAAATTTATTCCTATAAGTATTGCTAATCATGCATAGAATGATATATTGTGCCAATTAATTTAAAAAATAGTATATTTGTATTCATGATCATTTTTAACTAAATGATTTGTTTATTATTTCTACAGAAAAAGAGAAGAGATATTCTCAATGATGGAGGATAAGATTAAGCTGAAGGCAATCATTGGAGAACATAATCAATCAGGAGACAATGTAGGTCAAAGGAGGGAATGCAAAACAGAATGAGTCTATTTTAAATTTATTCCTAAAAGTATTGTTAATCATGCATAGAATGATATATTGTGCCAATTAATTTAAGAAATAGTATATTTGTTTTCATGATGATTTTTAACTAAATGATTTGTTCATTATTTCTACAGAAAAAGAGAAGAGATATTCTCAATGATAGAGGATAAGAGTAAGCTGAAGACAATCATTAGAGAGCAGAATGAATTAGGATAGAAAGTTTGACAAAGGAGGGTATGCAAAAACAAAATGAGTCTATTTTAAATTTATTCCTATAAGCATTGGTAATCATGTATAGAATGATATATTGTGCCAATTAATTTAAGTAATAGTATATTTGTTTTCATGATGATTTTTAACTAAATGATTTGTTTATTATTTCTACAGTAAAATTGAAGAGATATTCTCAATGATGGAGGATAAGAGTAAGCTGAAGACAATCATTAGAGAGCAGAATGAACTAGGATAGAAAGTTGGACAAAGGAGGGCATGCAAAACAGAATAAGTCTATTTTAAATTTATTCCTATAAGTATTGCTAATCATGCATAGAATGATATATTGTGCCAATTAACTTATGAAATAGTTTATTTGTTTTCATGATGATTTTTAACTAAATGATTTGTTTATTATTTCTACAGAAAAAGAGAAGAGATATTCTCAATGATGGAGGATAAGAGTAAGCTGAAGACAATCATTAGAGAGCAGAATGAACTAGGATAGAAAGTTGGACAAAGGAGGGTATGCAAAAACAGAATGAGTCTATTTTAAATTTATTCCTATAAGTATTGCTAATCATGCATCGAATGATATATTGTGCCAATTAATTTAAAAAATAGTATATTTGTATTCATGATCATTTTTAACTAAATGATTTGTTTATTATTTCTACAGAAAAAGAGAAGAGATATTCTCAATGATGGAGGATAAGATTAAGCTGAAGGCAATCATTGGAGAACATAATCAATCAGGAGACAATGTAGGTCAAAGGAGGGAATGCAAAACAGAATGAGTCTATTTTAAATTTATTCCTAAAAGTATTGTTAATCATGCATAGAATGATATATTGTGCCAATTAATTTAAGAAATAGTATATTTGTTTTCATGATGATTTTTAACTAAATGATTTGTTCATTATTTCTACAGAAAAAGAGAAGAGATATTCTCAATGATAGAGGATAAGAGTAAGCTGAAGACAATCATTAGAGAGCAGAATGAATTAGGATAGAAAGTTTGACAAAGGAGGGTATGCAAAAACAAAATGAGTCTATTTTAAATTTATTCCTATAAGTATTGCTAATCATGCATAGAATGATATATTGTGCCAATTAATTTAAAAAATAGTATATTTGTATTCATGATCATTTTTAACTAAATGATTTGTTTATTATTTCTACAGAAAAAGAGAAGAGATATTCTCAATGATGGAGGATAAGAGTAAGCTGAAGGCAATCATTGGAGAACATTATCAATCAGGAGACAATGTAGGTCAAAGGAGGGAATGCAAAACAGAATGAGTCTATTTTAAATTTATTCCTAAAATAATTGCTAATCATGCATAGAATGATATATTGTGCCAATTATTTTAAGAAATAGTATATTTGTTTTCATGATGATTTTTAACTAAATGATTTGTTTATTATTTCTATAGAAAAAGAGAAGAGATATTCTCAATGATTGAGGATAAGAGTAAGCTGAAGACAATCATTAGAGAGCAGAATGAACTAGGATAGAAAGTTGGACTAAGGAGGGTATTCAAAACAGATTGAGTCTATTTTAAATTTATTCCTATAAGTATTGCTAATCATGCATAGAATGATATATTGTGCCAATTAATTTAAGAAATAGTATATTTGTTTTCATGATGATTTTTATCTAAATGATTTGTGCATTATTTCTACAGAAAAAGAGAAGAGATATTCTCAATGATGGAGGATAAGAGTAAGCTGAAGACAATCATTAGAGAGCAGAATGAACTAGGATAGAAAGTCGGACAAAGGAGGGTATGCAAAACAGAATGAGTCTCTTTTGAATTTATTCCTATAAGTATTGCTAATCATGCATAGAATGATATATTGTGCCAATTAATTTAAGAAATAGTATATTTGTTTTCATGATGATTTTTTACTAAATGATTTGTTTATTATTTCTACAGAAAAAGAGAAGAGATATTCTCAATGATGGAGGATAAGAGTAAGCTGAAGACAATCATTAGAGAGCAGAATGAACTAGGATAGAAAGTTGGACAAAGGAGGGTATGCAAAACAGAATGAGTCTATTTTAAATTTATTCCTATAAGTATTGCTAATCATGCATAGAATGATATATTGTGCCAATTAATTTAAGAAATAATATATTTGTTTTCATGATTATTTTTAACTAAATGATTTGTTTATTATTTCTACAGAAAAAGAGAATAGATATACTCAATGATGGAGGATAAAACTAAGCTGAAGGCAATCATTAGAGAGCAGAATGAACTAGGATAGAAAGTAGTTCAAAGGAGGGAATGCAAAACAGAATGAGTCTATTTTAAATTTATTCCTATAAGTAATGGTAATCATGCATAGAATGATATATTGTGCCAATTAATTTAAGAAATAGTATATTTGTTTTCATGATGATTTTTAACTAAATGATTTGTTTATTATTTCTTCAGAAAAAGAGAAGAGATATTCTCAATGATGGCAGATAAATGTAAGCTGAAGAGAATCATTAGAGAGCAGAATGAACTAGGATAGAAAGTTAGACAAAGGAGGGTATGCAAAACAGAATGAGTCTATTTTAAATTTATTCCTAAAAGAATTGCTAATCATGCATAGAATGATATATTGTGCCAATTAACTTATGAAATAGTTTATTTGTTTTCATGATGATTTTTAACTAAATGATTTGTTTATTATTTCTACAAAAAAGAGAAGAGATATTCTCAATGATGGAGGATAAGAGTAAGCTGAAGACAATCATTAGAGAGCAGAATGAACTAGGATAGAAAGTTGGACAAAGGAGGGTATGCAAAAACAGAATGAGTCTATTTTAAATTTATTCCTATAAGTATTGCTAATCATGCATAGAATGATATATTGTGCCAATTAATTTAAAAAATAGTATATTTGTATTCATGATCATTTTTAACTAAATGATTTGTTTATTATTTCTACAGAAAAAGAGAAGAGATATTCTCAATGATGGAGGATAAGATTAAGCTGAAGGCAATCATTGGAGAACATAATCAATCAGGAGACAATGTAGGTCAAAGGAGGGAATGCAAAACAGAATGAGTCTATTTTAAATTTATTCCTAAAAGTATTGTTAATCATGCATAGAATGATATATTGTGCCAATTAATTTAAGAAATAGTATATTTGTTTTCATGATGATTTTTAACTAAATGATTTGTTCATTATTTCTACAGAAAAAGAGAAGAGATATTCTCAATGATAGAGGATAAGAGTAAGCTGAAGACAATCATTAGAGAGCAGAATGAATTAGGATAGAAAGTTTGACAAAGGAGGGTATGCAAAAACAAAATGAGTCTATTTTAAATTTATTCCTATAAGCATTGGTAATCATGTATAGAATGATATATTGTGCCAATTAATTTAAGTAATAGTATATTTGTTTTCATGATGATTTTTAACTAAATGATTTGTTTATTATTTCTACATTAAAATTGAAGAGATATTCTCAATGATGGAGGATAAGAGTAAGCTGAAGACAATCATTAGAGAGCAGAATGAACTAGGATAGAAAGTTGGACAAAGGAGGGCATGCAAAACAGAATAAGTCTATTTTAAATTTATTCCTATAAGTATTGCTAATCATGCATAGAATGATATATTGTGCCAATTAACTTATGAAATAGTTTATTTGTTTTCATGATGATTTTTAACTAAATGATTTGTTTATTATTTCTACAGAAAAAGAGAAGAGATATTCTCAATGATGGAGGATAAGAGTAAGCTGAAGACAATCATTAGAGAGCAGAATGAACTAGGATAGAAAGTTGGACAAAGGAGGGTATGCAAAAACAGAATGAGTCTATTTTAAATTTATTCCTATAAGTATTGCTAATCATGCATCGAATGATATATTGTGCCAATTAATTTAAAAAATAGTATATTTGTATTCATGATCATTTTTAACTAAATGATTTGTTTATTATTTCTACAGAAAAAGAGAAGAGATATTCTCAATGATGGAGGATAAGATTAAGCTGAAGGCAATCATTGGAGAACATAATCAATCAGGAGACAATGTAGGTCAAAGGAGGGAATGCAAAACAGAATGAGTCTATTTTAAATTTATTCCTAAAAGTATTGTTAATCATGCATAGAATGATATATTGTGCCAATTAATTTAAGAAATAGTATATTTGTTTTCATGATGATTTTTAACTAAATGATTTGTTCATTATTTCTACAGAAAAAGAGAAGAGATATTCTCAATGATAGAGGATAAGAGTAAGCTGAAGACAATCATTAGAGAGCAGAATGAATTAGGATAGAAAGTTTGACAAAGGAGGGTATGCAAAAACAAAATGAGTCTATTTTAAATTTATTCCTATAAGTATTGCTAATCATGCATAGAATGATATATTGTGCCAATTAATTTAAAAAATAGTATATTTGTATTCATGATCATTTTTAACTAAATGATTTGTTTATTATTTCTACAGAAAAAGAGAAGAGATATTCTCAATGATGGAGGATAAGAGTAAGCTGAAGGCAATCATTGGAGAACATTATCAATCAGGAGACAATGTAGGTCAAAGGAGGGAATGCAAAACAGAATGAGTCTATTTTAAATTTATTCCTAAAATAATTGCTAATCATGCATAGAATGATATATTGTGCCAATTAATTTAAGAAATAGTATATTTGTTTTCATGATGATTTTTAACTAAATGATTTGTTTATTATTTCTATAGAAAAAGAGAAGAGATATTCTCAATGATTGAGGATAAGAGTAAGCTGAAGACAATCATTAGAGAGCAGAATGAACTAGGATAGAAAGTTGGACTAAGGAGGGTATTCAAAACAGATTGAGTCTATTTTAAATTTATTCCTATAAGTATTGCTAATCATGCATAGAATGATATATTGTGCCAATTAATTTAAGAAATAGTATATTTGTTTTCATGATGATTTTTATCTAAATGATTTGTGCATTATTTCTACAGAAAAAGAGAAGAGATATTCTCAATGATGGAGGATAAGAGTAAGCTGAAGACAATCATTAGAGAGCAGAATGAACTAGGATAGAAAGTCGGACAAAGGAGGGTATGCAAAACAGAATGAGTCTCTTTTGAATTTATTCCTATAAGTATTGCTAATCATGCATAGAATGATATATTGTGCCAATTAATTTAAGAAATAGTATATTTGTTTTCATGATGATTTTTTACTAAATGATTTGTTTATTATTTCTACAGAAAAAGAGAAGAGATATTCTCAATGATGGAGGATAAGAGTAAGCTGAAGACAATCATTAGAGAGCAGAATGAACTAGGATAGAAAGTTGGACAAAGGAGGGTATGCAAAACAGAATGAGTCTATTTTAAATTTATTCCTATAAGTATTGCTAATCATGCATAGAATGATATATTGTGCCAATTAATTTAAGAAATAATATATTTGTTTTCATGATTATTTTTAACTAAATGATTTGTTTATTATTTCTACAGAAAAAGAGAATAGATATACTCAATGATGGAGGATAAGACTAAGCTGAAGGCAATCATTAGAGAGCAGAATGAACTAGGATAGAAAGTAGTTCAAAGGAGGGAATGCAAAACAGAATGAGTCTATTTTAAATTTATTCCTATAAGTAATGGTAATCATGCATAGAATGATATATTGTGCCAATTAATTTAAGAAATAGTATATTTGTTTTCATGATGATTTTTAACTAAATGATTTGTTTATTATTTCTTCAGAAAAAGAGAAGAGATATTCTCAATGATGGCAGATAAGTGTAAGCTGAAGAGAATCATTAGAGAGCAGAATGAACTAGGATAGAAAGTTAGACAAAGGAGGGTATGCAAAACAGAATGAGTCTATTTTAAATTTATTCCTAAAAGAATTGCTAATCATGCATAGAATGATATATTGTGCCAATTAATTTAAGTAATAGTATATTTGTTTTCATGATGATTTTTAACTAAATGATTTGTTTATTATTTCTACAGAAAAAAAGAAGAGAAATTCTCAATGATGGAGGATAAGAGTAAGCTGAAGTCAATCATTGGAGAACATAATCAATCAGGAGACAAAGTAGGTCAAAGGAGGGAATGCAAAAAAGAATGAATCTATTTTAAATTTATTCCTATAAGTATTGCTAATCATGCATAGAATGATATATTGTGCCAATTAATTTAAGAAATAGAATAATTGTTTTGATGATGATTTTTAACTTAATGATTTGTTTATTATTTCTACAGAAAAAGAGAAGAGATATTCTACAAAACGAAGAGAAGAGTAAGCTGAAGGCAATCATTGGAGAACATAATCAATCAGGAGACAAAGTAGGTCAAAGAAGGGAATGCAAAAAAGAATGAGTCTATTTTAAATTTATTCCTATAAGTATTGCTAATCATGCATAGAATGATATATTGTGCCAATTAATTTAAGAAATAGTATAATTGTTTTCATGATGATTTGTAACTTAATGATTTGTTTATTATTTCTACAGAAAAAGAGAAGAGATATTCTACGAAATGGAAGATAAGATTAAGCTGAAGGCAATCATTGGAGAACATATTCAATCAGGAGTCAAAGTAGGTCAAAGGAGAGAATGCAAAACAGAATGAGTCTATTTTAAATTTATTCCTATAAGTATTGCTAATCATGCATAGAAAGATATATTGTGCCAATTAATTTAAGAAATAGTATATTTGTTTTCATGATCATTTTTAATTAATTGATTTGTTTATTATTTCTTCAGAAAAAGAGAAGAGATATTCTCAATGATGGAGGATAATAGTAAGCTGAAGACAATCATTAGAGAGCAGAATGAACTAGGATAGAAAGTTGGACAAAGGAGGGTGTGCAAAACAAAATGAGTCTATTTTAAATTTATTCCTATAAGTATTGCTAATCATGCTAAGAAAGATATATTGTGCCAATTAATTTAAGAAAAAGTATATTTGTTTTTTAACATCATTTTTAACTAAATGATTTGTTTATTATTTCTACAGAAAAAGAGAAGAGATATACTCAATGATGGAGGATAAGAGTAAGCTGATGACAATCATTAGAGAGCAGAATGAACTAGGGTAGAATGTTGGAAAAAGGAGGGTATGCAAAACAGAATGAGTCTATTTTAAATTTATTCCTATAAGTATTGCTAATCATGCATAGAATGATATATGTGCCAATTAATTTAAAAAATAGTATATTTGTATTCATGATCATTTTTAACTAAATGATTTGTTTATTATTTCTACAGAAGGAGAGAAGAGATATTCTCAATGATGGAGGATATGAGTAAGCTGAAGACAATCATTAGAGAGCAGAATGAACTAGTTTAGAAAGTTGGACAAAGGAGGGTATGCAAAACAGAATGAGTCTATTTTAAATTTATTCCTATAAGTATTGCTAATCATGCATAGAATGATACATTGTGCCAATTAATTTAAGAAGTAGTATATTTGTTTTCATGATTATTTTTAACTAAATGATTTGTTTATTATTTCTACAGAAAAAGAGAAGAGATATTCTAATGATGGAGGATAAGAGTAAGCTGGAGGCAATCAATGGAGAACATAATCAATCAGGAGACAAAGTAGGTCAAAGGAGGGAATGCAAAACAGAATGAGTCTATTTTAAATTTATTCCTATAAGTATTGCTAATCATGCATAGAATGATATATTGTGCCAATTAATTTAAGAAATAGTATAATTGTTTTGATTATGATTTTTAACTTAATGATTTGTTTATTATTTCTACAGAAAAAGTGAAGAGATATTCTACGAAACGAAGATAAGAGTAAGCTGAAGGCAATCATTGGAGAACATAATCAATCAGGAGACAAAGTAGGTCAAAGAAGGGAATGCGAAACAGAATGAGTCTATTTTAAATTTATTCCTATAAGTTTTGCTAATCATGCTAAGAAAGATATATTGTGCCAATTAATTTAAGAAAAAGTATATTTGTTTTTTATCATCATTTTTAACTAAATGATTTGTTTATTATTTCTACAGAAAAAGAGAAGAGATATTCTCAATGATGGAGGATAAGACTAAGCTGAAGACAATCATTAGAGAGCATAATGAACTAGGATAGAAAGTTGGACAAAGGAGGGTATGCAAAACAGAATGAGTCTACTTTAAATTTATTCCTAAAAGTATTGCGAATCATGCATAGAATGATATATTGTGCCAATTAATTTAAGAAATAGTATATTTGTTTTCATGATGATTTTTAACTAAATGATTTGTTTATTATTTCTACAGAAAAAGAGAAGAGATATTCTCAATGATGGAGGATAAGAGTAAGCTGAAGACAATCATTAGAAAGCAGAATGAACTAGGATAGAAAGTTGGACAAAGGAGGGTACGCAAAACAGAATGAGTCTCTTTTAAATTTATTCCTATAAGTATTGCTAATCATGCATAGAATGATATATTGTGCTAATTAATTTAAGTAATAGTATATTTGTTTTCATGATGATTTTTAACTAAATGATATGTTTATTATTTCTACAGAAAAATTGAAGAGATATTCTCAATGATGGAGGATAAGAGTAAGCTGAAGACAATCATTAGAGAGCAGAATGAACTAGGATAGAAAGTTGGAAAAAGGAGGGTATGCAAAACAGAATGAGTCTATTTTAAATTTATTCCTATAAGTATTGCTAATCATGCATAGAATGATATATTGTGCCAATTAATTTAAGAAATAGTATATTTGTTTTCAAGATGATTTTTAACTAAATGATTTGTTTATTATTTCTACAGAAAAAGAGAAGAGATATTCTCAATGATGGAGGATAAGAGTAAGCTGAAGACAATCATTAGAAAGCAGAATGAACTAGGATAGAAAGTTGGACAAAGGAGGGTACGCAAAACAGAATGAGTCTCTTTTAAATTAATTCCTATAAGTATTGCTAATCATGCATAGAATGATATATTGTGCTAATTAATTTAAGTAATAGTATATTTGTTTTCATGATGATTTTTAACTAAATGATATGTTTATTATTTCTACAGAAAAATTGAAGAGATATTCTCAATGATGGAGGATAAGAGTAAGCTGAAGACAATCATTAGAGAGCAGAATGAACTAGGATAGAAAGTTGGAAAAAGGAGGGTATGCAAAACAGAATGAGTCTATTTTAAATTTATTCCTATAAGTATTGCTAATCATGCATAGAATGATATATTGTGCCAATTAATTTAAGAAATAGTATATTTGTTTTCAAGATGATTTTTAACTAAATGATTTGTTTATTATTTCTACAGAAAAAGAGAAGAGATATTCTCAATGATGGAGGATAAGAGTAAGCTGAAGGCAATCATTGGAGAACATAATCAATCAGGAGACAATTGAGGTCAAAGGAGGGAATGCAAAACAGAATGAGTCTATTTTAAATTTATTCCTATAAGTATTGCTAATCATGCATAGAAAGATATATTGTGCCAATTAATTTAAGAAATAGTATATTTGTTTTCATGATCATTTTTAATTAATTGATTTGTTTATTATTTCTTCAGAAAAAGAGAAGAGATATTCTCAATGATGGAGGATAATAGTAAGCTGAAGTCAATCATTGGAGAACATAATCAATCAGGAGACAAAGTAGGTCAAAGGAGGGAATGCAAAAAAGAATGAATCTATTTTAAATTTATTCCTATAAGTATTGCTAATCATGCATAGAATGATATATTGTGCCAATTAATTTAAGAAATAGAATAATTGTTTTGATGATGATTTTTAACTTAATGATTTGTTTATTATTTCTACAGAAAAAGAGAAGAGATATTCTACGAAACGAAGAGAAGAGTAAGCTGAAGGCAATCATTGGAGAACATAATAAATCAGGAGACAAAGTAGGTCAAAGAAGGGAATGCAAAAAAGAATGAGTCTATTTTAAATTTATTCCTATAAGTATTGCTAATCATGCATAGAATGATATATTGTGCCAATTAATTTAAGAAATAGTATAATTGTTTTCATGATGATTTGTAACTTAATGATTTGTTTATTATTTCTACAGAAAAAGAGAAGAGATATTCTACGAAATGGAAGATAAGATTAAGCTGAAGGCAATCATTGGAGAACATATTCAATCAGGAGTCAAAGTAGGTCAAAGGAGAGAATGCAAAACAGAATGAGTCTATTTTAAATTTATTCCTATAAGTATTGCTAATCATGCATAGAAAGATATATTGTGCCAATTAATTTAAGAAATAGTATATTTGTTTTCATGATCATTTTTAATTAATTGATTTGTTTATTATTTCTTCAGAAAAAGAGAAGAGATATTCTCAATGATGGAGGATAATAGTAAGCTGAAGACAATCATTAGAGAGCAGAATGAACTAGGATAGAAAGTTGGACAAAGGAGGGTGTGCAAAACAAAATGAGTCTATTTTAAATTTATTCCTATAAGTATTGCTAATCATGCTAAGAAAGATATATTGTGCCAATTAATTTAAGAAAAAGTATATTTGTTTTTTATCATCATTTTTAACTAAATGATTTGTTTATTATTTCTACAGAAAAAGAGAAGAGATATACTCAATGATGGAGGATAAGAGTAAGCTGATGACAATCATTAGAGAGCAGAATGAACTAGGGTAGAATGTTGGAAAAAGGAGGGTATGCAAAACAGAATGAGTCTATTTTAAATTTATTCCTATAAGTATTGCTAATCATGCATAGAATGATATATGTGCCAATTAATTTATGAAGTAGTATATTTGTTTTCATGATGTTTTTTAACTAAATGATTTGTTTATTATTTCTACAGAAGGAGAGAAGAGATATTCTCAATGATGGAGGATATGAGTAAGCTGAAGACAATCATTAGAGAGCAGAATGAACTAGTTTAGAAAGTTGGACAAAGGAGGGTATGCAAAACAGAATGAGTCTATTTTAAATTTATTCCTATAAGTATTGCTAATCATGCATAGAATGATACATTGTGCCAATTAATTTAAGAAATAGTATATTTGTTTTCATGATGATTTTTAACTAAATGATTTGTTTATTATTTCTACAGAAAAAGAGAAGAGATATTCTAATGATGGAGGATAAGAGTAAGCTGGAGGCAATCAATGGAGAACATAATCAATCAGGAGACAAAGTAGGTCAAAGGAGGGAATGCAAAACAGAATGAGTCTATTTTAAATTTATTCCTATAAGTATTGCTAATCATGCATAGAATGATATATTGTGCCAATTAATTTAAGAAATAGTATAATTGTTTTGATTATGATTTTTAACTTAATGATTTGTTTATTATTTCTACAGAAAAAGTGAAGAGATATTCTACGAAACGAAGATAAGAGTAAGCTGAAGGCAATCATTGGAGAACATAATCAATCAGGAGACAAAGTAGGTCAAAGAAGGGAATGCGAAACAGAATGAGTCTTTTTAAATTTATTCCTATAAGTTTTGCTAATCATGCTAAGAAAGATATATTGTGCCAATTAATTTAAGAAAAAGTATATTTGTTTTTTATCATCATTTTTAACTAAATGATTTGTTTATTATTTCTACAGAAAAAGAGAAGAGATATTCTCAATGATGGAGGATAAGAGTAAGCTGATGACAATCATTAGAGTGCAGAATGAACTAGGATAGAATGTTGGACAAAGGAGGGTATGCAAAACAGAATGAGTCTATTTTAAATTTATTCCTATAAGTATTGCTAATCATGCATAGAATGATATATTGTGCCAATTAATTTATGAAATAGTATATTTGTTTTCATGATGTTTTTTAACTAAATGATTTGTTTATTATTTCTACAGAAGGAGAGAAGAGATATTCTCAATGATGGAGGATAAGAGTAAGCTGAAGACAATCATTAGAGAGCAGAATGAACTAGTATAGAAAGTTGGACAAAGGAGGGTATGCAAAACAGAATGAGTCTATTTTAAATTTATTCCTTTAAGTATTGCTAATCATGCATAGAATGATACATTGTTCCAATTAAATTAAGAAATAGTATATTTGTTTTCATGATGATTTTTAACTAAATGATTTGTTTATTATTTCTACAGAAAAAGAGAAGAGATATTCTCAATGATGGAGGATAAGAGTAAGCTGAAGGCAATCATTGGAGAACATAATCAATCAGGAGACAAAGTAGGTCAAAGGAGGGAATGCAAAACAGAATGAGTCTATTTTAAATTTATTCCTATAGGTATTGCTAATCATGCATAGAATAATAAATATACGTCAATTAATTTAAGAAATAGTATATTTGTTTTCATGATGATTTTTAACTAAATGATTTGTTTTTTATTTCTACAGAGAAAGAGAAGAGATATTCTCAATGATGGAGGATAAGAGTAAGCTGAAGACAATCATTAGAAAGCAGAATGAACTAGGATAGAAAGTTGGACAAAGGAGGGTACGCAAAACAGAATGAGTCTATTTTAAATTTATTCCTATAAGCATTGGTAATCATGCATAGAATGATATATTGTGCCAATTAATTTAAGAAATAGTATATTTGTTTTAATGATGATTTTTAACTAAATGATTTGTTTATTATTTCTACAGAAAAAGAGAAGAGATATTCTCAATGATGGAGGATAAGAGTAAGCTGAAGACAATCATTAGAGAGCAGAATGAACTAGGATAGAAAGTTGGACAAAGGAGGGTATGCAAAACAGAATGAGTCTATTTAAATTTATTCCTATAAGTATTGCTAATCATGCATAGAATGATATATTGTGCCAATTAATTTAAAAAATAGTATATTTGTTTTCATGATGATTTTTAATTAAATGATTTGTTTATTATTTCTACAGAAAAAGAGAAGAGATATTCTCAATGATGGAGGATATGAGTAAGCTGAAGACAATCATTAGAGAGCAGAATGAACTAGGATAGAAAGTTGGACAAAGGAGGGTATGCAAAAACAACATGAGTCTATTTTAAATTTATTCCTATAAGCATTGGTAATCATGTATAGAATGATATATTGTGCCAATTAATTTATGTAATAGTATATTTGTTTTCATGATGATTTTTAACTAAATGATTTGTTTATTATTTCTACAGAAAAAGAGAAGAGATATCTCAATGATGGAGGATAAGAGTAAGCTGAAGACAATCATTAGAGAGCAGAATGAACTAGGATAGAAAGTTGGACAAAGGAGGGTATGCAAAACAGAATAAGTCTATTTTAAATTTATTCCTATAAGTATTGCTAATCATGCATAGAATGATATATTGTGCCAATTAATTTAAGAAATAGTATATTTGTTTTAATAATGATTTTTAACTAAATGATTTGTTTATTATTTCTACAGAAAATGAGAAGAGATATTCTCAATGATAGAGGGTAAGAGTAAGCTGAAGGCAATCATTGGAGAACATAATCAATCAGGAGACAATGTAGGTCAAAGGATGGAATGCAAAACAGAATGAGTCTATTTTAAATTTATTCCTAAAAGTATTGCTAATCATGCATAGAATGATATATTGTGCCAATTAATTTAAGAAATAGTATATTTGTTTTCATGATGATTTTTAACTAAATGATTTGTTTATTATTTCTATAGAAAAAGAGAAGAGATATTCTCAATGATGGAGGATAAGAGTAAGCTGAAGACAATCATTAGAGAGCAGAATGAACTAGGATACAAAGTTAGAAAAGGAGGGTATGCAAAAAAGAATGAGGTTATTTTAAATTTATTCCTATAAGTATTGCTAATCATGCATAGAATAGTATATATACGTCAATTAATTTAAGAAATAGTATATTTGTTTTCATGATGATTTTTAACTAAATGATTTGTTTATTATTTCTACAGAGAAAGAGAAGAGATATTCTCAATGATGGAGGATAAGAGTAAGCTGAAGACAATCATTAGAGAGCAGAATGAACTAAGATAGAAAGTTGGACAAAAGGGGGTATGCAATACAAAATGAGTCTATTTTAAATTTATTCCTATAAGTATTGCTAATCATGCATAGAATGATATATTGTGCCAATTAATTTAAGAAATAGTATATTTGTTTTCATGATGATTTTTTACTAAATGATTTGTTTATTATTTCTACAGAAAAAGAGAAGAGATATTCTCAATGATGGAGGTGAAGAGTAAGCTGAAGACAATCATTAGAGAGCAGAATGAACTAGGATAGAAAGTTGGACAAAGGAGGGTATGCAAAACAGAATGAGTCTATTTTGAATTTATTCCTATAAGTATTGCTTATCATGCAAAGAATGATATATTGTGCCAATTAATTTAAGAAATAGTATCATTGTTTTGATGATGATTTTTAACTTAATGATTTGTTTATTATTTCTATAGAAAAAGAGAAGAGATATTCTACGAAACGAAGATAAGAGTAAGCTGAAGGCAATCATTGGAGAACATAATCAATCAGGAGACAAAGTAGGTCAAAGAAGGGAATGCAAAACAGAATGAGTCTATTTTAAATTTATTCCTATAAGTATTGCTAATCATGCTAAGAAAGATATATTGTGCCAATTAATTTAAGAAAAAGTATATTTGTTTTTTATCATCATTTTTAACTAAATGATTTTTTTATTATTTCTACAGAAAAAGAGAAGAGATATTCTCAGTGATGGAGGATAAGAGTAAGCTGATTACAATCATTAGAGTGCAGAATGAACTAGGATAGAATGTTGGACAAAGGAGGGTATGCAAAACAGAATGAGTCTATTTTAAATTTATTCCTATAAGTATTGCTAATCATGCATAGAATGATATATTGTGCCAATTAATTTATGAAATAGTATATTTGTTTTCATGATGTTTTTTAACTAAATGATTTGTTTATAATTTCTACAGAAAAAGAGAAGAGATATTCTCAATGATGGAGGATAATAGTAAGCTGAAGGCAATCATTGGAGAACATAATCAATCAGGAGACAATGTACGTCAAAGGAGGGAATGCAAAACAGAATGAGTCTATTTTAAATTTATTCCTAAAAGTATTGCTAATCATGCATAGAATGATATATTGTGCCAATTAATTTAAGAAATAGTATATTTGTTTTCGTAATCATTTTTAACTAAATGATTTGTTTATTATTTCTACAGAAAAAGAGAAGAGATATTCTCAATGATGGAGGATAAGAGTAAGCTGAAGACAAACATTAGAGAGCAGAATGAACTAGGATAGAAAGTTGGACAAAGGAGGGTATGCAAAACAGATTGAGTCTATTTTAAATTTATTACTATAAATATTGCTAATCATGCATAGAATGATATATTGTGCCAATTAATTTAAGAAATAGTATATTTGTTTTCATGATGATTTTTAACTAAATGATTTGTTTATTATTTCTACAGAAAAAGAGAAGAGATATTCACAATGATGGAGGATATGAGTAAGCTGAAGACAATCATTAGAGAGCAGAATGAAGTAGGATAGAAAGTTGAACAAAGGAGGGTATGCAAAACAGAAAGAGTCTATTTTAAATTTATTTCTATAAGCATTGGTAATCATGTATAGAATGATATATTGTGCCAATTAATTTAAGTAATAGTATATTTGTTTTCATGATGATTTTTAACTAAATGATTTGTTTATTATTTCTACAGTAAAATTGAAGAGATATTCTCAATGATGGAGGATAAGAGTAAGCTGAAGACAATCATTAGAGAGCAGAATGAACTAGGATAGAAAGTTGGACAAAGGAGGGCATGCAAAACAGAATAAGTCTATTTTAAATTTATTCCTATAAGTATTGCTAATCATGCATAGAATGATATATTGTGCCAATTAACTTATGAAATAGTTTATTTGTTTTCATGATGATTTTTAACTAAATGATTTGTTTATTATTTCTACAGAAAAAGAGAAGAGATATTCTCAATGATGGAGGATAAGAGTAAGCTGAAGACAATCATTAGAGAGCAGAATGAACTAGGATAGAAAGTTGGACAAAGGAGGGTATGCAAAAACAGAATGAGTCTATTTTAAATTTATTCCTATAAGTATTGCTAATCATGCATAGAATGATATATTGTGCCAATTAATTTAAAAAATAGTATATTTGTATTCATGATCATTTTTAACTAAATGATTTGTTTATTATTTCTACAGAAAAAGAGAAGAGATATTCTCAATGATGGAGGATAAGATTAAGCTGAAGGCAATCATTGGAGAACATAATCAATCAGGAGACAATGTAGGTCAAAGGAGGGAATGCAAAACAGAATGAGTCTATTTTAAATTTATTCCTAAAAGTATTGTTAATCATGCATAGAATGATATATTGTGCCAATTAATTTAAGAAATAGTATATTTGTTTTCATGATGATTTTTAACTAAATGATTTGTTCATTATTTCTACAGAAAAAGAGAAGAGATATTCTCAATGATAGAGGATAAGAGTAAGCTGAAGACAATCATTAGAGAGCAGAATGAATTAGGATAGAAAGTTTGACAAAGGAGGGTATGCAAAAACAAAATGAGTCTATTTTAAATTTATTCCTATAAGCATTGGTAATCATGTATAGAATGATATATTGTGCCAATTAATTTAAGAAATAGTATATTTGTTTTCATGATGATTTTTAACTAAATGATTTGTTTATTATTTCTACAGTAAAATTGAAGAGATATTCTCAATGATGGAGGATAAGAGTAAGCTGAAGACAATCATTAGAGAGCAGAATGAACTAGGATAGAAAGTTGGACAAAGGAGGGCATGCAAAACAGAATAAGTCTATTTTAAATTTATTCCTATAAGTATTGCTAATCATGCATAGAATGATATATTGTGCCAATTAACTTATGAAATAGTTTATTTGTTTTCATGATGATTTTTAACTAAATGATTTGTTTATTATTTCTACAGAAAAAGAGAAGAGATATTCTCAATGATGGAGGATAAGAGTAAGCTGAAGACAATCATTAGAGAGCAGAATGAACTAGGATAGAAAGTTGGACAAAGGAGGGTATGCAAAAACAGAATGAGTCTATTTTAAATTTATTCCTATAAGTATTGCTAATCATGCATCGAATGATATATTGTGCCAATTAATTTAAAAAATAGTATATTTGTATTCATGATCATTTTTAACTAAATGATTTGTTTATTATTTCTACAGAAAAAGAGAAGAGATATTCTCAATGATGGAGGATAAGATTAAGCTGAAGGCAATCATTGGAGAACATAATCAATCAGGAGACAATGTAGGTCAAAGGAGGGAATGCAAAACAGAATGAGTCTATTTTAAATTTATTCCTAAAAGTATTGTTAATCATGCATAGAATGATATATTGTGCCAATTAATTTAAGAAATAGTATATTTGTTTTCATGATGATTTTTAACTAAATGATTTGTTCATTATTTCTACAGAAAAAGAGAAGAGATATTCTCAATGATAGAGGATAAGAGTAAGCTGAAGACAATCATTAGAGAGCAGAATGAATTAGGATAGAAAGTTGGACAAAGGAGGGTATGCAAAACAGAATGAGTCTATTTTGAATTTATTCCTATAAGTATTGCTTATCATGCAAAGAATGATATATTGTGCCAATTAATTTAAGAAATAGTATCATTGTTTTGATGATGATTTTTAACTTAATGATTTGTTTATTATTTCTATAGAAAAAGAGAAGAGATATTCTACGAAACGAAGATAAGAGTAAGCTGAAGGCAATCATTGGAGAACATAATCAATCAGGAGACAAAGTAGGTCAAGGAAGGGAATGCAAAACAGAATGAGTCTATTTTAAATTTATTCCTATAAGTATTGCTAATCATGCTAAGAAAGATATATTGTGCCAATTAATTTAAGAAAAAATGTATATTTGTTTTTTATCATCATTTTTAACTAAATGATTTTTTTATTATTTCTACAGAAAAAGAGAAGAGATATTCTCAGTGATGGAGGATAAGAGTAAGCTGATTACAATCATTAGAGTGCAGAATGAACTAGGATAGAATGTTGGACAAAGGAGGGTATGCAAAACAGAATGAGTCTATTTTAAATTTATTCCTATAAGTATTGCTAATCATGCATAGAATGATATATTGTGCCAATTAATTTATGAAATAGTATATTTGTTTTCATGATGTTTTTTAACTAAATGATTTGTTTATAATTTCTACAGAAAAAGAGAAGAGATATTCTCAATGATGGAGGATAATAGTAAGCTGAAGGCAATCATTGGAGAACATAATCAATCAGGAGACAATGTACGTCAAAGGAGGGAATGCAAAACAGAATGAGTCTATTTTAAATTTATTCCTAAAAGTATTGCTAATCATGCATAGAATGATATATTGTGCCAATTAATTTAAGAAATAGTATATTTGTTTTCGTAATCATTTTTAACTAAATGATTTGTTTATTATTTCTACAGAAAAAGAGAAGAGATATTCTCAATGATGGAGGATAAGAGTAAGCTGAAGACAAACATTAGAGAGCAGAATGAACTAGGATAGAAAGTTGGACAAAGGAGGGTATGCAAAACAGATTGAGTCTATTTTAAATTTATTACTATAAATATTGCTTATCATGCATAGAATGATATATTGTGCCAATTAATTTAAGAAATAGTATATTTGTTTTCATGATGATTTTTAACTAAATGATTTGTTTATTATTTCTACAGAAAAAGAGAAGAGATATTCACAATGATGGAGGATATGAGTAAGCTGAAGACAATCATTAGAGAGCAGAATGAAGTAGGATAGAAAGTTGAACAAAGGAGGGTATGCAAAACAGAAAGAGTCTATTTTAAATTTATTTCTATAAGCATTGGTAATCATGTATAGAATGATATATTGTGCCAATTAATTTAAGTAATAGTATATTTGTTTTCATGATGATTTTTAACTAAATGATTTGTTTATTATTTCTACAGTAAAATTGAAGAGATATTCTCAATGATGGAGGATAAGAGTAAGCTGAAGACAATCATTAGAGAGCAGAATGAACTAGGATAGAAAGTTGGACAAAGGAGGGCATGCAAAACAGAATAAGTCTATTTTAAATTTATTCCTATAAGTATTGCTAATCATGCATAGAATGATATATTGTGCCAATTAACTTATGAAATAGTTTATTTGTTTTCATGATGATTTTTAACTAAATGATTTGTTTATTATTTCTACAGAAAAAGAGAAGAGATATTCTCAATGATGGAGGATAAGAGTAAGCTGAAGACAATCATTAGAGAGCAGAATGAACTAGGATAGAAAATTGGACAAAGGAGGGTATGCAAAAACAGAATGAGTCTATTTTAAATTTATTCCTATAAGTATTGCTAATCATGCATAGAATGATATATTGTGCCAATTAATTTAAAAAATAGTATATTTGTATTCATGATCATTTTTAACTAAATGATTTGTTTATTATTTCTACAGAAAAAGAGAAGAGATATTCTCAATGATGGAGGATAAGATTAAGCTGAAGGCAATCATTGGAGAACATAATCAATCAGGAGACAATGTAGGTCAAAGGAGGGAATGCAAAACAGAATGAGTCTATTTTAAATTTATTCCTAAAAGTATTGTTAATCATGCATAGAATGATATATTGTGCCAATTAATTTAAGAAATAGTATATTTGTTTTCATGATGATTTTTAACTAAATGATTTGTTCATTATTTCTACAGAAAAAGAGAAGAGATATTCTCAATGATAGAGGATAAGAGTAAGCTGAAGACAATCATTAGAGAGCAGAATGAATTAGGATAGAAAGTTTGACAAAGGAGGGTATGCAAAAACAAAATGAGTCTATTTTAAATTTATTCCTATAAGCATTGGTAATCATGTATAGAATGATATATTGTGCCAATTAATTTAAGTAATAGTATATTTGTTTTCATGATGATTTTTAACTAAATGATTTGTTTATTATTTCTACAGTAAAATTGAAGAGATATTCTCAATGATGGAGGATAAGAGTAAGCTGAAGACAATCATTAGAGAGCAGAATGAACTAGGATAGAAAGTTGGACAAAGGAGGGCATGCAAAACAGAATAAGTCTATTTTAAATTTATTCCTATAAGTATTGCTAATCATGCATAGAATGATATATTGTGCCAATTAACTAATGAAATAGTTTATTTGTTTTCATGATGATTTTTAACTAAATGATTTGTTTATTATTTCTACAGAAAAAGAGAAGAGATATTCTCAATGATGGAGGTAAGAGTAAGCTGAAGACAATCATTAGAGAGCAGAATGAACTAGGATAGAAAGTTGGACAAAGGAGGGTATGCAAAAACAGAATGAGTCTATTTTAAATTTATTCCTATAAGTATTGCTAATCATGCATAGAATGATATATTGTGCCAATTAATTTAAAAAATAGTATATTTGTATTCATGATCATTTTTAACTAAATGATTTGTTTATTATTTCTACAGAAAAAGAGAAGAGATATTCTCAATGATGGAGGATAAGATTAAGCTGAAGGCAATCATTGGAGAACATAATCAATCAGGAGACAATGTAGGTCAAAGGAGGGAATGCAAAACAGAATGAGTCTATTTTAAATTTATTCCTAAAAGTATTGTTAATCATGCATAGAATGATATATTGTGCCAATTAATTTAAGAAATAGTATATTTGTTTTCATGATGATTTTTAACTAAATGATTTGTTTATTATTTCTACAGTAAAATTGAAGAGATATTCTCAATGATGGAGGATAAGAGTAAGCTGAAGACAATCATTAGAGAGCAGAATGAACTAGGATAGAAAGTTGGACAAAGGAGGGCATGCAAAACAGAATAAGTCTATTTTAAATTTATTCCTATAAGTATTGCTAATCATGCATAGAATGATATATTGTGCCAATTAACTTATGAAATAGTTTATTTGTTTTCATGATGATTTTTAACTAAATGATTTGTTTATTATTTCTACAGAAAAAGAGAAGAGATATTCTCAATGATGGAGGATAAGAGTAAGCTGAAGACAATCATTAGAGAGCAGAATGAACTAGGATAGAAAGTTGGACAAAGGAGGGTATGCAAAAACAGAATGAGTCTATTTTAAATTTATTCCTATAAGTATTGCTAATCATGCATCGAATGATATATTGTGCCAATTAATTTAAAAAATAGTATATTTGTAGTCATGATCATTTTTAACTAAATGATTTGTTTATTATTTCTACAGAAAAAGAGAAGAGATATTCTCAATGATGGAGGATAAGATTAAGCTGAAGGCAATCATTGGAGAACATAATCAATCAGGAGACAATGTAGGTCAAAGGAGGGAATGCAAAACAGAATGAGTCTATTTTAAATTTATTCCTAAAAGTATTGTTAATCATGCATAGAATGATATATTGTGCCAATTAATTTAAGAAATAGTATATTTGTTTTCATGATGATTTTTAACTAAATGATTTGTTCATTATTTCTACAGAAAAAGAGAAGAGATATTCTCAATGATAGAGGATAAGAGTAAGCTGAAGACAATCATTAGAGAGCAGAATGAATTAGGATAGAAAGTTTGACAAAGGAGGGTATGCAAAAACAAAATGAGTCTATTTTAAATTTATTCCTATAAGTATTGCTAATCATGCATAGAATGATATATTGTGCCAATTAATTTAAAAAATAGTATATTTGTATTCATGATCATTTTTAACTAAATGATTTGTTTATTATTTCTACAGAAAAAGAGAAGAGATATTCTCAATGATGGAGGATAAGAGTAAGCTGAAGGCAATCATTGGAGAACATTATCAATCAGGAGACAATGTAGGTCAAAGGAGGGAATGCAAAACAGAATGAGTCTATTTTAAATTTATTCCTAAAATAATTGCTAATCATGCATAGAATGATATATTGTGCCAATTAATTTAAGAAATAGTATATTTGTTTTCATGATGATTTTTAACTAAATGATTTGTTTATTATTTCTATAGAAAAAGAGAAGAGATATTCTCAATGATTGAGGATAAGAGTAAGCTGAAGACAATCATTAGAGAGCAGAATGAACTAGGATAGAAAGTTGGACTAAGGAGGGTATTCAAAACAGATTGAGTCTATTTTAAATTTATTCCTATAAGTATTGCTAATCATGCATAGAATGATATATTGTGCCAATTAATTTAAGAAATAGTATATTTGTTTTCATGATGATTTTTATCTAAATGATTTGTGCATTATTTCTACAGAAAAAGAGAAGAGATATTCTCAATGATGGAGGATAAGAGTAAGCTGAAGACAATCATTAGAGAGCAGAATGAACTAGGATAGAAAGTTGGACAAAGGAGGGTATGCAAAACAGAATGAGTCTCTTTTGAATTTATTCCTATAAGTATTGCTAATCATGCATAGAATGATATATTGTGCCAATTAATTTAAGAAATAGTATATTTGTTTTCATGATGATTTTTTACTAAATGATTTGTTTATTATTTCTACAGAAAAAGAGAAGAGATATTCTCAATGATGGAGGATAAGAGTAAGCTGAAGACAATCATTAGAGAGCAGAATGAACTAGGATAGAAAGTTGGACAAAGGAGGGTATGCAAAACAGAATGAGTCTATTTTAAATTTATTCCTATAAGTATTGCTAATCATGCATAGAATGATATATTGTGCCAATTAATTTAAGAAATAATATATTTGTTTTCATGATTATTTTTAACTAAATGATTTGTTTATTATTTCTACAGAAAAAGAGAATAGATATACTCAATGATGGAGGATAAGACTAAGCTGAAGGCAATCATTAGAGAGCAGAATGAACTAGGATAGAAAGTAGTTCAAAGGAGGGAATGCAAAACAGAATGAGTCTATTTTAAATTTATTCCTATAAGTAATGGTAATCATGCATAGAATGATATATTGTGCCAATTAATTTAAGAAATAGTATATTTGTTTTCATGATGATTTTTAACTAAATGATTTGTTTATTATTTCTTCAGAAAAAGAGAAGAGATATTCTCAATGATGGCAGATAAGTGTAAGCTGAAGAGAATCATTAGAGAGCAGAATGAACTAGGATAGAAAGTTAGACAAAGGAGGGTATGCAAAACAGAATGAGTCTATTTTAAATTTATTCCTAAAAGAATTGCTAATCATGCATAGAATGATATATTGTGCCAATTAATTTAAGTAATAGTATATTTGTTTTCATGATGATTTTTAACTAAATGATTTGTTTATTATTTCTACAGAAAAAAAGAAGAGAAATTCTCAATGATGGAGGATAAGAGTAAGCTGAAGTCAATCATTGGAGAACATAATCAATCAGGAGACAAAGTAGGTCAAAGGAGGGAATGCAAAAAAGAATGAATCTATTTTAAATTTATTCCTATAAGTATTGCTAATCATGCATAGAATGATATATTGTGCCAATTAATTTAAGAAATAGAATAATTGTTTTGATGATGATTTTTAACTTAATGATTTGTTTATTATTTCTACAGAAAAAGAGAAGAGATATTCTACGAAACGAAGAGAAGAGTAAGCTGAAGGCAATCATTGGAGAACATAATCAATCAGGAGACAAAGTAGGTCAAAGAAGGGAATGCAAAAAAGAATGAGTCTATTTTAAATTTATTCCTATAAGTATTGCTAATCATGCATAGAATGATATATTGTGCCAATTAATTTAAGAAATAGTATAATTGTTTTCATGATGATTTGTAACTTAATGATTTGTTTATTATTTCTACAGAAAAAGAGAAGAGATATTCTACGAAATGGAAGATAAGATTAAGCTGAAGGCAATCATTGGAGAACATATTCAATCAGGAGTCAAAGTAGGTCAAAGGAGAGAATGCAAAACAGAATGAGTCTATTTTAAATTTATTCCTATAAGTATTGCTAATCATGCATAGAAAGATATATTGTGCCAATTAATTTAAGAAATAGTATATTTGTTTTCATGATCATTTTTAATTAATTGATTTGTTTATTATTTCTTCAGAAAAAGAGAAGAGATATTCTCAATGATGGAGGATAATAGTAAGCTGAAGACAATCATTAGAGAGCAGAATGAACTAGGATAGAAAGTTGGACAAAGGAGGGTGTGCAAAACAAAATGAGTCTATTTTAAATTTATTCCTATAAGTATTGCTAATCATGCTAAGAAAGATATATTGTGCCAATTAATTTAAGAAAAAGTATATTTGTTTTTTAACATCATTTTTAACTAAATGATTTGTTTATTATTTCTACAGAAAAAGAGAAGAGATATACTCAATGATGGAGGATAAGAGTAAGCTGATGACAATCATTAGAGAGCAGAATGAACTAGGGTAGAATGTTGGAAAAAGGAGGGTATGCAAAACAGAATGAGTCTATTTTAAATTTATTCCTATAAGTATTGCTAATCATGCATAGAATGATATATGTGCCAATTAATTTATGAAGTAGTATATTTGTTTTCATGATGTTTTTTAACTAAATGATTTGTTTATTATTTCTACAGAAGGAGAGAAGAGATATTCTCAATGATGGAGGATATGAGTAAGCTGAAGACAATCATTAGAGAGCAGAATGAACTAGTTTAGAAAGTTGGACAAAGGAGGGTATGCAAAACAGAATGAGTCTATTTTAAATTTATTCCTATAAGTATTGCTAATCATGCATAGAATGATACATTGTGCCAATTAATTTAAGAAATAGTATATTTGTTTTCATGATGATTTTTAACTAAATGATTTGTTTATTATTTCTACAGAAAAAGAGAAGAGATATTCTAATGATGGAGGATAAGAGTAAGCTGGAGGCAATCAATGGAGAACATAATCAATCAGGAGACAAAGTAGGTCAAAGGAGGGAATGCAAAACAGAATGAGTCTATTTTAAATTTATTCCTATAAGTATTGCTAATCATGCATAGAATGATATATTGTGCCAATTAATTTAAGAAATAGTATAATTGTTTTGATTATGATTTTTAACTTAATGATTTGTTTATTATTTCTACAGAAAAAGTGAAGAGATATTCTACGAAACGAAGATAAGAGTAAGCTGAAGGCAATCATTGGAGAACATAATCAATCAGGAGACAAAGTAGGTCAAAGAAGGGAATGCGAAACAGAATGAGTCTATTTTAAATTTATTCCTATAAGTTTTGCTAATCATGCTAAGAAAGATATATTGTGCCAATTAATTTAAGAAAAAGTATATTTGTTTTTTATCATCATTTTTAACTAAATGATTTGTTTATTATTTCTACAGAAAAAGAGAAGAGATATTCTCAATGATGGAGGAAAAGACTAAGCTGAAGACAATCATTAGAGAGCATAATGAACTAGGATAGAAAGTTGGACAAAGGAGGGTATGCAAAACAGAATGAGTCTACTTTAAATTTATTCCTAAAAGTATTGCGAATCATGCATAGAATGATATATTGTGCCAATTAATTTAAGAAATAGTATATTTGTTTTCATGATGATTTTTAACTAAATGATTTGTTTATTATTTCTACAGAAAAAGAGAAGAGATATTCTCAATGATGGAGGATAAGAGTAAGCTGAAGACAATCATTAGAAAGCAGAATGAACTAGGATAGAAAGTTGTACAAAGGAGGGTACGCAAAACAGAATGAGTCTCTTTTAAATTTATTCCTATAAGTATTGCTAATCATGCATAGAATGATATATTGTGCTAATTAATTTAAGTAATAGTATATTTGTTTTCATGATGATTTTTAACTAAATGATATGTTTATTATTTCTACAGAAAAATTGAAGAGATATTCTCAATGATGGAGGATAAGAGTAAGCTGAAGACAATCATTAGAGAGCAGAATGAACTAGGATAGAAAGTTGGAAAAAGGAGGGTATGCAAAACAGAATGAGTCTATTTTAAATTTATTCCTATAAGTATTGCTAATCATGCATAGAATGATATATTGTGCCAATTAATTTAAGAAATAGTATATTTGTTTTCAAGATGATTTTTAACTAAATGATTTGTTTATTATTTCTACAGAAAAAGAGAAGAGATATTCTCAATGATGGAGGATAAGAGTAAGCTGAAGACAATCATTAGAAAGCAGAATGAACTAGGATAGAAAGTTGGACAAAGGAGGGTACGCAAAACAGAATGAGTCTCTTTTAAATTTATTCCTATAAGTATTGCTAATCATGCATAGAATGATATATTGTGCTAATTAATTTAAGTAATAGTATATTTGTTTTCATGATGATTTTTAACTAAATGATATGTTTATTATTTCTACAGAAAAATTGAAGAGATATTCTCAATGATGGAGGATAAGAGTAAGCTGAAGACAATCATTAGAGAGCAGAATGAACTAGGATAGAAAGTTGGAAAAAGGAGGGTATGCAAAACAGAATGAGTCTATTTTAAATTTATTCCTATAAGTATTGCTAATCATGCATAGAATGATATATTGTGCCAATTAATTTAAGAAATAGTATATTTGTTTTCAAGATGATTTTTAACTAAATGATTTGTTTATTATTTCTACAGAAAAAGAGAAGAGATATTCTCAATGATGGAGGATAAGAGTAAGCTGAAGGCAATCATTGGAGAACATAATCAATCAGGAGACAATTGAGGTCAAAGGAGGGAATGCAAAACAGAATGAGTCTATTTTAAATTTATTCCTATAAGTATTGCTAATCATGCATAGAAAGATATATTGTGCCAATTAATTTAAGAAATAGTATATTTGTTTTCATGATCATTTTTAATTAATTGATTTGTTTATTATTTCTTCAGAAAAAGAGAAGAGATATTCTCAATGATGGAGGATAATAGTAAGCTGAAGTCAATCATTGGAGAACATAATCAATCAGGAGACAAAGTAGGTCAAAGGAGGGAATGCAAAAAAGAATGAATCTATTTTAAATTTATTCCTATAAGTATTGCTAATCATGCATAGAATGATATATTGTGCCAATTAATTTAAGAAATAGAATAATTGTTTTGATGATGATTTTTAACTTAATGATTTGTTTATTATTTCTACAGAAAAAGAGAAGAGATATTCTACGAAACGAAGAGAAGAGTAAGCTGAAGGCAATCATTGGAGAACATAATAAATCAGGAGACAAAGTAGGTCAAAGAAGGGAATGCAAAAAAGAATGAGTCTATTTTAAATTTATTCCTATAAGTATTGCTAATCATGCATAGAATGATATATTGTGCCAATTAATTTAAGAAATAGTATAATTGTTTTCATGATGATTTGTAACTTAATGATTTGTTTATTATTTCTACAGAAAAAGAGAAGAGATATTCTACGAAATGGAAGATAAGATTAAGCTGAAGGCAATCATTGGAGAACATATTCAATCAGGAGTCAAAGTAGGTCAAAGGAGAGAATGCAAAACAGAATGAGTCTATTTTAAATTTATTCCTATAAGTATTGCTAATCATGCATAGAAAGATATATTGTGCCAATTAATTTAAGAAATAGTATATTTGTTTTCATGATCATTTTTAATTAATTGATTTGTTTATTATTTCTTCAGAAAAAGAGAAGAGATATTCTCAATGATGGAGGATAATAGTAAGCTGAAGACAATCATTAGAGAGCAGAATGAACTAGGATAGAAAGTTGGACAAAGGAGGGTGTGCAAAACAAAATGAGTCTATTTTAAATTTATTCCTATAAGTATTGCTAATCATGCTAAGAAAGATATATTGTGCCAATTAATTTAAGAAAAAGTATATTTGTTTTTTATCATCATTTTTAACTAAATGATTTGTTTATTATTTCTACAGAAAAAGAGAAGAGATATACTCAATGATGGAGGATAAGAGTAAGCTGATGACAATCATTAGAGAGCAGAATGAACTAGGGTAGAATGTTGGAAAAAGGAGGGTATGCAAAACAGAATGAGTCTATTTTAAATTTATTCCTATAAGTATTGCTAATCATGCATAGAATGATATATGTGCCAATTAATTTATGAAGTAGTATATTTGTTTTCATGATGTTTTTTAACTAAATGATTTGTTTATTATTTCTACAGAAGGAGAGAAGAGATATTCTCAATGATGGAGGATATGAGTAAGCTGAAGACAATCATTAGAGAGCAGAATGAACTAGTTTAGAAAGTTGGACAAAGGAGGGTATGCAAAACAGAATGAGTCTATTTTAAATTTATTCCTATAAGTATTGCTAATCATGCATAGAATGATACATTGTGCCAATTAATTTAAAAAATAGTATATTTGTTTTCATGATGATTTTTAACTAAATGATTTGTTTATTATTTCTACAGAAAAAGAGAAGAGATATTCTAATGATGGAGGATAAGAGTAAGCTGGAGGCAATCAATGGAGAACATAATCAATCAGGAGACAAAGTAGGTCAAAGGAGGGAATGCAAAACAGAATGAGTCTATTTTAAATTTATTCCTATAAGTATTGCTAATCATGCATAGAATGATATATTGTGCCAATTAATTTAAGAAATAGTATAATTGTTTTGATTATGATTTTTAACTTAATGATTTGTTTATTATTTCTACAGAAAAAGTGAAGAGATATTCTACGAAACGAAGATAAGAGTAAGCTGAAGGCAATCATTGGAGAACATAATCAATCAGGAGACAAAGTAGGTCAAAGAAGGGAATGCGAAACAGAATGAGTCTATTTTAAATTTATTCCTATAAGTTTTGCTAATCATGCTAAGAAAGATATATTGTGCCAATTAATTTAAGAAAAAGTATATTTGTTTTTTATCATCATTTTTAACTAAATGATTTGTTTATTATTTCTACAGAAAAAGAGAAGAGATATTCTCAATGATGGAGGATAAGAGTAAGCTGATGACAATCATTAGAGTGCAGAATGAACTAGGATAGAATGTTGGACAAAGGAGGGTATGCAAAACAGAATGAGTCTATTTTAAATTTATTCCTATAAGTATTGCTAATCATGCATAGAATGATATATTGTGCCAATTAATTTATGAAATAGTATATTTGTTTTCATGATGTTTTTTAACTAAATGATTTGTTTATTATTTCTACAGAAGGAGAGAAGAGATATTCTCAATGATGGAGGATAAGAGTAAGCTGAAGACAATCATTAGAGAGCAGAATGAACTAGTATAGAAAGTTGGACAAAGGAGGGTATGCAAAACAGAATGAGTCTATTTTAAATTTATTCCTTTAAGTATTGCTAATCATGCATAGAATGATACATTGTTCCAATTAAATTAAGAAATAGTATATTTGTTTTCATGATGATTTTTAACTAAATGATTTGTTTATTATTTCTACAGAAAAAGAGAAGAGATATTCTCAATGATGGAGGATAAGAGTAAGCTGAAGGCAATCATTGGAGAACATAATCAATCAGGAGACAAAGTAGGTCAAAGGAGGGAATGCAAAACAGAATGAGTCTATTTTAAATTTATTCCTATAGGTATTGCTAATCATGCATAGAATAATAAATATACGTCAATTAATTTAAGAAATAGTATATTTGTTTTCATGATGATTTTTAACTAAATGATTTGTTTTTTATTTCTACAGAGAAAGAGAAGAGATATTCTCAATGATGGAGGATAAGAGTAAGCTGAAGACAATCATTAGAAAGCAGAATGAACTAGGATAGAAAGTTGGACAAAGGAGGGTACGCAAAACAGAATGAGTCTATTTTAAATTTATTCCTATAAGCATTGGTAATCATGCATAGAATGATATATTGTGCCAATTAATTTAAGAAATAGTATATTTGTTTTAATGATGATTTTTAACTATATGATTTGTTTATTATTTCTACAGAAAAAGAGAAGAGATATTCTCAATGATGGAGGATAAGAGTAAGCTGAAGACAATCATTAGAGAGCAGAATGAACTAGGATAGAAAGTTGGACAAAGGAGGGTATGCAAAACAGAATGAGTCTATTTAAATTTATTCCTATAAGTATTGCTAATCATGCATAGAATGATATATTGTGCCAATTAATTTAAAAAATAGTATATTTGTTTTCATGATGATTTTTAATTAAATGATTTGTTTATTATTTCTACAGAAAAAGAGAAGAGATATTCTCAATGATGGAGGATATGAGTAAGCTGAAGACAATCATTAGAGAGCAGAATGAACTAGGATAGAAAGTTGGACAAAGGAGGGTATGCAAAAACAACATGAGTCTATTTTAAATTTATTCCTATAAGCATTGGTAATCATGTATAGAATGATATATTGTGCCAATTAATTTATGTAATAGTATATTTGTTTTCATGATGATTTTTAACTAAATGATTTGTTTATTATTTCTACAGAAAAAGAGAAGAGATATCTCAATGATGGAGGATAAGAGTAAGCTGAAGACAATCATTAGAGAGCAGAATGAACTAGGATAGAAAGTTGGACAAAGGAGGGTATGCAAAACAGAATAAGTCTATTTTAAATTTATTCCTATAAGTATTGCTAATCATGCATAGAATGATATATTGTGCCAATTAATTTAAGAAATAGTATATTTGTTTTAATAATGATTTTTAACTAAATGATTTGTTTATTATTTCTACAGAAAATGAGAAGAGATATTCTCAATGATAGAGGGTAAGAGTAAGCTGAAGGCAATCATTGGAGAACATAATCAATCAGGAGACAATGTAGGTCAAAGGATGGAATGCAAAACAGAATGAGTCTATTTTAAATTTATTCCTAAAAGTATTGCTAATCATGCATAGAATGATATATTGTGCCAATTAATTTAAGAAATAGTATATTTGTTTTCATGATGATTTTTAACTAAATGATTTGTTTATTATTTCTATAGAAAAAGAGAAGAGATATTCTCAATAATGGAGGATAAGAGTAAGCTGAAGACAATCATTAGAGAGCAGAATGAACTAGGATACAAAGTTAGAAAAGGAGGGTATGCAAAAAAGAATGAGGTTATTTTAAATTTATTCCTATAAGTATTGCTAATCATGCATAGAATAGTATATATACGTCAATTAATTTAAGAAATAGTATATTTGTTTTCATGATGATTTTTAACTAAATGATTTGTTTATTATTTCTACAGAGAAAGAGAAGAGATATTCTCAATGATGGAGGATAAGAGTAAGCTGAAGACAATCATTAGAAAGCAGAATGAACTAGGATAGAAAGTTGGACAAAGGAGGGTACGCAAAACAGAATGAGTCTATTTTAATTTTATTCCTATAAGTATTGCTAATCATGCATAGAATGATATATTGTGCCAATTAATTTAAGAAATAGTATATTTGTTTTCATGATGATTTTTAACTAAATGATTTGTTTATTATTTCTACAGAAAAAGAGAAAAGATATTCTCAATGATGGAGGATAAGAGTAAGCTGAAGACAATCAGTAGAGAGCAGAATGAACTAGGATAGAAAGTTGGACAAAGGAGGGTATGCAAAACAAAATGAGTCTATTTTAAATTTATTCCTATAAGTATTGCTAATCATGCATAGAATGATATATTGTGCCAATTAATTTAAGAAATAGTATATTTGTTTTCATGATGATTTTTTTTACTAAATGATATGTTTATTATTTCTACAGAAGAAGAGAAGAGATATTCTCAATGATGGAGGATATGAGTAAGCTGAAGACAATCATTAGAGAGCATTATGAACTAGGATAGAAGTTGCACAAAGGAGGGTATGCAAAACAGAAAGAGTCAATATTAAATTTATTCCTATAAGCATTGGTAATCATGCATAGAATGATATATTGTGCCAATTAATTTAAGTAATAGTATATTTGTTTTCATGATGTTTTTTAACTAAATGATTTGTTTATTATTTCTACAGAAAAATTGAAGAGATATTCTCAATGATGGAGGATAAGAGTAAGCTGAAGACAATCATTAGAGAGCAGACTGAACTAGGATAGAAAGTTGGACAAAGGAGGGTATGAAAAACAGAATGAGTCTATCTTAAATTTATTCCTATAAGTATTGCTAATCATGCATAGAATGATATATTGTGCCAATTTATTTAAGAAATAGTATATTTGTTTTCATGATGATTTTTAACTAAATGATTTGTTTATTATTTCTACAGAAAAAGAGAAGAGATATTCTCAATGATGGAGGATAGGAGTAAGCTGAAGGCAATCATTGGAGAACATAATCAATCAGGAGACAATGTAGGTCAAAGGAGGGAATGCAAAACAGAAAGAGTCAATTTTAAATTTATTCCTAAAAGTATTGCTAATCATGCATAGAATGATATATTGTGCCAATTAATTTAAGAAATAGTATATTTGTTTTCATGATGATTTTTAACTAAATGATTTGTTTATTATTTCTACAGAAAAAGAGAAGAGATATTCTCAATGATGGAGGATAAGAGTAAGCTGAAGACAATCATTAGAAAGCAGAATGAACTAGGATAGAAAGTTGGACAGAGGAGGGTACGCAAAACAGAATGAGTCTATTTTAAATTTATTCCTATAAGTATTGCTAATCATGCATAGAATGATATACTGTGCCAATTAATTTAAGAAATAGTATATTTGTTTTCATGATGATTTTTAACTAAATGATTAGTTTATTATTTCTACAGAAAAAGAGAAGAGATATCTCAATGATGGAGGATAAGAGTAAGCTGAAGACAATCATTAGAGAGCAGAATGAACTAGGATAGAAAGTTGGACAAAGGAGGGTATGCAAAACAGAATGAGTCTATTTTAAATTTATTCCTATAAGTATTGCTAATCATGCATATAATGATATATTGTGCCAATTAATTTAAGAAATAGTATATTTGTCTTCATGATGATTTTTTTACTAAATGATTTGTTTATTATTTCTACAGAAAAAGAGAAGAGATATTCTCAATGATGGAGGATATGAGTAAGCTGAAGACAATCATTAGAGAGCAGAATGAAGTAGGATATAAAGTTGCACAAAGGAGGGTATGCAAAACAGAATGAGTCTATTTTAAATTTATTCATATAAGTATTGCTAAATACTTTAGCTATTGCTATGTAGTATTGCTAAATACTTTAAATTTTTTTACTAAATGATTTGTTTATTTTTTACTACAGAAGAATTGAAGAGATATTCTCAATGATGGAGGATATGAGTAAGCTGAAGACAATCATTAGAGAGCAGAATGAACTAGGATAGAAAGTTGCACAAAGGAGGGTATGCAAAACAGAAAGAGTCTATTTTAAATTTATTCCTATAAGCATTGGTAATCATGCATAGAATGATATATTGTGCCAATTAATTTAAGTAATAGTATATTTGTTTTCATGATGATTTTTAACTAAATGATTTGTTTATTATTTCTACAGAAAAATTGAAGGGTTATTCTCAATGATGGAGGATAAGAGTCAGCTGAAGACAATCATTAGAGAGCAGAATGAACTAGGATATAAAGTTGCACAAAGGAGGGTATGCAAAACAGAAAGAGTCTACTTTAAATTTATTCCTATAAGCATTGGTAATCATGCCTAGAATGATATATTGTGCCAATTAATTTAAGTAATAGTATATTTGTTTTCATGATGATTTTTAACTAAATGATTTGTTTATTATTTCTACAGAAAAAGAGAAGAGATATTCTCAATGATGGAGGATAAGAGTAAGCTGTAGGCAATCATTGGAGAACATAATCAATCAGGAGACAATGTAGGTCAAAGGAGGGAATGCAAAACAGAATGAGTCTATTTTAAATTTATTCCTAAAAGTATTGCTAATCATGCATAGAATGATATATTGTGCCAATTAATTTAAGAAATAGTATATTTGTTTTCATGATGATTTTTAACTAAATGATTTGTTTATTATTTCTACAGAAAAAGAGAAGAGATATTCTCAATGATGGAGTATAAGAGTAAGCTGAAGGCAATCATTGGAGAACATAATCAATCAGGAGACAATGTAGGTCAAAGGAGGGAATGCAAATCAGAATGAGTCTATTTTAAATTTATTCCTATAAGTATTGCTAATCATGCATAGAAAGATATATTGTGCCAATTAATTTAAGAAATAGTATATTTGTTTTCATGATGATTTTTAACTAAATGATTTGTTTATTATTTCTACAGAAAAAGAGAAGAGATATTCTCAATGATGGAGGATAAGAGTAAGCTGAAGACAATCATTAGATAGCAGAATGAACTAGGATAGATAGTTGGACAAAGGAGGGTATGCAAAACAGAATGTGTCTATTTTAAATTTATTCCTATAAGTATTGCTAATCATGCATAGAATGATATATTGTGACAATTAATTTAAAAAATAGTATATTTGTATTCATGATCATTTTTAACTAAATGATTTGTTTATTATTTCTACAGAAAAAGAGAAGAGATATTCTCAATGATTGAGGATAAGAGTAAGCTGAAGGCAATCATTGGAGAACATAATCAATCAGGAGACAATGTAGGTCAAAGGAGGGAATGCAAAACAGAATGAGTCTATTTTAAATTTATTCCTATAAGTATTGCTAATCATGCATAGAATGATATTTTGTGCCAATTAATTTAAGAAATAGTATATTTGTTTTCATGATCATTTTTAGCTAAATGATTTGTTTATTATTTCTACAGAAAAAGAGAAGAGATATTCTCAATGATAGAGGATAAGAGTATGCTGAAGACAATCATTAGAAAGCAGAATGAACTAGGATAGAGAGTTGGACAAAGGTGGGTATGCAAAACAAAATGAGTCTATTTTAAATTTATTCCTATAACTATTGCTAATCATGCATAGAATGATATATTTTGCCAATTAATTTAAGAAATAGTGTATTTGTTTTCATGATAATTTTTTTTACTAAATGATTTGTTTATTATTTCTACAGAAGAAGAGAAGAGATATTCTCAATGATGGAGAATATGAGTAAGCTGAAGACAATCATTAGAGAGCAGAATGAAGTAGTATAGAAAGTTGGTCAAAGGAGGGTATGCAAAACAGAATGAGTCTATTTTAAATTTATTCCTATAAGTATTGCTAATCATGCATAGAATGATATATTGTGCCAATTAATTTAAGAAATAGTATATTTGTTTTCATGATGATTTTTAACTAAATGATTTGTTTATTATTTCTACAGAAAAAAAGAAGAGATATTCTCAATGATGGAGGATAAGAGTAAGCTGAAGACAATCATTAGAGAGCAGAATGAACTAGGATAGAAAGTTGAACAAAGTAGGGTATGCAAAACAAAATGAGTCTATTTTAAATTTATTCCTATAAGCATTGGTAATCATGTATAGAATGATATATTGTGCCAATTAATTTAAATAATAGTATATTTGTTTTCATGATGATTTTTAACTAAATGATTTGTTTATTATTTCTACAGAAAAAGAGAAGAGATATTCTCAATGATGGAGGATAAGAGTAAGCTGAAGGCAATCATTGGAGAACATAATCAATCAGGAGACAATGTAGGTCAAAGGAGGGAATGCAAAACAGAATGAGTCTATTTAAAATTTATTCCTAAAAGTATTGCTAATCATGCATAGAATGATATATTGTGCCAATTAATTTAAGAAATAGTATATTTGTTTTCATGATGATTTTTAACAAAATGATTTGTTAATTATTTCTATAGAAAAAGAGAAGAGATATTCTCAATGATGGAGGATAATAGTAAGCTGAAGACAATCATTAGAGAGCAGAATGAACTAGGATACAAAGTTGGACAAAGGAGGGTATGCAAAAAAGAATGAGGTTATTTTAAATTTATTCCTATAATTATTGCTAATCATGCATAGAATGATATATTTTGCCAATTAATTTACGTAATAGTATATTTGTTTTCATGATGAATTTTAACTAAATGATTTGTTTATTATTTCTACAGAAAAAGAGAAGAGATATTCTCAATGATGGAGGATAAGAGTAAGCTGAAGGCAATCATTGGAGAACATAATCAATCAGGAGACAATGTAGGTCAAAGGAGGGAATGCAAAACAGAATGAGTCTATTTTAAATTTATTCCTATAAGTATTGCTAATCATGCATAGAATGATATATTGTGCCAATTAATTTAAGAAATAGTATATTTGTTTTCATGATGATTTTTTTTACTAAATGATTTGTTTATTATTTCTACAGAAGAAGAGAAGAGATATCTCAATGATGGAGGATATGAGTAAGCTGAAGACAATCATTAGAGAGCAGAATGAACTAGGATAGAAAGTTGCACAAAGGAGGGTACGCAAAACAGAATGAGTCTATTTTAAATTTATTCCTAAAAGTATTGCTAATCATGCATAGAATGATATATTGTGCCAATTAATTTAAGAAATAGTATATTTGTTTTCATGATGATTTTTTTTACTAAATGATATGTTTATTATTTCTACAGAAGAAGAGAAGAGATATTCTCAATGATGGAGGATATGAGTAAGCTGAAGACAATCATTAGAGAGCATTATGAACTAGGATAGAAGTTGCACAAAGGAGGGTATGCAAAACAGAAAGAGTCAATATTAAATTTATTCCTATAAGCATTGGTAATCATGCATAGAATGATATATTGTGCCAATTAATTTAAGTAATAGTATATTTGTTTTCATGATGTTTTTTAACTAAATGATTTGTTTATTATTTCTACAGAAAAATTGAAGAGATATTCTCAATGATGGAGGATAAGAGTAAGCTGAAGACAATCATTAGAGAGCAGACTGAACTAGGATAGAAAGTTGGACAAAGGAGGGTATGAAAAACAGAATGAGTCTATCTTAAATTTATTCCTATAAGTATTGCTAATCATGCATAGAATGATATATTGTGCCAATTTATTTAAGAAATAGTATATTTGTTTTCATGATGATTTTTAACTAAATGATTTGTTTATTATTTCTACAGAAAAAGAGAAGAGATATTCTCAATGATGGAGGATAGGAGTAAGCTGAAGGCAATCATTGGAGAACATAATCAATCAGGAGACAATGTAGGTCAAAGGAGGGAATGCAAAACAGAAAGAGTCAATTTTAAATTTATTCCTAAAAGTATTGCTAATCATGCATAGAATGATATATTGTGCCAATTAATTTAAGAAATAGTATATTTGTTTTCATGATGATTTTTAACTAAATGATTTGTTTATTATTTCTACAGAAAAAGAGAAGAGATATTCTCAATGATGGAGGATAAGAGTAAGCTGAAGACAATCATTAGAAAGCAGAATGAACTGAGATAGAAAGTTGGACAGAGGAGGGTACGCAAAACAGAATGAGTCTATTTTAAATTTATTCCTATAAGTATTGCTAATCATGCATAGAATGATATACTGTGCCAATTAATTTAAGAAATAGTATATTTGTTTTCATGATGATTTTTAACTAAATGATTAGTTTATTATTTCTACAGAAAAAGAGAAGAGATATCTCAATGATGGAGGATAAGAGTAAGCTGAAGACAATCATTAGAGAGCAGAATGAACTAGGATAGAAAGTTGGACAAAGGAGGGTATGCAAAACAGAATGAGTCTATTTTAAATTTATTCCTATAAGTATTGCTAATCATGCATATAATGATATATTGTGCCAATTAATTTAAGAAATAGTATATTTGTCTTCATGATGATTTTTTTACTAAATGATTTGTTTATTATTTCTACAGAAAAAGAGAAGAGATATTCTCAATGATGGAGGATATGAGTAAGCTGAAGACAATCATTAGAGAGCAGACTGAACTAGGATATAAAGTTGCACAAAGGAGGGTATGCAAAACAGAATGAGTCTATTTTAAATTTATTCATATAAGTATTGCTAAATACTTTAGCTATTGCTATGTAGTATTGCTAAATACTTTAAATTTTTTTACTAAATGATTTGTTTATTTTTTACTACAGAAGAATTGAAGAGATATTCTCAATGATGGAGGATATGAGTAAGCTGAAGACAATCATTAGAGAGCAGAATGAACTAGGATAGAAAGTTGCACAAAGGAGGGTATGCAAAACAGAAAGAGTCTATTTTAAATTTATTCCTATAAGCATTGGTAATCATGCATAGAATGATATATTGTGCCAATTAATTTAAGTAATAGTATATTTGTTTTCATGATGATTTTTAACTAAATGATTTGTTTATTATTTCTACAGAAAAATTGAAGGGTTATTCTCAATGATGGAGGATAAGAGTCAGCTGAAGACAATCATTAGAGAGCAGAATGAACTAGGATATAAAGTTGCACAAAGGAGGGTATGCAAAACAGAAAGAGTCTACTTTAAATTTATTCCTATAAGCATTGGTAATCATGCCTAGAATGATATATTGTGCCAATTAATTTAAGTAATAGTATATTTGTTTTCATGATGATTTTTAACTAAATGATTTGTTTATTATTTCTACAGAAAAAGAGAAGAGATATTCTCAATGATGGAGGATAAGAGTAAGCTGTAGGCAATCATTGGAGAACATAATCAATCAGGAGACAATGTAGGTCAAAGGAGGGAATGCAAAACAGAATGAGTCTATTTTAAATTTATTCCTAAAAGTATTGCTAATCATGCATAGAATGATATATTGTGCCAATTAATTTAAGAAATAGTATATTTGTTTTCATGATGATTTTTAACTAAATGATTTGTTTATTATTTCTACAGAAAAAGAGAAGAGATATTCTCAATGATGGAGTATAAGAGTAAGCTGAAGGCAATCATTGGAGAACATAATCAATCAGGAGACAATGTAGGTCAAAGGAGGGAATGCAAATCAGAATGAGTCTATTTTAAATTTATTCCTATAAGTATTGCTAATCATGCATAGAATGATATATTGTGCCAATTAATTTAAGAAATAGTATATTTGTTTTCATGATGATTTTTAACTAAATGATTTGTTTATTATTTCTACAGAAAAAGAGAAGAGATATTCTCAATGATGGAGGATAAGAGTAAGCTGAAGACAATCATTAGATAGCAGAATGAACTAGGATAGATAGTTGGACAAAGGAGGGTATGCAAAACAGAATGTGTCTATTTTAAATTTATTCCTATAAGTATTGCTAATCATGCATAGAATGATATATTGTGACAATTAATTTAAAAAATAGTATATTTGTATTCATGATCATTTTTAACTAAATGATTTGTTTATTATTTCTACAGAAAAAGAGAAGAGATATTCTCAATGATTGAGGATAAGAGTAAGCTGAAGGCAATCATTGGAGAACATAATCAATCAGGAGACAATGTAGGTCAAAGGAGGGAATGCAAAACAGAATGAGTCTATTTTAAATTTATTCCTATAAGTATTGCTAATCATGCATAGAATGATATTTTGTGCCAATTAATTTAAGAAATAGTATATTTGTTTTCATGATCATTTTTAGCTAAATGATTTGTTTATTATTTCTACAGAAAAAGAGAAGAGATATTCTCAATGATAGAGGATAAGAGTATGCTGAAGACAATCATTAGAAAGCAGAATGAACTAGGATAGAGAGTTGGACAAAGGTGGGTATGCAAAACAAAATGAGTCTATTTTAAATTTATTCCTATAACTATTGCTAATCATGCATAGAATGATATATTTTGCCAATTAATTTAAGAAATAGTGTATTTGTTTTCATGATAATTTTTTTTACTAAATGATTTGTTTATTATTTCTACAGAAGAAGAGAAGAGATATTCTCAATGATGGAGAATATGAGTAAGCTGAAGACAATCATTAGAGAGCAGAATGAAGTAGTATAGAAAGTTGGTCAAAGGAGGGTATGCAAAACAGAATGAGTCTATTTTAAATTTATTCCTATAAGTATTGCTAATCATGCATAGAATGATATATTGTGCCAATTAATTTAAGAAATAGTATATTTGTTTTCATGATGATTTTTAACTAAATGATTTGTTTATTATTTCTACAGAAAAAAAGAAGAGATATTCTCAATGATGGAGGATAAGAGTAAGCTGAAGACAATCATTAGAGAGCAGAATGAACTAGGATAGAAAGTTGAACAAAGTAGGGTATGCAAAACAAAATGAGTCTATTTTAAATTTATTCCTATAAGCATTGGTAATCATGTATAGAATGATATATTGTGCCAATTAATTTAAATAATAGTATATTTGTTTTCATGATGATTTTTAACTAAATGATTTGTTTATTATTTCTACAGAAAAAGAGAAGAGATATTCTCAATGATGGAGGATAAGAGTAAGCTGAAGGCAATCATTGGAGAACATAATCAATCAGGAGACAATGTAGGTCAAAGGAGGGAATGCAAAACAGAATGAGTCTATTTAAAATTTATTCCTAAAAGTATTGCTAATCATGCATAGAATGATATATTGTGCCAATTAATTTAAGAAATAGTATATTTGTTTTCATGATGATTTTTAACAAAATGATTTGTTAATTATTTCTATAGAAAAAGAGAAGAGATATTCTCAATGATGGAGGATAATAGTAAGCTGAAGACAATCATTAGAGAGCAGAATGAACTAGGATACAAAGTTGGACAAAGGAGGGTATGCAAAAAAGAATGAGGTTATTTTAAATTTATTCCTATAATTATTGCTAATCATGCATAGAATGATATATTGTGCCAATTAATTTACGTAATAGTATATTTGTTTTCATGATGAATTTTAACTAAATGATTTGTTTATTATTTCTACAGAAAAAGAGAAGAGATATTCTCAATGATGGAGGATAAGAGTAAGCTGAAGGCAATCATTGGAGAACATAATCAATCAGGAGACAATGTAGGTCAAAGGAGGTAATGCAAAACAGAATGAGTCTATTTTAAATTTATTCCTATAAGTATTGCTAATCATGCATAGAATGATATATTGTGCCAATTAATTTAAGAAATAGTATATTTGTTTTCATGATGATTTTTTTTACTAAATGATTTGTTTATTATTTCTACAGAAGAAGAGAAGAGATATCTCAATGATGGAGGATATGAGTAAGCTGAAGACAATCATTAGAGAGCAGAATGAACTAGGATAGAAAGTTGCACAAAGGAGGGTACGCAAAACAGAATGAGTCTATTTTAAATTTATTCCTATAAGCATTGGTAATCATGCATAGAATGATATATTGTGCCAATTAATTTAAGAAATAGTATATTTTTTTTCATGATGATTTTTAACTAAATGATTTGTTTATTATTTCTACAGAAAAAGAGAAGAGATATTCTCAATGATGGAGGATAAGAGTAAGCTGAAGGCAATCATTGGAGAACATAATCAATCAGGAGACAAAGTAGGTCAAAGGAGGGAATGCAAAACAGAATGAGTCTATTTTAAATTTATTCCTATAGGTATTGCTAATCATGCATAGAATAATAAATATACGTCAATTAATTTAAGAAATAGTATATTTGTTTTCATGATGATTTTTAACTAAATGATTTGTTTATTATTTCTACAGAGAAAGAGAAGAGATAATCTCAATGATGGAGGATAAGAGTAAGCTGAAGACAATCATTAGAAAGCAGAATGAACTAGGATAGAAAGTTGGACAAAGGAGGGTACGCAAAACAGAATGAGTCTATTTTAAATTTATTCCTATAAGCATTGGTAATCATGCATAGAATGATATATTGTGCCAATTAATTTAAGAAATAGTATATTTGTTTTCATGATGATTTTTAACTAAATGATTTGTTTATTATTTCTACAGAAAAAGAGAAGAGATATTCTCAATGATGGAGGATAAGAGTAAGCTGAAGACAATCAGTAGAGAGCAGAATGAAGTAGGATAGAAAGTTGAACAAAGGAGGGTATGCAAAACAGAATAAGTCTATTTTAAATTTATTCCTATAAGTATTGCTAATCATGCATAGAATGATATATTGTGCCAATTAATTTAAGAAATAGTATATTTGTTTTAATGATGATTTTAACTAAATGATTTGTTTATTATTTCTACAGAAAAAGAGAAGAGATATTCTCAATGATGGAGGATAAGAGTAAGCTGAAGACAATCATTAGAGAGCAGAATGAACTAGGATAGAAAGTTGGACAAAGGAGGGTATGCAAAACAGAATGAGTCTATTTAAATTTATTCCTATAAGTATTGCTAATCATGCATAGAATGATATATTGTGCCAATTAATTTAAAAAATAGTATATTTGTTTTCATGATGATTTTTAACTAAATGATTTGTTTATTATTTCTATAGAAAAAGAGAAGAGATATTCTCAATGATGGAGGATAAGAGTAAGCTGAAGACAATCATTAGAGAGCAGAATGAACTAGGATAGAAAGTTGGACAAAGGAGGGTATGCAAAAACAACATGAGTCTATTTTAAATTTATTCCTATAAGTATTGCTAATCATGCATAGAATGATATATTGTGCGAATTAATTTATGAAATAGTATATTTGTTTTCATGATGTTTTTTAACTAAATCATTTGTTTATTATTTCTACAGAAAGAGAGAAGAGATATTCTCAATGATGGAGGGTAAGAGTAAGCTGAAGACAATCATTAGAGAGCAGAATGAACTAGTATAGAAAGTTGGACAAAGGAGGGTATGCAAAAAAGAATGAGGTTATTTTAAATTTATTCTTTTAAGTATTGCTAATCATGCATAGAATAATATATATACCTCAATTAATTTAAGAAATAGTATATTTGTTTTCATGATGATTTTTAACTAAATGATTTGTTTATTATTTCTACAGAGAAGGAGAAGAGATATTCTCAATGATGGAGGATAAGAGTAAGCTGAAGACAATCATTAGAAAGCAGAATGAACTAGGATGGAAAGTTGGACAAAGGAGGGTACGCAAAACAGAATGAGTCTATTTTAAATTTATTCCTATAAGTATTGCTAATCATGCATAGAATGATATATTGTGCCAATTAATTTAAGAAATAGTATATTTGTATTCAAGTTGATTTTTTTACTAAATGATTTGTTTATTATTCCTACAGAAGAAGAGAAGATATAATCTCAATGATGGAGGATATGAGTAAGCTGAAGACAATCATTAGAGAGCATAATGAAGTAGGATAGAAAGTTGGACAAAGGAGGGTATGCAAAACAGAATGAGTCTATTTTAAATTTATTCCTATAAGCATTGGTAATCATGCATAGAATGATATATTGTGCCAATTAATTTAAGAAATAGTATTTTTTTTTTCATGATGATTTTTAACTAAATGATTTGTTTATTATTTCTACAGAAAAAGAGAAGAGATATTCTCAATGATGGAGGATAAGAGTAAGCTGAAGACAATCAGTAGAGAGCAGAATGAAGTAGGATAGAAAGTTGAACAAATGAGGGTATGCAAAACAGAATAAGTCTATTTTAAATTTATTCCTATAAGTATTGCTAATCATGCATAGAATGATATATTGTGCCAATTAATTTAAGAAATAGTATGTTTGTTTTCATGATGATTTTTAACTAAATGATTTGTTTATTATTTCTACAGAAAAAGAGAAGAGATATTCTCAATGATGGAGGATAAGAGTAAGCTGAAGACAATCATTAGAGAACATAATCAATCAGGAGACAATGTAGGTCAAAGGATGGAATGCAAAACAGAATGAGTCTATATTAAATTTATTCTTAAAAGTATTGCTTATCATGCATAGAATGATATATTGTGCCAATTAATTTAAGAAATAGTATATTTGTTTTCATGATGATTTTTAACTAAATGATTTGTTTATTATTTCTATAGAAAAAGAGAAGAGATATTCTCAATGATGGAGGATAAGAGTAAGCTGAAGACACTCATTAGAGAGCAGAATGAACTAGGATACAAAGTTGGACAAAGGAGGGTATGCAAAAAAGAATGAGGTTATTTTAAATTTATTCCTATAAGTATTGCTAATCATGCATAGAATAATATATATATGTCAATTAATTTAAGAAATAGTATATTTGTTTTTTATCATCATTTTTAACTAAATGATTTGCTTATTATTTCTACAGAAAAAGAGAAGAGATATTCTCAATGATGGAGGATAAGAGTAAGCTGATGACAATCATTAGAGTGCAGAATGAACTAGGATAGAATGTTGGACAAAGGAGGGTATGCAAAACAGAATGAGTCTATTTTAAATTTATTCCTATAAGTATTGCTAATCATGCATAGAATGATATATTGTGCCAATTAATTTATGAAATAGTATATTTGTTTTCATGATGTTTTTTAACTAAATCATTTGTTTATTATTTCTACAGAAAGAGAGAAGAGATATTCTCAATGATGGAGGATAAGAGTAAGCTGAAGACAATCATTAGAGAGCAGAATGAACTAGTATAGAAAGTTGGACAAAGGAGGGTATGCAAAACAGAATGAGTTTATTTTAAATTTATTCCTATAAGTATTGCTAATCATGCATAGAATGATACATTGTGCCAATTAATTTAAGAAATAGTATATTTGTTTTCATGATGATTTTTAACTAAATGATTTGTTTATTATTTCTACAGAAAAAGAGAAGAGATATTCTCAATGATGGAGGATAAGAGTAAGCTGAAGACAATCATTAGAGAGCAGAATGAAGTAGGATAGAAAGTTGAACAAAGGAGGGTATGCAAAACAGAAAGAGTCTATTTTAAATTTATTCCTATAAGCATTGGTAATCATGTATAGAATGATATATTGTGCCAATTAATTTATGTAATAGTATATTTGTTTCATGATGATTTTTAACTAAATGATTTGTTTATTATTTCTACAGAAAAAGAGAAGAGATATCTCAATGATGGAGGATAAGAGTAAGCTGAAGACAATCATTAGAGAGCAGAATGAACTAGGATAGAAAGTTGGACAAAGGAGGGTATGCAAAACAGAATAAGTCTATTTTAAATTTATTCCTATAAGTATTGCTAATCATGCATAGAATGATATATTGTGCCAATTAATTTAAGAAATAGTATATTTGTTTTAATAATGATTTTTAACTAAATGATTTGTTTATTATTTCTACAGAAAAAGAGAAGAGATATTCTCAATGATAGAGGATAAGAGTAAGCTGAAGGCAATCATTGGAGAACATAATCAATCATGAGACAATGTAGGTCAAAGGATGGAATGCAAAACAGAATGAGTCTATTTTAAATTTATTCCTAAAAGTATTGCTAATCATGTATAGAATGATATATTGTGCCAATTAATTTAAGAAATAGTATATTTGTTGTCAAGATGATTTTTTTACTAAATGATTTGTTTATTATTTCTACAGAGAAAGAGAAGAGATATTCTCAATGATGGAGGATAAGAGTAAGCTGAAGACAATCATTAGAAAGCAGAATGAACTAGGATAGAAAGTTGGACAAAGGAGGGTACGCAAAACAGAATGAGTCTATTTTAATTTTATTCCTATAAGTATTGCTAATCATGCATAGAATGATATTGTGCCAATTAATTTAAGAAATAGTATATTTGTTGTCAAGATGATTTTTTTACTAAATGATTTGTTTATTATTTCTACAGAAGAAGAGAAGATATAATCTCAATGATGGAGGATATTAGTAAGCTGAAGACAATCATTAGAGAGCAGAATGAAGTAGGATAGAAAGTTGGACAAAGGAGGGTATGCAAAACAGAAAGAGTCTATTTTAAATTTATTCCTATAAGCATTGGTAATCATGCATAGAATGATATATTGTGCCAATTAATTTAAGAAATAGTATATTTGTTTTCATGATGATTTTTAACTAAATGATTTGTTTATTATTACTACAGAAAAAGAGAAAAGATATTCTCAATGATGGAGGATAAGAGTAAGCTGAAGACAATCAGTAGAGAGCAGAATGAACTAGGATAGAAAGTTGGACAAAGGAGGGTATGCAAAACAAAATGAGTCTATTTTAAATTTATTCCTATAAGTATTGCTAATCATGCATAGAATGATATATTGTGCCAATTAATTTAAGAAATAGTATATTTGTTTTCATGATGATTTTTTTTACTAAATGATATGTTTATTATTTCTACAGAAGAAGAGAAGAGATATTCTCAATGATGGAGGATATGAGTAAGCTGAAGACAATCATTAGAGAGCATTATGAACTAGGATAGAAGTTGCACAAAGGAGGGTATGCAAAACAGAAAGAGTCAATATTAAATTTATTCCTATAAGCATTGGTAATCATGCATAGAATGATATATTGTGCCAATTAATTTAAGTAATAGTATATTTGTTTTCATGATGTTTTTTAACAAAATGATTTGTTTATTATTTCTACAGAAAAATTGAAGAGATATTCTCAATGATGGAGGATAAGAGTAAGCTGAAGACAATCATTAGAGAGCAGAATGAACTAGGATAGAAAGTTGGACAAAGGAGGGTATGAAAAACAGAATGAGTCTATTTTAAATTTATTCCTATAAGTATTGCTAATCATGCATAGAATGATATATTGTGCCAATTTATTTAAGAAATAGTATATTTGTTTTCATGATGATTTTTAACTAAATGATTTGTTTATTATTTCTACAGAAAAAGAGAAGAGATATTCTCAATGATGGAGGATAAGAGTAAGCTGAAGGCAATCATTGGAGAACATAATCAATCAGGAGACAATGTAGGTCAAAGGAGGGAATGCAAAACAGAAAGAGTCTATTTTAAATTTATTCCTAAAAGTATTGCTAATCATGCATAGAATGATATATTGTGCCAATTAATTTAAGAAATAGTATATTTGTTTTCATGATGATTTTTAACTAAATGATTTGTTTATTATTTCTACAGAAAAAGAGAAGAGATATTCTCAATGATGGAGGATAAGAGTAAGCTGAAGACAATCATTAGAAAGCAGAATGAACTAGGATAGAAAGTTGGACAGAGGAGGGTACGCAAAACAGAATGAGTCTATTTTAAATTTATTCCTATAAGTATTGCTAATCATGCATAGAATGATATACTGTGCCAATTAATTTAAGAAATAGTATATTTGTTTTCATGATGATTTTTAACTAAATGATTAGTTTATTATTTCTACAGAAAAAGAGAAGAGATATCTCAATGATGGAGGATAAGAGTAAGCTGAAGACAATCATTAGAGAGCAGAATGAACTAGGATAGAAAGTTGGACAAAGGAGGGTATGCAAAACAGAATGAGTCTATTTTAAATTTATTCCTATAAGTATTGCTAATCATGCATAGAATGATATATTGTGCCAATTAATTTAAGAAATAGTATATTTGTCTTCATGATGATTTTTTTACTAAATGATTTGTTTATTATTTCTACAGAAAAAGAGAAGAGATATTCTCAATGATGGAGGATAAGAGTAAGCTGAAGACAATCATTAGAAAGCAGAATGAACTAGGATAGAAAGTTGGACAAAGGAGGGTACGCAAAACAGAATGAGTCTACTTTAAATTTATTCCTATAAGTATTGCTAATCATGCATAGAATGATATATTGTGCCAATTAATTTAAGAAATAGTATATTTGTTTTCATGATGATTTTTTTTACTAAATGATTTGTTTATTATTTCTACATAAAAAGAGAAGAGATATTCTCAATGATGGAGGATATGAGTAAGCTGAAGACAATCATTAGAGAGCAGAATGAACTAGGATAGAAAGTTGGACAAAGGAGGGTATGCAAAACAGAATGAGTCTATTTTAAATTTATTCCTATAAGTATTGCTAATCATGCATAGAATGATATATTGTGCCAATTAATTTAAGAAATAGTATATTTGTTTTCATGATGATTTTTAACTAAATGATTTGTTTATTATTTCTACAGAAAAAGAGAAGAGATATTCTCAATGATGGAGGATAAGAGTAAGCTGAAGACAATCATTAGACAGCAGAATGAACTAGGATAGAAAGTTGGACAAAGGAGGGTATGCAAAACAGAATGAGTCTATTTTAAATTAATCCTATCAGTATTGCTAATCATGCATAGAATGATATATTGTGCCAATTAATTTAAAAAATAGTATATTTGTATTTATGATCATTTTTAACTAAATGATTTGTTTATTATTACTACAGAAAAAGAGAAGAGATCTTCTCAATGATGGAGGATAAGAGTAAGCTGAAGGCAATCATTGGAGAACATAATCAATCAGGAGACAATGTAGGTCAAAGGAGGGAATGCAAAACAGAATGAGTCTATTTTAAATTTATTCCTAAAAGTATTGCTAATCATGCATAGAATGATATATTGTGCCAATTAATTTAAGAAATAGTATATTTGTTTTCATGATGATTTTTAACTAAATGATTTGTTTATTATTTCTACAGAAAAAGAGAAGAGATATTCTCAATGATGGAGGATAAGAGTAAGCTGTAGACAATCATTGGAGAACATAATCAATCAGGAGACAATGTAGGTCAAAGGAGGGAATGCAAAACAGAATGAGTCTATTTTAAATTTATTCCTAAAAGTATTGCTAATCATGCATAGAATGATATATTGTGCCAAGAAATTTAAGAAATAGTATATTTGTTTTCATGATCATTTTTAGCTAAATGATTTGTTTATTATTTCTACAGAAAAAGAGAAGAGATATTCTCAATGATGGAGGATAAGAGTAAGCTGAAGGCAATCATTGGAGAACATAATCAATCAGGAGACAATGTAGGTCAAAGGAGGGAATGCAAAACAGAATGAGTCTATTTTAAATTTATTCCTATAAGTATTGCTAATCATGCATAGAATGATATATTGTGCCAATTAATTTAAGAAATAGTATATTTGTTTTCATGATGATTTTTAACTAAATGATTTGTTTATTATTTCTACAGAAAAAGAGAAGAGATATTCTCAATGATGGAGGATAAGAGTAAGCTGAAGACAATCATTAGATAGCAGAATGAACTAGGATAGATAGTTGGACAAAGGAGGGTATGCAAAACAGAATGAGTCTATTTTAAATTTATTCCTATAAGTTTTGCTAATCATGCATAGAATGATATATTTTGACAATTAATTTAAAAAATAGTATATTTGTATTCATGATCATTTTTAACTAAATGATTTGTTTATTATTTCTACAGAAAAAGAGAAGAGATATTCTCAATGATTGAGGATAAGAGTAAGCTGAAGGCAATCATTGGAGAACATAATCAATCAGGAGACAATGTAGGTCAAAGGAGGGAATGCAAAACAGAATGAGTCTATTTTAAATTTATTCCTGTAAGTATTGCTAATCATGCATAGAATGATATTTTGTGCCAATTAATTTAAGAAATAGTATATTTGTTTTCATGATGATTTTTAACTAAATGATTTGTTTATTATTTCTACAGAAAAAGAGAAGAGATATTCTCAATGATGGAGGATAAGAGTAAGCTGAAGACAATCATTAGAGAGCAGAATGAACTAGGATAGAAAGTTGGACAAAGGAGGGTATGCAAAACAGAATGAGTCTATTTTAAATTTATTCCTATAAGTATTGCTAATCATGCATAGAATGATTTATTGTGCCAATTAATTTAAGAAATAGTATATTTGTTTTCATGATAATTTTTTTTACTAAATGATTTGTTAATTATTTCTACAGAAGAAGAGAAGAGATATTCTCAATGATGGAGGATATGAGTAAGCTGAAGACAATCATTAGAGAGCAGAATTAACTAGGATAGAAAGTTGCACAAAGGAGGGTATGCATAACAGAAAGAGTCTATTTTAAATTTATTCCTATAAGTATTGCTAATCATGCATAGAATGATATATTGTGCCAATTAATTTAAGTAATAGTATATTTGTTTTCATGATGATTTTTAACTAAATGATTTGTTTATTATTTCTACAGAAAAAGAGAAGAGATATTCTCAATGATGGAGGATAAGAGTAAGCTGAAGACAATCATTAGAGAGCAGAATGAACTAGGATAGAAAGTTGGACAAAGGAGGGTATGCAAAACAGAATGAGTCTATTTTAAATTTATTCCTATCAGTATTGCTAATCATGCATAGAATGATATATTGTGCCAATTAATTTAAAAAATAGTATATTTGTATTCATGATCATTTTTAACTAAATGATTTGTTTATTATTACTACAGAAAAAGAGAAGAGATATTCTCAATGATGGAGGATAAGAGTAAGCTGAAGGCAATCATTGGAGAACATAATCAATCAGGAGACAATGTAGGTCAAAGGAGGGAATGCAAAACAGAATGAGTCTATTTTAAATTTATTCCTAAAAGTATTGCTAATCATGCATAGAATGATATATTGTGCCAATTAATTTAAAAAATAGTATATTTGTATTTATGATCATTTTTAACTAAATGATTTGTTTATTATTACTACAGAAAAAGAGAAGAGATCTTCTCAATGATGGAGGATAAGAGTAAGCTGAAGGCAATCATTGGAGAACATAATCAATCAGGAGACAATGTAGGTCAAAGGAGGGAATGCAAAACAGAATGAGTCTATTTTAAATTTATTCCTAAAAGTATTGCTAATCATGCATAGAATGATATATTGTGCCAATTAATTTAAGAAATAGTATATTTGTTTTCATGATGATTTTTAACTAAATGATTTGTTTATTATTTCTACAGAAAAAGAGAAGAGATATTCTCAATGATGGAGGATAAGAGTAAGCTGTAGACAATCATTGGAGAACATAATCAATCAGGAGACAATGTAGGTCAAAGGAGGGAATGCAAAACAGAATGAGTCTATTTTAAATTTATTCCTAAAAGTATTGCTAATCATGCATAGAATGATATATTGTGCCAAGAAATTTAAGAAATAGTATATTTGTTTTCATGATCATTTTTAGCTAAATGATTTGTTTATTATTTCTACAGAAAAAGAGAAGAGATATTCTCAATGATGGAGGATAAGAGTAAGCTGAAGGCAATCATTGGAGAACATAATCAATCAGGAGACAATGTAGGTCAAAGGAGGGAATGCAAAACAGAATGAGTCTATTTTAAATTTATTCCTAAAAGTATTGCTAATCATGCATAGAATGATATATTGTGCCAATTAATTTAAGAAATAGTATATTTGTTTTCATGATGATTTTTAACTAAATGATTTGTTTATTATTTCTACAGAAAAAGAGAAGAGATATTCTCAATGATGGAGGATAAGAGTAAGCTGAAGACAATCATTAGATAGCAGAATGAACTAGGATAGATAGTTGGACAAAGGAGGGTATGCAAAACAGAATGAGTCTATTTTAAATTTATTCCTATAAGTATTGCTAATCATGCATAGAATGATATATTTTGACAATTAATTTAAAAAATAGTATATTTGTATTCATGATCATTTTTAACTAAATGATTTGTTTATTATTTCTACAGAAAAAGAGAAGAGATATTCTCAATGATTGAGGATAAGAGTAAGCTGAAGGCAATCATTGGAGAACATAATCAATCAGGAGACAATGTAGGTCAAAGGAGGGAATGCAAAACAGAATGAGTCTATTTTAAATTTATTCCTGTAAGTATTGCTAATCATGCATAGAATGATATTTTGTGCCAATTAATTTAAGAAATAGTATATTTGTTTTCATGATGATTTTTAACTAAATGATTTGTTTATTATTTCTACAGAAAAAGAGAAGAGATATTCTCAATGATGGAGGATAAGAGTAAGCTGAAGACAATCATTAGAGAGCAGAATGAACTAGGATAGAAAGTTGGACAAAGGAGGGTATGCAAAACAGAATGAGTCTATTTTAAATTTATTCCTATAAGTATTGCTAATCATGCATAGAATGATTTATTGTGCCAATTAATTTAAGAAATAGTATATTTGTTTTCATGATAATTTTTTTTACTAAATGATTTGTTAATTATTTCTACAGAAGAAGAGAAGAGATATTCTCAATGATGGAGGATATGAGTAAGCTGAAGACAATCATTAGAGAGCAGAATTAACTAGGATAGAAAGTTGCACAAAGGAGGGTATGCATAACAGAAAGAGTCTATTTTAAATTTATTCCTATAAGTATTGCTAATCATGCATAGAATGATATATTGTGCCAATTAATTTAAGTAATAGTATATTTGTTTTCATGATGATTTTTAACTAAATGATTTGTTTATTATTTCTACAGAAAAAGAGAAGAGATATTCTCAATGATGGAGGATAAGAGTAAGCTGAAGACAATCATTAGAGAGCAGAATGAACTAGGATAGAAAGTTGGACAAAGGAGGGTATGCAAAACAGAATGAGTCTATTTTAAATTTATTCCTATCAGTATTGCTAATCATGCATAGAATGATATATTGTGCCAATTAATTTAAAAAATAGTATATTTGTATTCATGATCATTTTTAACTAAATGATTTGTTTATTATTACTACAGAAAAAGAGAAGAGATATTCTCAATGATGGAGGATAAGAGTAAGCTGAAGGCAATCATTGGAGAACATAATCAATCAGGAGACAATGTAGGTCAAAGGAGGGAATGCAAAACAGAATGAGTCTATTTTAAATTTATTCCTAAAAGTATTGCTAATCATGCATAGAATGATATATTGTGCCAATTAATTTAAGAAATAGTATATTTGTTTTCATGATGATTTTTAACTAAATGATTTGTTTATTATTTCTACAGAAAAAGAGAAGAGATATTCTCAATGATGGAGGATAAGAGTAAGCTGTAGGCAATCATTGGAGAACATAATCAATCAGGAGACAATGTAGGTCAAAGGAGGGAATGCAAAACAGAATGAGTCTATTTTAAATTTATTCCTAAAAGTATTGCTAATCGTGCATAGAATGATATATTGTGCCAATTAATTTAAGAAATAGAATATTTGTTTTCATGATGATTTTTAACTAAATGATTTGTTTATTATTTCTACAGAAAAAGAGAAGAGATATTCTCAATGATGGAGTATAAGAGTAAGCTGAAGGCAATCATTGGAGAACATAATCAATCAGGAGACAATGTAGGTCAAAGGAGGGAATGCAAAACAGAATGAGTCTATTTTAAATTTATTACTATAAGTATTGCTAATCATGCATAGAATGATATATTGTGCCAATTAATTTAAGAAATAGTATATTTGTTTTCATGATGATTTTTAACTAAATGATTTGTTTATTATTTCTACAGAAAAAGAGAAGAGATATTCTCAATGATGGAGGATAAGAGTAAGCTGAAGACAATCATTAGATAGCAGAATGAACTAGGATAGATAGTTGGACAAAGGAGGGTATGCAAAACAGAATGAGTCTATTTTAAATTTATTCCTATAAGTATTGCTAATCATGCATAGAATGATATATTGTGACAATTAATTTAAAAAATAGTATATTTGTATTCATGATCATTTTTAACTAAATGATTTGTTTATTATTTCTACAGAAAAAGAGAAGAGATATTCTCAATGATTGAGGATAAGAGTAAGCTGAAGGCAATCATTGGAGAACATAATCAATCAGGAGACAATGTAGGTCAAAGGAGGGTATGCAAAACAGAATGAGTCTATTTTAAATTTATTCCTATAAGTATTGCTAATCATGCATAGAATGATATATTGTGCCAATTAATTTAAGAAATAGTATATTTGTTTTCATGATGATTTTTAACTAAATGATTTGTTTATTATTTCTACAGAAAAAAAGAAGAGATATTCTCAATGATGGAGGATAAGAGTAAGCTGAAGATAATCATTAGAGAGCAGAATGAACTAGGATAGAAAGTTGAACAAAGAAGGGTATGCAAAACAAAATGAGTCTATTTTAAATTTATTCCTATAAGCATTGGTAATCATGTATAGAATGATATATTGTGCCAATTAATTTAAGAAATAGTATATTTGTTTTCATGATGATTTTTAACTAAATGATTTGTTTATTATTTCTACAGAAAAAGAGAAGAGATATTCTCAATGATGGAGGATAATAGTAAGCTGAAGACAATCATTAGAGAGCAGAATGAACTAGGATACAAAGTTGGACAAAGGAGGGTATGCAAAAAAGAATGAGGTTATTTTAAATTTATTCCTATAAGTATTGCTAATCATGCATAGAATGATATATTGTGCCAATTAATTTACGTAATAGTATATTTGTTTTCATGATGAATTTTAACTAAATGATTTGTTTATTATTTCTACAGAAAAAGAGAAGAGATATTCTCAATTATGGAGGATAAGAGTAAGCTGAAGGCAATCATTGGAGAACATAATCAATCAGGAGACAATGTAGGTCTAAGGAGGGAATGCAAAACAGAATGAGTCTATTTTAAATTTATTCCTATAAGTATTGCTAATCATGCATAGAAGGATATATTGTGCCAATTAATTTAAGAAATAGTATATTTGTTTTCATGATGATTTTTTTTACTAAATGATTTGTTTATTATTTCTACAGAAGAAGAGAAGAGATATCTCAATGATGGAGGATATGAGTAAGCTGAAGACAATCATTAGAGAGCAGAATGAACTAGGATAGAAAGTTGCACAAAGGAGGGTATGCAAAACAGAAAGAGTCTATTTTAAATTTATTCCTATAAGCATTGGTAATCATGCATAGAATGATATATTGTGCCAATTAATTTAAGTAATAGTATATTTTTTTTCATGATGATTTTTTACTAAATGATTTGTTTATTATTTCTACAGAAAAAGAGAAGAGATATTCTCAATGATGGAGGATAAGAGTAAGCTGAAGGCAATCATTGGAGAACATAATCAATCAGGAGACAATGTAGTTCAAAGGAGGAAATGCAAAACAGAATGAGTCTATTTTAAATTTATTCCTAAATGTATTGCTAATCATGCATAGAATGATATATTGTGCCAATTAATTTAAGAAATAGTATATTTGTTTTCATGATGATTTTTAACTAAATAATTTGTTTATTATTTCTACAGAAAAAGAGAAGAGATATTCTCAATGATGGAGGATAAGAATAAGCTGAAGACATTCATTAGAGAGCAGAATGAACTAGGATAGAAAGTTGGACAAAGGAGGGAATGCACAACAGAATGAGTCTATTTTAAATTTATTCCTATAAGTATTGCTAATCATGCAAAGAAAGATATATTGTGCCAATTAATTTAAGAAATAGTATATTTGTCTTCATGATGATTTTTTTACTAAATGATTTGTTTATTATTTCTACAGAAAAAGAGAAGAGATATTCTCAATGATGGAGGATATGAGTAAGCTGAAGACAATCATTAGAGAGCAGAATGATGTAGGATATAAAGTTGCACAAAGGAGGGTATGCAAAACAGAATGAGTCTATTTTAAATTTATTCATATAAGTATTGCTAAATACTTTAGCTATTGCTATGTAGTATTGCTAAATACTTTAAATTTTTTTACTAAATGATTTGTTTATTTTTTACTACAGAAGAATTGAAGAGATATTCTCAATGATGGAGGATATGAGTAAGCTGAAGACAATCATTAGAGAGCAGAATGAACTAGGATAGAAAGTTGCACAAAGGAGGGTATGCAAAACAGAAAGAGTCTACTTTAAATTTATTCCTATAAGCATTGGTAATCATGCCTAGAATGATATATTGTGCCAATTAATTTAAGTAATAATATATTTGTTTTCATGATGATTTTTAACTAAATGATTTGTTTATTATTTCTACAGAAAAAGAGAAGAGATATTCTCAATGATGGAGGATAAGAGTAAGCTGAAGACAATCATTAGAAAGCAGAATGAACTAGGATAGAAAGTTGGACAAAGGAGGGTCGCAAAACAGAATGAGTCTACTTTAAATTTATTCCTATAAGTATTGCTAATCATGCATAGAATGATATATTGTGCCAATTAATTTAAGAAATAGTATATTTGTTTTCATGATGATTTTTTTTACTAAATGATTTGTTTATTATTTCTACATAAAAAGAGAAGAGATATTCTCAATGATGGAGGATATGAGTAAGCTGAAGACAATCATTAGAGAGCAGAATGAACTAGGATAGAAAGTTGGACAAAGGAGGGTATGCAAAACAGAATGAGTCTATTTTAAATTAATCCTATCAGTATTGCTAATCATGCATAGAATGATATATTGTGCCAATTAATTTAAAAAATAGTATATTTGTATTTATGATCATTTTTAACTAAATGATTTGTTTATTATTACTACAGAAAAAGAGAAGAGATCTTCTCAATGATGGAGGATAAGAGTAAGCTGAAGGCAATCATTGGAGAACATAATCAATCAGGAGACAATGTAGGTCAAAGGAGGGAATGCAAAACAGAATGAGTCTATTTTAAATTTATTCCTAAAAGTATTGCTAATCATGCATAGAATGATATATTGTGCCAATTAATTTAAGAAATAGTATATTTGTTTTCATGATGATTTTTAACTAAATGATTTGTTTATTATTTCTACAGAAAAAGAGAAGAGATATTCTCAATGATGGAGGATAAGAGTAAGCTGTAGGCAATCATTGGAGAACATAATCAATCAGGAGACAATGTAGGTCAAAGGAGGGAATGCAAAACAGAATGAGTCTATTTTAAATTTATTCCTAAAAGTATTGCTAATCATGCATAGAATGATATATTGTGCCAAGAAATTTAAGAAATAGTATATTTGTTTTCATGATCATTTTTAGCTAAATGATTTGTTTATTATTTCTACAGAAAAAGAGAAGAGAAATTCTCAATGATGGAGGATAAGAGTAAGCTGAAGGCAATCATTGGAGAACATAATCAATCAGGAGACAATGTAGGTCAAAGGAGGGAATGCAAAACAGAATGAGTCTATTTTAAATTTATTCCTATAAGTATTGCTAATCATGCATAGAATGATATATTGTGCCAATTAATTTAAGAAATAGTATATTTGTTTTCATGATGATTTTTAACTAAATGATTTGTTTATTATTTCTACAGAAAAAGAGAAGAGATATTCTCAATGATGGAGGATAAGAGTAAGCTGAAGACAATCATTAGATAGCAGAATGAACTAGGATAGATAGTTGGACAAAGGAGGGTATGCAAAACAGAATGAGTCTATTTTAAATTTATTCCTATAAGTATTGCTAATCATGCATAGAATGATATATTTTGACAATTAATTTAAAAAATAGTATATTTGTATTCATGATCATTTTTAACTAAATGATTTGTTTATTATTTCTACAGAAAAAGAGAAGAGATATTCTCAATGATTGAGGATAAGAGTAAGCTGAAGGCAATCATTGGAGAACATAATCAATCAGGAGACAATGTAGGTCAAAGGAGGGAATGCAAAACAGAATGAGTCTATTTTAAATTTATTCCTGTAAGTATTGCTAATCATGCATAGAATGATATTTTGTGCCAATTAATTTAAGAAATAGTATATTTGTTTTCATGATGATTTTTAACTAAATGATTTGTTTATTATTTCTACAGAAAAAGAGAAGAGATATTCTCAATGATGGAGGATAAGAGTAAGCTGAAGACAATCATTAGAGAGCAGAATGAACTAGGATAGAAAGTTGGACAAAGGAGGGTATGCAAAACAGAATGAGTCTATTTTAAATTTATTCCTATAAGTATTGCTAATCATGCATAGAATGATTTATTGTGCCAATTAATTTAAGAAATAGTATATTTGTTTTCATGATAATTTTTTTTACTAAATGATTTGTTTATTATTTCTACAGAAGAAGAGAAGAGATATTCTCAATGATGGAGGATATGAGTAAGCTGAAGACAATCATTAGAGAGCAGAATTAACTAGGATAGAAAGTTGCACAAAGGAGGGTATGCATAACAGAAAGAGTCTATTTTAAATTTATTCCTATAAGTATTGCTAATCATGCAGAGAATGATATATTGTGCCAATTAATTTAAGTAATAGTATATTTGTTTTCATGATGATTTTTAACTAAATGATTTGTTTATTATTTCTACAGAAAAAGAGAAGAGATATTCTCAATGATGGAGGATAAGAGTAAGCTGAAGACAATCATTAGAGAGCAGAATGAACTAGGATAGAAAGTTGGACATAGGAGGGTATGCAAAACAGAATGAGTCTATTTTAAATTTATTCCTATCAGTATTGCTAATCATGCATAGAATGATATATTGTGCCAATTAATTTAAAAAATAGTATATTTGTATTCATGATCATTTTTAACTAAATGATTTGTTTATTATTTCTACAGAAAAAGAGAAGAGATATTCTCAATGATGGAGGATAAGAGTAAGCTGTAGGCAATCATTGGAGAACATAATCAATCAGGAGACAATGTAGGTCAAAGGAGGGAATGCAAAACAGAATGAGTCTATTTTAAATTTATTCCTAAAAGTATTGCTAATCGTGCATAGAATGATATATTGTGCCAATTAATTTAAGAAATAGAATATTTGTTTTCATGATGATTTTTAACTAAATGATTTGTTTATTATTTCTACAGAAAAAGAGAAGAGATATTCTCAATGATGGAGTATAAGAGTAAGCTGAAGGCAATCATTGGAGAACATAATCAATCAGGAGACAATGTAGGTCAAAGGAGGGAATGCAAAACAGAATGAGTCTATTTTAAATTTATTACTATAAGTATTGCTAATCATGCATAGAATGATATATTGTGCCAATTAATTTAAGAAATAGTATATTTGTTTTCATGATGATTTTTAACTAAATGATTTGTTTATTATTTCTACAGAAAAAGAGAAGAGATATTCTCAATGATGGAGGATAAGAGTAAGCTGAAGACAATCATTAGATAGCAGAATGAACTAGGATAGATAGTTGGACAAAGGAGGGTATGCAAAACAGAATGAGTCTATTTTAAATTTATTCCTATAAGTATTGCTAATCATGCATAGAATGATATATTGTGACAATTAATTTAAAAAATAGTATATTTGTATTCATGATCATTTTTAACTAAATGATTTGTTTATTATTTCTACAGAAAAAGAGAAGAGATATTCTCAATGATTGAGGATAAGAGTAAGCTGAAGGCAATCATTGGAGAACATAATCAATCAGGAGACAATGTAGGTCAAAGGAGGGTATGCAAAACAGAATGAGTCTATTTTAAATTTATTCCTATAAGTATTGCTAATCATGCATAGAATGATATATTGTGCCAATTAATTTAAGAAATAGTATATTTGTTTTCATGATGATTTTTAACTAAATGATTTGTTTATTATTTCTACAGAAAAAAAGAAGAGATATTCTCAATGATGGAGGATAAGAGTAAGCTGAAGACAATCATTAGAGAGCAGAATGAACTAGGATACAAAGTTGGACAAAGGAGGGTATGCAAAAAAGAATGAGGTTATTTTAAATTTATTCCTATAAGTATTGCTAATCATGCATAGAATGATATATTGTGCCAATTAATTTACGTAATAGTATATTTGTTTTCATGATGATTTTTAACTAAATGATTTGTTTATTATTACTACAGAAAAAGAGAAGAGATATTCTCAATGATGGAGGATAATAGTAAGCTGAAGACAATCATTAGAGAGCAGAATGAACTAGGATACAAAGTTGGACAAAGGAGGGTATGCAAAAAAGAATGAGGTTATTTTAAATTTATTCCTATAAGTATTGCTAATCATGCATAGAATGATATATTGTGCCAATTAATTTACGTAATAGTATATTTGTTTTCATGATGAATTTAAACTAAATGATTTGTTTATTATTTCTACAGAAAAAGAGAAGAGATATTCTCAATTATGGAGGATAAGAGTAAGCTGAAGGCAATCATTGGAGAACATAATCAATCAGGAGACAATGTAGGTCTAAGGAGGGAATGCAAAACAGAATGAGTCTATTTTAAATTTATTCCTATAAGTATTGCTAATCATGCATAGAAGGATATATTGTGCCAATTAATTTAAGAAATAGTATATTTGTTTTCATGATGATTTTTTTTACTAAATGATTTGTTTATTATTTCTACAGAAGAAGAGAAGAGATATCTCAATGATGGAGGATATGAGTAAGCTGAAGACAATCATTAGAGAGCAGAATGAACTAGGATAGAAAGTTGCACAAAGGAGGGTATGCAAAACAGAAAGAGTCTATTTTAAATTTATTCCTATAAGCATTGGTAATCATGCATAGAATGATATATTGTGCCAATTAATTTAAGTAATAGTATATTTTTTTTCATGATGATTTTTTACTAAATGATTTGTTTATTATTTCTACAGAAAAAGAGAAGAGATATTCTCAATGATGGAGGATAAGAGTAAGCTGAAGGCAATCATTGGAGAACATAATCAATCAGGAGACAATGTAGTTCAAAGGAGGAAATGCAAAACAGAATGAGTCTATTTTAAATTTATTCCTAAATGTATTGCTAATCATGCATAGAATGATATATTGTGCCAATTAATTTAAGAAATAGTATATTTGTTTTCATGATGATTTTTAACTAAATAATTTGTTTATTATTTCTACAGAAAAAGAGAAGAGATATTCTCAATGATGGAGGATAAGAATAAGCTGAAGACATTCATTAGAGAGCAGAATGAACTAGGATAGAAAGTTGGACGAAGGAGGGAATGCACAACAGAATGAGTCTATTTTAAATTTATTCCTATAAGTATTGCTAATCATGCAAAGAAAGATATATTGTGCCAATTAATTTAAGAAATAGTATATTTGTTTTCATGATCATTTTAAACGAAATGATTTGTTTATTATTTCTACAGAAAAAGAGAATAGATATTCTCAATGATGGAGGATAAGAGTAAGCTGAAGACAATCATTAGAGTGCAGAATGAACTAGGATAGAAAGTTGGACGAAGGAGGGTATGTAAAACAGAATGAGTCTACTTTATATTTATTCCTATTAGTATTGCTAATCATGCATAGAATGATACATTTTGCCAATTAATTTAAGAAATAGTATATTTGTTTTCATGATGATTTTTAACTAATTGATTTGTTTATTATTTCTACAGAAAAAGAGAAGAGATATTCTCAATGATGGAGGATAAGAGTATGCTGAAGACAATCATTAGAGAGCAGAATGAACTAGGATAGAAAGTTGGACATAGAAGGGTATGCAAAACACAATGAGTCTATTTTAAATTTATTCCTATAAGTATTGCTAATCATGCATAGAATGATATATTGTGCCAATTAATTTAAGAAATAGTATATTTGTTTTCATGATGATTTTTAACTAAATGATTTGTTTATTATATCTACAGGAAAAGAGAAGAGATATTCTCAATGATGGAGGATAAGAGTAAGCTGAAGACAATCATTAGATAGCAGAATGAACTAGGATAGATAGTTGGACAAAGGAGGGTATGCAAAACAGAATGAGTCTATTTTAAATTTATTCCTATAAGTATTGCTAATCATGCATAGAATGATATATTTTGACAATTAATTTAAAAAATAGTATATTTGTATTCATGATCATTTTTAACTAAATGATTTGTTTATTATTTCTACAGAAAAAGAGAAGAGATATTCTCAATGATTGAGGATAAGAGTAAGCTGAAGGCAATCATTGGAGAACATAATCAATCAGGAGACAATGTAGGTCAAAGGAGGGAATGCAAAACAGAATGAGTCTATTTTAAATTTATTCCTGTAAGTATTGCTAATCATGCATAGAATGATATTTTGTGCCAATTAATTTAAGAAATAGTATATTTGTTTTCATGATGATTTTTAACTAAATGATTTGTTTATTATTTCTACAGAAAAAGAGAAGAGATATTCTCAATGATGGAGGATAAGAGTAAGCTGAAGACAATCATTAGCGAGCAGAATGAACTAGGATAGAAAGTTGGACAAAGGAGGGTATGCAAAACAGAATGAGTCTATTTTAAATTTATTCCTATAAGTATTGCTAATCATGCATAGAATGATTTATTGTGCCAATTAATTTAAGAAATAGTATATTTGTTTTCATGATAATTTTTTTTACTAAATGATTTGTTTATTATTTCTACAGAAGAAGAGAAGAGATATTCTCAATGATGGAGGATAAGAGTAAGCTGAAGACAATCATTAGAGAGCAGAATGAACTAGGATAGAAAGTTGGACAAAGGAGGGTATGCAAAACAGAATGAGTCTATTTTAAATTTATTCCTATCAGTATTGCTAATCATGCATAGAATGATATATTGTGCCAATTAATTTAAAAAATAGTATATTTGTATTCATGATCATTTTTAACTAAATGATTTGTTTATTATTACTACAGAAAAAGAGAAGAGATATTCTCAATGATGGAGGATAAGAGTAAGCTGAAGGCAATCTTTCGAGAACATAATCAATCAGGAGACAATGTAGGTCAAAGGAGGGAATGCAAAACAGAATGAGTCTATTTTAAATTTATTCCTAAAAGTATTGCTAATCATGCATAGAATGATATATTGTGCCAATTAATTTAAGAAATAGTATATTTGTTTTCATGATGATTTTTAACTAAATGATTTGTTTATTATTTCTACAGAAAAAGAGAAGAGATATTCTCAATGATGGAGGATAAGAGTAAGCTGTAGGCAATCATTGGAGAACATAATCAATCAGGAGACAATGTAGGTCAAAGGAGGGAATGCAAAACAGAATGAGTCTATTTTAAATTTATTCCTAAAAGTATTGCTAATCGTGCATAGAATGATATATTGTGCCAATTAATTTAAGAAATAGAATATTTGTTTTCATGATGATTTTTAACTAAATGATTTGTTTATTATTTCTACAGAAAAAGAGAAGAGATATTCTCAATGATGGAGTATAAGAGTAAGCTGAAGGCAATCATTGGAGAACATAATCAATCAGGAGACAATGTAGGTCAAAGGAGGGAATGCAAAACAGAATGAGTCTATTTTAAATTTATTACTATAAGTATTGCTAATCATGCATAGAATGATATATTGTGCCAATTAATTTAAGAAATAGTATATTTGTTTTCATGATGATTTTTAACTAAATGATTTGTTTATTATTTCTACAGAAAAAGAGAAGAGATATTCTCAATGATGGAGGATAAGAGTAAGCTGAAGACAATCATTAGATAGCAGAATGAACTAGGATAGATAGTTGGACAAAGGAGGGTATGCAAAACAGAATGAGTCTATTTTAAATTTATTCCTATAAGTATTGCTAATCATGCATAGAATGATATATTGTGACAATTAATTTAAAAAATAGTATATTTGTATTCATGATCATTTTTAACTAAATGATTTGTTTATTATTTCTACAGAAAAAGAGAAGAGATATTCTCAATGATTGAGGATAAGAGTAAGCTGAAGGCAATCATTGGAGAACATAATCAATCAGGAGACAATGTAGGTCAAAGGAGGGTATGCAAAACAGAATGAGTCTATTTTAAATTTATTCCTATAAGTATTGCTAATCATGCATAGAATGATATATTGTGCCAATTAATTTAAGAAATAGTATATTTGTTTTCATGATGATTTTTAACTAAATGATTTGTTTATTATTTCTACAGAAAAAAAGAAGAGATATTCTCAATGATGGAGGATAAGAGTAAGCTGAAGACAATCATTAGAGAGCAGAATGAACTAGGATAGAAAGTTGAACAAAGTAGGGTATGCAAAACAAAATGAGTCTATTTTAAATTTATTCCTATAAGCATTGGTAATCATGTGTAGAATGATATATTGTGCCAATTAATTTAAGAAATAGTATATTTGTTTTCATGATGATTTTTAACTAAATGATTTGTTTATTATTTCTACAGAAAAAGAGAAGAGATATTCTCAATGATGGAGGATAATAGTAAGCTGAAGACAATCATTAGAGAGCAGAATGAACTAGGATACAAAGTTGGACAAAGGAGGGTATGCAAAAAAGAATGAGGTTATTTTAAATTTATTCCTATAAGTATTGCTAATCATGCATAGAATGATATATTGTGCCAATTAATTTACGTAATAGTATATTTGTTTTCATGATGAATTTTAACTAAATGATTTGTTTATTATTTCTACAGAAAAAGAGAAGAGATATTCTCAATTATGGAGGATAAGAGTAAGCTGAAGGCAATCATTGGAGAACATAATCAATCAGGAGACAATGTAGGTCTAAGGAGGGAATGCAAAACAGAATGAGTCTATTTTAAATTTATTCCTATAAGTATTGCTAATCATGCATAGAAGGATATATTGTGCCAATTAATTTAAGAAATAGTATATTTGTTTTCATGATGATTTTTTTTACTAAATGATTTGTTTATTATTTCTACAGAAGAAGAGAAGAGATATCTCAATGATGGAGGATATGAGTAAGCTGAAGACAATCATTAGAGAGCAGAATGAACTAGGATAGAAAGTTGCACAAAGGAGGGTATGCAAAACAGAAAGAGTCTATTTTAAATTTATTCCTATAAGCATTGGTAATCATGCATAGAATGATATATTGTGCCAATTAATTTAAGTAATAGTATATTTTTTTTCATGATGATTTTTTACTAAATGATTTGTTTATTATTTCTACAGAAAAAGAGAAGAGATATTCTCAATGATGGAGGATAAGAGTAAGCTGAAGGCAATCATTGGAGAACATAATCAATCAGGAGACAATGTAGTTCAAAGGAGGAAATGCAAAACAGAATGAGTCTATTTTAAATTTATTCCTAAATGTATTGCTAATCATGCATAGAATGATATATTGTGCCAATTAATTTAAGAAATAGTATATTTGTTTTCATGATGATTTTTAACTAAATAATTTGTTTATTATTTCTACAGAAAAAGAGAAGAGATATTCTCAATGATGGAGGATAAGAATAAGCTGAAGACATTCATTAGAGAGCAGAATGAACTAGGATAGAAAGTTGGACAAAGGAGGGAATGCACAACAGAATGAGTCTATTTTAAATTTATTCCTATAAGTATTGCTAATCATGCAAAGAAAGATATATTGTGCCAATTAATTTAAGAAATAGTATATTTGTTTTCATGATCATTTTAAACGAAATGATTTGTTTATTATTTCTACAGAAAAAGAGAATAGATATTCTCAATGATGGAGGATAAGAGTAAGCTGAAGACAATCATTAGAGTGCAGAATGAACTAGGATAGAAAGTTGGACGAAGGAGGGTATGTAAAACAGAATGAGTCTACTTTATATTTATTCCTATTAGTATTGCTAATCATGCATAGAATGATATATTTTGCCAATTAATTTAAGAAATAGTATATTTGTTTTCATGATGATTTTTAACTAATTGATTTGTTTATTATTTCTACAGAAAAAGAGAAGAGATATTCTCAATGATGGAGGATAAGAGTATGCTGAAGACAATCATTAGAGAGCAGAATGAACTAGGATAGAAAGTTGGACATAGAAGGGTATGCAAAACACAATGAGTCTATTTTAAATTTATTCCTATAAGTATTGCTAATCATGCATAGAATGATATATTGTGCCAATTAATTTAAGAAATAGTATATTTGTTTTCATGATGATTTTTAACTAAATGATTTGTTTATTATATCTACAGGAAAAGAGAAGAGATATTCTCAATGATGGAGGATAAGAGTAAGATGAAGACAATCATTAGAGAGCAGAATGAACTAGGATAGAAAGTTGCACAAAGGAGGGTATGCAAAACAGAAAGAGTCTATTTTAAATTTATTCCTATAAGCATTGGTAATCATGCATAGAATGATATATTGTGCCAATTAATTTAAGTAATAGTATATTTTTTTTCATGATGATTTTTAACTAAATGATTTGTTTATTATTTCTACAGAAAAAGAGAAGAGATACCCAAGTAACACGACACCGTTGGGCCAACGTTGGCAAACCGTTGTTGTCCACGGTTGGCCAACGGTATGGAATGGCACTCCGCCTCACCGTTTGCCAACCCACCATTCGCCTACGTTGGGCCAACCAACACCAGCCAACAGAGGCCCAACCGTAACTTCGTTGGCCCTACCTTGGGCCAGCAAAGTAATTACTCTTTGCCAACATTAATGCTACCCTTTTCCAACAGGAAATGCACCTTTCATATTATATTTAAAATTACGCAGAGGTAATTCAAGGAGTGAAATAATAAATACCAAGAGATATACATAAAAACGTTTGTCATATATTTCCCAAAATGACAAAATGGTTTACAAAAGATGTTTTATCTTTGAAATTTTGCAGCAGTACACATTTAACAACTTGTCTGCATTAATAATATAATTACACTGACGAGCTCTTCCTTCAAAAATTCATAATTTACTTCTGTGAAATGATTCTTCAAAGTAGTTGCTTTTCTATTGGAATACATCAGTGTAAAACCAATGAATTCACAGCTTTACTAACAGATTTAATAATTACAACATTCATATCATCACTGAGGAAGGGGGTACTTTCTACCTCCTAAGAGAATTGGTTTCGTTTCCTATGAAAATAATAACAAATTTATAATCATATAAAACTCTCTATGGCCACACATTCTTGTTTTGGTATACAGATAGAAAAGTAAGGATACTCACCAATATTACTTCATTGTCCTTTCCAAGAAACAACCATGGTTGTTTTAACTGCAGCTTTCAGGTTCATCAACATCATCCTTTGTACGAAATGGAACCTTTAAATTTTCTGGTATTGTGAATTCAGGATCCTAAACTGCTGCATTGCTTGGGATTATTTTCTGAAGTATTTCATCTTGTCTTGCATATATCTCGTGTATTTTTTCTAGATGGGCCAAATGTCTAGCTATTACATCAAAAGCTGAAAAAATTACATTTTAAAAGTTAAAATTATAGTTAAACTATAAGTAACATCACCTCTTAAAAATTATGAATATAAGAGAATCTACTAACTCTTTGATTTCAATTTTTTCTCCTTGAAGACCTTTACACTTGAAGTAGATGGTACTGAAAGTTCAATAACATCAACAGTAGAAGCTGGAATAAAAATTGTTGTTGCAGGTAGACTAATAATACATAACAGATAGTGTAACTATATACAGGTTTCCTCATTAATGTATACATACCTATATTTGTGAGGATTGAACTAGCAATGTTATTCTCGGAGGAGATGGATAAGGCCGCTCACAGAACTCCTCTACTCTTGTAGTAGGTTGTTCTTCACTCGAATCATCTAAAATGTAGCTCCTAATTATTTACCTTTTACGGATTGTTGTGTCAGAAACAACAACCAATAAATATTGTGCATTCCGTTCTTAGTAGTCGAGTTGAATTAGAGAGATCATCTGAGCAGAGAAGAGGAACCCCTACAGCACAATAACAATCACGCACATCCATTCCCGACAAGCGGAAATACCACTAGCATTACCTAGCGATAGTATTTGTAAGTATAGTAAACTCCCGTTGATCGGGGCGGCGGCCGGTTTGGATAACAAAATTTCTGATTAAACGAAGTCCCGCTTGAAACACCCCAAATTGCGTTAATACCACGAAATATGACCGTAGTACGTAGAATGCTATTGATATGGTTGTGAATAAGCCTGTATGTTTTTGACTGAAAAATTTGTATAGACGGGTTAAAAAGGCGCCAAAGTATGATTGAAATTCAAAGTTTTTAAATGCTTAATAAAAAAGCTCGTTTATTTTGCGTTCTTAATGAAAAAATCCGCCTTTTTTGGCAGCGGGGGTGTCACGAGCAAATGAATAATGGGTCGCGATGGTATTCGATGGGTGGGGGTGGGGTAGGTGCATTCGGAAAAGTTTGTTCCGATGTACGCGATTCGGATAAACGGGAGTTTACTGTAAAAAGAAAAAATGTCTGTACTGTAGGTGCGAAGCGGAAATTGGAATTCGAAATACCTGGAAAAAAGACGGAATGTAATTAAATGTTTAAGGTATCAAAAAAACTTTAGCTTGTTTATGTTTAAGGATAAATCACTTCCCTGTTTTCTTTCTATTGAATATAATTTTGTATAATAGAAACAAAACAGAGAAGAGTTCCTATACAAAATTTTACCTCAATGGAAGAATCGGGTTTGTATCCTCACATCAGTTTTTATTTACTATCTATTTCCTTTCCTTGACGCCTTAAGTACGTTTCTCGATGCAAAAATCCATCACTTAATATTCGTTGGCAAAAATTAATCAACCCAATGTTGGCCCTGTGTTGGCAAAACCACCAATTTCTTCTCAAATCTCTGTTGTAAATAGTCCGTTGGCCCAATGTTGGCATTACGTTAGTTTTTCCACTAACCATTTGCCAACGGTGCCTACCAAATCCTGCCGTTGGCCCAACAACCTGTGTTACTAGGGTATTCTCAATGATGGAGGATAAGAGTAAGCTGAAGGCAATCATTGGAGAACATAATCAATCAGGAGACAATGTAGTTCAAAGAAGGAAATGCAAAACAGAATGAGTCTATTTTAAATTTATTCCTAAATGTATTGCTAATCATGCATAGAATGATATATTGTGCCAATTAATTTAAGAAATAGTATATTTGTTTTCATGATGATTTTTAACTAAATGATTTGTTTATTTTTTCTACAGAAAAAGAGAAGAGATATTCTCAATTATGGAGGATAAGAGTAAGCTGAAGACAATCATTAGAGAGCAGAATGAACTAGGATAGAAAGTTGGACAAAGGAGGGTATGCAAAACAGAGTGAGTCTATTTTAAATTTATTCCTATAAGTATTGCTAATCCATCATAGAATGATATATTGTGCCAATTAATTTAAGAAATAGTATATTTGTTTTCATGATGATTTTTAACTAAATGATTTGTTTATTATTTCTACAGAAAAAGAGAAGAGATATTCTCAATGATGGAGGATAAGAATAAGCTGAAGACATTCATTAGAGAGCAGAATGAACTAGGATAGAAAGTTGGACAAAGGAGGGAATGCACAACAGAATGAGTCTATTTTAAATTTATTCCTATAAGTATTGCTAATCATGCAAAGAAAGATATATTGTGCCAATTAATTTAAGAAATAGTATATTTGTTTTCATGATCATTTTTAACGAAATGATTTGTTTATTATTTCTACAGAAAAAGAGAATAGATATTCTCAATGATGGAGGATAAGAGTAAGCTGAAGACAATCATTAGAGTGCAGAATGAACTAGGATAGAAAGTTGGACGAAGGAGGGTATGTAAAACAGAATGAGTCTACTTTATATTTATTCCTATTAGTATTGCTAATCATGCATAGAATGATATATTTTGCCAATTAATTTAAGAAATAGTATATTTGTTTTCATGATGATTTTTAACTAAATGATTTGTTTATTATTTCTACAGAAAAAGAGAAGAGATATTCTCAATGATGGAGGATAAGAGTAAGCTGAAGACAATCATTAGAGAGCAGAATGAACTAGGATAGAAAGTTGGACAAAGGAGGGTATGCAAAACACAATGAGTCTATTTTAAATTTATTCCTATAAGTATTGCTAATCCATCATAGAATGATATATTGTGCCAATTAATTTAAGAAATAGTATATTTGTTTTCATGATGATTTTTAACTAAATGATTTGTTTATTATTTCTACAGAAAAAGAGAAGAGATATTCTCAATGATGGAGGATAAGAATAAGCTGAAGACATTCATTAGAGAGCAGAATGAACTAGGATAGAAAGTTGGACAAAGGAGGGAATGCACAACAGAATGAGTCTATTTTAAATTTATTCCTATAAGTATTGCTAATCATGCAAAGAAAGATATATTGTGCCAATTAATTTAAGAAATAGTATATTTGTTTTCATGAACATTTTTAACGAAATGATTTGTTTATTATTTCTACAGAAAAAGAGAATAGATATTCTCAATGATGGAGGATAAGAGTAAGCTGAAGACAATCATTAGAGTGCAGAATGAACTAGGATAGAAAGTTGGACGAAGGAGGGTATGTAAAACAGAATGAGTCTACTTTATATTTATTCCTATTAGTATTGCTAATCATGCATAGAATGATATATTTTGCCAATTAATTTAAGAAATAGTATATTTGTTTTCATGATGATTTTTAACTAAATGATTTGTTTATTATTTCTACAGAAAAAGAGAAGAGATATTCTCAATGATGGAGGATAAGAGTAAGCTGAAGACAATCATTAGAGAGCAGAATGAACTAGGATAGAAAGTTGGACAAAGGAGGGTATGCAAAACACAATGAGTCTATTTTAAATTTATTCCTATAAGTATTGCTAATCATGCATAGAATGATATATTGTGCCAATTAATTTAAGAAATAGTATATTTATTTTCATGATCATTTTTAATTAAATGATCTGTTTATTATTTCTACAGAAAAAGAGAAGAGATATCTCAATGATGGAGGATAAGAGTAAGCTGTAGGCAATCATTGGAGAACATAATCAATCAGGAGACAATGTAGGTCAAAGGAGGGAATGCAAAACAGAATGAGTCTATTTTAAATTTATTCCTAAAAGTATTGCTAATCATGCATAGAATGATATATTGTGCCAATTAATTTAATAAATAGTATATTGGTTTTCATGATGATTTTTAACTAAATGATTTGTTTGAAGACAATCATTAGAGAGCACAATGAACTAGGATACAAAGTTGGACAAAGGATGGTATGCAAAAAGAATGAGGTTATTTTTAATTTATTCCTATAAGTATTGCTAATCATGCATAGAATGATATATAGTGCCAATTAATTTAAGAAATAGTATATTTGTTTTCATGATGATTTTTAACTAAATGATTTGTTTATTTTTTCTACAGAAAAAGAGAAGAGATATTCTCAATTATGGAGGATAAGAGTAAGCTGAAGACAATCATTAGAGAGCAGAATGAACTAGGATAGAAAGTTGGACAAAGGAGGGTATGCAAAACAGAGTGAGTCTATTTTAAATTTATTCCTATAAGTATTGCTAATCCATCATAGAATGATATATTGTGCCAATTAATTTAAGAAATAGTATATTTGTTTTCATGATGATTTTTAACTAAATGATTTGTTTATTATTTCTACAGAAAAAGAGAAGAGATATTCTCAATGATGGAGGATAAGAATAAGCTGAAGACATTCATTAGAGAGCAGAATGAACTAGGATAGAAAGTTGGACAAAGGAGGGAATGTACAACAGAATGAGTCTATTTTAAATTTATTCCTATAAGTATTGCTAATCATGCAAAGAAAGATATATTGTGCCAATTAATTTAAGAAATAGTATATTTGTTTTCATGATCATTTTAAACGAAATGATTTGTTTATTATTTCTACAGAAAAAGAGAATAGATATTCTCAATGATGGAGGATAAGAGTAAGCTGAAGACAATCATTAGAGTGCAGAATGAACTAGGATAGAAAGTTGGACGAAGGAGGGTATGTAAAACAGAATGAGTCTACTTTATATTTATTCCTATTAGTATTGCTAATCATGCATAGAATGATATATTTTGCCAATTAATTTAAGAAATAGTATATTTGTTTTCATGATGATTTTTAACTAAATGATTTGTTTATTATTTCTACAGAAAAAGAGAAGAGATATTCTCAATGATGGAGGATAAGAATAAGCTGAAGACATTCATTAGAGAGCAGAATGAACTAGGATAGAAAGTTGGACAAAGGAGGGAATGCACAACAGAATGAGTCTATTTTAATTTTATTCCTATAAGTATTGCTAATCATGCAAAGAAAGATATATTGTGCCAATTAATTTAAGAAATAGTATATTTGTTTTCATGATCATTTTTAACGAAATGATTTGTTTATTATTTCTACAGAAAAAGAGAATAGATATTCTCAATGATGGAGGATAAGAGTAAGCTGAAGACAATCATTAGAGTGCAGAATGAACTAGGATAGAAAGTTGGACGAAGGAGGGTATGTAAAACAGAATGTGTCTACTTTATATTTATTCCTATTAGTATTGCTAATCATGCATAGAATGATATATTTTGCCAATTAATTTAAGAAATAGTATATTTGTTTTCATGATGATTTTTAACTAAATGATTTGTTTATTATTTCTACAGAAAAAGAGAAGAGATATTCTCAATGATGGAGGATAAGAGTAAGCTGAAGACAATCATTAGAGAGCAGAATGAACTAGGATAGAAAGTTGCACAAAGGAGGGTATGCAAAACAGAAAGATTCTATTTTAAATTTATTCCTAAAAGTATTGCTAATCATGCATAGAATGATATATTGTGCCAATTAATTTAATAAATAGTATATTGGTTTTCATGATGATTTTTAACTAAATGATTTGTTTGAAGACAATCATTAGAGAGCACAATGAACTAGGATACAAAGTTGGACAAAGGATGGTATGCAAAAAGAATGAGGTTATTTTAAATTTATTCCTATAAGTATTGCTAATCATGCATAGAATGATATATTGTGCCAATTAATTTAAGAAATAGTATATTTGTTTTCATGATGATTTTTTTTACTAAATGATTTGTTTATTATTTCTACAGAAAAAGAGAAGAGATATTCTCAATGATGGAGGATAAGAGTAAGCTGAAGACAATCATTAGAGAGCAGAATGAACTAGGATAGAAAGTTGCACAAAGGAGGGTATGCAAAACAGAAAGATTCTATTTTAAATTTATTCCTATAAGTATTGCTAATCATGCATAGAATGATATATTGTGCCAATTGATTTAAGAAATAGTATATTTGTTTTCATGATCATTTTTAACTAAATGATTTGTTTTTTATTTCTACAGAAAAAGAGAAGAGATATCTCTATGATGGAGGATAAGAGTAAGCTGAAGACAATCATTTGAGAGCAGAATGAACTAGGATAGAAAGTTGGACAAAGGAGGGTATAAAAAACAGAATGAGTCTATTTTAAATTTATCCCTATAAGTATTGCTAATCATACATAGAATGATATATTGTGCCAATTAATTTAAGAAATAGTATATTTGTTTTCAAGATGATATTTAACTAAATGATTTGTTTATTATTTCTACATAAAAAGAGAAGAGATATTCTCAATGATGGAGGATAAGAGTAAGCTGAAGGCAATCATTGGAGAACATAATCAATCAGGAGACAATGTAGGTCAAAGGAGGGAATGCAAAACAGAATGAGTCTATTTTAAATTTATTCCTATAAGTATTGCTAATCATGCATAGAATGATATATTGTGCCAATTAATTTAAGAAATAGTATATTTGTTTTCATGATGATTTTTAACTAAATGATTTGTATATTATTTCTACAGAAAAAGAGAAGAGATATTCTCAATGATGGAGGATAAGAGTAAGCTGAAGGCAATCATTGGAGAACATAATCAATCAGGAGACAATGTAGGTCAAAGGAGGGAATGCAAAACAGAATGAGTCTATTTTAAATTTATTCCTATAAGTATTGCTAATCATGCATAGAATGATATATTGTGCCAATTAATTTAAGAAATAGTATATTTGTTTTCAGGATGATTTTTAACTAAATGATTTGTTTATTATTTCTACAGAAAAAGAGAAGAGATATTCTCAATGATGGAGGATAAGAGTAAGCTGAAGACAATCATTAGATAGCAGAATGAACTAGGATAGATAGTTCGACAAAGGAGGGTATGCAAAACAGAATGAGTCTATTTTAAATTTATTCCTATAAGTATTGCTAATCATGCATAGAATGATATATTGTGACAATTAATTTAAAAAATAGTATATTTGTATTCATGATCATTTTTAACTAAATGATTTGTTTATTATTTCTAAAGAAAAAGAGAAGAGATATTCTCAATGATTGAGGATAAGAGTAAGCTGAAGGCAATCATTGGAGAACATAATCAATCAGGAGACAATGTAGGTCAAAGGAGGGAATGCAAAACAGAATGAGTCTATTTTAAATTTATTCCTATAAGTATTGCTTATCATGCATAGAATGATATTTTGTGCCAATTAATTTAAGAAATAGTATATTTGTTTTCATGATGATTTTTAACTAAATGATTTGTTTATTATTTCTACAGAAAAAGAGAAGAGATATTCTCAATGATGGAGGATAAGAGTAAGCTGAAGACAATCATTAGAGAGCAGAATGAACTAGGATAGAAAGTTGGACAAAGGAGGGTATGCAAAACAGAATGAGTCTATTTTAAATTTATTCCTATAAGTATTGCTAATCATGCATAGAATGATTTATTGTGCCAATTAATTTAAGAAATAGTATATTTGTTTTCATGATGATTTTTTTTACTAAATGATTTGTTTATTATTTCTACAGAAGAAGAGAAGAGATATTCTCAATGATGGAGGATATGAGTAAGCTGAAGACAATCATTAGAGAGCAGAATGAACTAGGATAGAAAGTTGCACAAAGGAGGGTATGCATAACAGAAAGAGTCTATTTTAAATTTATTCCTATAAGTATTGCTAATCATGCATAGAATGATATATTGTGCCAATTAATTTAAGTAATAGTATATTTGTTTTCATGATGATTTTTAACTAAATGATTTGTTTATTATTTCTACAGAAAAAGAGAAGAGATATTCTCAATGATGGAGGATAAGTGTAAGCTGAAGACAATCATTAGAGAGCAGAATGAACTAGGATAGAAAGTTGGACAAAGGAGGGTATGCAAAACAGAATGAGTCTATTTAAATTTATTCCTATAAGTATTGCTAATCATGCATAGAATGATATATTGTGCCAATTAATTTAAAAAATAGTATATTTGTTTTCATGATGATTTTTAACTAAATGATTTGTTTATTATTTCTATAGAAAAAGAGAAGAGATATTCTCAATGATGGAGGATAAGAGTAAGCTGAAGACAATCATTAGAGAGCAGAATGAACTAGGATAGAAATTTGGACAAAGGAGGGTATGCAAAAACAACATGAGTCTATTTTAAATTTATTCCTATAAATATTGCTAATCATGCATAGAATGATATATTGTGCGAATTAATTTATGAAATAGTATATTTGTTTTTATGATGTTTTTTAACTAAATCATTTGTTTATTATTTCTACAGAAAGAGAGAAGAGATATTCTCAATGATGGAGGGTAAGAGTAAGCTGAAGACAATCATTAGAGAGCAGAATGAACTAGTATAGAAAGTTGGACAAAGGAGGGTATTGTGGCAATTTCGTCGATAATTTCGTGCCGACGTGACGTCGTGACCGGAGTGACCAGAGTGAATCTGACTTATGGTGACTTAGGGTGGCGAAGGGTGGCGCCTTCGACTCCTGTTCGCTTTTTATGCCAAATGGTGGAAGAATACAAAATCTTTGCCAAGAGTCAAAAGTTCGAACAGAGATTATTCCGCGGTTACGTGTGAAAGGCGTGCCAGCCAGCCTGTCCCGTTCACTGTGTGACCGTGAACTCAAGGGCGAGTCTAGATTGGTGCTGGTGTCAGGAGTTGGGGCTGCTCGAACACACTTTTGCTAAGAGACTTCTTGAAGAAGGTTGTTGTGAGGAGAGAATGTTTTGACGTCTTGTGAATTCGGAGTCTTCCCGAATCGACGTTCGTATTGGGTGATTTTGTACTAATTGTAAATGAGCAGTTCAATTTAAAGTGTTATTTTGTTGTATGATATTGTTTGACCTCTTAATATTATTACTTATTATATTTATGGTTGAAACTCATTCTCTGATTGATTTCTCGATGTTCGATATCCCGAGCTGATTGCTGTTCAGAGTAGATATTGAGTTACCGAATATTTTTCAGTTCTTTCCGAGTACAGAAAAATAAGGTGGCACAAATTGGTAGCAGAGTGCGGTTTGATTCACAACTCTGTTCTTGCAAAATTGCTTTTATCGACATCTTATGGACTCTGTTTGTGAGTATTCCCTGTTGATGCTTTGACATGTTGTTATTTCGTATCTTCAATGCTGACGTTCTTGATTTTTTCTAATTGCGCTCCAATTGTAAGTATTGTTTCGTGTTAATGCCACCTCCTAATCCTTACGCCAAAGTGTTATTTCTTTCTGGGCATCATAAAAGAGACAATGCTATTGTGTGCCTAGTTGATGTCCAGTTAACTCAGTTACTTCTTTCCGGCCATCATAATTAAGACAGTGCCATTGTGTTCCCTATTGATAGCCAGTGAACTTATCCCAATTGGCTCAATTAAAGAACTATGAACCCTTCGTTTGTTTGAAAAAAGAAGATGGACATATTTTTTCCAAAAAGCAAGGGGGGATGTGGCAATTTCGTCGATAATTTCGTGCCGACGTGACGTCGTGACCGGAGTGACCAGAGTGAATCTGACTTATGGTGACTTAGGGTGGCGAAGGGTGGCGCCTTCGACTCCTGTTCGCTTTTTATGCCAAATGGTGGAAGAATACAAAATCTTTGCCAAGAGTCAAAAGTTCGAACAGAGATTATTCCGCGGTTACGTGTGAAAGGCGTGCCAGCCAGCCTGTCCCGTTCACTGTGTGACCGTGAACTCAAGGGCGAGTCTAGATTGGTGCTGGTGTCAGGAGTTGGGGCTGCTCGAACACACTTTTGCTAAGAGACTTCTTGAAGAAGGTTGTTGTGAGGAGAGAATGTTTTGACGTCTTGTGAATTCGGAGTCTTCCCGAATCGACGTTCGTATTGGGTGATTTTGTACTAATTGTAAATGAGCAGTTCAATTTAAAGTGTTATTTTGTTGTATGATATTGTTTGACCTCTTAATATTATTACTTATTATATTTATGGTTGAAACTCATTCTCTGATTGATTTCTCGATGTTCGATATCCCGAGCTGATTGCTGTTCAGAGTAGATATTGAGTTACCGAATATTTTTCAGTTCTTTCCGAGTACAGAAAAATAAGGTGGCACAGTATGCAAAAAAGAATGAGGTTATTTTAAATTTATTCCTTTAAGTATTGCTAATCATGCATAGAATAATATATATACGTCAATTAATTTAAGAAATAGTATATTTGTTTTCATGATGATTTTTAACTAAATGATTTGTTTATTATTTCTACAGAGAAAGAGAAGAGATATTCTCAATGATGGAGGATAAGAGTAAGCTGAAGACAATCATTAGAAAGCAGAATGAACTAGGATGGAAAGTTGGACAAAGGAGGGTACGCAAAACAGAATGAGTCTATTTTAAATTTATTCCTATAAGTATTGCTAATCATGCATAGAATGATATATTGTGCCAATTAATTTAAGAAATAGTATATTTGTTGTCAAGTTGATTTTTTTACTAAATGATTTGTTTATTATTCCTACAGAAGAAGAGAAGATATAATCTCAATGATGGAGGATATGAGTAAGCAGAAGACAATCATTAGAGAGCATAATGAAGTAGGATAGAAAGTTGGACAAAGGAGGGTATGCAAAACAGAATGAGTCTATTTTAAATTTATTCCTATAAGCATTGGTAATCATGCATAGAATGATATATTGTGCCAATTAATTTAAGAAATAGTATTTTTTTTTTCATGATGATTTTTAACTAAATGATTTGTTTATAATTTCTACAGAAAAAGAGAAGAGATATTCTCAATGATGGAGGATAAGAGTAAGCTGAAGACAATCAGTAGAGAGCAGAATGAAGTAGGATAGAAAGTTGAACAAAGGAGGGTATGCAAAACAGAATAAGTCTATTTTAAATTTATTCCTATATGTATTGCTAATCATGCATAGAATGATATATTGTGCCAATTAATTTAAGAATTAGTATATTTGTTTTAATGATGATTTTTAACTAAATGATTTGTTTATTATTTCCACAGAAAAAGAGAAGAGATATTCTCAATGATGGAGGATAAGAGTAAGCTGAAGACAATCATTAGAGAGCAGAATGAACTAGGATAGAAAGTTGGACAAAGGAGGGTATGCAAAACAGAATGAGTCTATTTTAAATTTATTCCTATAAGTATTGCTAATCATGCATAGAATGATATATTGTGCCAATAAATTTAAAAAATAGTATATTTGTATTCATGATCATTTTTAACTAAATGATTTGTTTATTATTTCTAAAGAAAAAGAGAAGAGATATTCTCAATGACAGAGGATAAGAGTAAGCTGAAGGCAATCATTGGAGAACATAATCAATCAGGAGACAATGTAGGTCAAAGGATGGAATGCAAAACAGAATGAGTCTATATTAAATTTATTCCTAAAAGTATTGCTTATCATGCATAGAATGATATATTGTGCCAATTAATTTAAGAAATAGTATATTTGTTTTCATGATGATTTTTAACTAAATGATTTGTTTATTATTTCTATAGTAAAAGAGAAGAGATATTCTCAATGATGGAGGATAAGAGTAAGCTGAAGACACTCATTAGAGAGCAGAATGAACTAGGATACAAAGTTGGACAAAGGAGGGTATGCAAAAAAGAATGAGGTTATTTTCAATTTATTCCTATAAGTATTGCTAATCATGCATAGAATAATATATATATGTCAATTAATTTAAGAAATAGTATATTTGTTTTTTATCATCATTTTTAACTAAATGATTTGCTTATTATTTCTACAGAAAAAGAGAAGAGATATTCTCAATGATGGAGGATAAGAGTAAGCTGATGACAATCATTAGAGTGCAGAATGAACTAGGATAGAATGTTGGACAAAGGAGGGTATGCAAAACAGAATGAGTCTATTTTAAATTTATTCCTATAAGTATTGCAAATCATGCATAGAATGATATATTGTGCCAATTAATTTATGAAATAGTATATTTGTTTTCATGATGTTTTTTAACTTAATCATTTGTTTATTATTTCTACAGAAAGAGAGAAGAGATATTCTCAATGATGGAGGATAAGAGTAAGCTGAAGACAATCATTAGAGAGCAGAATGAACTAGTATAGAAAGTTGAACAAAGGAGGGTATGCAAAACAGAATGAGTTTATTTTAAATTTATTCCTATAAGTATTGCTAATCATGCATAGAATGATACATTGTGCCAATTAATTTAAGAAATAGTATATTTTTTTTCATGTTGATTTTTAACTAAATGATTTGTTTATTATTTCTACAGAAAAAGAGAAGAGATATTCTCAATGATGGAGGATAAGAGTAAGCTGAAGGCAATCATTGGAGAACTTAATCAATCAGGAGACAAAGTAGGTCAAAGGAGGGAATGCAAAACAGAATTAGTCTATTTTAAATTTATTCCTAAAAGTATTGCTAATCATGCATAGAATGATATATTGTGCCAATTAATTTAATAAATAGTATATTGGTTTTCATGATGATTTTTAACTAAATGATTTGTTTGAAGACAATCATTAGAGAGCACAATGAACTAGGATACAAAGTTGGACAAAGGATGGTATGCAAAAAGAATGAGGTTATTTTTAATTTATTCCTATAAGTATTGCTAATCATGCATAGAATGATATATAGTGCCAATTAATTTAAGAAATAGTATATTTGTTTTCATGATGATTTTTTTTACTAAATGATTTGTTTATTATTTCTACAGAAAAAGAGAAGAGATATTCTCAATGATGGAGGATAAGAGTAAGCTGAAGACAATCATTAGAGAGCAGAATGAACTAGGATAGAAAGTTGCACAAAGGAGGGTATGCAAAACAGAAAGAGTCTATTTTAAATTTATTCCTATAAGCATTGGTAATCATGCATAGAATGATATATTGTGCCAATTAATTTAAGTAATAGTATATTTTTTTTCATGATGATTTTTAACTAAATGATTTGTTTATTATTTCTACAGAAAAAGAGAAGAGATATTCTCTATGATGGAGGATAAGAGTAAGCTGAAGGCAATCATTGGAGAACATTATCAATCAGGAGACAATGTAGTTCAAAGGAGGAAATGCAAAACAGAATGAGTCTATTTTAAATTTATTCCTAAATGTATTGCTAATCATGCATAGAATGATATATTGTGCCAATTAATTTAAGAAATAGTATATTTGTTTTCATGATGATTTTTAACTAAATGATTTGTTTATTTTTTCTACAGAAAAAGAGAAGAGATATTCTCAATTATGGAGGATAAGAGTAAGCTGAAGACAATCATTAGAGAGCAGAATGAACTAGGATAGAAAGTTGGACAAAGGAGGGTATGCAAAACAGAGTGAGTCTATTTTAAATTTATTCCTATAAGTATTGCTAATCCATCATAGAATGATATATTGTGCCAATTAATTTAAGAAATAGTATATTTGTTTTCATGATGATTTTTAACTAAATGATTTGTTTATTATTTCTACAGAAAAAGAGAAGAGATATTCTCAATGATGGAGGATAAGAATAAGCTGAAGACATTCATTAGAGAGCAGAATGAACTAGGATAGAAAGTTGGACAAAGGAGGGAATGTACAACAGAATGAGTCTATTTTAAATTTATTCCTATAAGTATTGCTAATCATGCAAAGAAAGATATATTGTGCCAATTAATTTAAGAAATAGTATATTTGTTTTCATGATCATTTTTAACGAAATGATTTGTTTATTATTTCTACAGAAAAAGAGAATAGATATTCTCAATGATGGAGGATAAGAGTAAGCTGAAGACAATCATTAGAGTGCAGAATGAACTAGGATAGAAAGTTGGACGAAGGAGGGTATGTAAAACAGAATGAGTCTACTTTATATTTATTCCTATTAGTATTGCTAATCATGCATAGAATGATATATTTTGCCAATTAATTTAAGAAATAGTATATTTGTTTTCATGATGATTTTTAACTAAATGATTTGTTTATTATTTCTACAGAAAAAGAGAAGAGATATTCTCAATGATGGAGGATAAGAATAAGCTGAAGACATTCATTAGAGAGCAAAATGAACTAGGATAGAAAGTTGGACAAAGGAGGGAATGCACAACAGAATGAGTCTATTTTAATTTTATTCCTATAAGTATTGCTAATCATGCAAAGAAAGATATATTGTGCCAATTAATTTAAGAAATAGTATATTTGTTTTCATGATCATTTTTAACGAAATGATTAGTTTATTATTTCTACAGAAAAAGAGAATAGATATTCTCAATGATGGAGGATAAGAGTAAGCTGAAGACAATCATTAGAGTGCAGAATGAACTAGGATAGAAAGTTGGACGAAGGAGGGTATGTAAAACAGAATGAGTCTACTTTATATTTATTCCTATTAGTATTGCTAATCATGCATAGAATGATATATTTTGCCAATTAATTTAAGAAATAGTATATTTGTTTTCATGATGATTTTTAACTAAATGATTTGTTTATTATTTCTACAGAAAAAGAGAAGAGATATTCTCAATGATGGAGGATAAGAGTAAGCTGAAGACAATCATTAGAGAGCAGAATGAACTAGGATAAAAAGTTGGACAAAGGAGGGTATGCAAAACAAATTGAGTCTATTTTAAATTTATTCCTATAAGTATTGCTAATCATGCATAGAATGATATATTGTGCCAATTAATTTAAGAAATAGTATATTTATTTTCATGATCATTTTTAATTAAATGATTTGTTTATTATTTCTACAGAAAAAGAGAAGAGATATCTCAATGATGGAGGATAAGAGTAAGCTGTAGGCAATCATTGGAGAACATAATCAATCAGGAGACAATGTAGGTCAAAGGAGGGAATGCAAAACAGAATGAGTCTATTTTAAATTTATTCCTAAAAGTATTGCTAATCATGCATAGAATGATATATTGTGCCAATTAATTTAATAAATAGTATATTGGTTTTCATGATGATTTTTAACTAAATGATTTGTTTGAAGACAATCATTAGAGAGCACAATGAACTAGGATACAAAGTTGGACAAAGGATGGTATGCAAAAAGAATGAGGTTATTTTAAATTTATTCCTATAAGTATTGCTAATCATGCATAGAATGATATATTGTGCCAATTAATTTAAGAAATAGTATATTTGTTTTCATGATGATTTTTTTTACTAAATGATTTGTTTATTATTTCTACAGAAAAAGAGAAGAGATATTCTCAATGATGGAGGATAAGAGTAAGCTGAAGACAATCATTAGAGAGCAGAATGAACTAGGATAGAAAGTTGCACAAAGGAGGGTATGCAAAACAGAAAGATTCTATTTTAAATTTATTCCTATAAGTATTGCTAATCATGCATAGAATGATATATTGTGCCAATTGATTTAAGAAATAGTATATTTGTTTTCATGATCATTTTTAACTAAATGATTTGTTTTTTATTTCTACAGAAAAAGAGAAGAGATATCTCTATGATGGAGGATAAGAGTAAGCTGAAGACAATCATTTGAGAGCAGAATGAACTAGGATAGAAAGTTGGACAAAGGAGGGTATAAAAAACAGAATGAGTCTATTTTAAATTTATCCCTATAAGTATTGCTAATCATACATAGAATGATATATTGTGCCAATTAATTTAAGAAATAGTATATTTGTTTTCAGGATGATATTTAACTAAATGATTTGTTTATTATTTCTACATAAAAAGAGAAGAGATATTCTCAATGATGGAGGATAAGAGTAAGCTGAAGGCAATCATTGGAGAACATAATCAATCAGGAGACAATGTAGGTCAAAGGAGGGAATGCAAAACAGAATGAGTCTATTTTAAATTTATTCCTATAAGTATTGCTAATCATGCATAGAATGATATATTGTGCCAATTAATTTAAGAAATAGTATATTTGTTTTCATGATGATTTTTAACTAAATGATTTGTATATTATTTCTACAGAAAAAGAGAAGAGATATTCTCAATGATGGAGGATAAGAGTAAGCTGAAGGCAATCATTGGAGAACATAATCAATCAGGAGACAATGTAGGTCAAAGGAGGGAATGCAAAACAGAATGAGTCTATTTTAAATTTATTCCTATAAGTATTGCTAATCATGCATAGAATGATATATTGTGCCAATTAATTTAAGAAATAGTATATTTGTTTTCAGGATGATTTTTAACTAAATGATTTGTTTATTATTTCTACAGAAAAAGAGAAGAGATATTCTCAATGATGGAGGATAAGAGTAAGCTGAAGACAATCATTAGATAGCAGAATGAACTAGGATAGATAGTTCGACAAAGGAGGGTATGCAAAACAGAATGAGTCTATTTTAAATTTATTCCTATAAGTATTGCTAATCATGCATAGAATGATATATTGTGACAATTAATTTAAAAAATAGTATATTTGTATTCATGATCATTTTTAACTAAATGATTTGTTTATTATTTCTAAAGAAAAAGAGAAGAGATATTCTCAATGATTGAGGATAAGAGTAAGCTGAAGGCAATCATTGGAGAACATAATCAATCAGGAGACAATGTAGGTCAAAGGAGGGAATGCAAAACAGAATGAGTCTATTTTAAATTTATTCCTATAAGTATTGCTTATCATGCATAGAATGATATTTTGTGCCAATTAATTTAAGAAATAGTATATTTGTTTTCATGATGATTTTTAACTAAATGATTTGTTTATTATTTCTACAGAAAAAGAGAAGAGATATTCTCAATGATGGAGGATAAGAGTAAGCTGAAGACAATCATTAGAGAGCAGAATGAACTAGGATAGAAAGTTGGACAAAGGAGGGTATGCAAAACAGAATGAGTCTATTTTAAATTTATTCCTATAAGTATTGCTAATCATGCATAGAATGATTTATTGTGCCAATTAATTTAAGAAATAGTATATTTGTTTTCATGATGATTTTTTTTACTAAATGATTTGTTTATTATTTCTACAGAAGAAGAGAAGAGATATTCTCAATGATGGAGGATATGAGTAAGCTGAAGACAATCATTAGAGAGCAGAATGAACTAGGATAGAAAGTTGCACAAAGGAGGGTATGCATAACAGAAAGAGTCTATTTTAAATTTATTCCTATAAGTATTGCTAATCATGCATAGAATGATATATTGTGCCAATTAATTTAAGAAATAGTATATTTGTTTTCATGATGATTTTTAACTAAATGATTTGTTTATTTTTTCTACAGAAAAAGAGAAGAGATATTCTCAATGATGGAGGATAAGTGTAAGCTGAAGACAATCATTAGAGAGCAGAATGAACTAGGATAGAAAGTTGGACAAAGGAGGGTATGCAAAACAGAATGAGTCTATTTAAATTTATTCCTATAAGTATTGCTAATCATGCATAGAATGATATATTGTGCCAATTAATTTAAAAAATAGTATATTTGTTTTCATGATGATTTTTAACTAAATGATTTGTTTATTATTTCTATAGAAAAAGAGAAGAGATATTCTCAATGATGGAGGATAAGAGTAAGCTGAAGACAATCATTAGAGAGCAGAATGAACTAGGATAGAAAGTTGGACAAAGGAGGGTATGCAAAAACAACATGAGTCTATTTTAAATTTATTCCTATAAATATTGCTAATCATGCATAGAATGATATATTGTGCGAATTAATTTATGAAATAGTATATTTGTTTTTATGATGTTTTTTAACTAAATCATTTGTTTATTATTTCTACAGAAAGAGAGAAGAGATATTCTCAATGATGGAGGGTAAGAGTAAGCTGAAGACAATCATTAGAGAGCAGAATGAACTAGTATAGAAAGTTGGACAAAGGAGGGTATGCAAAAAAGAATGAGGTTATTTTAAATTTATTCCTTTAAGTATTGCTAATCATGCATAGAATAATATATATACGTCAATTAATTTAAGAAATAGTATATTTGTTTTCATGATGATTTTTAACTAAATGATTTGTTTATTATTTCTACAGAGAAAGAGAAGAGATATTCTCAATGATGGAGGATAAGAGTAAGCTGAAGACAATCATTAGAAAGCAGAATGAACTAGGATGGAAAGTTGGACAAAGGAGGGTACGCAAAACAGAATGAGTCTATTTTAAATTTATTCCTATAAGTATTGCTAATCATGCATAGAATGATATATTGTGCCAATTAATTTAAGAAATAGTATATTTGTTGTCAAGTTGATTTTTTTACTAAATGATTTGTTTATTATTCCTACAGAAGAAGAGAAGATATAATCTCAATGATGGAGGATATGAGTAAGCAGAAGACAATCATTAGAGAGCATAATGAAGTAGGATAGAAAGTTGGACAAAGGAGGGTATGCAAAACAGAATGAGTCTATTTTAAATTTATTCCTATAAGCATTGGTAATCATGCATAGAATGATATATTGTGCCAATTAATTTAAGAAATAGTATTTTTTTTTTCATGATGATTTTTAACTAAATGATTTGTTTATAATTTCTACAGAAAAAGAGAAGAGATATTCTCAATGATGGAGGATAAGAGTAAGCTGAAGACAATCAGTAGAGAGCAGAATGAAGTAGGATAGAAAGTTGAACAAAGGAGGGTATGCAAAACAGAATAAGTCTATTTTAAATTTATTCCTATATGTATTGCTAATCATGCATAGAATGATATATTGTGCCAATTAATTTAAGAATTAGTATATTTGTTTTAATGATGATTTTTAACTAAATGATTTGTTTATTATTTCCACAGAAAAAGAGAAGAGATATTCTCAATGATGGAGGATAAGAGTAAGCTGAAGACAATCATTAGAGAGCAGAATGAACTAGGATAGAAAGTTGGACAAAGGAGGGTATGCAAAACAGAATGAGTCTATTTTAAATTTATTCCTATAAGTATTGCTAATCATGCATAGAATGATATATTGTGCCAATAAATTTAAAAAATAGTATATTTGTATTCATGATCATTTTTAACTAAATGATTTGTTTATTATTTCTAAAGAAAAAGAGAAGAGATATTCTCAATGACAGAGGATAAGAGTAAGCTGAAGGCAATCATTGGAGAACATAATCAATCAGGAGACAATGTAGGTCAAAGGATGGAATGCAAAACAGAATGAGTCTATATTAAATTTATTCCTAAAAGTATTGCTTATCATGCATAGAATGATATATTGTGCCAATTAATTTAAGAAATAGTATATTTGTTTTCATGATGATTTTTAACTAAATGATTTGTTTATTATTTCTATAGTAAAAGAGAAGAGATATTCTCAATGATGGAGGATAAGAGTAAGCTGAAGACACTCATTAGAGAGCAGAATGAACTAGGATACAAAGTTGGACAAAGGAGGGTATGCAAAAAAGAATGAGGTTATTTTCAATTTATTCCTATAAGTATTGCTAATCATGCATAGAATAATATATATATGTCAATTAATTTAAGAAATAGTATATTTGTTTTTTATCATCATTTTTAACTAAATGATTTGCTTATTATTTCTACAGAAAAAGAGAAGAGATATTCTCAATGATGGAGGATAAGAGTAAGCTGATGACAATCATTAGAGTGCAGAATGAACTAGGATAGAATGTTGGACAAAGGAGGGTATGCAAAACAGAATGAGTCTATTTTAAATTTATTCCTATAAGTATTGCTAATCATGCATAGAATGATATATTGTGCCAATTAATTTATGAAATAGTATATTTGTTTTCATGATGTTTTTTAACTTAATCATTTGTTTATTATTTCTACAGAAAGAGAGAAGAGATATTCTCAATGATGGAGGATAAGAGTAAGCTGAAGACAATCATTAGAGAGCAGAATGAACTAGTATAGAAAGTTGGACAAAGGAGGGTATGCAAAACAGAATGAGTTTATTTTAAATTTATTCCTATAAGTATTGCTAATCATGCATAGAATGATACATTGTGCCAATTAATTTAAGAAATAGTATATTTTTTTTCATGATGATTTTTAACTAAATGATTTGTTTATTATTTCTACAGAAAAAGAGAAGAGATATTCTCAATGATGGAGGATAAGAGTAAGCTGAAGGCAATCATTGGAGAACTTAATCAATCAGGAGACAAAGTAGGTCAAAGGAGGGAATGCAAAACAGAATTAGTCTATTATAAATTTATTCCTATAAGTATTGCAAATCATGCATAGAATGATATATTGTGAAAATTAATTTATGAAATAGTATATTTGTTTTCGTGATCATTTTTAACTAAATGATTTGTTTATTATTTCTACAGAAAAAGAGAAGAGATATTCTCAATGATGGAGGATAAGAGTAAGCTGAAGACAAACATTAGAGAGCAGAATGAACTAGGATAGAAAGTTGGACAAAGGAGGGTATGCAATACAGATTGAGTCTATTTTAAATTTATTCCTATAAGTATTGCTAATCATGCATAGAATGATATATTGTGCCAATTAATTTAAGAAATAGTATATTTGTTTTCATTATGATTTTTAACTAAATGATTTGTTTATTATTTCTACAGAAAAAGAGAAGAGATATTCTCAATGATGGAGGATATGAGTAAGCTGAAGACTATCATTAGAGAGCAGAATGAAGTAGGATAGAAAGTTGAACAAAGGAGGGTATGCAAAACAGAAAGAGTCTATTTTAAATTTATTCCTATAAGCATTGGTAATCATGTATAGAATGATATATTGTGCCAATTAATTTATGTAATAGTATATTTGTTTTCATGATGATTTTTAACTAAATGATTTGTTTATTATTTCTACAGAAAAAGAGAAGAGATATCTCAATGATGGAGGATAAGAGTAAGCTGAAGACAATCATTAGAGAGAAAAATGAACTAGGATAGAAAGTTGGACAAAGGAGGGTATGCAAAACAGAATAAGTCTATTTTAAATTTATTCCTATAAGTATTGCTAATCATGCATAGAATGATATATTGTGCCAATTAATTTAAGAAATAGTATATTTGTTTTAATAATGATTTTTAACTAAATGATTTGTTTATTATTTCTACAGAAAAAGAGAAGAGATATTCTCAATGATAGAGGATAAGAGTAAGCTGAAGGCAATCATTGGAGAACATAATCAATCAGGAGACAATGTAGGTCAAAGGATGGAATGCAAAACAGAATGAGTCTATTTTAAATTTATTCCTAAAAGTATTGCTAATCATGCATAGAATGATATATTGTGCCAATTAATTTAAGAAATAGTATATTTGTTTTCATGATGATTTTTAACTAAATGATTTGTTTATTATTTCTATAGAAAAAGAGAAGAGATATTCTCAATGATGGAGGATAAGAGTAAGCTGAAGACAATCATTAGAGAGCAGAATGAACTAGGATACAAAGTTAGACAAAGGAGGGTATGCAAAAAAGAATGAGGTTATTTTAAATTTATTCCTATAAGTATTGCTAATCATGCATAGAATAATATATATACGTCAATTAATTTAAGAAATAGTATATTTGTTTTCATGATGATTTTTAACTAAATGATTTGTTTATTATTTCTACAGAGAAAGAGAAGAGATATTCTCAATGATGGAGGATAAGAGTAAGCTGAAGACAATCATTAGAAAGCAGAATGAACTAGGATAGAAAGTTGGACAAAGGAGGGTACGCAAAACAGAATGAGTCTATTTTAATTTTATTCCTATAAGTATTGCTAATCATGCATAGAATTATATATTGTGCCAATTAATTTAAGAAATAGTATATTTGTTGTCAAGTTGATTTTTTTACTAAATGATTTGTTTATTATTTCTACAGAAGAAGAGAAGATATAATCTCAATGATGGAGGATATTAGTAAGCTGAAGACAATCATTAGAGAGCAGAATGAAGTAGGATAGAAAGTTGGACAAAGGAGGGTATGCAAAACAGAAAGAGTCTATTTTAAATTTATTCCTATAAGCATTGGTAATCATGCATAGAATGATATATTGTGCCAATTAATTTAAGAAATAGTATATTTGTTTTCATGATGATTTTTAACTAAATGATTTGTTTATTATTTCTACAGAAAAAGAGAAAAGATATTCTCAATGATGGAGGATAAGAGTAAGCTGAAGACAATCAGTAGAGAGCAGAATGAACTAGGATAGAAAGTTGGACAAAGGAGGGTATGCAAAACAAAATGAGTCTATTTTAAATTTATTCCTATAAGTATTGCTAATCATGCATAGAATGATATATTGTACCAATTAATTTAAGAAATAGTATATTTGTTTTCATGATGATTTTTTTTACTAAATGATATGTTTATTATTTCTACAGAAGAAGAGAAGAGATATTCTCAATGATGGAGGATATGAGTAAGCTGAAGACAATCATTAGAGAGCATTATGAACTAGGATAGAAGTTGCACAAAGGAGGGTATGCAAAACAGAAAGAGTCAATATTAAATTTATTCCTATAAGCATTGGTAATCATGCATAGAATGATATATTGTGCCAATTAATTTAAGTAATAGTATATTTGTTTTCATGATGTTTTTTAACTAAATGATTTGTTTATTATTTCTACAGAAAAATTGAAGAGATATTCTCAATGATGAAGGATAAGAGTAAGCTGAAGACAATCATTAGAGAGCAGAATGAACTAGGATAGAAAGTTGGACAAAGGAGGGTATGAAAAACAGAATGAGTCTATTTTAAATTTATTCCTATAAGTATTGCTAATCATGCATAGAATGATATATTGTGCCAATTTATTTAAGAAATAGTATATTTGTTTTCATGATGATTTTTAACTAAATGATTTGTTTATTATTTCTACAGAAAAAGAGAAGAGATATTCTCAATGATGGAGGATAAGAGTAAGCTGAAGACAATCATTAGAAAGCAGAATGAACTAGGATAGAAAGTTGGACAGAGGAGGGTACGCAAAACAGAATGAGTCTATTTTAAATTTATTCCTATAAGTATTGCTAATCATGCATAGAATGATATACTGTGCCAATTAATTTAAGAAATAGTATATTTGTTTTCATGATGATTTTTAACTAAATGATTAGTTTATTATTTCTACAGAAAAAGAGAAGAGATATCTCAATGATGGAGGATAAGAGTAAGCTGAAGACAATCATTAGAGAGCAGAATGAACTAGGATAGAAAGTTGGACAAAGGAGGGTATGCAAAACAGAATGAGTCTATTTTAAATATATTCCTATAAGTATTGCTAATCATGCATAGAATGATATATTGTGCCAATTAATTTAAGAAATAGTATATTTGTCTTCATGATGATTTTTTTACTAAATGATTTGTTTATTATTTCTACAGAAAAACAGAAGAGATATTCTCAATGATGGAGGATATGAGTAAGCTGAAGACAATCATTACAGAGCAGAATGAAGTAGGATATAAAGTTGCACAAAGGAGGGTATGCAAAACAGAATGAGTCTATTTTAAATTTATTCATATAAGTATTGCTAAATACTTTAGCTATTGCTATGTAGTATTGCTAAATACTTTAAATTTTTTTACTAAATGATTTGTTTATTTTTTACTACAGAAGAATTGAAGAGATATTCTCAATGATGGAGGATATGAGTAAGCTGAAGACAATCATTAGAGAGCAGAATGAACTAGGATAGAAAGTTGCACAAAGGAGGGTATGCAAAACAGAAAGAGTCTATTTTAAATTTATTCCTATAAGCATTGGTAATCATGCATAGAATGATATATTGTGCCAATTAATTTAAGTAATAGTATATTTGTTTTCATGATGATTTTTAACTAAATGATTTGTTTATTATTTCTACAGAAAAAGAGAAGAGATATTCTCAATGATGGAGGATAAGAGTAAGCTGAAGACAATCATTAGATAGCAGAATGAACTAGGATAGATAGTTGGACAAAGGAGGGTATGCAAAACAGAATGAGTCTATTTTAAATTTATTCCTATAAGTATTGCTAATCATGCATAGAATGATATATTTTGACAATTAATTTAAAAAATAGTATGTTTGTATTCATGATCATTTTTAACTAAATGATTTGTTTATTATTTCTACAGAAAAAGAGAAGAGATATTCTCAATGATTGAGGATAAGAGTAAGCTGAAGGCAATCATTGGAGAACATAATCAATCAGGAGACAATGTAGGTCAAAGGAGGGAATGCAAAACAGAATGAGTCTATTTTAAATTTATTCCTATAAGTATTGCTAATCATGCACACAATGATATTTTGTGCCAATTAATTTAAGAAATAGTATATTTGTTTTCATGATGATTTTTACCTAAATGATTTGTTTATTATTTCTACAGAAAAAGAGAAGAGATATTCTCAATGATGGAGGATAAGAGTAAGCTGAAGACAATCATTAGAGAGCAGAATGAACTAGGATAGAAAGTTGGACAAAGGAGGGTATGCAAAACAGAATGAGTCTATTTTAAATTTATTCCTATAAGTATTGCTAATCATGCATAGAATGATTTATTGTGCCAATTAATTTAAGAAATAGTATATTTGTTTTCATGATGATTTTTTTTACTAAATGATTTGTTTATTATTTCTACAGAAGAAGAGAAGAGATATTCTCAATGATGGAGGATATGAGTAAGCTGAAGACAATCATTAGAGAGCAGAATGAACTAGGTTAGAAAGTTGCACAAAGGAGGGTATGCATAACAGAAAGAGTCTATTTTAAATTTATTCCTATAAGTATTGCTAATCATGCATAGAATGATATATTGTGCCAATTAATTTAAGTAATAGTATATTTGTTTTCATGATGATTTTCAACTAAATGATTTGTTTATTATTTCTACAGAAAAAGAGAAGAGATATTCTCAATGATGGAGGATAAGAGTAAGCTGAAGACAATCATTAGAGAGCAGAATGAACTAGGATAGAAAGTTGGACAAAGGAGGGTATGCAAAACAGAATGAGTCTATTTTAAATTTATTCCTATCAGTATTGCTAATCATGCATAGAATGATATATTGTGCCAATTAATTTAAAAAAAAGTATATTTGTATTCATTATCATTTTTAACTAAATGATTTGTTTATTATTACTACAGAAAAAGAGAAGAGATATTCTCAATGATGGAGGATAAGAGTAAGCTGATGGCAATCATTGGAGAACATAATCAATCAGGAGACAATGTAGGTCAAAGGAGGGAATGCAAAACAGAATGAGTCTATTTTAAATTTATTCCTAAAAGTATTGCTAATCATGCATAGAATGATATATTGTGCCAATTAATTTAATAAATAGTATATTGGTTTTCATGATGATTTTTAACTAATGATTTTTTTGAAGACAATCATTAGAGAGCACAATGAACTAGGATACAAGGTTGGACAAAGGATGGTATGCAAAAAGAATGAGGTTATTTTAAATTTATTCCTATAAGTATTGCTAATCATGCATAGAATGATATATTGTGCCAATTAATTTAAGAAATAGTATATTTGTTTTCATGATGATTTTTTTTACTAAATGATTTGTTTATTATTTCTACAGAAAAAGAGAAGAGATATTCTCAATGATGGAGGATAAGAGTAAGCTGAAGACAATCATTAGAGAGCAGAATGAACTAGGATAGAAAGTTGCACAAAGGAGGGTATGCAAAACAGAAAGATTCTATTTTAAATTTATTCCTATAAGTATTGCTAATCATGCATAGAATGATATATTGTGCCAATTAATTTAAGAAATAGTATATTTGTTTTCATGATCATTTTTAACTAAATGATTTGTTTATTATTTCTACAGAAAAAGAGAAGAGATATCTCTATGATGGAGGATAAGAGTAAGCTGAAGACAATCATTTGAGAGCAGAATGAACTAGGATAGAAAGTTGGACAAAGGAGGGTATAAAAAACAGAATGAGTCTATTTTAAATTTATCCCTATAAGTATTGCTAATCATACATAGAATGATATATTGTGCCAATTAATTTAAGAAATAGTATATTTGTTTTCAAGATGATTTTTAACTAAATGATTTGTTTATTATTTCTACAGAAAAAGAGAAGAGATATTCTCAATGATGGAGGATAAGAGTAAGCTGAAGGCAATCATTGGAGAACATAATCAATCAGGAGACAATGTAGGTCAAAGGAGGGAATGCAAAACAGAATGAGTCTATTTTAAATTTATTCCTATAAGTATTGCTAATCATGCATAGAATGATATATTGTGCCAATTAATTTAAGAAATAGTATATTTGTTTTCATGATGATTTTTAACTAAATGATTTGTATATTATTTCTACAGAAAAAGAGAAGAGATATTCTCAATGATGGAGGATAAGAGTAAGCTGAAGGCAATCATTGGAGAACATAATCAATCAGGAGACAATGTAGGTCAAAGGAGGGAATGCAAAACAGAATGAGTCTATTTTAAATTTATTCCTATAAGTATTGCTAATCATGCATAGAATGATATATTGTGCCAATTAATTTAAGAAATAGTATATTTGTTTTCAGGATGATTTTTAACTAAATGATTTGTTTATTATTTCTACAGAAAAAGAGAAGAGATATTCTCAATGATGGAGGATAAGAGTAAGCTGAAGACAATCATTAGATAGCAGAATGAACTAGGATAGATAGTTGGACAAAGGAGGGTATGCAAAACAGAATGAGTCTATTTTAAATTTATTCCTATAAGTATTGCTAATCATGCATAGAATGATATATTGTGACAATTAATTTAAAAAATAGTATATTTGTATTCATGATCATTTTTAACTAAATGATTTGTTTATTATTTCTAAAGAAAAAGAGAAGAGATATTCTCAATGATTGAGGATAAGAGTAAGCTGAAGGCAATCATTGGAGAACATAATCAATCAGGAGACAATGTAGGTCAAAGGAGGGAATGCAAAACAGAATGAGTCTATTTTAAATTTATTCCTATAAGTATTGCTTATCATGCATAGAATGATATTTTGTGCCAATTAATTTAAGAAATAGTATATTTGTTTTCATGATGATTTTTAACTAAATGATTTGTTTATTATTTCTACAGAAAAAGAGAAGAGATATTCTCAATGATGGAGGATAAGAGTAAGCTGAAGACAATCATTAGAGAGCAGAATGAACTAGGATAGAAAGTTGGACAAAGGAGGGTATGCAAAACAGAATGAGTCTATTTTAAATTTATTCCTATAAGTATTGCTAATCATGCATAGAATGATTTATTGTGCCAATTAATTTAAGAAATAGTATATTTGTTTTCATGATGATTTTTTTTACTAAATGATTTGTTTATTATTTCTACAGAAGAAGAGAAGAGATATTCTCAATGATGGAGGATATGAGTAAGCTGAAGACAATCATTAGAGAGCAGAATGAACTAGGATAGAAAGTTGCACAAAGGAGGGTATGCATAACAGAAAGAGTCTATTTTAAATTTATTCCTATAAGTATTGCCAATCATGCATAGAATGATATATTGTGCCAATTAATTTAAGTAATAGTATATTTGTTTTCATGATGATTTTTAACTAAATGATTTGTTTATTATTTCTACAGAAAAAGAGAAGAGATATTCTCAATGATGGAGGATAAGTGTAAGCCGAAGGCAATCATTGGAGAACATAATCAATCAGGAGACAATGTAGGTCAAAGGAGGGAATGCAAAACAGAATGAGTCTATTTTAAATTTATTCCTAAAAGTATTGCTAATCATGCATAGAATAATATATTGTGCCAATTAATTTCAGAAATAGTATATTTGTTTTCATGATGATTTTTAACTAAATGATTTGTTTATTATTTCTACAGAAGAAGAGAAGAGATATCTCAATGATGGAGGATAAGAGTAAGCTGAAGACAATCATTGGAGAGCAGAATGAACTAGGATAGAAAGTTGGACAAAGGAGGGTATGCAAAACAAAATGAGTCTATTTTAAATTTATTCCTATAAGTATTGCTTATCATGCATAGAATGATATATTGTGCCAATTAATTTAAGAAATAGTATATTTGTTTTAATGATGATTTTTAACTAAATCATTTGTTTATTATTTCTACAGAAAGAGAGAAGAGATATTCTCAATGATGGAGGGTAAGAGTAAGCTGAAGACAATCATTAGAGAGCAGAATGAACTTGGATAGAAAGTTGGACAAAGGAGGGTATGCAAAACAGAATGAGTCTATTTAAATTTATTCCTATAAGTATTGCTAATCATGCATAGAATGATATATATTGCCAATTAATTTAAAAAATAGTATATTTGTTTTCATGATGATTTTTAACTAAATGATTTGTTTATTATTTCTATAGAAAAAGAGAAGAGATATTCTCAATGATGGAGGATAAGAGTAAGCTGAAGACAATCATTAGAGAGCAGAATGAACTAGGATAGAAAGTTGGACAAAGGTGGGTATGCAAAAACAACATGAGTCTATCTTAAATTTATTCCTATAAGTATTGCTAATCATGCATAGAATGATATATTGTGCGAATTAATTTATGAAATAGTATATTTGTTTTTATGATGTTTTTTAACTAAATCATTTGTTTATTATTTCTACAGAAAGAGAGAAGAGATATTCTCAATGATGGAGGGTAAGAGTAAGCTGAAGACAATCATTAGAGAGCAGAATGAACTAGTATAGAAAGTTGGACAAAGGAGGGTATGCAAAAAAGAATGAGGTTATTTTAAATTTATTCCTTTAAGTATTGCTAATCATGCATAGAATAATATATATACGTCAATTAATTTAAGAAATAGTATATTTGTTTTCATGATGATTTTTAACTAAATGATTTGTTTATTATTTCTACAGAGAAAGAGAAGAGATATTCTCAATGATGGAGGATAAGAGTAAGCTGAAGACAATCATTAGAAAGCAGAATGAACTAGGATAGAAAGTTGGACAAAGGAGGGTACGCAAAACAGAATGAGTCTATTTTAATTTTATTCCTATAAGTATTGCTAATCATGCATAGAATGATATATTGTGCCAATTAATTTAAGAAATAGTATATTTGTTGTCAAGATGATTTTTTTACTAAATGATTTGTTTATTATTTCTACAGAAGAAGAGAAGATATAATCTCAATGATGGAGGATATTAGTAAGCTGAAGACATTCATTAGAGAGCAGAATGAACTAGGATAGAAAGTTGGACAAAGGAGGGTATGCAAAACAGAAAGAGTCTATTTTAAATTTATTCCTATAAGCATTGGTAATCATGCATAGAATGATATATTGTGCCAATTAATTTAAGAAATAGTATATTTGTTTTCATGATGATTTTTAACTAAATGATTTGTTTATTATTTCTACAGAAAAAGAGAAAAGATATTCTCAATGATGGAGGATAAGAGTAAGCTGAAGACAATCAGTAGAGAGCAGAATGAACTAGGATAGAAAGTTGGACAAAGGAGGGTATGCAAAACAAAATGAGTCTATTTTAAATTTATTCCTATAAGTATTGCTAATCATGCATAGAATGATATATTGTGCCAATTAATTTAAGAAATAGTATATTTGTTTTCATGATGATTTTTTTTACTAAATGATATGTTTATTATTTCTACAGAAGAAGAGAAGAGATATTCTCAATGATGGAGGATATGAGTAAGCTGAAGACAATCATTAGAGAGCATTATGAACTAGGATAGAAGTTGCACAAAGGAGGGTATGCAAAACAGAAAGAGTCAATATTAAATTTATTCCTATAAGCATTGGTAATCATGCATAGAATGATATATTGTGCCAATTAATTTAAGTAATAGTATATTTGTTTTCATGATGTTTTTTAACTAAATGATTTGTTTATTATTTCTACAGAAAAATTGAAGAGATATTCTCAATGATGAAGGATAAGAGTAAGCTGAAGACAATCATTAGAGAGCAGAATGAACTAGGATAGAAAGTTGGACAAAGGAGGGTATGAAAAACAGAATGAGTCTATTTTAAATTTATTCCTATAAGTATTGCTAATCATGCATAGAATGATATATTGTGCCAATTTATTTAAGAAATAGTATATTTGTTTTCATGATGATTTTTAACTAAATGATTTGTTTATTATTTCTACAGAAAAAGAGAAGAGATATTCTCAATGATGGAGGATAAGAGTAAGCTGAAGGCAATCATTGGAGAACATAATCAATCAGGAGACAATGTAGGTCAAAGGAGGGAATGCAAAACAGAAAGAGTCTATTTTAAATTTATTCCTAAAAGTATTGCTAATCATGCATAGAATGATATATTGTGCCAATTAATTTAAGAAATAGTATATTTGTTTTCATGATGATTTTTAACTAAATGATTTGTTTATTATTTCTACAGAAAAAGAGAAGAGATATTCTCAATGATGGAGGATAAGAGTAAGCTGTAGACAATCATTAGAAAGCAGAATGAACTAGGATAGAAAGTTGGACAGAGGAGGGTACACAAAACAGAATGAGTCTATTTTAAATTTATTCCTATAAGTATTGCTAATCATGCATAGAATGATATACTGTGCCAATTAATTTAAGAAATAGTATATTTGTTTTCATGATGATTTTTAACTAAATGATTAGTTTATTATTTCTACAGAAAAAGAGAAGAGATATCTCAATGATGGAGGATAAGAGTAAGCTGAAGACAATCATTAGAGAGCAGAATGAACTAGGATAGAAAGTTGGACAAAGGAGGGTATGCAAAACAGAATGAGTCTATTTTAAATATATTCCTATAAGTATTGCTAATCATGCAAAATTGATATATTGTGCCAATTAATTTAAGAAATAGTATATTTGTCTTCATGATGATTTTTTTACTAAATGATTTGTTTATTATTTCTACAGAAAAAGAGAAGAGATATTCTCAATGATGGAGGATATGAGTAAGCGGAAGACAATCATTAGAGAGCAGAATGAAGTAGGATATAAAGTTGCACAAAGGAGGGTATGCAAAACAGAATGAGTCTATTTTAAATTTATTCATATAAGTATTGCTAAATACTTTAGCTATTGCTATGTAGTATTGCTAAATACTTTAAATTTTTTTACTAAATGATTTGTTTATTTTTTACTACAGAAGAATTGAAGAGATATTCTCAATGATGGAGGATATGAGTAAGCTGAAGACAATCATTAGAGAGCAGAATGAACTAGGATAGAAAGTTGGACAAAGGAGGGTATGCAAAACAGAATGAGTCTATTTTAAATTTATTCCTATAAGTATTGCTAATCATGCATAGAATGATATATTGTGCCAATTAATTTAAGAAATAGTATATTTGTCTTCATGATGATTTTTTTACTAAATGATTTGTTTATTATTTCTACAGAAAAAGAGAAGAGATATTCTCAATGATGGAGGATATGAGTAAGCTGAAGACAATCATTAGAGAGCAGAATGAAGTAGGATATAAAGTTGCACAAAGGAGGGTATGCAAAACAGAATGAGTCTATTTTAAATTTATTCATATAAGTATTGCTAAATACTTTAGCTATTGCTATGTAGTATTGCTAAATACTTTAAATTTTTTTACTAAATGATTTGTTTATTTTTTACTACAGAAGAATTGAAGAGATATTCTCAATGATGGAGGATATGAGTAAGCTGAAGACAATCATTAGAGAGCAGAATGAACTAGGATAGAAAGTTGGACAAAGGAGGGTATGCAAAACAGAATGAGTCTATTTTAAATTTATTCCTATAAGTATTGCTAATCATGCATAGAATGATTTATTGTGCCAATTAATTTAAGAAATAGTATATTTGTTTTCATGATAATTTTTTTTACTAAATGATTTGTTTATTATTTCTACAGAAGAAGAGAAGAGATATTCTCAATGATGGAGGATATGAGTAAGCTGAAGACAATCATTAGAGAGCAGAATGAACTAGGTTAGAAAGTTGCACAAAGGAGGGTATGCATAACAGAAAGAGTCTATTTTAAATTTATTCCTATAAGTATTGCTAATCATGCATAGAATGATATATTGTGCCAATTAATTTAAGTAATAGTATATTTGTTTTCATGATGATTTTTAACTAAATGATTTGTTTATTATTTCTACAGAAAAAGAGAAGAGATATTCTCAATGATGGAGGATAAGAGTAAGCTGAAGACAATCATTAGAGAGCAGAATGAACTAGGATAGAAAGTTGGACAAAGGAGGGTATGCAAAACAGAATGAGTCTATTTTAAATTTATTCCTATCAGTATTGCTAATCATGCATAGAATGATATATTGTGCCAATTAATTTAAAAAATAGTATATTTGTATTCATTATCATTTTTAACTAAATGATTTGTTTATTATTACTACAGAAAAAGAGAAGAGATATTCTCAATGATGGAGGATAAGAGTAAGCTGAAGGCAATCATTGGAGAACCTTATCAATCAGGAGACAATGTAGGTCAAAGGAGGGAATGCAAAACAGAATGAGTCTATTTTAAATTTATTCCTATAAGTATTGCTAATCATGCATAGAATGATATATTGTGCCAATTAATTTAAGAAATAGTATATTTGTTTTCATGATGATTTTTAACTAAATGATTTGTTTATTATTTCTACAGAAAAAGAGAAGAGATATTCTCAATGATGGAGGATAAGAGTAAGCTGAAGGCAATCATTGGAGAACATAATCAATCAGGAGACAATGTAGTTCAAAGGAGGAAATGAAAAACAGAATGAGTCTATTTTAAATTTATTCCTAAATGTATTGCTAATCATGCATAGAATGATATATTGTGCCAATTAATTTAAGAAATAGTATATTTGTTTTCATGATGATTTTTAACTAAATGATTTGTTTATTATTTCTACAGGAAAAGAGAAGAGATATTCTCAATGATGGAGGATAAGAGTAAGATGAAGACAATCATTAGAGAGCAGAATGAACTAGGATAGAAAGTTGGACAAAGGAGGGTATGCAAAACAGAATAAGTCTTTTTTAAATTTATTCCTATAAGTATTGCTAATCATGCATAGAATGATATATTGTGCCAATTAATTTAAGAAATAGTATATTTGTGTTCATGATGATTTTTAACTAAATGATTTGTTTATTATTTCTACAGAAAAAGAGAAGAGATATTCTCAATGATGGAGGATAAGAGTAAGCTGAAGACAATCATTAGAGAGCAGAATGAACTAGGATAGAAAGTTGGACAAAGGAGGGTATGCAAAACAAAATGAGTCTATTTTAAATTTATTCCTATAAGTATTGCTAATCATGCATAGAATGATATATTGTGCCAATTAATTTAAGAAATAGTATATTTATTTTCATGATCATTTTTAACTAAATGATTTGTTTATTATTTCTACAGAAAAAGAGAAGAGATATTCTCAATGATGGAGGATAAGAGTAAGCTGTAGGCAATCATTGGAGAACATAATCAATCAGGAGACAATGTAGGTCAAAGGAGGGAATGCAAAACAGAATGAGTCTATTTTAAATTTATTCCTAAAAGTATTGCTAATCATGCATAGAATGATATATTGTGCCAATTAATTTAAGAAATAGTATATTTGTTTTCATGATGATTTTTAACTAAATGATTTTTTTATTATATCTATAGAAAAAGCAAAGAGATATTCTCAATGATGGAGGATAAGAGTAAGCTGAAGACAATCATTAGAGAGCACAATGAACTAGGATACAAAGTTGGACAAAGGATGTTATGCAAAAAGAATGAGGTTATTTTAAATTTATTCCTATAAGTATTGCTAATCATGCATAGAATGATATATTGTGCCAATTAATTTAAGAAATAGTATATTTGTTTTCATGATGATTTTTTTTACTAAATGATTTGTTTATTATTTCTACAGAAAAACAGAAGAGATATTCTCAATGATGGAGGATATGAGTAAGCTGAAGACAATCATTAGAGAGCAGAATGAACTAGGATAGAAAGTTGCACAAAGGAGGGTATGCATAACAGAAAGAGTCTATTTTAAATTTATTCCTATAAGTATTGCTAATCATGCATAGAATGATATATTGTGCCAATTAATTTAAGCAATAGTATATTTGTTTTCATGATGATTTTTAACTAAATGATTTGTTTATTATTTCTACAGAAAAAGAGAAGAGATATTCTCAATGATGGAGGATAAGTGTAAGCCGAAGGCAATCATTGGAGAACATAATCAATCAGGAGACAATGTAGGTCAAAGGAGGGAATGCAAAACAGAATGAGTCTATTTTAAATTTATTCCTAAAAGTATTGCTAATCATGCATAGAATGATATATTGTCCCAATTAATTTAAGAAATAGTATATTTGTTTTCATGATGAATTTTAACTAAATGATTTTTTTATTATTTCTATAGAAAAAGAGAAGAGATATTCTCAATGATGGAGGATAAGAGTAAGCTGAAGACAATCATTAGAGAGCAGAATGAACTAGGATAGGAAGTTGGACAAAGGAGGGTATGCAAAACAAAATTAGTCTATTTTAAATTTATTCATATAAGTATTGCTAATCATGCATAGAATGATATATTGTGCCAATTAATTTAAGAAATAGTATATTTGTTTTCATGATGATTTTTTTTACTAAATGATTTGTTTATTATTTCTACAGAAAAAGAGAAGAGATATTCTCAATGATGGAGGATATGAGTAAGCTGAAGATAATCATTAGAGAGCAGAATGAAGTAGGATAGAAAGTTGCACAAAGGAGGGTATGCAAAACAGAAAGAGTCTATTTGAAATTTATTCCTATAAGCATTGGTAATCATGCATAGAATGATATATTGTGCCAATTAATTTAAGTAATAGTATATTTGTTTTCATGATGATTTTTAACTAAATGATTTGTTTATTATTTCTACAGAAAAATTGAAGAGATATTCTCAATGATGGAGGATAAGAGTAAGCTGAAGACAATCATTAGAGAGCAGAAAGAACTAGGATAGAAAGTTGGACAAAGGAGGGTATGCAAAACAGAGTGAGTCTATTTTAAATTTATTCCTATAAGTATTGCTAATCCATCATAGAATGGTATATTGTGCCAATTAATTTAAGAAATAGTATATTAGTTTTCATGATGATTTTTAACTAAATCATTTGTTTATTATTTCTACAGAAAAAGAGAAGAGATATTTTCAATGATGGAGGATAAGAATAAGCTGAAGACATTCATTAGAGAGCAGAATGAACTAGGATAGAAAGTTGGACAAAGGAGGGAATGCACAACAGAATGAGTCTATTTTAATTTATTCCTATAAGTATTGCTAATCATGCAAAGAAAGATATATTGTGCCAATTAATTTAAGAAATAGTATATTTGTTTTCATGATCATTTTTAACTAAATGATTTGTTTATTATTTCTACAGAAAAAGAGAATAGATATTCTCAATGATGGAGGATAAGAGTAAGCTGAAGACAATCATTAGAGTGCAGAATGAACTAGGATAGAAAGTTGGACGAAGGAGGGTATGCAAAACAGAATGAGTCTACTTTATATTTATTTCTATTAGTATTGCTAATCATGCATAAAATGATATATTTTGCCAATTAATTTAAGAAATAGTATATTTGTTTTCATGATGATTTTTAACTAAATGATTTGTTTATTATTTCTACAGAAAAAGAGAAGAGATATTCTCGATGATGGAGGATAAGAGTAAGCTGAAGACAATAATTAGAGAGCAAAATGAAGTAGGATAGAAAGTTGCACAAAGGAGGGTATGCAAAACAGAAATAGTCTATTTTATATTTATTACTATAAGCATTGGTAATCATGTATAGAATGATATATTGTGCCAATTAATTTAAGTAATAGTATATTTGTTTTCATGATGATTTTTAACTAAATGATTTGTCTATTACTTCTACAGAAAAAGAGAAGAGATATTCTCAATGATGGAGGATAAGAGTAAGCTGAAGACAATCATTAGAGAGCAGAATGAACTAGGATAGAAAGTTGGACAAAGGAGGGTATGCAAAACACAATGAGTCTATTTTAAATTTATTACTATAAGTATTGCTAATCATGCATAGAATGATATATTGTGCCAATTAATTTAAGAAATAGTATATTTGTTTTCATGATGATTTTTAACTAAATGATTTGTTTATTATTTCTACAGGAAAAGAGAAGAGATATTCTCAATGATGGAGGATAAGAGTAAGATGAAGACAATCATTAGAGAGCAGAATGAACTAGGATAGAAAGTTGGACAAAGGAGGGTATGGAAAACAGAATAAGTCTATTTTAAATTTATTCCTATAAGTATTGCTAATCATGCATAGAATGATATATTGTGCCAATTAATTTAAGAAATAGTATATTTGTATTCATGATGATTTTTAACTAAATGATTTGTTTATTATTTCTACAGAAAAAGAGAAGAGATATTCTCAATGATGGAGGATAAGAGTAAGCTGAAGACAATCATTAGAGAGCAGAATGAACTAGGATAGAAAGTTGGACAAAGGAGGGTATGCAAAACAAAATGAGTCTATTTTAAATTTATTCCTATAAGTATTGCTAATCATGCATAGAATGATATATTGTGCCAATTAATTTAAGAAATAGTATATTTATTTTCATGATCATTTTTAACTAAATGATTTGTTTATTATTTCTACAGAAAAAGAGAAGAGATATTCTCAATGATGGAGGATAAGAGTAAGCTGAAGGCAATCATTGGAGAACATAATCAATCAGGAGACAATGTAGGTCAAAGGATGGAATGCAAAACAGAATGAGTCTATTTTAAATTTATTCCTAAAAGTATTGCTAATCATGCATAGAATGATATATTGTGCCAATTAATTTAAGAAATAGTATATTTGTTTTCATGATGATTTTTAACTAAATGATTTGTTTATTATTTCTATAGAAAAAGAGAAGAGATATTCTCAATGATGGAGGATAAGAGTAAGCTGAAGACAATCATTAGAGAGCAGAATGAACTAGGATACAAAGTTAGACAAAGGAGGGTATGCAAAAAAGAATGAGGTTATTTTAAATTTATTCCTATAAGTATTGCTAATCATGCATAGAATAATATATATACGTCAATTAATTTAAGAAATAGTATATTTGTTTTCATGATGATTTTTAACTAAATGATTTGTTTATTATTTCTACAGAGAAAGAAAAGAGATATTCTCAATGATGGAGGATAAGAGTAAGCTGAAGACAATCATTAGAAAGCAGAATGAACTAGGATAGAAAGTTGGACAAAGGAGGGTACGCAAAACAGAATGAGTCTATTTTAATTTTATTCCTATAAGTATTGCTAATCATGCATAGAATGATATATTGTGCCAATTAATTTAAGAAATAGTATATTTGTTGTCAAGATGATTTTTTTACTAAATGATTTGTTTATTATTTCTACAGAAGAAGAGAAGATATAATCTCAATGATGGAGGATATTAGTAAGCTGAAGACAATCATTAGAGAGCAGAATGAAGTAGGATAGAAAGTTGGACAAAGGAGGGTATGCAAAACAGAAAGAGTCTATTTTAAATTTATTCCTATAAGCATTGGTAATCATGCATAGAATGATATATTGTGCCAATTAATTTAAGAAATAGTATATTTGTTTTCATGATGATTTTTAACTAAATGATTTGTTTATTATTTCTACAGAAAAAGAGAAAAGATATTCTCAATGATGGAGGATAAGAGTAAGCTGAAGACAATCAGTAGAGAGCAGAATGAACTAGGATAGAAAGTTGGACAAAGGAGGGTATGCAAAACAAAATGAGTCTATTTTAAATTTATTCCTATAAGTATTGCTAATCATGCATAGAATGATATATTGTGCCAATTAATTTAAGAAATAGTATATTTGTTTTCATGATGATTTTTTTTACTAAATGATATGTTTATTATTTCTACAGAAGAAGAGAAGAGATATTCTCAATGATGGAGGATATGAGTAAGCTGAAGACAATCATTAGAGAGCATTATGAACTAGGATAGAAGTTGCACAAAGGAGGGTATGCAAAACAGAAAGAGTCAATATTAAATTTATTCCTATAAGCATTGGTAATCATGCATAGAATGATATATTGTGCCAATTAATTTAAGTAATAGTATATTTGTTTTCATGATGTTTTTTAACTAAATGATTTGTTTATTATTTCTACAGAAAAATTGAAGAGATATTCTCAATGATGAAGGATAAGAGTAAGCTGAAGACAATCATTAGAGAGCAGAATGAACTAGGATAGAAAGTTGGACAAAGGAGGGTATGAAAAACAGAATGAGTCTATTTTAAATTTATTCCTATAAGTATTGCTAATCATGCATAGAATGATATATTGTGCCAATTTATTTAAGAAATAGTATATTTGTTTTCATGATGATTTTTAACTAAATGATTTGTTTATTATTTCTACAGAAAAAGAGAAGAGATATTCTCAATGATGGAGGATAAGAGTAAGCTGAAGGCAATCATTGGAGAACATAATCAATCAGGAGACAATGTAGGTCAAAGGAGGGAATGCAAAACAGAAAGAGTCTATTTTAAATTTATTCCTAAAAGTATTGCTAATCATGCATAGAATGATATATTGTGCCAATTAATTTAAGAAATAGTATATTTGTTTTCATGATGATTTTTAACTAAATGATTTGTTTATTATTTCTACAGAAAAAGAGAAGAGATATTCTCAATGATGGAGGATAAGAGTAAGCTGTAGACAATCATTAGAAAGCAGAATGAACTAGGATAGAAAGTTGGACAGAGGAGGGTACACAAAACAGAATGAGTCTATTTTAAATTTATTCCTATAAGTATTGCTAATCATGCATAGAATGATATACTGTGCCAATTAATTTAAGAAATAGTATATTTGTTTTCATGATGATTTTTAACTAAATGATTAGTTTATTATTTCTACAGAAAAAGAGAAGAGATATCTCAATGATGGAGGATAAGAGTAAGCTGAAGACAATCATTAGAGAGCAGAATGAACTAGGATAGAAAGTTGGACAAAGGAGGGTATGCAAAACAGAATGAGTCTATTTTAAATATATTCCTATAAGTATTGCTAATCATGCAAAATTGATATATTGTGCCAATTAATTTAAGAAATAGTATATTTGTCTTCATGATGATTTTTTTACTAAATGATTTGTTTATTATTTCTACAGAAAAAGAGAAGAGATATTCTCAATGATGGAGGATATGAGTAAGCTGAAGACAATCATTAGAGAGCAGAATGAAGTAGGATATAAAGTTGCACAAAGGAGGGTATGCAAAACAGAATGAGTCTATTTTAAATTTATTCATATAAGTATTGCTAAATACTTTAGCTATTGCTATGTAGTATTGCTAAATACTTTAAATTTTTTTACTAAATGATTTGTTTATTTTTTACTACAGAAGAATTGAAGAGATATTCTCAATGATGGAGGATATGAGTAAGCTGAAGACAATCATTAGAGAGCAGAATGAACTAGGATAGAAAGTTGGACAAAGGAGGGTATGCAAAACAGAATGAGTCTATTTTAAATTTATTCCTATAAGTATTGCTAATCATGCATAGAATGATATATTGTGCCAATTAATTTAAGAAATAGTATATTTGTCTTCATGATGATTTTTTTACTAAATGATTTGTTTATTATTTCTACAGAAAAAGAGAAGAGATATTCTCAATGATGGAGGATATGAGTAAGCTGAAGACAATCATTAGAGAGCAGAATGAAGTAGGATATAAAGTTGCACAAAGGAGGGTATGCAAAACAGAATGAGTCTATTTTAAATTTATTCATATAAGTATTGCTAAATACTTTAGCTATTGCTATGTAGTATTGCTAAATACTTTAAATTTTTTTACTAAATGATTTGTTTATTTTTTACTACAGAAGAATTGAAGAGATATTCTCAATGATGGAGGATATGAGTAAGCTGAAGACAATCATTAGAGAGCAGAATGAACTAGGATAGAAAGTTGGACAAAGGAGGGTATGCAAAACAGAATGAGTCTATTTTAAATTTATTCCTATAAGTATTGCTAATCATGCATAGAATGATTTATTGTGCCAATTAATTTAAGAAATAGTATATTTGTTTTCATGATAATTTTTTTTACTAAATGATTTGTTTATTATTTCTACAGAAGAAGAGAAGAGATATTCTCAATGATGGAGGATATGAGTAAGCTGAAGACAATCATTAGAGAGCAGAATGAACTAGGTTAGAAAGTTGCACAAAGGAGGGTATGCATAACAGAAAGAGTCTATTTTAAATTTATTCCTATAAGTATTGCTAATCATGCATAGAATGATTTATTGTGCAAATTAATTTAAGAAATAGTATATTTGTTTTCATGATGATTTTTTTTACTAAATGATTTGTTTATTATTTCTACAGAAGAAGAGAAGAGATATTCTCAATGATGGAGGATATGAGTAAGCTGAAGACAATCATTAGAGAGCAGAATGAACTAGGTTAGAAAGTTGCACAAAGGAGGGTATGCATAACAGAAAGAGTCTATTTTAAATTTATTCCTATAAGTATTGCTAATCATGCATAGAATGATATATTGTGCCAATTAATTTAAGTAATAGTATATTTGTTTTCATGATGATTTTTAACTAAATGATTTGTTTATTATTTCTACAGAAAAAGAGAAGAGATATTCTCAATGATGGAGGATAAGAGTAAGCTGAAGACAATCATTAGAGAGCAGAATGAACTAGGATAGAAAGTTGGACAAAGGAGGGTATGCAAAACAGAATGAGTCTATTTTAAATTTATTCCTATCAGTATTGCTAATCATGCATAGAATGATATATTGTGCCAATTAATTTAAAAAATAGTATATTTGTATTCATTATCATTTTTAACTAAATGATTTGTTTATTATTACTACAGTAAAAGAGAAGAGATATTCTCAATGATGGAGGATAAGAGTAAGCTGAAGGCAATCATTGGAGAACCTTATCAATCAGGAGACAATGTAGGTCAAAGGAGGGAATGCAAAACAGAATGAGTCTATTTTAAATTTATTCCTAAAAGTATTGCTAATCATGCATAGAATGATATATTGTGCCAATTAATTTAAGAAATAGTATATTTGTTTTCATGATGATTTTTAACTAAATGATTTGTTTATTATTTCTACAGAAAAAGAGAAGAGATATTCTCAATGATGGAGGATAAGAGTAAGCTGTAGGCAATCATTGGAGAACATAATCAATCAGGAGACAATGTAGGTGAAAGGAGGGAATGCAAAACAGAATGAGTCTATTTTAAATTTATTCCTAAAAGTATTGCTAATCATGCATAGAATGATATATTGTGCCAATTAATTTAAGAAATAATATATTTGTTTTCATGATGATTTTTAACTAAATGATTTGTTTATTATTTCTACAGAAAAAGAGAAGAGATATTCTCAATGATGGAGGATAAGAGTAAGCTGAAGGCAATCATTGGAGAACATAATCAATCAGGAGACAATGTAGGTCAATGGAGGGAATGCAAAACAGAATGAGTCTATTTTAAATTTATTCCTATAAGTATTGCTAATCATGCATAGAATGATATATTGTGCCAATTAATTTAAGAAATAGTATATTTGTTTTCATGATGATTTTTAACTAAATGATTTGTTTATTATTTCTACAGAAAAAGAGAAGAGATATTCTCAATGATGGAGGATAAGAGTAAGCTGAAGGCAATCATTGGAGAACATAATCAATCAGGAGACAATGTAGTTCAAAGGAGGAAATGAAAAACAGAATGAGTCTATTTTAAATTTATTCCTAAATGTATTGCTAATCATGCATAGAATGATATATTGTGCCAATTAATTTAAGAAATAGTATATTTGTTTTCATGATGATTTTTAACTAAATGATTTGTTTATTATTTCTACAGGAAAAGAGAAGAGATATTCTCAATGATGGAGGATAAGAGTAAGATGAAGACAATCATTAGAGAGCAGAATGAACTAGGATAGAAAGTTGGACAAAGGAGGGTATGCAAAACAGAATAAGTCTTTTTTAAATTTATTCCTATAAGTATTGCTAATCATGCATAGAATGATATATTGTGCCAATTAATTTAAGAAATAGTATATTTGTGTTCATGATGATTTTTAACTAAATGATTTGTTTATTATTTCTACAGAAAAAGAGAAGAGATATTCTCAATGATGGAGGATAAGAGTAAGCTGAAGACAATCATTAGAGAGCAGAATGAACTAGGATAGAAAGTTGGACAAAGGAGGGTATGCAAAACAAAATGAGTCTATTTTAAATTTATTCCTATAAGTATTGCTAATCATGCATAGAATGATATATTGTGCCAATTAATTTAAGAAATAGTATATTTATTTTCATGATCATTTTTAACTAAATGATTTGTTTATTATTTCTACAGAAAAAGAGAAGAGATATTCTCAATGATGGAGGATAAGAGTAAGCTGTAGGCAATCATTGGAGAACATAATCAATCAGGAGACAATGTAGGTCAAAGGAGGGAATGCAAAACAGAATGAGTCTATTTTAAATTTATTCCTAAAAGTATTGCTAATCATGCATAGAATGATATATTGTGCCAATTAATTTAAGAAATAGTATATTTGTTTTCATGATGATTTTTAACTAAATGATTTTTTTATTATATCTATAGAAAAAGCGAAGAGATATTCTCAATGATGGAGGATAAGAGTAAGCTGAAGACAATCATTAGAGAGCATAATGAACTAGGATACAAAGTTGGACAAAGGATGTTATGCAAAAAGAATGAGGTTATTTTAAATTTATTCCTATAAGTATTGCTAATCATGCATAGAATGATATATTGTGCCAATTAATTTAAGAAATAGTATATTTGTTTTCATGATGATTTTTTTTACTAAATGATTTGTTTATTATTTCTACAGAAAAACAGAAGAGATATTCTCAATGATGGAGGATATGAGTAAGCTGAAGACAATCATTAGAGAGCAGAATGAACTAGGATAGAAAGTTGCACAAAGGAGGGTATGCATAACAGAAAGAGTCTATTTTAAATTTATTCCTATAAGTATTGCTAATCATGCATAGAATGATATATTGTGCCAATTAATTTAAGCAATAGTATATTTGTTTTCATGATGATTTTTAACTAAATGATTTGTTTATTATTTCTACAGAAAAAGAGAAGAGATATTCTCAATGATGGAGGATAAGTGTAAGCCGAAGGCAATCATTGGAGAACATAATCAATCAGGAGACAATGTAGGTCAAAGGAGGGAATGCAAAACAGAATGAGTCTATTTTAAATTTATTCCTAAAAGTATTGCTAATCATGCATAGAATGATATATTGTGCCAATTAATTTAAGAAATAGTATATTTGTTTTCATGATGAATTTTAACTAAATGATTTTTTTATTATTTCTATAGAAAAAGAGAAGAGATATTCTCAATGATGGAGGATAAGAGTAAGCTGAAGACAATCATTAGAGAGCAGAATGAACTAGGATAGGAAGTTGGACAAAGGAGGGTATGCAAAACAAAATTAGTCTATTTTAAATTTATTCATATAAGTATTGCTAATCATGCATAGAATGATATATTGTGCCAATTAATTTAAGAAATAGTATATTTGTTTTCATGATGATTTTTTTTACTAAATGATTTGTTTATTATTTCTACAGAAAAAGAGAAGAGATATTCTCAATGATGGAGGATATGAGTAAGCTGAAGATAATCATTAGAGAGCAGAATGAAGTAGGATAGAAAGTTGCACAAAGGAGGGTATGCAAAACAGAAAGAGTCTATTTGAAATTTATTCCTATAAGCATTGGTAATCATGCATAGAATGATATATTGTGCCAATTAATTTAAGTAATAGTATATTTGTTTTCATGATGATTTTTAACTAAATGATTTGTTTATTATTTCTACAGAAAAATTGAAGAGATATTCTCAATGATGGAGGATAAGAGTAAGCTGAAGACAATCATTAGAGAGCAGAAAGAACTAGGATAGAAAGTTGGACAAAGGAGGGTATGCAAAACAGAGTGAGTCTATTTTAAATTTATTCCTATAAGTATTGCTAATCCATCATAGAATGGTATATTGTGCCAATTAATTTAAGAAATAGTATATTAGTTTTCATGATGATTTTTAACTAAATCATTTGTTTATTATTTCTACAGAAAAAGAGAAGAGATATTTTCAATGATGGAGGATAAGAATAAGCTGAAGACATTCATTAGAGAGCAGAATGAACTAGGATAGAAAGTTGGACAAAGGAGGGAATGCACAACAGAATGAGTCTATTTTAAATTTATTCCTATAAGTATTGCTAATCATGCAAAGAAAGATATATTGTGCCAATTAATTTAAGAAATAGTATATTTGTTTTCATGATCATTTTTAACTAAATGATTTGTTTATTATTTCTACAGAAAAAGAGAATAGATATTCTCAATGATGGAGGATAAGAGTAAGCTGAAGACAATCATTAGAGTGCAGAATGAACTAGGATAGAAAGTTGGACGAAGGAGGGTATGCAAAACAGAATGAGTCTACTTTATATTTATTCCTATTAGTATTGCTAATCATGCATAAAATGATATATTTTGCCAATTAATTTAAGAAATAGTATATTTGTTTTCATGATGATTTTTAACTAAATGATTTGTCTATTACTTCTACAGAAAAAGAGAAGAGATATTCTCAATGATGGAGGATAAGAGTAAGCTGAAGACAATCATTAGAGAGCAGAATGAACTAGGATAGAAAGTTGGACAAAGGAGGGTATGCAAAACACAATGAGTCTATTTTAAATTTATTACTATAAGTATTGCTAATCATGCATAGAATGATATATTGTGCCAATTAATTTAAGAAATAGTATATTTGTTTTCATGATGATTTTTAACTAAATGATTTGTTTATTATTTCTACAGGAAAAGAGAAGAGATATTCTCAATGATGGAGGATAAGAGTAAGATGAAGACAATCATTAGAGAGCAGAATGAACTAGGATAGAAAGTTGGACAAAGGAGGGTATGGAAAACAGAATAAGTCTATTTTAAATTTATTCCTATGAGTATTGCTAATCATGCATAGAATGATATATTGTGCCAATTAATTTAAGAAATAGTATATTTGTATTCATGATGATTTTTAACTAAATGATTTGTTTATTATTTCTACAGAAAAAGAGAAGAGATATTCTCAATGATGGAGGATAAGAGTAAGCTGAAGACAATCATTAGAGAGCAGAATGAACTAGGATAGAAAGTTGGACAAAGGAGGGTATGCAAAACAAAATGAGTCTATTTTAAATTTATTCCTATAAGTATTGCTAATCATGCATAGAATGATATATTGTGCCAATTAATTTAAGAAATAGTATATTTATTTTCATGATCATTTTTAACTAAATGATTTGTTTATTATTTCTACAGAAAAAGAGAAGAGATATTCTCAATGATGGAGGATAAGAGTAAGCTGTAGGCAATCATTGGAGAACATAATCAATCAGGAGACAATGTAGGTCAAAGGAGGGAATGCAAAACAGAATGAGTCTATTTTAAATTTATTCCTAAAAGTATTGCTAATCATGCATAGAATGATATATTGTGCCAATTAATTTAAGAAATAGTATATTTGTTTTCATGATGATTTTTAACTAAAGGATTTTTTTATTATTTCTATAGAAAAAGAGAAGAGATATTCTCAATGATGGAGGATAAGAGTAAGCTGAAGACAATCATTACAGTGCACAATGAACAAGGATACAGAGTTGGACAAAGGATGGTATGCAAAAAGAATGAGGTTATTTTAAATCTATTCCTATAAGTATTGCTAATCATGCATAGAATGATATATTGTGCCAATTAATTTAAGAAATAGTATATTTGTTTTCATGATGATTTTTTTTACTAAATGATTTGTTTATTATTTCTACAGAAGAAGAGAAGAGATATTCTCAATGATGGAGGATATGAGTAAGCTGAAGACAATCATTAGAGAGAAGAAAGAACTAGGATAGAAAGTTGCACAAAGGAGGGTATGCAAAACAGAAAGAGTCTATTTTAAATTTATTCCTATAAGCATTGGTAATCATGGATAGAATGATATATTGTGCCAATTAATTTAAGTAATAGTATATTTGTTTTCATGATGATTTTTAACTAAATTATTTGTTTATTATTTCTACAGAAAAATTGAAGAGATATGCTCAATGATGGGGGATAAGAGTAAGCTGAAGACAATCATTAGAGAGCAGAATGAACTAGGATAGAAAGTTGGACAAAGGAGGGTATGCAAAACAGAATGAGTCTATTTTAAATTTATTCCTATAAGTATTGCAAATCATGCATAGAATGATATATTGTGCCAATTAATTTAAGAAATAGTATATTTGTTTTCATGATGATTTTTAACTACATGATTTGTTTATTATTTCTACAGAAGAAGAGAAGAGATATTCTCAATGATGGAGGATATGAGTAAGCTGAAGACAATCATTAGAGAGCAGAATGAACTAGGATAGAAAGTAGGTTAAAGGAGGGAATGCAAAACAGAATGAGTCTATTTTAAATTTATTCCTATAAGTATTGCTAATCATGCATAGAATGATATATTGTGCCAATTAATTTAAGTAATAGTATATTTGTTTTCATGATGATTTTTAACTAAATGATTTGTTTATTATTTCTACAGAAAAAGAGAAGAGATATTCTCAATGATGGAGGATATGAGTAAGCTGAAGACAATCATTAGAGAGCAGAATGAAGTAGGATAGAAAGTTGCACAATGGAGGGCATGCAAAACAGAAAGAGTCTATTTTAAATTTATTCCTATAAGCATTGGTAATCATGCATAGAATGATATATTATGCCAATTATTTTAAGTAAAAGTATATTTGTTTTCATGATGATTTTTAACTAAATGATTTGTATATTATTTCTACAGAAAAATTGAAGAGATATTCTCAATGATGGAGGATAAGAGTAAGCTGAAGACAATCATTAGAGAACAGAATGAACTAGGATAGGAAGTTGGACAAAGGAGCGTATGCAAAACAGAATGAGTCTATTTTAAATTTATTCCTATTAGTATTGCTAATCATGCATAGAATGATATATTGTGCCAATTAATTTAAAAAATCATATATTTGTATTCATGATCATTTTTAACTAAATGATTTGTTTATTATTTCTACAGAAAAAGAGAAGAGATATTCTCGATGATGGAGGATAAGAGTAAGCTGAAGACAATCATTAGAGAGCAGAATGAACTAGGATAGAAAGTTGGTCAAAGGAGGGTATGCAAAACAGAATGAGTCTATTTTAAATTTATTCCTATAAGTATTGCTAATCATGCATAGAATGATATATTGTGCCAATTAATTTAAGAAATAGTATATTTGTTTTCATGATGATTATAAACTAAATGATTTGTTTATTATTTCAATAGAAAAAGAGAAGAGATATTCTCAATGATGGAGGATAAGAGTAAGCTGAAGACAATCATTAGGGAGCAGAATGAACTAGGATAGAAAGTTGGTCAAAAGAGGGTATGCAAAACAGAATGAGTCTATTTTAAATTTATTCCTATAAGTATTGCTAATCATCCATAGAATGATATATTGTGCCAATTAATTTAAGAAATAGTATATTTGTTTTCGTGATGATTTTTTTTACTAAATGATTTGTTTATTATTTCAATAGAAAAAGAGAAGAGATATTCTCAATGATGGAGGATAAGAGTAAGCAGAAGACAATCATTAGAGAGCAGAATGAACTAGGATAGAATGTTGGACAAAGGAGAGTATGCAAAACAGAATGAGTCTATTTTAAATTTATTCCTGTAAGTATTGCTAATCATGTATAAAATGATATATTGTGCCAATTAATTTAAGAAATAGTATAATTGTTTTCATGATCATTTTTAACTAAATGATTAGTTTATTATTTCTACAGAAAAAGAGAAGAGATATTCTCAATGATGGAGGATAAGAGTAAGCTGAAGACAATCATTAGAGAGCAGAATGAACTAGGATAGAAAGTTGGTCAAAGGAGGGTATGCAAAACAGAATGAGTCTATTTTAAATTTATTCCTATAAGTATTGCTAATCATGCATAGAATGATATATTGTGCCAATTAATTTAAGAAATAGTATATTTTTTTTCATGATGATTTGAAACTAAATGATTTGTTTATTATTTCAATAGAAAAAGAGAAGAGATATTCTCAATGATGGAGGATAAGAGTAAGCTGAGGACAATCATTAGAGAGCAGAATGAACTAGGATAGAAAATGGACAAAGGAGAGTATGCAAAACAGAATGAGTCTATTTTAAATTTATTCCTATTAGTATTGCTAATCATGCATAGAATGATATATTGTGCCAATTAATTTAAGAAATAGTATATTTGTTTTCGTGATGATTTTTTTTACTAAATGATTTGTTTATTATTTCTACAGAAAAAGAGAAGAGATATTCTCAATGATGGAGGATAAGAGTATGTTGAAGACAACCATTAGAGAGCAGAATAAACTAGGATAGAAAAATGGACAAAGGAGGGTATGCAAAACAGAATGAGTCTATTTTAAATTTATTCCTATATGTATTGCTAATCATGCATAGAATGATATATTGTGCCAATTAATTTAAGAAATAGTATATTTGTTTTTATGATGATTTTTAACTGAATGATTTGTTTATTATTTCTACAGAAAAAGAGAAGAGATATTCTCAATGATGGAGGATAAGAGTAAGCTGAAGACAATCATTAGAGAGCAGAATGAACTAGGATAGAAAGTTGGACAAAGGAGGGTATGCAAAACAGAATGAGTCTATTTTAAATTTATTCCTATAAGTATTGCGAATCATGCATAGAATGATATATTGTGCCAATTAATTTAAGAAATAGTATATTTGTTTTCGTGATGATTTTTTTTACTAAATGATTTGTTTATTATTTCTACAGAAAAATTGAAGAGATATTCTCAATGATGGAGGATAAGAGTAAGCTGAACACAATCATTAGAGAGCAGAATAAACTAGGATAGAAAGTTGGACAAAGGAGGGTATGCAAAACAGAATGAGTCTATTTTAAATTTATTCCTATAAGTATTGCAAATTTTGCATAGAATGATATTTTGTGCCAATTAATTTAAGAAATAGTATATTTGTTTTCGTGATGATTTTTTTTACTAAATGATTTTTTTATTATTTCTACAGAAGAAGAGAAGAGATATTCTATATGATGGAGGATATGAGTAAGCTGAAGACAATCATTAGAGAGCAGAATGAAATAGGATAGAAAGTTGGACAAAGGAGGGTATGCAAAACAGAATGAATCTATTTTAAATTTATTCCTATAAGCATTGGTAATCATGATAAGAATGATATATTATGCCAATTATTTTAAGTAAAAGTATATTTGTTTTCATGATGATTTTTAACTACATGATTTGTTTATTATTTCTACAGAAGAAGAGAAGAGATATTCTCAATGATGGAGGATATGAGTAAGCTGAAGACAATCATTAGAGAGCAGAATGAAGTAGGATAGAAAGTTGCACAATGGAGGGCATGCAAAACAGAAAGAGTCTATTTTAAATTTATTCCTATAAGTATTGCTAATCATGCATAGAATGATATATTGTGCCAATTAATTTAAGTAATAGTATATTTGTTTTCATGATGATTTTTAACTAAATGATTTGTTTATTATTTCTACAGAAAAAGAGAAGAGATATTCTCAATGATGGAGGATATGAGTAAGCTGAAGACAATCATTAGAGAGCAGAATGAAGTAGGATAGAAAGTTGCACAATGGAGGGCATGCAAAACAGAAAGAGTCTATTTTAAATTTATTCCAATAAGCATTGGTAATCATGCATAGAATGATATATTGTGCCAATTAATTTAAGAAATAGTATATTTGTTTTCATGATGATTTTTAACTAAAGGATTTTTTTATTATTTCTATAGAAAAAGAGAAGAGATATTCTCAATGATGGAGGATAAGAGTAAGCTGAAGACAATCATTAGAGAGCAGAATGAAGTAGGATAGAAAGTTGCACAAAGGAGGGTATGCAAAACAGAAAGAGTCTATTTTAAATTTATTCCTATAAGTATTGCTAATCATGCATAGAATGATATATTGTGCCAATTAATTAAAGTAATAGTATATTTGTTTTCATGATGATTTTTAACTAAATGATTTGTTTATTATTTCTACAGAAAAATTGAAGAGATATTCTCAATGATGGAGGATAAGAGTAAGCTGAACACAATCATTAGAGAGCAGAATGAACTAGGATAGAAAGTTGGACAAAGGAGAGTATGCAAAACAGAATGAGTCTATTTTAAATTTATTCCTATAAGTATTGCTAATCATGCATAGAATGATATATTGTGCCAATTAATTTAAGAAATAGTATATTTATTTTCATGATGATTTTTTTTAAATGATTTGTTTATTATTTCTACAGAAGAAGAGAAGAGATATTCTCAATGATGGAGGATATGAGTAAGCTGAAGACAATCATTAGAGAGCAGAATGAAGTAGGATAGAAAGTTGCACAATGGAGGGCATGCAAAACAGAAAGAGTCTATTTTAAATTTATTCCTATAAGCATTGGTAATCATGATAAGAATGATATATTATGCCAATTATTTTAAGTAAAAGTATATTTGTTTTCATGATGATTTTTAACTACATGATTTGTTTATTATTTCTACAGAAGAAGAGAAGAGATATTCTCAATGATGGAGGATATGAGTTAGCTGAAGACAATCATTAGAGAGCAGAATGAACTAGGATAGAAAGTTGGTCAAAGGAGGGTATGCAAAACAGAATGAGTCTATTTTAAATTTATTCCTATAAGTATTGCTAATCATGCATAGAATGATATATTGTGCCAATTAATTTAAGAAATAGTATATTTTTTTCATGATGATATGAAACTAAATGATTTGTTTATTATTTCAATAGAAAAAGAGAAGAGATATTCTCAATGATGGAGGATAAGAGTAAGCTGAGGACAATCATTAGAGAGCAGAATGAACTAGGATAGAAAATGGACAAAGGAGAGTATGCAAAACAGAATGAGTCTATTTTAAATTTATTCCTATAAGTATTGCTAATCATGCATAGAATGAAATATTGTGCCAATTAATTTAAGAAATAGTATATTTGTTTTCGTGATGATTTTTTTTACTAAATGATTTGTTTATTATTTCTACAGAAAAAGAGAAGAGATATTCTCAATGATGGAGGATAAGAGTATGTTGAAGACAACCATTAGAGAGCAGAATAAACTAGGATAGAAAAATGGACAAAGGAGGGTATGCAAAACAGAATGAGTCTATTTTAAATTTATTCCTATATGTATTGCTAATCATGCATAGAATGATATATTGTGCCAATTAATTTAAGAAATAGTATATTTGTTTTTATGATGATTTTTAACTGAATGATTTGTTTATTATTTCTACAGAAAAAGAGAAGAGATATTCTCAATGATGGAGGATAAGAGTAAGCTGAAGACAATCATTAGAGAGCAGAATGAACTAGGATAGAAAGTTGGACAAAGGACGGTATGCAAAACAGAATGAGTCTATTTTAAATTTATTCCTATAAGTATTGCGAATCATGCATAGAATGATATATTGTGCCAATTAATTTAAGAAATAGTATATTTGTTTTCATGATGATTTTTAACTAAATGATTTGTTTATTATTTCTACAGAAAAATTGAAGAGATATTCTCAATGATGGAGGATAAGAGTAAGCTGAAGACAATCATTAGAGAGCAGAATGAACTAGGATAGAAAGTTGGACAAAGGAGGGTATGCAAAACAGAATGAGTCTATTTTAAATTTATTCCTATAAGTATTGCGAATCATGCATAGAATGATATATTGTGCCAATTAATTTAAGAAATAGTATATTTGTTTTCGTGATGATTTTTTTTACTAAATGATTTGTTTATTATTTCTACAGAAAAAGAGAAGAGATATTCTCAATGATGGAGGATAAGAGTAAGTTGAAGACAATCATTAGAGAACAGAATAAACTAGGATAGAAAGTTGGACAAAGGAGGGTATGCAAAACAGAATGAGTCTATTTTAAATTTATTCCTATAAGTATTGCAAATCATGCATAGAATGATATATTGTGCCAATTAATTTAAGAAATAGTATATTTGTTTTCATGATGATTTTTAACTACATGATTTGTTTATTATTTCTACAGAAGAAGAGAAGAGATATTCTCAATGATGGAGGATATGAGTAAGCTGAAGACAATCATTAGAGAGCAGAATGAACTAGGATAGAAAGTAGGTTAAAGGAGGGAATGCAAAACAGAATGAGTCTATTTTAAATTTATTCCTATAAGTATTGCTAATCATGCATAGAATGATATATTGTGCCAATTAATTTAAGTAATAGTATATTTGTTTTCATGATGATTTTTAACTAAATGATTTGTTTATTATTTCTACAGAAAAAGAGAAGAGATATTCTCAATGATGGAGGATATGAGTAAGCTGAAGACAATCATTAGAGAGCAGAATGAAGTAGGATAGAAAGTTGCACAATGGAGGGCATGCAAAACAGAAAGAGTCTATTTTAAATTTATTCCTATAAGCATTGGTAATCATGCATAGAATGATATATTATGCCAATTATTTTAAGTAAAAGTATATTTGTTTTCATGATGATTTTTAACTAAATGATTTGTATATTATTTCTACAGAAAAATTGAAGAGATATTCTCAATGATGGAGGATAAGAGTAAGCTGAAGACAATCATTAGAGAACAGAATGAACTAGGATAGGAAGTTGGACAAAGGAGCGTATGCAAAACAGAATGAGTCTATTTGAAATTTATTCCAAAAAGTATTGCTAATCATGCATAGAATGATATATTGTGCCAATTAATTTAAGAAATAGTATATTTATTTTCATGATTAAATTTTTAAAAATTGATTTGTTTATTATTTCTACAGAAGAAGAGAAGAGATATTCTCAATGATGGAGGATATGAGTAAGCTGAAGACAATCATTAGAGAGCAGAATGAAGTAGGATAGAAAGTTGCACAATGGAGGGCATGCAAAACAGAAAGAGTCTATTTTAAATTTATTCCTATAAGCATTGGTAATCATGATAAGAATGATATATTATGCCAATTATTTTAAGTAAAAGTATATTTGTTTTCATGATGATTTTTAACTACATGATTTGTTTATTATTTCTACAGAAGAAGAGAAGAGATATTCTCAATGATGGAGGATATGAGTAAGCTGAAGACAATCATTAGAGAGCAGAATGAAGTAGGATAGAAAGTTGGACAAAGGAGGGTATGCAAAACAGAATGAGTCTATTTTAAATTTATTCCTATTAGTATTGCTAATCATGCATAGAATGATATATTGTGCCAATTAATTTAAAAAATCATATATTTGTATTCATGATCATTTTTAACTAAATGATTTGTTTATTATTTCTACAGAAAAAGAGAAGAGATATTCTCGATGATGGAGGATAAGAGTAAGCTGAAGACAATCATTAGAGAGCAGAATGAACTAGGATAGAAAGTTGGTCAAAGGAGGGTATGCAAAACAGAATGAGTCTATTTTAAATTTATTCCTATAAGTATTGCTAATCATGCATAGAATGATATATTGTGCCAATTAATTTAAGAAATAGTATATTTGTTTTCATGATGATTATAAACTAAATGATTTGTTTATTATTTCAATAGAAAAAGAGAAGAGATATTCTCAATGATGGAGGATAAGAGTAAGCTGAAGACAATCATTAGAGAGCAGAATGAACTAGGATAGAAAGTTGGTCAAAAGAGGGTATGCAAAACAGAATGAGTCTATTTTAAATTTATTCCTATAAGTATTGCTAATCATCCATAGAATGATATATTGTGCCAATTAATTTAAGAAATAGTATATTTGTTTTCGTGATGATTTTTTTTACTAAATGATTTGTTTATTATTTCAATAGAAAAAGAGAAGAGATATTCTCAATGATGGAGGATAAGAGTAAGCAGAAGACAATCATTAGAGAGCAGAATGAACTAGGATAGAATGTTGGACAAAGGAGAGTATGCAAAACAGAATGAGTCTATTTTAAATTTATTCCTGTAAGTATTGCTAATCATGTATAAAATGATATATTGTGCCAATTAATTTAAGAAATAGTATAATTGTTTTCATGATCATTTTTAACTGAATGATTTGTTTATTATTTCTACAGAAAAAGAGAAGAGATATTCTCAATGATGGAGGATAAGAGTAAGCTGAACACAATCATTAGAGAGCAGAATAAACTAGGATAGAAAGTTGGACAAAGGAGGGTATGCAAAACAGAATGAGTCTATTTTAAATTTATTCCTATAAGTATTGCAAATTTTGCATAGAATGATATTTTGTGCCAATTAATTTAAGAAATAGTATATTTGTTTTCGTGATGATTTTTTTTACTAAATGATTTTTTTATTATTTCTACAGAAGAAGAGAAGAGATATTCTATATGATGGAGGATATGAGTAAGCTGAAGACAATCATTAGAGAGCAGAATGAAATAGGATAGAAAGTTGGACAAAGGAGGGTATGCAAAACAGAATGAGTCTATTTTAAATTTATTCCTATAAGCATTGGTAATCATGCATAGAATGATATATTGTGCCAATTAATTTAAGAAATAGTATATTTGTTTTCATGATGATTTTTAACTAAATGATTTGTTTATTATTTCTACAGAAAAAGAGAAGAGATATTCTCAATGATGGAGGATAAGAGTAAGCTGAAGACAATCATTAGAGAGCAGAATGAACTAGGATAGAAAGTTGGACAAAGGAGAGTATGCAAAACAGAATGAGTCTATTTTAAATTTATTCCTATAAGTATTGCTAATCATGCATAGAATGATATATTGTGCCAATTAATTTAAGAAATAGTATATTTATTTTCATGATGATTTTTTTTAAATGATTTGTTTATTATTTCTACAGAAGAAGAGAAGAGATATTCTCAATGATGGAGGATAAGAGTAAGCTGAGGACAATCATTAGAGAGCAGAATGAACTAGGATAGAAAGTTGGACAAAGGAGAGTATGCAAAACAGAATGAGTCTATTTTAAATTTATTCCTGTAAGTATTGCTAATCATGTATAAAATGATATATTGTGCCAATTAATTTAAGAAATAGTATAATTGTTTTCATGATCATTTTTAACTAAATGATTAGTTTATTATTTCTACAGAAAAAGAGAAGAGATATTCTCAATGATGGAGGATGAGAGTAAGCTGAAGACAATCATTAGAGAGCAGAATGAACTAGGATAGAAAGTTGGTCAAAGGAGGGTATGCAAAACAGAATGAGTCTATTTTAAATTTATTCCTATAAGTATTGCTAATCATGCATAGAATGATATATTGTGCCAATTAATTTAAGAAATAGTATAATTGTTTTCATGATCATTTTTAACTAAATGATTAGTTTATTATTTCTACAGAAAAAGAGAAGAGATATTCTCAATGATGGAGGATAAGAGTAAGCTGAGGACAATCATTAGAGAGCAGAATGAACTAGGATAGAAAGTTGGACAAAGGAGAGTATGCAAAACAGAATGAGTCTATTTTAAATTTATTCCTGTAAGTATTGCTAATCATGTATAAAATGATATATTGTGCCAATTAATTTAAGAAATAGTATAATTGTTTTCATGATCATTTTTAACTAAATGATTAGTTTATTATTTCTACAGAAAAAGAGAAGAGATATTCTCAATGATGGAGGATAAGAGTAAGCTGAAGACAATCATTAGAGAGCAGAATGAACTAGGATAGAAAGTTGGTCAAAGGAGGGTATGCAAAACAGAATGAGTCTATTTTAAATTTATTCCTATAAGTATTGCTAATCATGCATAGAATGATATATTGTGCCAATTAATTTAAGAAATAGTATTTTTTTTTTCATGATGATTTGAAACTAAATGATTTGTTTATTATTTCTACAGAAAAAGAGAAGAGATATTCTCAATGATGGAGGATAAGAGTAAGCTGAGGACAATCATTAGAGAGCAGAATGAACTAGGATTGAAAATGGACAAAGGAGAGTATGCAAAACAGAATGAGTCTATTTTAAATTTATTCCTATAAGTATTGCTAATCATGCATAGAATGATATATTGTGCCAATTAATTTAAGAAATAGTATATTTGTTTTTATGATGATTTTTACCTAAATGATTTGTTTATTATTTCTACAGAAAAAGAGAAGAGATATTCTCAATGATGGAGGATAAGAGTAAGCTGAAGACAATCATTAGAGAGCAGAATGAACTAGGATAGAAAGTTGGACAAAGGAGGGTATGCAAAACAGAAAGAGTCTATTTTAAATTTATTCCTATAAGTATTGCGAATCATGCATAGAATGATATATTGTGCCAATTAATTTAAGAAATAGTATATTTGTTTTCATGATGATTGTTAACTAAATGATTTGTTTATTATTTCTACAGAAAAATTGAAGAGATATTCTCAATGATGGAGGATAAGAGTAAGCTGAAGACAATCATTAGAGAGCAGAATGAACTAGGATAGAAAGTTGGACAAAGGAGGGTATGCAAAACAGAATGAGTCTATTTTAAATTTATTCCTATAAGTATTGCGAATCATGCATAGAATGATATATTGTGCCAATTAATTTAAGAAATAGTATATTTGTTTTCATGATGATTTTTAACTAAATGATTTGTTTATTATTTCTACAGAAAAAGAGAAGAGATATTCTCAATGATGGAGGATAAGAGTAAGCTGAAGGCAATCATTGGAGAACATAATAAATCAGGAGACAATGTAGGTCAAAGGAGGGAATGCAAAACAGAATGAGTCTATTTTAAATTTATTCCTAAAAGTATTGCTAATCATGCATAGAATGATATATTGTGCCAATTAATTTAAGAAATAGTATATTTGTTTTCATGATGATTTTTAACTAAATGATTTGTTTATTATTTCTATAGAAAAAGAGAAGAGATATTCTCAATGATGGAGGATAATAGTAAGCTGAAGACAATCATTAGAGAGCAGAATGAACTAGGATACAAAGTTGGACAAAGGAGGGTATGCAAAAAAGAATTAGGTTATTTTAAATTTATTCCTATAAGTATTGCTAATCATGCATAGAATGATATATTGTGCCAATTAATTTAAGTTATAGTATATTTGTTTTCATGATGAATTTTAACTAAATGATTTGTTTATTATTTCTACAGAAAAAGAGAAGAGATATTCTCAATGATGGAGGATAAGAGTAAGCTGAAGGCAATCATTGGAGAACATAATCAATCAGGAGACAATGTAGGTCAAAGGAGGGACTGCAAAACAGAATGAGTCTATTTTAAATTTATTCCTATAAGTATTGCTAATCATGCATAGAATGATATATTGTGCCAATTAATTTAAGAAATAGTATATTTGTTTTCATGATGATTTTTTTTACTAAATGATTTGTTTATTATTTCTACAGAAGAAGAGAAGAGATATCTCAATGATGGAGGATATGAGAAAGCTGAAGACAATCATTAGAGAGCAGAATGAACTAGGATAGAAAGTTGCACAAAGGAGGGTATGCAAAACAGAAATAGTCTATTTTAAATTTATTCCTATAAGCATTGGTAATCATGCATAGAATGATATATTGTGCCAATTAATTTAAGTAATAGTATATTTTTTTTCATGATGATTTTTAACTAAATGATTTGTTTATTATTTCTACAGAAAAAGAGAAGAGATATTCTCAATGATGGAGGATAAGAGTAAGCTGAACACAATCATTAGAGAGCAGAATAAACTAGGATAGAAAGTTGGACAAAGAAGGGTATGCAAAACAGAATGAGTCTATTTTAAATTTATTCCTATAAGTATTGCAAATTTTGCATAGAATGATATTTTGTGCCAATTAATTTAAGAAATAGTATATTTGTTTTCGTGATGATTTTTTTTACTAAATGATTTGTTTATTATTTCTACAGAAGAAGAGAAGAGATATTCTATATGATGGAGGATATGAGTAAGCTGAAGACAATCATTAGAGAGCAGAATGAAATAGGATAGAAAGTTGGACAAAGGAGGGTATGCAAAACAGAATGAGTCTATTTTAAATTTATTCCTATAAGCATTGGTAATCATGCATAGAATGATATATTGTGCCAATTAATTTAAGAAATAGTATATTTGTTTTCATGATGATTTTTAACTAAATGATTTGTTTATTATTTCTACAGAAAAAGAGAAGAGATATTCTCAATGATGGAGGATAAGAGTAAGCTGAAGACAATCATTAGAGAGCAGAATGAACTAGGATAGAAAGTTGGACAAAGGAGAGTATGCAAAATAGAATGAGTCTATTTTAAATTTATTCCTATAAGTATTGCTAATCATGCATAGAATGATATATTGTGCCAATTAATTTAAGAAATAGTATATTTATTTTCATGATGATTTTTTTTAAATGATTTGTTTATTATTTCTACAGAAGAAGAGAAGAGATATTCTCAATGATGGAGGATATGAGTAAGCTGAAGACAATCATTAGAGAGCAGAATGAAGTAGGATAGAAAGTTGGACAAAGGAGGGTATGCAAAACAGAATGAGTCTATTTTAAATTTATTCCTATTAGTATTGCTAATCATGCATAGAATGATATATTGTGCCAATTAATTTAAAAAATCATATATTTGTATTCATGATCATTTTTAACTAAATGATTTGTTTATTATTTCTACAGAAAAAGAGAAGAGATATTCTCGATGATGGAGGGTAAGAGTAAGCTGAAGACAATCATTAGAGAGCAGAATGAACTAGGATAGAAAGTTGGTCAAAGGAGGGTATGCAAAACAGAATGAGTCTATTTTAAATTTATTCCTATAAGTATTGCTAATCATGCATAGAATGATATATTGTGCCAATTAATTTAAGAAATAGTATATTTGTTTTCATGATGATTATAAACTAAATGATTTGTTTATTATTTCAATAGAAAAAGAGAAGAGATATTCTCAATGATGGAGGATAAGAGTAAGCTGAAGACAATCATTAGAGAGCAGAATGAACTAGGATAGAAAGTTGGTCAAAGGAGGGTATGCAAAACAGAATGAGTCTATTTTAAATTTATTCCTATAAGTATTGCTAATCATGCATAGAATGATATATTGTGCAAATTAATTTAAGAAATAGTATATTTTTTTCATGATGATATGAAACTAAATGATTTGTTTATTATTTCAATAGAAAAAGAGAAGAGATATTCTCAATGATGGAGGATAAGAGTAAGCTGAAGACAATCATTAGAGAGCAGAATGAACTAGGATAGAAAGTTGGACAAAGGAGAGTATGCAAAACAGAATGAGTCTATTTTAAATTTATTCCTGTAAGTATTGCTAATCATGTATAAAATGATATATTGTGCCAATTAATTTAAGAAATAGTATAATTGTTTTCATGATCATTTTTAACTAAATGATTAGTTTATTATTTCTACAGAAAAAGAGAAGAGATATTCTCAATGATGGAGGATAAGAGTAAGCTGAAGACAATCATTAGAGAGCAGAATGAACTAGGATAGAAAGTTGGTCAAAGGAGGGTATGCAAAACAGAATGAGTCTATTTTAAATTTATTCCTATAAGTATTGCTAATCATGCATAGAATGATATATAGTGCCAATTAATTTAAGAAATAGTATTTTTTTTTTCATGATGATTTGAAACTAAATGATTTGTTTATTATTTCTACAGAAAAAGAGAAGAGATATTCTCAATGATGGAGGATAAGAGTAAGCTGAGGACAATCATTAGAGAGCAGAATGAACTAGGATTGAAAATGGACAAAGGAGAGTATGCAAAACAGAATGAGTCTATTTTAAATTTATTCCTATAAGTATTGCTAATCATGCATAGAATGATATATTGTGCCAATTAATTTAAGAAATTGTATATTTGTTTTTATGATGATTTTTACCTAAATGATTTGTTTATTATTTCTACAGAAAAAGAGAAGAGATATTCTCAATGATGGAGGATAAGAGTAAGCTGAAGACAATCATTAGAGAGCAGAATGAACTAGGATAGAAAGTTGGACAAAGGAGGGTATGCAAAACAGAATGAGTCTATTTTAAATTTATTCCTATAAGTATTGCGAATCATGCATAGAATGATATATTGTGCCAATTAATTTAAGAAATAGTATATTTGTTTTCATGATGATTGTTAACTAAATGATTTGTTTATTATTTCTACAGAAAAATTGAAGAGATATTCTCAATGATGGAGGATAAGAGTAAGCTGAAGACAATCATTAGAGAGCAGAATGAACTAGGATAGAAAGTTGGACAAAGGAGGGTATGCAAAACAGAATGAGTCTATTTTAAATTTATTCCTATAAGTATTGCGAATCATGCATAGAATGATATATTGTGCCAATTAATTTAAGAAATAGTATATTTGTTTTTATGATGATTTTTAACTAAATGATTTGTTTATTATTTCTACAGAAAAAGAGAAGAGATATTCTCAATGATGGAGGATAAGAGTAAGCTGAAGGCAATCATTGGAGAACATAATAAATCAGGAGACAATGTAGGTCAAAGGAGGGAATGCAAAACAGAATGAGTCTATTTTAAATTTATTCCTAAAAGTATTGCTAATCATGCATAGAATGATATATTGTGCCAATTAATTTAAGAAATAGTATATTTGTTTTCATGATGATTTTTAACTAAATGATTTGTTTATTATTTCTATAGAAAAAGAGAAGAGATATTCTCAATGATGGAGGATAATAGTAAGCTGAAGACAATCATTAGAGAGCAGAATGAACTAGGATACAAAGTTGGACAAAGGAGGGTATGCAAAAAAGAATTAGGTTATTTTAAATTTATTCCTATAAGTATTGCTAATCATGCATAGAATGATATATTGTGCCAATTAATTTAAGTTATAGTATATTTGTTTTCATGATGAATTTTAACTAAATGATTTGTTTATTATTTCTACAGAAAAAGAGAAGAGATATTCTCAATGATGGAGGATATGAGTAATATGAAGGCAATCATTGGAGAACATTATCAATCAGGAGACAAAGTAAGTCAAAAGAGGGAAAGCAAAACAGAAATAGTCTATTTTAAATTTAATCCTATAAGTATTGCTAATCATGCATAAAATGATATATTGTGCCAATTAATTTAAGATATAGTATATTTGTTTTCGTGATGATTTTTTTTACTAAATGATTTGTTTATTATTTCTACAGATAAAGAGAAGAGATATTCTCAATGATGGAGGATAAGAGTAAGCTGAAGGCAATCATTGGAGAACATAATCAATCAGGAGACAAAGTAGGTCAAAGGAGGGAATGCAAAACAGAATGAGTCTATTTTAAATTTATTCCTATAAGTATTGCTAATCATTCATAGAATGATATATTGTTCCAATTAATTTAAGAAATAGTATATTCGTTTTCATGATGATTTTTAACTAAATGATTTGTTTATTATTTTTACTGAAAAAGAGAAGAGATATTTTCAATGATGGAGTATAAGAGTAAGCTGAAGGCAATCATTAGAGAGCAGAATGAACTAGGATAGAAAGTTCGACAAAGGAGGGTATGCAAAACAGAATGAGTCTATTTTGAATTAATCCTATAAATATTGCTAATCATGCATAGAATGATATATTGTGCCAATTAATTTAAGAAATAGTATATTTGTTTTCATGATGATTTTTAACTAAATGATTTGTTTATTATTTCAACAGAAAAAGAGAAGAGATATTCTCAATGATGGAGGATAAGAGTAAGCTGAAGACAATCATTAGAGAGCAGAATGACCTAGGATAGAAAGTTGGACAAAGGAGGGTATGCAAAACAGAATGAGTCTATTTTGAATTAATCCTATAAGTATTGCTAATCATGCATAGAATGATATATTGTGCCAATTAATTTAAGAAATAGTATATTTGTTTTCATGATGATTTTTAACTAAAAATTTGTTTATTATTTCAACAGAAAAAGAGAAGAGATATTCTCAATGATGGAGGATAAGAGTAAGCTGAAGACAATCATTAGAGAGCAGAATGAACTAGGATAGAAAGTTGGACAAAGGAGGGTATGCAAAAAAGAATGAGTCTATTTTGAATTAATCCTATAAGTATTGCTAATCATGCATAGAATGATATATTGTGCCAATTAATTTAAGAAATAGTATATTTTTTTTCATGATGATTTTTAACTAAATGATTTGTTTATTATTTCTACAGAAAAAGAGAAGAGATATTCTCAATGATGGAGGATAAGAGTATGCTGAAGACAATCATTAGAGAGCAGAATGAACTAGGATAGAAAGTTGGACAAAGGAGGGTATGCAAAACAGAATGAGTCTATTTTGAATTTATTCCTATAAGTATTGCTAATCATTCATAGAATGATATATTGTGCCAATTAATTTAAGAAATAGTATATTCGTTTTCATGATGATTTTTAACTAAATGCTTTGTTTATTATTTCTACGGAAAAAGAGAAGAGATTATTTCAATGATGGAGGATAAGAGTAAGCTAAAGGCAATCATTAGAGAGCAGAATGAACTAGGATAGAAAGTTGGACAAAGGAGGGTATGCCAAACAGAATGAGTCTATTTTGAATTAATCCTATAAGTATTGCTAATCATGCATAGAATGATATATTGTGCCAATTAATTTAAGAAATAGTATATTTGTTTTCATGATGATTTTTAACTAAATGATTTGTTTATTATTTCAACAGAAAAAGAGAAGAGATATTCTCAATGATGGAGGATAAGAGTAAGCTGAAGACAATCATTAGAGAGCAGAATGAACTAGGATAGAAAGTTGGACAAAGGAGGGTATGCAAAACAGAATGAGTCTATTTTGAATTAATCCTATAAGTATTGCTAATCATGCATAGAATGATATATTGTGCCAATTAATTTAAGAAATAGTATAATTGTTTTCATGATGATCTTTAACTAAATGATTTTTTTATTATTTCTACAGAAAAAGAGATGAGATATTCTCAATGTTGGAGTATAAGAGTAAGCTAAAGACAATCATTAGAGAGCAGAATGAACTAGGATAGAAAGTTGGACAAAGGAGGGTATGCAAAACAGAATGAGTCTATTTCGAATTTATTCCTATAAGTATTGCTAATCATGCATAGAATGATATATTTTGCCAATTAATTTAAGAAATAGTATAATTGTTTTCATGATGATCTTTAACTAAATGATTTTTTTATTATTTCTACAGAAAAAGAGAAGAGATATTCTCAATGATGTAGGATAAGTGTAAGCTGAAGACAATCATTAGAGAGCAGAATGAACTAGGATAGAAAGTTGGACAAAGGAGGGTATGCAAAAAAAAAATGAGTCTATTTTGAATTTATTCCTATAAGTATTGCTAGTCATGCATAGAATGATATATTGTGCCAATTAATTTAAGAAATAGTATATTTGTTTTCATGATGATTTTTAACTAAATGATTTGATTATTATTTCTACAGAAAAAGAGAAGAGATATTCTCAATGATGGAGGATAAGAGTAATCTGAAGACAATCATTAGAGAGCAGAATGAACTAGGATAGAAAGTTGGACAAAGGAGGGTATGCAGAACAGAATGAGTCTATTTTAAATTTATTCCTATAAGTTTTGCTAATCATGCATAGAATGATATATTGTGCCAATTAATTTAAGAAATATAATATTTGTTTTCATGATAATTTTTAACTAAATGATTTGTTTATTATTTCTACAGAAAAAGAGAAGAGATATTCTCAATGATGGAGGATAAGAGTAAGCTGAAGACAATCTTTAGAGAGCAGAATGAACTACGATAGAAAGTTGGACAAAGGAGGGTATGCAAAACAGAGTGAGTCTATTTTGAATTTATTCCTATAAGTATTGCTAATCATGCATAGACTGATATATTGTGCCAATTAATTTAAGAAATATAATATTTGTTTTCATGATGATTTTTAACTAAATGATTGGTTTATTATTTCTACAGAAAAAGAGAAGAGATATTCTCAATGATGGAGGATAACAGTAAGCTGAAGACAATCATTAGAGAGCAGAATGAACTAGGATAGAAAGTTGGACAAAGGAGGGTATGCAAAACAGAATGAGTCTATTTTGAATTTATTCCTATAAGTATTGCTAATCATGCATAGACTGATATATTGTGCCAATTAATTTAAGATATAGTATATTTGTTTTCATGATGATTTTTAACTAAATGATTTGTTTATTATTTCTACAGAAAAAGAGAAGAGATATTCTCAATGATGGAGGATAAGAGTAAGCTGAAGACAATCATTAGAGAGCAGAATGAACTAGGATAGAAAGTTGGACAAAGGAGGGTTTGCAAAACAGAATGAGTCTATTTTAAATTTATTCCTATAAGTATTGCTAATCATGCATAGAATGATATATTGTGCCAATTAATTTAAGAAATAGTATATTTGTTTTCATGATGATTTTTAACTAAATGATTTGTTTATTATTTCTACAGAAATACAGAAGAGATATTCTCAATGATGGAGGATAAGAGTAAGCTAAAGACAATTATTAGAGAGCAGAATGAACTAGGATAGAAAGTTGGACAAATGAGGGTATGCAAAACAGAATGAGTCTATTTTGAATTTATTCCTATAAGTATTGCTAATCATGCATAGAATGATATATTGTGCCAATTAATTTAAGAAATAGTATATTTGTTTTCATGATGATTTTTAACTAAATGATTTGTATATTATTTCTACAGAAAAAGAGAAGAGATATTCTCAATGATGGAGGATAAGAGTATGCTGAAGACAATCATTAGAGAGCAGAATAAACTAGGATAGAAAGTTGGACAAAGGAGGGTTTGTAAAACAGAATGAGTCTATTTTGAATTTATTCCAATAAGTATTGCTAATCATGCATAGAATGATATATTGTGCCAATTAATTTAAGAAATAGTATATTTGTTTACATGATGATTTTTAACTAAATGATTTGTTTATTATTTCTACAGAAAAAGAGAAGAGATATTCTCAATGTTGGAGGATAACAGTAAGCTGAAGACAATCATTAGAGAGCAGAATGAACTAGGATAGAAAGTTGGACAAAGGAGGGTATGCAAAACAGAATGAGTCTATTTTGAATTTATTCCAATAAGTATTGATAATCATGCATAGAATTATATATTGTGCCAATTAATTTAAGAAATAGTATATTTGTTTTCATGATGATTTTAAACTAAATGATTTTTTTATTATTTTTACGGAAAAGAGAAGAGATATCCTCAATGATGGAGGATAAGAGTAAGCTAAAGACAATCATTAGAGAGCAGAATGAACTAGGATAGAAAGTTTGACAAAGTAGGGTATGCAAAACAGACTTAGTCTATTTCGAATTTATTCCAATAAGTATTGCTAATCATGCATAGAATGATATATTTTGCCAATTAATTTAAGAAATAGTATATTTGTTTTCATGATGATTTTTAACTAAACGATTTATTTATTATTTCTACAGAAAAGAGAAGAGATATTCTCAATGATGTAGGATAAGTGTAAGCTGAAGACAATCATTAGAGAGCAGAATGAACTAGGATAGAAAGTTGGACAAAGGAGGGTATGCAAAACAGAATGAGTCTATTTGAAATTTATTCCTATAAGTATTGCTAATCATTCATAGAATGATATATTGTGCCAATTAATTTAAGAAATAGTATATTCGTTTTCATGATGATTTTTAACTAAATGATTTGTTTATTATTTCTACGGAAAAAGAGAAGAGATATTTTCAATGATGGAGGATAAGAGTAAGCTGAAGACAATCATTAGAGAGCAGAAAGAACTAGGATAGAAAGTTGGACAAAGGAGGGTATGCAAAACAGAATGAGTCTATTTTAATTTATTCCTATAAGTATTGCTAATCATGCATAGAATGATATATTGTGCCAATTAATTTAAGAAATAGTCTATTTGTTTTCATGATGATTTTTAACTAAATGATTTGTTTATTATTTCTACAAAAAAAGAGAAGAGATATTCTCAATGATAGAGGATAAGAGTTAGCTAAAGACAATCATTAGAGAGCAGAATGAACTAGGATAGGAAGTAGGACAAAGGAGGGTATGCAAAACAGAAGGAGTCTATTTTTAATTTATTTCTATAAGTATTGCTAATCATGCATAGAATTATATATTGTGCCAATTAATTTAAGAAATAGTATATTTGTTTTCATGATGATTTTTAACTAAATGATTTGTTTATTATTTCTACAGAAAAAGAGAAGAGATATTCTCAATGATGGAGAGTAAGAGTAAGCTGAAGACAATCATTAGAGAGCAGAATGAACTAGGATAGAAAGTTGGACTAAGGAGGGTATGCAAAACAGAATGAGTCTATTTTAAATTTATTCCTATAAGTATTGCTAATCATGCATAGAATTATATATTGTGCCAATTAATTTAAGAAATAGTATATTTGTTTTCATGATGTTTTTTTTACTAAATGATTTGTTTATTATTTCTACAGAAGAAGAGAAGAGATATCTCAATGATGGAGGATATGAGTAAGCTGAAGACAATCATTAGAGAGCAGAATGAACTAGGATAGAAAGTTGCACAAAGGAGGGTATGCAAAACAGAAAGAGTCTATTTTAAATTTATTCCTATAAGCATTGGTAATCATGCATAGAATGATATATTGTGCCAATTAATTTAAGTAATAGTATATTTTTTTTCATGATGATTTTTAACTAAATGATTTGTTTTTTATTTCTACAGAAAAAGAGAAGAGATATTCTCAATGATGGAGGATAAGAGTAAGCTGAAGGCAATCATTGGAGAACATAATCAATCAGGAGACAATGTAGTTCAAAGGAGGAAATGCAAAACAGAATGAGTCTATTTTAAATTTATTCCTAAATGTATTGCTAATCGTGCATAGAATGATATATTGTGCCAATTAATTTAAGAAATAGTATATTTGTTTTCATGATCATTTTTAACTAAATGATTTGTTTATTATTTCTACAGAAAAAGAGAAGAGATATTCTCAATGATGGAGGATAAGAGTAAGCTGAAGACAATCATTAGAGAGCAGAATGAACTAGGATAGAAAGTTGGACAAAGGAGGGTATGCAAAACAGAATGAGTCTATTTTGAATATATTCCAATAAGTATTGCTAATCATGCATAGAATGATATATTGTGCCAATTAATTTAAGAAATAGTATATTTGTTTTCATAATGATTTTTAACTAAATGATTTGTTTATTATTTCTACAGAAAAAGAGAAGAGATATTCTCAATGATGGAGGATAAGAGTAAGCTGAAGACAATCATGGGAGAGCAGAATGAACTACGATAGAAAGTGGGTCAAAGGAGGGAATGCAAAACAGATTGAGTATATTTTGATTTTATTACTATAACTATTTATTATCATGCATTGACTGATAGATCGTGCTAATTATTCAATGAAATAGTATTTCTGTTTTCAAGATGATGTTTCACTAAATGTTTTTTTTATTAATTCTACAGAAAAAGAGAAGAGATATTCTCCATGATGGAAGATAAGAGTATGCTGAAGACAATCATTGGAGAGCAGAATTAACTACGATATAAAGTGGGTCAAAGGAGGGAATGTAAAACAGAATGAGTATATTTTGAATTTATTACTATAACTATTTATTATCATGTATCGAAATATATATCGTGCCAATTATTCCATGAAATATTATTTCTGTTTTCAAGATGATGTTTCACTAAATGATTTTTTTATTAATTCTACTGAAGAATTGAAGAGATATTCTCCATGAAGGAAGATAAGAGTAAGCTGAAGACAATCATTGGAGAGCAGAATTAACTACGATAGAAAGTGGGTCAAAGGAGGGAACACAAAACAAAATGAGTATATTTTGATTTTATTACTATAACTATTTATTATCATGCATTGACTGATAGATCGTGCTAATTATTCATTGAAATATTACTTCTGTTTTCAAGATGATGTTTCACTAAATTATTTTTTATTATTTCTACAGAAAAAGCAAAGAGATATTCTCCATGTTAGAAGATAAGAGTAAGCTTAAGACAAACTTTTGAGTGGAGATTGAATTAGGAGAGAAAGTGGGTCTTAGGAGGGAATGCAAAACAGAATGAGTATATATTGAATTTATTGCTATTAATATTTCTAATCTTGCATAGGCTGATATATCGTGCCAATTATTCAATGAAATAGTATTTCTGTATTCAAGATGATCATAAACCAAATTGTCTTTTTAATAATTCTACAGAAAAAGCAAAGAGATATTCTCCATGATGGAAGATAAGAGTAAGCTTAAGACAGTCATTGGAGTATAGAATGAACTAGGATAGAAAGTGGGTCAAAAGAGAAATTTTATTATTATAAAATGCTACAAATGGACTAATCATATGTGCTCCCAATTTCTATTTATATATTCAGAGAATAATAAATGGAAAGAACTAATCATCTATTTGTGTGAGTCTTGCATAATCATGCACCTTTATCATAAATCAAGATGGAACAATGGGGTAAGGAAGGCAAGATGATTTTGGTGGGAGAAGCACTGGTCTTTTGTATCTTCTCTTTCAGGATTAATATTGAAGTTCCTTTGTTCGATGAAATAGTTCATCACGTGATCGTAGACAGTTTTTACATCTTTCATGTATTTAATTAAAAAGAGGTCCGCTTCTTTTGATAGCTAGTTGTGTGATTGAATGTACATTTTAAACAATTGAAAGTCTGTGGTTTTATCTATAACTTTTTGGGTAAATTCTCGTATTCTTTGTATTTTTATTCCTTTATATCTGAGATCTATGTTAGCAATGGTTTGTAGGTTCACTATAAAATGCGATGTTTTTTATTTACTTAAAAAGCGAAAGAATCCTAATTATATCTCAGACCAGTTTAACATTCTCGACTACATTTTACTTTTTCTTAACGAATATTTAGCTTTTCTTGATAACTTTAGCAGCAAAGGGCAGTTGGAAACGTCTTACCACGTTGAGGTTTGCACATTCGGAAATTTCGTATGAATTAACGTTCTATTAAATCTCTTTCAATGTGAATTTCACTTGCTAAATCAGCTGATTTATTTTAATGTCGCATCCCCGCTTTAACCGCATTTGAATAATTTTTTTATAAGCGAATATAAGGGTTCGCTTTGCTATATCTCAATCTTGCCTAATAAATACCCCTAATAATAATAATAATAAGTCGTAGAATCTTTCCAATGTTAAGCGATTCATATCAGCTGTTCTTCGAATTGTCTCTCTCATAAGAAAGAAACGCAAGGATCGTTTCGATCGATTGCAGACATGGTTTCTTTTGCGGGATTAATACAGAGATAATGGTTGTACCTATTTTGGTGGTGGGATATCATACTCGAGTAGTAATTGAGAGAATTCAAACGAAATTGCCGAACCTTTTATGTAAGTTAGTGTGCTTAAAATATCCTTGGCGACAAAGATGATGATTAAATTCTTGTTCGATTATATGGATGGTCTTGTAAAGAATGATTATCCTATAGATTATGCAACCGACAGGTCCCAGAGCTGATTCCTGTCGAAGGGGCAATCAGCTGCTCGAGGTCAATGACCTTTTCAAAACTAGGTCAGATACACATACCTATTAGTATTGCTGAAGGGTTTTGACTAAAATTATTTTAAATATATAATTTTTTATATTAGAAAGCGATTGAATATGAAGTTTTTGATCTCTCTGTCGCACAGATTTTAAACTCTCAATTCGGATTTATTGGGATACGGAGACAAATTTCAAGATTACCAAATGGGGAAGCAAATATTGGTTTGAGATCAGGAAATTAAAATAAAAGAATTTTCGTTTGTTTGTCATTTTGAGAAGATTTTCAGTTCATAATATATGCTGAATTTACAGACTGATTGCACTGCATTTGCTTTTTCTTTTGAATTTTTGCAATGATCTCTGTGTATATTCATTCTCATTCTTGTCCTATTTAATATAATGTATTTATTGCACAATCATTAAATTTATTTTGTATTCATTGTTATCTTATTAAGGGGGTGTTCTCATGTAACATTTTGAAAAAATCGAACATGTTTTATTTTGTTGAATTTTAGTTATCTAAATATAAGATACCGGAAGGATTTTGCTGGATTCGAAACCTAAACCAAGTTACGAGGAAAGTTTAGGGGCGCTCTCGCGGCGTGCCGAGTCGCACATGGCGCGCCGGAAATCATTCGTGATTCAGGTATTTATACCTGAATTATTTCCGATATCCGAGGAAGGGAAAATAGGGCTAGGGTTTGAGGAAAAAAGTCTGTGACTAACACATTTTTACGGTTTCGGTTATATGTAGTTAGTTTCGTTTTCGTCGTGGTTGCGTCCACTCGTATCGAAATTTCTTCTCCATATTCTTTTGCATTCGCGAGTAATTTGCCTGTTCAACCATGGATAGGAAGGGTTCCCGAAGCAAAAGAACCTTTGCTTATCGAACAAAAAATAAAAGTTTGCAAAGGAACGTCGGCAAGCCCGAGAAATTTACCGAGTACGCCAGCGCGTCAAGTAAAATTGGGAGCGCAAGTGCCACTGACTTCGTCGTCAACGAACATCCAAGCTACAATTTCATGAGTCCTAATATGAATATTACATGTCGATTTGTAAGTATAATGGGAAAAAAGGAAAGTATTTCAGATTTATTTCCAGTTTTCGATGTTTTTTCGTGTTTAGAGATCTGCAAATTAAATATATCGTTATGTATAACCGTTGTTCCTATAGAACTCGTCTTAAGCTTCAAAATGAATCCCATCTTGACAGAGTTTCCTGGATTTTAAAGTATATTATGGCCAAAAAACTGATATTTTTCCTATAATTTTCTGCTTTTCAACATATATTGGGAAACTGCTTTGCAAAAGTTATATTCTATTAGTATTTTTGATATAATTTGCGAAGAGCTCGAAATCAGTCCAAAGTTAAATAGTTTAATTTGAATTTTACGCAAAATATGCCTAAATCTCTTTTGAGTATACTGATCTGTAAAAGGAAAAGCTCTTCCTGACATATATAGATAACCTCAAAAGAATTGAAATGATTTCTAAATAAAATAGTTTATGTCGACTTATAAGCGAAAAATTCTAAAAAAACTGAAATTTTACCTACTATTTTCAGGCTCTTGGCGTTTGTTTTCAGCTCCATGTAGGTTAAAATATGTTTCTAATTCCGATAAATTTTATCAAAAGCTTAACATTGAGTTCATACTTGATCTCTTGAAATTGTCTCATTTTTCAAACAAAAATTGCAAAAAAAAACTGAAAAGTTTCCGATTATTTTTGGGTCTCTGGGTACGTGAAAGCTAAAATATTGTTTATTGAAATTTTTATTTCGATGTTTAAGGAGAAAATGGCCAAAATATTAATATTCTGCTAGAATTATCAAGTTCTTCGATAATCTTCTCCTACATGAAAGTAAATATATCTTTATGATTCGGATTCAACTTTTGTAAAATGCCTCGATAAAAAAACATGCGTTATAAATATTCTCTCAGATGTAGGTAGGGAATCATTGAAAGAAAGGAGATTGGAAGCTAGACTGCGATTGCTTAATAAATTCAGGGAAACTAAATTTGCGAAAGATACAATCTGTATCATGCAAACCCTTTCTACCTCGGTCGTTCCGATAATGAACGTAAAATGTGAGAAATAGACGATGATAGAGAATCGTTTTAAAAATTCATTCTTACCACGAACGTTACGTGTTCATAACCGAGTGAAGAAGTAGCTTTCATTTAACTAGTGTTTACACCCCCTGCCACACGCCGAAAGGCGGCTTCTGGGAATTAATGGTACCAAGGTAAATGTAGATGTCTATTTTCGATATTTTCTGGGTAACATGCCCCCCCATAACAGTAATTCTTCTTCTAATTCAATTAAATAAGGTGAAAAGCAAATAAATCATTCTGAAGTTGACTAGTTCATTTCGATTCTTCAGCAAAATATGGCCACACGACCCATATTCTTTTGTGCATATTGTGTATTGGTATATATTTAACATAATCTAAGGCTCCCGGATAGTGATGTGGACAGCGCGTTTGCCTTTGACGAAAGCCGTACCGGGTTTGATTCCCAGTGGAAGCCAATGTGCGAAATGACCTAAGCTGTCGAATCACTTTTAACAATACTACTACTACTACTACTACTACAACATAATCTAATCCCTCCCTCTACCCACCAATTCCCATCCCTCCATTCACCCACCATTTCCAAAACCTTCCTCTACCATCCCTGGCCCCTATCCACCCTCTTCCATCCCACCCCCTACCCACCCTATCCCATCCCTCCCTCTACCAACCCTCTCTCATCCCACCATTCCCTCTACCCACTCACTCCCATCCCACCCCTAACCAATCTTCCATTCCCCCCCTACCCAATCCCAACCACACCCTCTCCCATCCCTCCCTATCCCCACCCTCTCCATCCCCCCCTACCCACCCTCTCCCATCCCTCTATCAACCCTACCCCATCCCAACTTACCCAAACCCATCCCTCCCTATACCCGCCCGCTCCCATCCCAACCTATACCCACCCTCTCCCAACCCAACCTATCCCGACCCTCTCCTATCCCTCCCTCTACCCACCCTCCCACATCCCAACCACACCCTCTCCCATCCCAACCTATCCCAAATCTCTCCCATCCCTCCCTCTACACACCCTCTCCCATCCCAACCTAACCACATCCTCTACCATCCCTCCCTCTAACCACCCTCCCCCATCCCAACCTAACCACATCCTCTACCATCCCTCCCTCTAACCACCCTCCCCCATCCCAACCTAACCACATCCTCTACCATCCTTCCCTCTAACCACCCTCTCCCATCCCAACCTAACCACATCCTCTACCATCCCTCCCTCTAACCGCCATCCCCCATCCCAACCTATCCCAAACCTCTCCCATCCCAACCTGTCCCCACCCTCTCCCATCCCAATCTTTCCCCAACCTCCCCCATCCCAACCTATGCCCACCCTCTCCCATCTCAAATTATTCCCACCCTCTACCATCCCAACCTATTCCCACCCTCTCCCATCCCACCCCTACCCACACTCTTGCATCCCAACCCTACCCACCATCCCAACCCATCCCAACCTGTCCCCACCCTCACCCATCCCAACCTGTCCCCACCCTCTCCCATCCCTACCTATACCCACCCTCTACTATAACCATCCCAAATCTACTACCTTCATTATTTCTTAGACATTAGGACAAATAGGGGTAAATCAATGTTAAGGTACAAAATAAATAAATTATACAAAGCCCCGCCTTACAAATCATAATAAATTTATACATTCGGCAATCGTTAGTTTGGCTAGGGCGCAAAGTTTTTTTATCCATATTATATTCAAATTAAGTCCTTGAACACTATAAATTCCGGCCTTACAAGTTTTTACATTATACATAATTAATATATATTTTGGCTCGAAGGAAAAAAAATGTTTTTCACTTCCTATTCATCTTCCAAATTAGAAATTAGAAAAATAATGGGAAATTCAATATATAGGTAAAGAATATGTAAATTAAACATAGCCTTACACATCATAAACAAATCTTACATTCTGAAATAGTTAGTTTTGCTAGGGGCGCAATTTTTTTTATTCATAATATTTATATTTAAAGTCATGGAACACTATATAATTTCCGGCCTTACAAATTTTTTAACTATACATAATAGAAAATATGTTTTGGCTCGGAAGAAAAAAATATATTTCACTTCTTATTCATCTTCCGGGGTAGAGTGATGCTTTAGAGTTTTTTGGGAAGAACCTCATCCATATCCCGTACCTGGAGACAAAGTGCACCTTCCTTTAATTAGCCGTCAAAGGCTTTTTCCTGCTTTTTGAAAGGCACCTTGAAGTCCTATATATGGATGGAAAATTGAACAAATGAATCTTAAAGGTAGACATAAAAAAGTTAAATAAAATGTTTAAAATCATATCAATGTTGCTGTTTCTTTTCAAAAAATGAAAAAAACTTGGTATTTTCTTTACAATTGTTAATTTTTCCTATTAATAATTAGACTGAAATGAAACTCATATTGAAATATGTAGTAGAGAGTAAATCACTTTGAAAATTCTCAATACCTCAATTTCTTTCTCTCTCTCATTAATTCTCCTTCTATTCTCAGTAAGTTGGAACTCCAACGTCTCCATGAGCATCTTCAGTGATGGTTTTTCTCTGCGCCAGTAGCTTTTGATTGAGTTGTCCTCCTGGGCAATATCGATATGAATGCTCGCCTCATACCTTTAGAAAAAAATTGAAAATGAAAATTAATAATGCATCGAATGAAAATGTTCATTAAAGTTATTTTTACTAAATAGTGGTATTTTAACTCCTATAATTTTATCCAATAAACCTCCGAGCCACGTCCTGGAAAGCGGGAAACCTAGGTTCGAATCCTGAACAAGTCTTTTTTTTACTTACTCTACAACGCTGTGGTTAAGTCGCACTGTTTCCTTTACTAAGTCATAATTCATTTCCAACATTTTTTAATAACAATTAAGTATATTATTTCACAGCCAGGAGCACATACGCGATAAAATTATTTATTTGTTGAATGAGGAAAGACATTACTTTGGAAATATATCTCCGTTTATAAATATTTTTTGAATCTGGTAAACGTTACACAAAATATCAATCAGAGAGAATCAATTCAGAAATAATTTTTTTAAATGAAAATTAATATTTAACCCAATTCTAATCTGATGAAAGGAAGAATGAAGAATTTACATTTACGAAGAACGATTACCAATATATGATTAATAATAATAATAATTATAGTAATAAACAATACTGTTTTATTTCTGTCTCGCACTGAATTTGAATCCCGAAATATGTTCTATGAGTATTTAAAAAGGTAGGGAAAGTAAAGCTGAATCTTAAGTAGCGATTCAAAGCAAAAGGACACTCATCGATGACTGATTTTAAAAATAACTCATTCTTAATTCCTTCCCATCCGTTCAGACATAATAAACAACTGAATTTTTTCTAAGCTATATTCTAAATGTCGGCAATTGAAAGTTTGAAATTTGAGTTGATGATTCAAAGAATGTAAATGTTTTGAAACAGAGATGTTTTGAAAGCAAGAGTAGCCCTGAAAATGAAGGTCAAGGCGAACGCTAAATGCTTTCTCGCATGGGGAAAAAGAAAGTGCCTTGAAATCTCAAAACCAACAGCTATCCCGTAACCTTCAGTTTCACCGAATTCCAGTTCTTCAGTTCAGTTCTTAATAAAAAAATATCGATATATTTATTTTTTTAATAATCATTTATGAACTATGATAAATTTTATCGGTTGATTTACCACCGGCAGAGGTTCTTAAAATTTCAGAGAATTTTGGGGTCATTTTCCCCCAAGAAAAATTACGTATTTTGTTTGACGGGACTAATTCAGGGTTAAGCATTGGAATGGGAGATTAACAATAACATTTTTCCATTCGAATTTTCGAAAACATCGATATGAAAATCAACTCACGCACTATCCTTGTTTACCAACTTTTAGATAATCAGCTGTCTCGTGACCTTGGTCGTGACTTTCACTTGCCTTGGAGATTCACTTACCAAATCGGTGAGGAGTTTTCATCAGACCAAGATCATTCCAAAGTATTTTTGGCCTTATAATACACAAAGGTTATAATACCTAATCAGATTCGTTCACGTTTTTTAGATGTTAACAAGATTATACCAAATTATATATAAACTTTCCAAATCCTCATGAAATATACGTAAAAGAACACAAACGCGAAATTTTGGTCGAAGATTTTACTTTCTTCGATTTCGATATAATCTAGTAAAATCTCTACCCGTATTGAGGCTTTTCATAATATCTATCATAATAGTATCGTAAAAAAATTATAAAAACTTTATCAAAACCAGGGCAAAAACTCGAAATTTCGTTAAAATATTTTAAATATTTGGGCGTAAATAGGTCAACCTTTAAATTAACCTAATTGAATTAGGACAGAAGGGATATGTCCAAAATTTTACAAAATTTTCTAGTTATAAAATAATTGGCTAAGGTTCTACCAAAAATTGAACTTTTTTCGCGTTAAATAGTCACGGTTCGTAAAAAATTAGCCAAATTTTGCTTTTTTTAAACATTGCAATGAGATTTCACCAAATATGTCAATATTTTCCAATTTTTCAAAATAATTACGAAAAAAAGAGCAAAAATTAGAAATTTATGTCATAAATTTAAATCATTCCGCCTTCAAATGCTCAATATTCGAGATAATCCCATCAAATCTGGACTAGCTTTTAAGAAGAAAACATTAAGTCAAATAAAATACATAAAGGGTTGTAAACAGTATTTAAATCATTACATGTAATCGGCTTAAGTGATAATAATAAACGATTAAAAGGAATTTGTTGAACGCGATGTTCTTATTTTGTTACAAACTAATTCCTCTGCTGTTATCACTTAAAACATTATACTATTGAAAAAGAATGCAAATATTTTGTCTTGAATACGAAAGAGTAGATAGTAAACAGAATGTAAAAGTGAACAATTATTGTGACAACTTATGTTGCACCTTTGTACTGTTTCAAATTATCAAAAGTGGCTATGATATGAGCTATATATGATGCATAACAGAAATTGTTTTTGAGAAACTTAATATAAGGTTCTGCCAAACCAAAAAAGGTTTGTCGGCAGTTTAATTAAAATAAGTTAATAATTATTTTTATAACTGCTGCTCGGTTCGACTCTGGACGATTCAAATCGTCTCTCATAAGAAATGCACGTTAAGTTCGTTTTGATCGATTGCAGACATTTTTTCTTTCGCGGAATTAAATCCGAAATAATGGTCGCACCAAATCGAGATGAATACCAAAAGAAAGGAAATTTAATAAATATTCTTATTTCAGTCGTAGAATATCGTATTCGAGTCGAAATTGAGAGAATTCGGACAAAAATGACGAAACATTTGTGTTATTTCGTGGGCGTAAACAATTCCCTAACGACAAAATTGATTGTTGAACTCATCTCTCATTCATCTATCGCCACAACGTTAATGCATTAGAAAGAAAATTTCCATTGAATGATTCCAATTTATTATGTGGATTATTTATATTTTCGGTAAATAAATTTAAAATTAATAACGTAAAATTGTATTATTCAATACGATGATCAGATCAATACTGACGTACGCAAGCCCGGCTTGGCAATACTGTTCTACCTTCATATTAAACAAATAAATAGCGTTCGAGAGAAGGACTATCAAAAACATTTTAACACTTCCAAAAATAACCTCTATGAAGGACATTTATCGGGGACACAAGCTCAAGCCAATTGAAAGATTGTTAAAAATGCTATTAGAAATTTTAATGATCGTCCTCTTCAAGTACCTTCCGAGCTTATCCGGAATATGTTGGACTCCCAAGGGATTGCTGCCGAAAATATATAAGCCCAAGTATGGCTCAAACCTCTTAACTTTTATTTTAACGCAGGACTATGCAAATACGCGTATATCTTATTTTTACTTATTTATTATTATTTACACATTTATTTATTCATTTTCAAACCTTTTACTATTTTTATCTATTGATTTTAAGCAATTGCTATCATAAATTTTAAATTCAAAAGACCTGCACGCCGCCGCGTCCGTTTTTATCCATCTTTGACTCTTTATTGTTTGCATTTCAAAATGGATTAAATTATTTTAGGGTATGACAGATCGAATTGATTCAAACGATCTTTTCCAATTCCAATGTACATTAAGTATATATTTTTAATAATCTGACCGTAATTTAGTTTAATCCACGCCTTTTACTTTTCACCAATATTGAACGACCTCTTCAGGAAAAGTTTTAGTCATGTGCTCCCAGATAGTAATGTGGACAGCGCGTTCGCCTTTGGTGAAAGCGGTACCGGGTTCGATTCACGGTGGGAGCCAATATTTAAAAGTACTTTTTCTTCTTAAGTGAGATACAGAAACATTGTAAAAGTTGAATTTGAAGCCAATGAGCTGGTAATTCAATAACGCCCAAACATTAAGGGGGCAAACAGCTGTGCTGTTTTTTTTAGTCATGTAGACAGCCCGTTCGCCTTTCGTCAAAGAGGTCCCGAGTTCAGTTCCCGGTGGGAGCCAATGTGCGAAAGTATTTTTTCATTAATTAAGATAAAGATATTGGGAAAGTCGAATTTGAGGCGAAGGGGCTGGAAATTCACTAACGCCCAAAAATTAAGAGGGCATACAGTCTGCTGTTTTTTTTTATGTGTCTGTAATCGGGAGCCGGTTCAAATCCTTCTTGAACGATAATCTTTTCTCTCTCTTTTTTATTATTGCTAGATAATTTAAATTTCAAATTATTATTCTTTTATTTTAAAACATCAGCGCTTATTTAAGCAAGGATTTTCTTGTATTTTCTCAGCAATAGGGCAACTTATTCCGGAAAGATTTTAGTGGCAGGCAAGTCATTTATTTTAAAATTATTCGAGGCTTACTTGTGGGAAAAGTTCTATATGAATCAGGCGCCATAAACATAGTGTCCCTTTGGGGAGCAATATCGACGAGGACGTTATACTAACAAGAACCAAGTAAATTTTTAAGATTGAGATCGTCGGATAGATGTACTTCTCTATTCTTATGTTAAAGAGGTCTAAAAGGTTAAAGTACAGCGATTCGGAGCAATTAAAAGTTCTCATTACCCAGAGTATGAACTCCGATGTCTCCAAGGAGTCCCCACGGGGATCTCAGGTGATGGTTTCTATCTGCGTAGTCACAATACGCCTGGGCAGTATCGATATGAATAGATTACAGCTCTCCATTTATCCTTAAAGACAAACATATCCAAATTAATAATGCATCCAATAACAATATGGGTGTTTACGAGAAGTGAAAAATAGTGACTTGATTGGGACTCTAACCCGGGTCTCTCACTTTCCGGACGGGTATTCTAACCAAAAAACTTCCGAGCCGCTTACTGGGAACTAACCTAGGTTCGAGTCCCGGCAAAGTCACTATTTTTCACTTCTTGTACAACACTGTTTAAGTCACACGCTGTGCTCTGCTAAGTAGAACTTCGTTGCCATCTTATGTTGAAAAATAATTAAATATTTTCCTTAACAGATGTGAATCTGTATGTATAACAAAACTAATAATTAATATTAATAATATAACTATAATGTCAACTAAATAATTTTCCAAATGAGGAAATTCGTTGTTTTGAAAACACATCTGGTTACCTTTATAAGAAGTATCAATCTCGAATCGATTCATAAATTTTACCCTTAAAATTAGAATAAAAGTTTCGTAAAACAATTATCCAATACTCAGAGATTCGTTTGTGACAAAAGGTTATGAATGATAAATTAAATGTTGCTCTCAATACCGATTCTTCAAAGTGCAATAAGATTCCTGGAAAAAGTATCTCTCAATATAAAATTGTAAATCAATTCGGTAATAAATCAACATTATTCAGATGAGAGAGATATTGAACTTAACATTCATTCCGTAGACTTGAATAAACCTGAAAACTATTGCGAAACGATAAAAACTCAAACTTCTGAACGTTGATATACGAATGGTGTCCCAATTTCTGAATTGTGACGGAAAAAATCAGCGGAGTAATAATTCCATAAACATTTCTAATAAAATATCCAATATATTATCTGGTTTACTAATATTATCAGTAAATGAATTTAATTTTATAACCGTCATCTTTTCCATGGAAACTCACTACTTAATTTATAAACACTAATACCACCGGAAAGTTTCCACTCAATTTGAAATCCCGAAATCCGTTAAGATAACCGAAAATGATGTCTCGTGAGACAACGCATGAGTATTTAAAAAGATAGGGAAAGTAAGGCTGGTTCTTAAGTAGTATTTTAAAGCAAAAAGATCACTGATTTTAAAAGTAACTTATTCTAAATTCCTAACCATCCGTTCAAACATGATCAACGGCTGAATTACTTCGAAAATTTATTCTAAAAGTCGGCAAATGAAAGTTTGAAAATGATTCATAAAATGTAAATGTTTTTAAATAGAGATGTTTCGAAAGCAAGAGTAGTTCTGATAAAGAAGGTCAAGGCGAAGGCAAAATGCTTTCGCGGATGGGTAGAACGAAAGTGTTCTCTCGTTACCTTCAAAACAAACAGCTGTCCCGTGACCTCCAGTTTCCCACAGAATTCCTGTTATTTAAATCGTTAGGTTGAGTTGTAGAATTTGCTACATAATAAAAATAACGAGGCACTTGCGATGGAAATAAATTAAGTAAATACATACGTATTAATGAAGAAGTTCTCTTACAAGTGATATAATGAACAATCACTCGAATAAAGCATTGATGTGGCGTATTGCAACATGAATTGCAGATGTCCGTTACCGTTGGTGACTTTTCGTATTCAACTAGAAAGGTTTTTAAACCGATCTTAATTTATTAACAGCCGCGTTCTAAATTTTATTTCGTTATGAGAGTATTATGTACAAATATTTCGGCGAAACTGATGCTCACAGGAGAACAAAATTGGAACAGATTCGAAGTTAAAAAGATATTTACGACTCCAACGACGAATTTTAAGTGCATAGATAGATAATTTATAGCTCACACTCTGGATGTGGCTTTGCAATCGCCTAGTTTCCAGTTACAAGCAATATCTTTTGACAAATAGGCTTTGTCGGTTAAACCAATAACATTTGCCGACTATACGTCTGATTTTCGTCGACATAATGGCCCACATATCTTTGCTATAACCAGTTCAATCTACCCTTTTCGTGTAGATCTATTCTAATATGAAAATAAAAGAAAAAACTTTGACTGACAGGTTTTTAAGTCCAAATCTTAGAATCTGGAACGTCGACTACCGATATGACCCATCAACGACACTTGAATCCCTTATTATTTCACGGTACAGCAATTATATCAAAGCCTTTATAAAAAAGAGGACAAAATCTAATTAGGTATCTTTGGTAACTTACCATTCGTTGAAAATCCTGGGTGAAGTTGGCGATGGATGTTAAAAACTTAATGCAGGCCTCTTCCTAAAAATAAAAGCAATCTCGAATATTAATTATAGCCAAAATATTACGCGACAATAAAAAAATCGGTACTCTGAAAAACATTCACGAACTTGGATTGCGTTGGCAAATTCAAATCTCCAACGGTCTTTTCACAAATCTGTTTGGCAGCACTTCCTCACCGGAAGAAATCTCGACAGGAACTGACAAAAAAAGTATCTGCGCAACCGATGATCGAAATTGCCGTCACCTGATTGGTCAAAATTTAACCGTCTATCAATCTGGCCCCGCCCACCAACCGCCATGGAAATTTTCCATGACTGTTACCATTGCAAACGATTATATTTTGACGAATTTCAAAAAGTATAATTTTTTATAAATGTTTTAAATTTTTTTGCAAAAAAAATACTTAATTCGAAGATTGCCCATATATTTCGCGAACTCGAAGAAGCGGTAGAGCGAGATCTTTAAAGATTGGATAATAAATATATAATTAAAAAAGACCTAAAGCATCTACATTATTGCAAAGATGTATGTTTAATATATTAATAGTTTTGACATATATATAATGATTTACAATATCACATATGAAATACGTCATCGTAAGACAAAAGAAGTGATATCGGCCAATTGTAGACCAATAAAGACATCCAGCATAGAAGAGAAGCAGCTAAGATTTCGCGAGATTAGTGAGCTTCACTTTCTCCCTTAAAATTTCCTACTTAATATAAAAGGACTCTGAATAAATAACCCTTCCACCATACACTCAGCCCAACTGCGAAGAATTTCCGGTTACTAAACATTAGAAGGGTCGCATTTGAAGCTCATCGAAGGAGTATCTCATCTGAAGTCTTTCATGTTGAAGACTTTTCAATATCGTAACCTATTAGTTTTCACTCTGCACCTCGTTGGAGTTAGATTGATAGGGAAATATCCTACGCAATAAACTTTCCAAAAACATATTGAAATTGCCGAGACCTCCAAAATTAAACGACTATTAGGAATCTTTTTGGAAGTAATACACATCACTTCTGAAAGTTATCAAGTACATGCAAAAACTTAAGTAATTGAGTTAGGTGAATGTGTCTGCTATTGTTCAAATGGAAAGGATTCAGTTAGACGAAAAGATATACATTTTCTAAAAAAAGCTTATGCTTTACTATCAACATCCCCTCATTATGATACCTTTTCTCTTGCTCATCAACTACGCATGCTACGATTCCTTCCGAAGAAGTTTCGTAATGATTCAAAATGATTGAAACGAGCAAAAGATATCCTAAAGAACCTCCAGCTCTACTCAATGACATTACTCACAGGATAAAGGGCTAACAAATTCATCGGAGCAACAAAATTAGATAAATAGAGTAGAACAGTTAGCATCGTTAGATTTCTTCATCGAAATTCAAATTTCACTAAGGATGAACTTTACCACGGCTCACCACCTTGATCAAGGGTTCGTAATTAATTTCACAATGAAACATCTTGCCAATGTTAGTACTATCAATCAAGTTATGCTTATCAATACTGAATATTCTAGAATATGAATGTAATTGCACTGTGAATTCTGATATCAGAGAGCCAAGTAGAACCACTCTTTGCTTACCCACGAGGTGAAATTTTATATTCACATACATCTAGATTCAAATCAATGCACCATGTCATTGTACTTACAGTAGAATCTTGCATTTTTCTATTGTAACTTGATCGAAGGATTCCAAATTCCTGTGAACTGCAGCACGAAATCAATGAATCATCAGAAGTATCTCCTTGGGATTTTTTCGATCACAGATTTAGAACAATACACTTTTCGATACTTAATTTACGATATTGTTTTGAGTCGAGTCGAGGCCTTCAACTGTCGAAAAACGTTCTTCATGCATGTTTTCCATATGTATACTCTAACGAAGCACATGTAACATACAGAAATCTAGTGGAAAAGGGCTTCTTTCAAACAAATCAACTTCACAAAGATGCGCAATTTGGAGGCACTTCGATGATTTTTCCGAACGTAGATCAGACCATCAATGTATAGGAATTTGAAGTTACGTCAGTCAGACGTGGAAAGAAAGAACATCGAGTTCCGATCGTTCTGGAATTTTCGGAAAGCAACCTAAAGCGTCGTCATTTCGTACAAGTGACAAGCGAGTTTAATGGATGCCATAAGGTTAGTTTGTGGTGTAAATTGTGCTCCTGTGAAGTCTTCTAGAAAAATTGGAAAACGTTTACTAAACCACACTGTATTATAAAGATCGACCATGGTTTCATAGCGTGCCTCCAAGATCAGCTGACACATAATATAATGTAATACCGATTGGTTTAGTAAACGTTTTCCTATGGAGCGACGTGTTTAATTCACGATTGATAAAAGTGTATGTGCTGCAAAGTTTGAGACAGAATCAATTGGGAAAAGAGAAGTAGGGAGAATGGTCAAGAAGAACTGTTCAGATTAAGTCGTGGAGTACGTAAGATATCAGCGAAATCCCAATTATATTTATAGCTATTTCCTACCTGAAAACGTTTCAAAAGAAAGGTTTACCTCTCTTAATAATCGGCAATTCTTACTTAGCTTTCCAAATCACGAGGTCACCTTAATGGTCACGAGGTAATGACGATGTCACCTTCGAAAACGATTCGTTTGACTGTCTTTTATTTTCAGAAGAATCGCGAGTAACGAAGCGAAGTACGGTGAGTGCAAGAATTGACTCTGTTTCTACGCATGCATGACTTCCATGTGGTTATGCCGACTAAAACGTATAATTTATTACGTTTCGTAGTGAATATATTTAAATATTACGTTTGTTTGTGAGTGGTGTGGTAGCTATAACAACGAGGAAGTGGAATTGAGAGTGGTGCAGGAAGATCGAACCTGGTTCCTTGGATTGTGCTTCTTGTGCAACTGAATGACATGTCGTACAGCTTCTATGGTTTGGAATATGGTGCTTATAAGTGTTCATATTCGTGGAATACGTTTGATAACTGTGCTTCAGATAGCGTACTTTCTGAATTTATTCACTGTGAGCGCATAACTGAGTGCTACGTAAAAACGTATCTGTGGAATCATCAAATTGTAGCATACATTTCGTGTAAAACCCGCCATTTTTGTCGATACGAAAACACTACGAAAATACTGTGAAAGTACTTGATACCAGTGCTCCGACAAACATCTTGTTATATTTTATCTTATTGCTGTACATATTGCTTTGAATTTCGATCGTGGTGTTTAAAGACGTTAAGTTGTTGATTCCCAAGTGTTTGATGTTAATTTGGCCATTTCTTATCGTTCAATGATTACCTTATTTAACTCGTTGTTAGAAAGTTGCATACTAGGACAGCTTCTTGGCTGGTTTATCTAGTATTGTTAACAATTAACGAAGACAAGTCAAATAATGACGATCTAACTGTCGATCAGTGACATCCTTGAATAATAGTGGACACTATTTTAAATCAGCGATAAAACAATCATCAACGAGACTAGCACTAAATTTTAATGGATTTCATATTGCAGAACTAAGAGCTCGGAATCCTTCCATCAAACTACAATTACCATCGACGCAAGATGGAGGTCATGTAAGTATGATGAGAGTAGTGTTTGCATTCATTTGAATGGCTGTGAATTAACTTCATAGATTAGCAATGAGATGGTCATACAGGCTGATTTACCTCTCATAGAGCAAGTTTCTTTCTATTCTAGAATATTTTGTGTTGCATTGAGTGGTCAATAGTGCATTCCTGGTTCGTAAACTATTATATTATATTATAATTCGTTAACATCAACGTTTAATGTATCATTCAATCAACTTATATATCTCGTTTTAGTAATTCTGCTTCATAAAAGGTATATTTCGTTGACATCGTAGAAAACGGGTTCGATTAGCGAGAGCATTGGTATCTTAAAGAGGAATTTCTAAGAGTAAAATATAAGATTTTTCCGCTTTATTCGTAAACATGTACGTAATTTCTTGAAACCCTGCACTTATTTTGATCAAAACGTATTCTTGCAATGAAATCTTGTTAATAGTTATTTGTAAGTTAATTACATCGATATTATTGCTGCATTTTTCTCTTTTGGGATGAATGGTTATGAAATTAATTTGTAAATCGTAATTTCATTTTCAAAATTAAGAACATAAAATCTTAAATATCCTGACCCATATAGAGATGATATTTAAGAACATAAAATATTTATATTATGCAAACTTTGATATTTTTCGATCCAACACTTCGACGGTATCGCAAAATTTAAACAAAATAATTAAAATCTACGAAAAGAATTAATTATTTTTTTTTAATTATAATTTAATAAATTCGTGAAATTGTAATTGTCATCATTAGCAGTGGAAAATTTTCATGACGGTTGGTGGGCGGGGCCAAGTAGAAAGACGGTTAAATTTGGACCAATCAGGTGACAGCACTATTGCTCATCGGTTGCGCGGACGGTTTTTTCGTAAGTTGCTGCCTGAATTTCTGCGAGCGAGGTCGTGGTGACAACCTGTGTTTGAGAAACAGTTGAAATTCGTTGCCATGTTCAACGTCCATCGTTGTCACCCAGGATTTCCAGCTAATGGTAAGTCTCATTAAATACTTTATTTGGTATTTTCTGAGAAAATTTTGCTAAAGTTTATTGGTAAATTAAATAATTTAAGTTTCTTCCTTGTTTAATATCAGTGTACGACGTATCATTTGAAAAATATTGTGTCTGATTTTAATATAGGGTAAATTAATGAGATGACCTTATTCTGTTTCTTAAGCACTGGAACTGATTAATACGATTTTTGAAGTACAATTTTTGGTTTAAAAGCTAGGTAAGCATGGTCGTTCGCGAATTAAGTAATCATGTTTGCGTGTAAATAGGAATCCAAGACAGTTCTCCTGAGATTTTATGACAGTTTGAAAGTAGGAAAAGAATGTCGCCGGGGAGTGAAACCGGTTCTCGCCTATTCTTCTCGAGAATCCCGAATTCCCTTCAATTCCCGAATGTAAAAGCCTTTTCTTTTTATTTTTATGGTTCGATAAGTGCAAATATGTCTTCGCGCGGGAATGATCTTGCTTCCATGATTACGAATTTAAGTTTATTTTTGGTTCAAGATTGTAATTAATCGTCTTAGGCGTTTTTAAAAATTCCGGAAACTCTGTTTCATCCAGGTTGTATATATCTCGAGGGGAATATTTAGACACAATGTCATCGTTTACTTCATGCCACTGCTCAACGTCTTTTGTATTGACTCTACCTTCTTTTCCACAGATTTTTATTGAAGTAATTCCGTATCTTTTGTTGAATCTATCAAGCCACCTTTTTGAGGCTTTAAAGTTGTCTCACTTCAGTTTAAGAGCCAAATCCTGAGCCTTCTTCAGAATTGGTCCACTTATAGGCAATTTTCACGAACGACACTTCAAAAAAAATATATACAGCTGCCTATCAAGTTGATCAAATTGCGACGATGAGACGTACTTTGTATTTAATGATGTTTTTGTGTAACTCAACATTTCTCACTTGAATTGACGATTGCTGCCAATAATATAGATAAAGAATTACTTCCGAGCAATTTCTGTTTTTGTCTGCCCGCGATCATGTACTTCCTTGATAATTGACATTTTGGTGACCAAACTCAGGGACTTCCTCATTTTCTTGGTCAGCTATGTTTTATCCATTATTTTACTAATAGGCACACGGGATATCAAAACAAAGGCCACCTCGCGCAGAGAGTGATTCTGACTGTACGCGCGGGAATTTTCCTCGCTTGGAGACCAACATTTTTCAGGGTGTCCACCATCCAACAATCATTTTTCAATCTTTTATTAACCAGTTAAAAGCCAAAATCCCTGCAGCAGCCTCAGGCATTTTCAGTTGTCGCACTCCAATTTAGCAGCCAAGACCTGAGCCCAAAATTCTCCAAGTCGAAAACAAATTCTTATCATGCTCTATTCTCTAAATCACTCGTTCAAATAGAAACCATATACTTACTACTGGAAATTGCTAGTCTATACGATCCCACGTGGCAGATTCGCGATATTACAAAAAAGCTTGATAAAGAAAAAAAAGAACACGGCTACGTCTTATAAGCTATCATTTTTCGCGAAAACTGTAATCAAAATGTTTGTATCCCACGAAATTTTCACATTTTCCCTTCTAAATACATGGAATGACGGTCCTCCCATCATAGAAGATCTGGATTCAGCTACTCCTGTTTACGGCGATCGTCATCCCATTGTATTGAGCTCAGTGCGACTAAATTATTTCAAATACTTAGTAAAACTGGGGTTCATTTACTCCTAGGGACCGGCTTCTAACTTCGTAAAACATGAAATCGAGGTTTTACGTAAAACCGAGGTCATTTTACATATACAAAGATCGGGACCGGTGGAATGGTTCGTAAAACTGTGTCACCTCGTAAAATCGAGGTACGTAAAAACGGGGTTCTACTGTATATCTATTATTGCATAGATTGATATATCTTGCCAATTTCTCAATGATATAGCATTACTGTTTTCAAGATAATGTGTAACTAACTGAGTTTTTTTATTTATACTTCAGAAAAAGATTAAAAATATTCTCCATGAAGGAAGATAAGAGTACGCCGAAGAAAATACTAGAAGGGTGTAGTAAATTAGAAGACATAGGTGGTCAAAGGATGGAATACAAAACAGAATGAGTATATATTGAATATATTGCTATACCTATTTCTAATCATGCATAGACTGATATATTATATCAACTATTCAATGAAATAGTATTTCTGCTTTCAAGATGTTGTTTAACTAAATGATTTTTTTATTAATTCTACAGAAAAAGCAAAGAGATATTCTCCAAGATGGAAGATAAGAGTAAGCTGAAGACAATAATTGGAGAGCAGAATGAACTACGATAGAAAGTGGGTCAAAGGAGGGAATGCAAAACAGAATGAGTATATTTTGAATTTATTTCTATAACTATTTCTAATCATGCATAGACTGATATATATGGTGCCAATTATTCAATGAAATAGTATTTCTGCTTTCAAGATGATTTTTAACTAAATGATTTTTTATTAATTCTTCAGGAAAAGCAAAGAGATATTCTCCGTGATGGAAGATAAGAGTAAGCTGAAGACAATCATTGGAGTGGAGAATGAATTAGGAGAGAAAGTGGGTCTAAGGAGGGAATGCAAAGAAGAAATGAGTATATTTTGAATTTATTCCTTTAACTATTTCTAATCATGCATAGAATGATATATTGTGCCAATTAATTATTGAAACAGTATTTCTGTTTTCAAGGTGATGTTTAACCAAATGTTGTTTTTATTAATTCTACAGAATATGTTAAGAGATATTCTCCATGATGGAAGATAAGAGTAAGCTGAAGACAATCAGTGGAGAGCAGAATGAACTAGGATGGAAAGTGGGTCAAAGGAAGGAATGCAAAAGAGAATGAGTATTAATTGAATTTATTGCTGTAACTATTTCTAAACATGCATAGGCTGATATATTGTGCCAATTTTTCAATGAAATAGTATTTCTGTTTTCAAGATGATTTTTAACTAAAAATATTTTTATTATTTCTACAGAAAAAGCAAAGAGATATTCTCCATGATGGAAGATAAGAGTAAGCTGAAGACAATCATTGGAGAGCAGATTGAATAGGGAGACAAAGTGTGTAAAAGGACGGAATGGAAAACAGAATGAGTATAATTTGAATTTATTCCTATAACTATTTCTAATCATGCATAGAATGATATATCATGCCAATATTCAAGGAAATAGTATATTATTTTTAAATATGATGAATCAATTAATGTCTTTTTTATTAATTGTACAGAAAAAGCAAAGAGATATTCTCCATGATGGAAGATAAGTTTAAGCTGTAGACAATCTTTGGAGTGGAGAATGAACTACGATAGAAAGTGGGTCAAAGGAGTGAATGTAAATCACAATGAGTATAATTTGAATTTATTCCTATAACTATTTCTTATCATGCGTAGAATCATATATCATACCAAATATTCAATGAAATAGTATTTCTGTTTTCAATATGATGTTTAACTAAATAATTTTATTTAATTCTACAGAAAAAGCAATGAGATATTTTACATGATGGAAGATAAGAGTATGCTGACAACAATAATTGTAGAGCAGAATGAATTAAGAGTGAAAGTTGGACAAAGGAAGGAATGCAAACAGAATGAGTATAATTTGTATTTATTCTTATTATTCTTTCTATTCATGCTTGGGTTGATATATCTTTCTAATTTATAAACTAAATTGTATTTCTGATTTCAAGATAATGTTGAACCACCTGAGCTTTTTTTTATCTTCAGAAACAAGCATAATCATATTATCCTAGATGGTAGATAAGTGTATACTGAAGACAATACTAGGAGAGCAGAGTAAATTAGGGGAGATAGAGGGTGAAGGGATGGAATGCAAAACAGAATTACTGTAATTTTATTTTATTCTTATTACTATTTTTATTCATGCAAGGATTGATATATCGTGCCAATTTCTCAATAAAATATTATTTCTGTTTTCAAGATAATGTTTAGCTAATAGTGTTAATCATTAATTCTTCAAAAACAAGCATAGACATATTCTCCATGATGGAAGATAAGTGTATGCTGAAGACAATACTAGGAGAGCAGAGTAAATTAGGGGAGATAGAGGGTCAAAGGATGGAATACAAAACAGAATGAGTATAATTTGAATTTATTCTTATTACTATTTCTATTCATGCATAGATTGATATATTGTGCCAATTTTTAAATGAGATAGTATTTCTGATTTCAAGATAACGTTTAACTAACCTTTTTTTATTTATTCTTCAGATACAAGCATAGACAAATTCTCCATGATGGAAGATAAGTGTATTCTGATGTCATTACTAGGAGAGCAGAGTAAATTAGGAGACAAATTTTCAAAGGATGGATTACAAAACAAAATGAGTATAATTTTAATTTATTCTGATTACTATTTCTTTTCATACATAGATTGATATACAGTAGAACCTTAATTTTAGGAAGTTGAAGGGACCCAAAAATTGGGCTTTTTAAAATTCGGGCTTTGTAAATTTGAGGTTTTCTTTCAAGCAATCAGAATCTCTACAATACCAATCCAGTTTCAGTAGTAGAGTGCAGAAAGTTAAATGTGATTGAGAAGAAGGTAATCTATAATTTACTATAGAGTGTGTGTGTCTGTGTGTGTGTGTGTATGTTCGCTTAAAACTTAAGAACCGAGAGTTGAAAAACGTTGAAATTTTCTGCATTTTTAAAAGTCAAACCCTCGCAGAGTATAGGCTACTTTTTATTTCCCTAAAGTCCATGGTTCAAACCCAGATTGGTCAAAACGTTTCCATAAGAGATACACATAGAGGTAATTTTTTTTATTGCAGGGTTAATTTCTTATGCAAAATTAAATTAGAAATAATGGTCCTAGGAAGTTGAATCAAACCCCAGAATAAGGAAAATAGAATAAAAATTCTTAATTTGGTCGTGAAATATTGTTTCTGCGATGAAAAACTTCCACAGGAATGCTACTTTCAAGTAAAAGGCTTACCAAAGTTCTGCGATGGAGTTGCGGCGGCTATCGTATTGCTAATATTAATTGATTCCAGAGAAAATATGGTGGTCGTAAAGGATATATATCTATTATATATAGATGCTTCTCCGGATTCATTCATATATATAGATAGGTATATAGATAGGTATATAGATAGATAGGATACAAATTCACAGCCTAAACCACAAGCGTGATTGATTTCAAATTTTTACTGCGTATTGGCCATAACAATTAACCGCCAGAAAAATTGTGATTTTGATCCTCAGTGTCATGAGTTTGATTCCAGAGGGACCCAAAGTCCCGATTTTTCCCGTTCAAATGCATTGCTTAGATTTTTGGGAATTTTTAAAAAATACTTCCCAAATAGGTAGAGAATCGAAACTCTAGGAGCCTTTATATATGGTCATGATCTATCGAAAACATAAATGAGTTTTATGGAAAATAACATGGGTTCGATGCTAGATCAAGGCAAAAAATCTGCCGTTTAAAATGCATTGTGGCGATTTTTAAGATTTTTTTTCGACCCTTTCCCGATGGCATGGAAACTTGAAATTCGGCATGGAGTTGTAGATCATAAATATATTTCCTAATCAAATTTTACGTATTCACTGATGGTCCTTGGTTCGATCCCAGAGAGCCATTTACATTCCTCAATGCATTTCTTATGGAGATAACAGAATTAGGTTTTAGGTACTTACCAGCATGATATCGACTTCAAACTTTGTATGAAATAAGACTAAGTCCTAAAAAATCATACTGAGCATTCACAATTACCAATATTTCCTGGGTTCGACACCAGGCGTCTCTACAATCAGTAAATTATCCGATTTTTAAGAAGTAATTTGAACCCCTTCCCAATAATATTAAATCATGAAATTAGTTATATAGATAGAGAACATAGATAAATTTCAAAATCATGTTTTAGATTTCCTAAATTGTCCTTGGTTCGAATCCAGAGAGCCATCTACATTCGTGAAAAGTAGGACGTCGTTTCATGCAGTTGCAATCAATAATTCTGCTTGAATTTTCACACATATTTAGAGATGGTGATCTTCTGTTGTGCTGCATAGTAGGTTCACCACTAAGACCCGGGATCGATGCCAGACGATGAAATTTCAGCGAATTTTAAGAAAAATTTCAATCCTTTTTTTTTTTTAGGACAGTCCCGATATGATGCCGATATGAAATAAGTATTGCCGATTTGCTTGCAGTATGCAAGCTACATTTTACTCGTATATATATATATCCATTGCAACGACGGGTAGGTATTTTTTAAACACAAAATGATAGAAAAGAAATAGAACTTACCAAGCGTCTGGAGATAGTGCTGGCCGAGATATTTTCAGTAGTGGACTTTAAAGCTGTTAATTATTCCCATGCCCAGTGGTTGCATCTTACTGGTGTTATTTGGACTCAGAAAAAGTACTTTGACGTTTGGTAGCACTAGTCCACTTAGTCTTAATAACCTAATTACTAAGGCATTGTCTCAAAGTTTATTACGTTCCTTTCAATGTTTATCATTGTTTATTGTTTCATTTATTTTACTGAAGAGAAATTACTTATATCACTCATAGCATTGCTAATTTGTGTAACACAGACTACTTCACAGACAAAAGGAAACCTGGCTCCTCAACTTTGTTTTTTCATAGTATTAGAAAACTAATTAAATACAGTGGAATCTCCCTTTAACGTCCACCTACGGGGAATAAAGAAATGACCGCTATAGGGAGGTGTCCGCTAGTGGGAGGAGCGGTAGTTTTGTCAAAGATATGAGGGAATGTACATAATAGAAACATTGAACAGTACGTTGGTACGTATTTATTTCAAAACAAATTTTACTTTAAAAAAATCATTAATGGTTTTCTGTACAAATTTATACATTCTATTAGCATTGCGTTTTTCAAAGTTCATCTTCACTTCCTTTAATAGCTTCAGGCTTTCTGTGTCCTCATCATTTTGTACAAACACCTCTAATTTACTTATGAGTTTGAGGGCATCTACGTATGACTTAGGGATACTATCACTTTCATTCCTTTCTCTGGCTCAACTTCTTCTTCATCGCTCATGTTTTCATTCAATGCTAAGAGTCCTTTTACATCAGTTTCATGAAAATAAGTAACTGTGTCTCTGTCACAATTTACGAACTCATCCGCACTCATCCCGTCTTCAGGCATGGTATGTAGAATCAGCTGTTCCAGTTCACCAATGTCTGTTTCACCATCCTCGATCTGGTCGTCAATACTACCGAAACCTGACTTCAAAAAACTCTTACGAATAGTGTCGGGTGAAAATTCCCTCAGCGAGTGTACTACCCACATTATGGCTTCTAGCACAGTAATGGATTTTGTAAGCTCTTTAACAGCAACAGCTGAGTCAATTTTGGATAAAAGGTGTCGTAAAACTTTCTTCTTAGACCTGTTTCATCGCAACTAAAATATCCTTCTCTTCATATACATAGCAAAATTTCTTCAATTTGTATTGCCATTCTGACATTATTGCTTCAGAAACATCCCCTATAGCCACCTAGTTCCAATGTCTTATCATTTCCACATCATACCTACCCCCGACTGACCGCTAATGAGAGGTACGGGGGGTTAGAAATAAGGAAGCCCACTGTCCGCGACCGCTATACAGAGTGACCGTTAATGAGAGGTGTACATACTAATGTTTCTTATGAGCTCAGTTTGGGGAAAGTGTTTCATGCCCTTTATGTGGAGGTGCCCGCTAGTGAGAGTGTCCGTTATTCGAGGTTCCACTGTATATGGTGCAATATGAAAATAGAGGTTAGTTATATATTCATTTTGTTTTGCTATAACACGCATATTATTTATTTATTTATATTTTATATAATGATCTTCCTAAATTTTGTCCTATATATGCAGTAACATTATTGAGAGTGTCAGTAAAGATTCTTATTTATTTACATTCAAACATAGTAGTAGAAATATGTTAGTGAAACATGAGGATTCTTTAATTTAAGGCACAGCCAGATTTTACTTTTTGAGTATATTAATAATATTTCCTAATAACATGCTAAATTGTGCTTTGCCATGTCACCGCTTATGAGATTCAGGTTTTAAATACTTGAATTAAGGCAATTTTGAATCATTTAATTTTTTTGATGAATAATAGACATTTTTTATTCTCAAAGGATGACGTGGTGGGACTGTGTCGTGGCATTGTCTGGCTACATTGAAGGATGAAACCTAGAACCGAGTCGGACGCTCTCTCTTACCTAGTGATCTTCAATAATAAACTGAACCATATATTGCACAATTATGTGAGCTTTATCAAATTGTGTTATTTGCACATTTTAAACTTTTAACCTTCCATGTGACTCATGTACATGTATTTTTTTCTAAACTATTTTGTGAACCATATTTTGAACAATTCAGTGAACAATTATCTATTTATAATTTTCGGACCTTTTCAACATTTAATATTCAATGTGACATCTGGTGATGCACGGCTTACAAATATTTTTTTAATATCTATGTTTTTATCTAACTAATCAGTCATTTATTCAATCTTTAAGGATATATTTTATTAATCTATGCATATATTATATAAAGTATATAATTCTCCTATCACTCCTATTCATCTGGTTTTTTAAACTCTAAAATGTGTAGTTATGTTTAAAAATTACTGATATGTTGTAATTATTATGGCATGTATTTTGTATTTCTTCATGTAAAATATCTGTAAAAAAAAGAGGCATCTCTGGGGAAGGAAAGGGGGACCAGTAGGCCACTTCTACCTCAGGCATTAATAAATAAAAGGCAAGTTGTGGGGATATAACTGGCCTCCAGAAAGTGGAAGCCGGGGAAAGGGGCATTAGGGAGAGGCAAAAAGAATGGGAAGGAGGGGGCATCGGGGTAGATGGTGTTTAGGGAGAGGGAGACTTGCCATCTGGGTAGTGGTCGACACCGGAGTGTGTGTCTGGAAAAGATATCTGGGGTGGAGTCAGGAGCTTCCAGGTAGTGGGAGAGGGGAACTTGTCGTTTGGAAGGGTGGGATATGGGGAGAGGGGGGAATGGGATTTCCGGGTAGGGGGCATTGGGGAGAGTGAGACAGAGTTTTGGGGTAGAGGGCCTTGGAGGATAGGGGGAATTGCTTCCGGGTAGGGGGTGTTGGGGGAGAGTGGGACGGAGTTTCGGGCAAGGAGGTCTTGGGGGATGGGGGAAATGGGGTTTCGGGGTAGGGGATGTTCAGGGAGAGGGGATGGGGGTTTCGGGATAGGGGGTGTTGGGGGAGAGCGGGACGGGATTTTGGGGAAGGGGATCCTGGGGGATAGGGGAGAATAGGGTTTTGGGTAGGGGACGTTTGTGGAGAGGGAATGTGGGTTTGGGGAGTAGGGGGACGGGATTTCGGGGTAGGTTTTTGGGTAGGTGGCGTTGGGGGAGAGGGGTTGAGGGTTTTGGTAGGGGGCGTTGTGATAAAATTGGATGGGATATCGGGTTGGAGTAGGCCGGGACGGGATTGGGTAAAAGGGTAACTCGTCGTCGGGGAAGGGCGCGTCTCGGGTTTGATCTTTTAAGCAGGGGGCTTTGGATGAGAGGGCGATGGGGGAGGTGGGGTGAACCTTTTATACATTAAAAGTCAAGAATTGTTATTTCCGTAGGTATCTTCATAGAACTCATTCTAATAATAATATATACTAAACACAAAACATTTAGACAACAATAGACGATAGAAAACCTCAACCCCAACGCCCCTCTCCCCAAATGTCCCCTACCCTGGAACCTTTACCGAGAGTAAAAGAAATAGCGTACTTTTCCCTAATTCGACCTCTACTTGAGTATTGCTGTGCTGTTTGGGATCCTCACGAAGTAGGATTAATTTCCGATCTCGAGATGGTTCAACGTAGAGCAGCCAGGTTCGTCAAGGGAGATTTCAGATTCGACAGCAGTGTTTCGGCTATGATAGAATCCCTCGGATGGAACTCTCTTAGTGATAGAAGACGTGAATATCGACGGAAGCTTTTAGATAAATTTATCTCTACCGATCTCGGGAAGGAGATAACAGATATTGTCATCCCAGTTATATTTCTACGCGACCTTCGAGAGAAAACAAAAAAGCGATACAGGGAAGTAGTTGCCATGACAGATAGCTACTTTTGGTCATTTTTTCCGCGAAGTATTACAGAAGCAAATAGCTCTCCAGATTAAATAGGTATTTTGGTGTCTAAAGGTGCGTTCACATGTAAGCGCAGGGACACGTCAAGCGTCGCGCAGCAATGCGCAGCGGCGCTTTGGGAATACAACTTGTTCAGATAGCCTCGTACACGTTATCGTTTGGCGTTCACTAGATTTTCGGCTTCTGACGATTCCGGTGTTAGTAGCGTTTTCCTAATGGATAGTAGAGTGTTACGGGGGCGTAATAACGTCATATTAGCATTATCATCCCTAATTATCTCGACGAGGAGTTCGTCATTGACAGTCGACATGATTTCTTCACTGCGCACTACTGCCATGTTCACGTGTTACGCGCGAAAAAGTTGGGCTCTCGCCAACTTCGGCTCGCGCAACGACTCGTGGCGAAGCGTACCGGTGGCCTTGGCTTCCTGGCTCCTGATTGGCTGTCGCAACTCTGCGCCCGAGAAACGTCTGCATGTGAACGCACCTTTACACCCCCTGCCACGCGCCACTGGCGGATTGCAGGGTTTAAATGTAAATGTAAACCCCATTCTCCCTAGGCTATAACCTGAAACCCCAAGGAAAAATGCGATATGAACCTCAGTGTCAGGTGTTTGATGCCAGCAGGCCCCAAAATAGCGATTCTTCCCATTTCAATGTATTGCTTTGTTTTTCGGGAATTAAAAAAAACAATACTTCCCGGATAGGTAGAGAATCAAAACTCAAGGAGCCTACAGATATCGTCATGATCTATCAATAACATAAATGAATTTTACAGAAAATATCCTGGGTTCGATGCTAGGACGATGCCAAAATCTCCCATTTGAAATACATTGGGGTAGTTTTTCATTACTTTTTTGATACATTTATTGAAATGATAGGAAGTTCTTGCTTTGCAAGAAGATGCGTATTAAGACTCTGCCTAAGAAAAATTTGATAAGACCATACTGTTCCTGGGTTCAATGCCGGAGCGGATAAAAATTTCTCACATAAGGAATATATGTGAAAAGTAGGACGTTGTTTGAGGCAGTTTCAGCCGATATTTTTGCTTGTATTTTCACACATATTTAGAGAAGGTGATCTTTAGAAGTACCAGCATCAAACCAGAGAATCGAACTGGAGCGGAGCGAATGATTCGAACTACGCTCCGATTCGGGGCGGAACACTTGTACCGAACATTCAGGTTCGGAGCGTAGTGCTTGAAGATACTCTCCAGTTTGACGGGGATGAAAAATATTTAAGAGATTTTAACTAACTTCATCTGGTGAGCAGACTTTTCTAATTCGGGGAATACCCAAACACTAAACTTAATTCATAAAATACTACTGTTCCAAAGTCTTAAATGGTGTACAAAAATACCAAATTCTTGTATTTCAGGCATTATGATAGGATTTGGTAGCCTTGGCTTTCGCTATGCATGAATTCCATGAGAGTCTTCGAGTATCTCGGGCACGATATTTTTGCTAAATCATTTACTACTAGTTCACTTACTACTAGATAGGAAATTTAGGTTTATGAGGAACATTTTCTGTAGGCAAAAATATCGTTAAAATGTATATTTACAAGGTAATGAACTAATTATATTGAAATTTGTGGGGTATCAGTACGGTTGTACCCAAGATTCATAATTAAAACCCCAAATACGTCTATAAATACTCCAAAGTGGTAGTTGCAATCATTTTGGTTCGGAGACCCGAGCCTCCGCTGCGACCATCGCTCCACTCAGACCTTCGCACCGAACCGGAGCTCTTCACAACCTTTTCCGCTCCGAACCGCAGTGGAGGTTCGCCATTCGAACCGCTTCAGAAAATACTTCTGGAGCAGTTCATTTTCCACCGGTTCAGCTCCGGTTCAATTCCCTGCTTCAAACCTGACCTCTAGTGAATACTTCTAGAAACTTATTCCATTTTCGCTTGAGTGGTCGAAGTGAGTGAGTGCCGACCTTGACTCGGACAATATTGATCGTATTATAGTGAAATATTTAATCAGATTTGGAAAATATAAGTGATTGTATTTCATCGCTGAGGAATACTGTGCCCCGGAGGAAAGCGATACTCATCTTCATCCCATCAAACTACACGTTTTCTGCTTCAATCACAGAAGAGAATAATGCAGCTCTTCTACGGTTACCTAAGCTCTGTCTATTATACTGGAAGTTTGTAATTATATAATGAAATTGTTCGTTAATTATTTGTATTTTCGTATCTTGAACTACACCAATAGCTCCATTAAAGTTGATATTCATAACAGCATCATTTCTAAACGCTTTCAATCCGTGTACTTTTGCAGGAGCTTATTCCGCTTGTATTCTCTCGTTCTCCAATTTCTAATCAGCCGTTCACCGCAATTGCCGAACTAATATGCATTTATTAAACGCCTATTTTTTCACAGGGAAGACTTATTCTAAGGATTTTATTAAACTTCTTATATGGCAACTGCCTTTATAGGGCGTACTCAAATTACGCAACGGAATTCGGGGGGAGGGGTTTGGACACACGTTACGGTCTTGGTACGCGGAGGGAGGGAAGGTTCGGCCAAGTGTTGCGTGGGGGAAGGGGAGGTTGAAAATTGGAGAATTTTGCGTAACGTCATTTGTGTAAGACCCCTTATTAGATTTTAGCAACCCCAAATACGTATGCTATCTTTATTAATTTTAACACTGATCTATCGTGATATTTGTGAGGTACTCTCCTTACGTAATTCCATGTGTTAATTTCGGTGCCTGGCTTGAAATTACTCTCCCATCGAGTTAAAACTTGCAGTTTATACTGTTGGAGACTTATTCACAGCATTATTGAACAATTGCGGGAGAACTGTTGACTTTTAAAATCTTGATTCTCTCCAATCCGATCTCGTTCTCTCAGTTCTTTAGCCGAAAAAAGACATTCAAACTGCCCATGACGTCACTGGACAGGCAGCTCTATTTCAAATCGCCGTTCCTACCAATGTCTGCGAACTAAATTTTAGGATTTATAAAAGTTTTTAACGTATTCATTGTTATTGCAAAATCATATTTAATAACAAAAATGTCATCAATATGTTCCCCAATATCCTTACGTCTCTTTCAAAGTGATTTCAACTTACCGGAAAGTTTTATGGAATGGAGATACTTCCCCATACATCTCTTTAGCCCTATCCTTGCTGTATATTTGCATGAAAGTCGAGTTCAACAATAGCCTCGGTCGCCAGGGGAACTGGTTGTTTTCCATCCAAAATCCATTCCAAATCAAGTATCCGCAAAATCATACGAATGTTTTGCCTTAATTACAAATTCTCTCAATTAAGAATCCAAAACGATATGCCAGGAGCAAAATGAGAATCTTTCGGAAATTTTCCATCTTTTGGTGCTCGCGTTGTTTTTGTAGGACAAGTATTTGCAATTTAACAGAGGTAACGAGGATGGATTTTATAGAAACAATTTGTACAATTGTCGAAATTTAATTTGAATAAGACATATGAGGCTGAATGGGGTCTGGAGCGGTCACTTTTATATGAAAATAACTACGAATGTGAGACAATTTAATGAATTAATATTTTATAATCCCATTAGTTCATCTTCTTTTAAATTTAACCTTCCCAAATGTAGTTAAGAACCGTGCTGTTAACAAAGCATTAACTTTTTGAATATCAATTCTCGAAAGAAGTGGATAAAAGGGTGATTACTTAAATTTAAATATCTAAGATAGCGTATGATGGGATTTATCCCCATTTTCGTTTTCGAAGACGCGGTTCAATTGATCCCGGGTGACGAGGTCTCAGCCTATTAATTAGGTAGGATGTCGGATGAAAATACCCTTACCTTAAATTATGCTTCACTACTAACCAGTGGCGCAGTGAGGGGGAGTTTTAGGGGTTCAAACCCCCCCAAGAAACAAGTCCTATGTCTAGCTCTGTATTAAAGATACGCTGCTAGTCATGTGATTGCTTGATGAATTCAGCGAAAACTTCGCATACCCATAAATATGGCTCCGATTTCAGCTGAGGTTAGGTTTTCGTTAGCAGAGCAAGCCTAGAGCCGACATTGATATCAATAGGATGCTATGATACGAGTGTTGCGCATGCAATGTTCAACGCGTGCACTTCTTAAGCTTATCCTTCAGCTAATCACGCCATAAGATAAGATTCCCAAGGGAAAAATTCGAATGTGATGATTTGTTTACTCCTCGAAAAAATACATGGGAACATTCGAGAAATAATTCGAAACTTGCACCCTGAAAACAGAGATTAAGATTACGTTTGAGAGATAAACAGATTGATAAAACGCTCAGTTAGATCTTTTGCATGTTTTAAGGGTATGAATGCAAAGCCAGGCTCGTGAGAAGTGTTTTTGAGAAATTCACAGTGAACAGTTCGAAGGAGAGTTTAGTTTGGATTTCATAAGGTACAGATGGACATCCGAAAATTCTGTTCTCAGTCCGCAAATATCTGAAGGTCGCTATCAAAAAAAAAACTTAATGGCTCTGTGTTTTTTTGTGAAATAACCATTATTAGATGCATAAATTAGGATAGTCTTATTTTAGGGCTGTTATCGGAGGGTACATCCCAAGATGACTTAGCGACAATTGCAAAGTTACTTGCTCCTCATCAAGCATTCTGGACGAATAAAAGTCTGCACAGTAGACTCTTCATTACTCGGGATGATAGAAAATATACTGATCCTTATTTTATGATTGCCTGTTAATTTGATGTATATTTACTAAAATTATTCAATAACCGAATTTCCGTAGAAATTTGAAAAAAAAATGAAATTTTGAAATGGAATTGAACTTGAATTTGAAATCTGTATTGGTGCAATACAAGATGCCAGTAAAAATTAATTGTATGATTAATAATATACCATTTTGGAAGTAAATCTGTCAGCTGAAAGGTATTTTGCGTGTAAGTTACGCACATATTTATCGGAACTGTGACTTGATGACTTGAAATAAATTTGATTAACTGTTAAACCTGTCTTAAAATCTTCAGCTTCCTTTTCGTTGCAGCCAATTTTTTCTCTAGTAATTGAATCCCACGAATATCATGACTTATCCTGTCAACCGCATGGTCATGCAATGCCCATTGAAACTATCAATTCATGGAGAATTTTTGTTTCCTTTGAACACACAGTGCGTAATTCTGGGTTTGCATCAGCTCTCTGCTGGTTATACCACCTATTACTTAGTCTAAATAGTTTTAAGTTTTCGTCTTCATTTTTTTCACCTTGATATGTGGCTTTAATTCTGTAAATTCAATTACAATATCAACTATAATAAAGAGTCTACTGTATTTTTTAATGCAGCCGAATTTTTAATGTTCGGTATTTGACGAATTCAGTTCAATACTTAGCTAATACAAAAATTACGAAGTCAGGCTTAATAATAAGCCTACCAGAAAATTTCATCCGATATAAATGATTTTTTGTTTCTTACATAAACTATGTACGTGTAATAAGCTGTATATATACTTCATATTTTTTAAATTGATTGTATTTTTTGTGCAGGCGAAATTTAAATTAAATTCCATCATCTGCTGATTGTATAGTCAAATAACAAAACATATACAAATAAGCATGGGAACGCAAATGTGTGGGATCTAATGAGTGGATGTTATGTTTTCTATCGCTTGCCAAATAACCATAACTAATTTTTTGCCTCCAACGCTTTGCAACCTCTTGGAAGAAGTTTAGATCTACAACACTAAAAAACTTCAGCATAGAAAAAAATGAGTTTTTAATAGGTATTGGACGTATCCAAGCCTGAAATCCAAACAACTCTCATGATAAGTTTCAATTGTTCGCTTATGTAAACTGCTATCTTGGAAAGTGTAATTAGTTGGCCACATAAGCGTTAAATCCTCTAGTTTTCAATATATTTAGTTATTGAAAGAATGGCCATATATTAAGTAGCGGTCATGTATATACTAACCCCTGTAAGTGGTCATTTTTTCGTTTTCTCGGCAGCCCTATTGGCAAATCCTGGCTGCGCCACTGCTACTAACATATCTAAAGTAAACGTTCTAACGCTTCGAAAACAAAATTAAATTTCAGTGCCATGAAAATCGTATCAATGCTTGTTCAGTCTATGGAGGAATATTTTAATTATAAAACTGCAAGTAGAATTCATTTGAAGTATGTGCGAAAATAAGGCTGGACTTGGCTAGTTAATTTTGGTTGAATATATATTTAAATTGTAGTGCCAAACTGTATTCAAAGGAAATATAGTAACTTGTAAATTGCAAGATACAAAAGTAGCTGGAAGTAAATATCGGCACTATTAGTATTACTATTGGTAACCAATTTCAAACAAAAAAACTATCTTTTCAACTGTGTATAAGCTGACCAATCACAAAATTTATTGTTCACGTATAGAAGTGTACTATGTGCTAACGCTACTCGTATCTCATCTTAAATGATAATTAGACTTGCAAATGCATTATATTCAGTAATCCTTAATCAAAAACCACAAGGTACTTTTTTTACACTTTAAATTAATTAAACATTCCGTCCTCGACTTCCTAATAAAACAAACTATAAAACCGTTAAGTGAAAAGTAGAAATTCATGTTTTATCATTAAATGATATGCTAAGGACACAATAGACCAAATTATTTTCATCATTGTATTAAATATTATAAAATTATTTTAACCCGCTCAACTTTAGACCTTGTTTGGAACCCATTTTTAATTTTTATGCAACGTATTATGTATTGCGCTTAAATATGGACCATATATAGTAATTTAGGTAAATATTTACCTATCTAGTAGGTCTTAGTTTTCCTCATAGTATCTTTAAAAAATCACAAAAGTGATTCGATGTCGCTCATTCAGAGTTAAAAATGTTAATTACGTTTATAGGTCCAATCTGTTGAAAACCATATTCCTTGCTTTAACAAAGTCCATGTCCATCATCAGCGAAAGACCACGGAAAATATTTGCTTCCAAGCTACTCTTTACGAAGTCCATTTCAGTTTCGAGTAACTCCAGTTTTATAATCACGAAATCATGATTGTGCACAATAATACATGAATCAATATCAAATCAACGTGTACATTTTCTCGCTTATTCTTGCTTTACTTCTTTTCTCGCTTCTAGTGGAAGAAATTCTTAGAAGAATTTAAGTATTCTTCTTAAGTCTTTCTGGTCTTACCTAAGGTAAGTCAAAGGTAGGTGAAACTTCAGCTTCGAAAACCTAAACAAAGAAATGAAGGTCGCAGAAATCGAATCCAACAGAAATATTTGCGAAACATTGCTCGCATATTTCGGGAACATTTTAATAGGAACGTTAAGGGAAAGCAAAACAGGATTCGTTATAATATCTTTATTCGCTTTTACTTACGTAAATATTGAGTAAATTGAATGTTGAAAGGTAGAGTGTATCTTTCTGGTAAACGAAATAATGCTCAAAAAATAATAGGCGAGAGTGATGAGAAAGCAAGTATTAAGAATTTCAGCTTCGCAATATCTCACAATCATGAATTATGGTATTCAAAAACGAAATATTAGGAATGGAATTTAGAATTTACATTACCAAAAACTTAAACTCTTGAACGGTATTCCGATAGAGGTGATCCCAAAATAAAAACGTCTCAAATTATGTTAAATTTTCGAGGAGTTTTTATATTCTTATGTATGAGATAGAACAATGAAAATATTTCAGATTTTATGCATGTTTTCAGCCACTGGCATATGCCCGCGTTCCTACCCACGACACACGGACAAGCGATAAGCAGATTTGAAGAAAATATAATACCGTATAAATAATATTTGGCAGGTAATCTAAAGTCTAATAACTTAATATTGCACACGGATTTGATTTCTAGATTTCTAGATATTTGCTAGAATTCCCTCCCCCCCAACCCAACCCATCCCCGGGGCAACGTTGCCGTGCGTCAACGGGTCATTTCTTGCAAAATCACGAAAGGTCTTTTTTTCATCGTAGAACGTCGATCAAAAGACGCTTGTATATCTTTCTGGACTAGCGAGACGACGAGGATAATAAATTGTTGCTCATTTGAATTGTTTATAACTTTTTAAATCGTATTCAACGCGATCAGTTTTTTTATAGTCCCCCCTGCTGTGGCGGCAGGGCGCTCATGAGCTGCGAAGGCTAGCTAAGGGTCCGGATTAGGATGGAGACCCTCCAAATTTCTACCTGAAAAAAGTAACAGTATAACCCCCAGATATCTACCATTAACCTATATTTATTTTAGAGCCATACAATTCAGATCATGTAATAGGCAGTTGAGAAGTAAGAGGTTCGGAGACTCCAGTAATAAAGTACATTTAAGATAGAATTGTAAACAGTCGATCCCTTGTATACTTATTCCTGCCTACGATTCCTACGAGTAGTACAAATGGGCCATTGCACTTTTGTATTTAATTCTTCTTTGCTCAGTCGCTACATTTTCCTGCTCGCTCATGTTACAGGGAAGATACGAAGTGGTTATCTTGGTTTACCATCTGGCTTTGATAAGGGGTTACCCCAAGAAACACACATTCATTTTTGAGGAAACACAACCACAGGGACCCTCAGCTTCACCTTGAGGAGCGTGGCTGCAATCTGGATGCAGTTTTCCGGTGTTGTCTCCCGGATGCCATGAACCATATGACAGTTTCACCTTCTGATCCAAGGAATCCAACCGCTCCTCAAATTCGTCGCTGCGGAAAGGCAAGACGGGTAATCTCTTCTATGATTTTTTTCCCAAACGCGAAGAATCGCTCCTCAATTGGTTTATTTTTAGAAGACCTCGGTGACTACTCCTTTTCTTTTGCTAACTCTTCTTTGAATGACTTTTTGCCGGATGTTATCGAGCGTTTTACGGAACTCCGCATTCTCGAGGTCCTTCTTACGGGCAACGGGAGGGGCCATCGCGGTGAAAGTAACAATGAAGGAATCAACTGGTAGAACGTTGAGGGGAAGGGCAAAGAAATAGCTTATTTTTCTCTTATTCGACCGAGCATTTGAATACTGCTGAACGGTTTGGGACCCTCACGAGGTAGGTTTAGTCTCAGATTTAGAGATGGTTTAGCGTAGAGCAGCTCGATTCGTCTGCGGGGATTTCAGGTTTGATAGCGGCGTTACGGCAATGATTGAGTCCCTCGGTTGGAATTCACTACAGATGAGAAGAATATCGTCGGAAACTTTTCGAAAAGTTAATTCGTTCAGAATTTATAGACGAAGTAAGTGAAATATTAGCCCCAATAAGGAGCGAACGCGATCGGGTGGATTAAGTAATGATGGCGTTATTACACCCCCTGCCATACGCCTTTAGCAGCAAGCAGGGTATATATCTAAATCTAGAAGTGGTGATTAACCGTTAAGCAGGTCAGCCTCATTTGGGCATAGAGCGAAGACTGAAACTACTTTTATTTCACTTTTCGAGAATCAATGGGCATTCAAACTATTTCGTTGATTTCAGCTATCAAAAAAGCTTAGATTATTTCTACACTTTGATTAAAATAACAGCTTCATTTTCAAACGAACATCTTTTGGTAAAGTTACTTGCACTCAAATAAGTCGTAAAATAAAAATACAGCTTAGATTTTTATCTATGAAATGTTAATATTTAATCAACATTCATCTGCTTTCGAAAACAGACATTTCAAATTGTTCAACGCAAATGCGTTGGATAATTTGAAATAATTTGAACAATGTGAGCTCTTCTCTAGAAAGTGTTAAATATCTTTGAGCGCTTTTCCTGTTTTGTTATCCACACTGAATGTGCTCCCTTAGAACTCAGATTACGACACTACTTTCAGGAATCTTGCTCTTCCAATTGCTCAACTGTCAGTGGCACGTGCGCTATGCGCTTTTCACTTGTCTATCCTTTCCATGTGTGCAGATTCCTTATTATTCGGAACTCAAACGTTAGTCTGGAGTCACTTTGCTTTGAACAAAACTTTGTGTTGCGGTTTTCAAAGAAACTGCATGCGTCCCAAAGGGAGTCTCTCAAAAGGAAACGCCGTTCGAGTGACACAAATGGATTTTCTGCTCTTTTGTGCAGAACACGAAATGAGGTTACTACATTACCATCCTACTTATTTGTTAATTACGAACGAAATGTTTATCAAGACGGGCGTTGAAACGTATCTGGAAGATACTCATAGTCGTACAAGGAAATTGTTTAGATGTTATTATTGCACGTATTCCTTAGATACCTGCAACTATGAAATATTGCGCGTCCACGAAGAGATTATTTTGGTTGAGAATCTGTTGGGCTCATTGCGCAAGTGATCACTTTCGTCGCCTTCTTCTGACTTTACTGTGAAAACTGAACAACTTCATAATACAATCGATGGATGCAGCCGTGATGCTGTGGAGATATAATTAATTGAACAACTCCGTCCACTCTTTTCAATTGAAGTATCTTCTTTATTATTTATATTTAACTAAAACGAAGTAAAATGTACATATTTATGGATTCATTTAACCAAAGTAGAGATCTGACAGGGAGGTATTTAGGTATCCGTAGGAAGTTGGGCTCAGCGGAATCGCTGGCAATCATTCGTTGAAAGATGACTAAAAATGAAACTTGAGCAAATGAACCCATGAATGAACGAGTGGCGCTTGCGCCACTCAGATGTCTTACTTATTTCAATCGAAATCCATCTCTTTCTATGGGTTCAACTGAAAAACATTTTTCATATCAATATTGATTGCCATCACCAGAGAAATTCGAGCGATATCAAATCAAACTTGTGCTTCGATGGGCAAGTTTTCCGCTCATCTGCAGCAATGGTTGGACAGTGGAACACTTGGAGTTGGATGGGCGACGTTTGAGTGTTCTTACTTTCAAAAATAAACAAAACGTTTGTAGGTGCATAGGTAAAAGCATAAGGTAAAGTTTTTCGAGGTTTTCATTAAAAAAGAGTGCTTGACTAATTAGTTGGGTGGTACCAGGAAAAGTATAGCATGGCCACTCATAGCTTACAAGAACACCACAGGTGCGTAATACGAATTCCCTCATGACTGTCAGGACATGATCCTTGCTTCAAAATCATTGATACAAGTCTACCACTTAAATGCCTCGAAACCAGGATTTTGTTCATGCTGAATTTTAACTAAAAATCGGAGTTAAGCAGCAACACCAGATACACCATGACTGAATTCAAAGCGTTATTGACTTAGCCTATTTCTGTCCAATGGGCCAAAACAGGATACCCCCACAGAAAGGAACTAGACATCAATCTATTATTAAGTTTAATCCTAGAGGGCCCCATCCCATTGAGATGCACCGCGAGGCTTTTTAGAAATATATTTGGGGTACTTCCCTGAATGGTAAGAGAATTGATATTAAAGATATTGTTATCGTGGGCAAATGCTATAACAGAAACTCCCACATAAGATATACCCAGGGGTTTATGTATGCGATCCTTTTTTATTGGTCCTCCGTCCACTTCCTCTCATTTCCCTCAACTTCAATAGCTGTGTATACCGTCACTTCTTTTTCTTATGTCGATGGAACTCCTAATTCAGCCTGTTTCTTATGTTCTGTCGTTGAGCTAAAAGTTTGCACACAAAATAAGACTGTTGCTTACAAAGAACAGCGCGCACCTGTTTTTTCATCAAGATTATATATAATAATTATCTGGAAGAAATAAATCAAATCTGATCAACTTACAAATATTTGAAGCTTAAATGTTTGATGCATTTTATGTTGAATCTTATATAATAAGCACCATTGTGTACATGTGTATGTATCCTATGTCAGTATCTCCCGTAAGGAATTTATGGGAGAAATTTTCGAACATAAATTTCACACACTTCCAGAAATAATTGGATTATGAATTTTTGGGAGTCGTTAAGATCCAATGGAATATTTAATATTGATGTTTGTTTGTCCAAGGTACCCTTGGTTTGACTTTGGACAACTCGAATTGCCTCTAAAGAAAAGAACCTAAAGTTTCATTTAGATCGGCTGAAGACGTTTTTTTCTTTAGCAGAATTAAATCAGAAATAATGGTCTTAAGAAATCAAGGCAAATACCAAAAGAAAGGAAACTGAATAAAATATTGCTTGTAGAATATCGTATTCGAGTGGAAAATGAAAAAATGCAGACAAAATGACGAAGAATTGGTATAATGAGATAGTTTCAAAACAAGCTTCTCAAGACGCCGAAAATGAGTTTTCCAGAGCTGACCTGAAAATTCGCCTTTCTTTTGCAAAGGGATTGAATTTTATGTTTCCGGTTGTCGTTTACCGATACTTGTCAAAAATTTAAAGATCTCTGCGCAGAGGACAGGCTCCGATTTTTCGGAGAAGCATGTCATTTTATTGCAATGTAGAGGATTTGAGACTGTTTGAATGTAAATCAATGCAGTAATATAGAATTATTCTTTCGATTTTTAGCAGTATTTACGCTCAAAGAAGAGTCCTTGCTCATTTGAGCAACAAAATCGTCGACATCTTTTTCGACTAAATTCCTGATAAAGAAAGGAATATAAATAGGAAAGCTGTGGTAGAATATGAACCATTCTGCATAATGTCTCTGTCCAAAGCAATATGGATTCTATAGAAATCGATTCACCTGGTAATTTGGTAGATTTTCCGTAAGCCCGACGAGGAATCTCCATGGAATCTTTGAATTTGAAATCTTTCAATTAGCCTTTTTACTTTCTCCCTTTACGAAGTATAGAGAAAGTATTGTACTCGAAAAAAAAAATCGACCTCCAGATTTCGACGGAAATAGATGTCTTTGGGCCCATAGAGCACGTTTTCACTATTTTCCCGAACATGTCTGTCTGTGTATGTGTGTGTGTGTGTGTGTGTGTGTGTCTGTCTGTCTGCCTGTCTGTGGTAAAAAAGTTTGTGGGCGCTCTGTCTTAAAAAGTAATTATCTGATAACTTTCAAAATTCATATTTAGAATTTTCCTAACAATGCCAAGAGTTGATCAGTTTTTGGAGAATATCACTTAACCAGAAGTTGCGGTTTATCCTGAACAAAATTTTGTTTTTTAAATGTCTCTGTAAGAATGCAATATAGGTATATATAATTATGAATAAAAGTTGTAGATAATGTACTTTACTACAACTTTTGTACAAAATATTTTTTCGTAACACTGATTGTATAGGAGTTATTTTTGAATAATGGTTAACCGGATGTTGTTGTTTATCCAGAAATGGAAGTTTTTCATGCATATCTCTGTCAAAATGCAATGTAGGTATATACAATTCTGTAACAAAGTTATAGATAATGTTTTTTACTACAAATGTTGTATAAAACATTTTCCTGTAACACTCATTTTTTTGGAGTTATTTATATATTACCGGCATAGGCTTCTGTTTTCAATAAATACGGAGAAAGTCATGTATTTGCCACATCAGATTTTTTATGTTGCATTCAGGGAAAATTCAGGCATATGAGAAAAGTTCAGATAAGAGTTTGATACCTCTAATTTACTTAATGAAGGAAAGGAAATGAGTGAATGGATTTTTGGAATGAAGAAAATTTTACATTTTGTTGAAAACTCTCTGAATTTTAAATTTAACCGTTAAAAACGTATTTTGATGTTTTTTCTTTAATCCTAACTAATTATCAAGCAATTATTCAGCGGCTTCTTTACAACTTAAGTATATTATGCTTTCAACAGTCTTCAGATCTTCAAAACTACGCGCTACCTTCACGTACAAAAGCAGTAACCGCAAATAAAATAAATATTTACCTTAAAATCATGAAAAATTATTGTAAATTTACAATACGCAACAAAAGAAAATAATTTATCATTCAAACTATTAAATATTAGCAATGACGAGAAAGCTCGAGTCGCCAAGAGTCAAACCAAGGATACCTTGGAGAGACAATTTCTCTGAATTTCAACTCTTATTCACATACTTCCCAGTATCATTTTGTCACATTATGCATCATTGAACTTACAATTCACATAAAGAAAATTACTAAACCTTCACTTTTATTTCACCATTTCGCAATAAATTATGACATCTAAACCCTTCGTTTTTCGGTCGGAAGGCCGCTTTCAGACCGTCCACGGCGCCGTGTTTTCAAATAGTCTGAAAGCGCCGCTGTACAATTCCACCAATTCCTCCGTTTCTTACCTGAAAATGGCTAATCGATTTACCCTTCGCTTTTTATTTAACGATTCACAACCGAGAATATCCAACAGAATCGTAACGCTTCTTCCGATTTCTCATATCTCCGTGAGAACATAAATGGCTTCAGTCCGTTGCAATTGAAATTCGAGGGGTCACTGGAAGGCGTGCTTATCCAAGGAAAACTGAAAAGACATCTTCGAAGACCCTTCGTTCGATGCCACGTTACGGTAAATATCCGCCATGAGAAATGCACGCATAGTCCTTTTTGAACCGTTTGCGGGCTTTATTTAATGTGAAAAATGAAATGAAGCGGTGATATTTCACAATTTTTTTGAATCCTTCTTTCGATAATATGCAAATGTGAAATCCGGCGTGTGAATAGAGATCATAAATAAATTTCTCATAAGAATTGTACGGTTTCTCTCGCGATGCTTGGTTCGATGCCGGAGCGCTATTTATATGCATTTCAAGTGGCGATAATGGTATCTTATTGTAGGATCATCCCGGTATGATATCTACTTAAACTTTGGATTAAATACGATCTACTCCTACTAGGTCGTTATGTGTATTCAAATCTTCCAGAATTCCTCGGTTCGAGACGAGAAATTTTGGCCTTCAGCAACTACCATTTGAAATATATGGCGAAATTCATTTTTTATGATTCACTTACCGAGAACTTAAAAAAAATCCCAATGTGCTGTTTCTAATGAAGTCAGATTCTTAGTAAGTTTAAGGTTCAGTTCATAGGTTTGTAATTCCATATGAACGCGTTTACGCGTAACGTTTGTTCAATTCTAAGTCAATCCAATGTTCCTTGGCAGTGATAATTGATTTTTGGACTGTAGGTTTGTCTGTTTTAGGGAAGATGTTTGTGAAGTTAGGAAATATTTTGAGACTTTTACAATCTCTAAGAAACTTTATGTTTGCGCAAATTGCGTGAATTTTTGTGTGTAATTTGTGAAAGTGGTTTAAGTTCTTTGACAGGAATGCCATAGATTATGATTTAGATTTTCAGATTTAGATATATACCCTGCGAGCCGCCAGAGGCGTATGGCAGGAGGTGTAATCCAACACCATTATTCAATCCACCCAATCTCTAATAGCCTGGGGAAAGAACGACCAAAATCCGTCCTTGCGATCACTTCCCTACAACGCTTCGTCGATGCCTCTCGATAGCATATCGATACCATACTGATAACTAAAAGGAAAAAAGGAACATGGCTGTGTTATTAACCTCAAGAGTTAAAAGAGCTCCAAATAGCCGTGGTTTGCGTAAAACCCGTCGTGCGGGGGTACCCTAACCATTGGGGTTAACGGTAATTGAGGAATTGTAAGCGTCATTATCTCGGTAAGGGAGGGGTGCGCTATTTATGCACATTGTTGTGTGACGTCAGTGTAGAGAGAACAACGCGGAGGAAGGGATGGGGCCGAAGTCACTATTCATGATGTGTGATTTGTTTTTGTGAATGAAAATGATTTCGTATTCGTCAAGATTGGACGAATTCTGAACAGATTTTATAATATTTAAGTTTTCTTAGCTAATTTTGTGATCATGTTCACGTATGTGTTTTGCAACGCAGGACTCATTTGTTTGATTATATTTGAAATAAGCCAAGTGCTCTTCAAATCTTGCTTCTATTTTTCTTCTCGTTTGTCCGATGTGTACTATGTCGCAATCTTGACAAGATATTTCGAATAAGGTGATTGCGGGAGAGATGCCCCCGTCGTAGTATTTTTAAGGAAAACCTCAGGATTGCTCCACTGACGGTGTTTCTCAGTTAGTTGAAATGCACCTGTAAGAGATTCACGGAGATTAATTCTTTCTACGAAGTTTAATACCAACATTTCAAGTAGGCACTGTTTTCTTCCGCACTCTTATAAGATAGAGTATACTGTTTCTGGTTGGCATCAGTTTAAATGTCTGAATACTTTGAATTAAAGGACGAAAACTTGTAGCTATAGGTTCATCTAATATCCACCACTGGCCATCTTGGACAAAGTGTATCCTCACTGACTAGAATCTCTCCCGTACTGAAAGATGCCCCAGTGCTATCTTTAGGTGTATGTGCCCTATTAGTATCAATTTAACTTTAAGGTGAAACTGATTCTGGATTTATTCAAGAAAACGTTTGTAATCTACATTTAAATTCAGCTCAAATCCACGGTCGGATGAATCTTGTGCACTACCAACAGATGACATTGTTTCGTAAGCACTAGGGTTGAGCGTTTTGCCACTTTTCTTCTGATCAAAATCTAATATGTCCCGGCAAAAGTGGCCCACTCAAATGGACATTACAAATATATATATTTTCGAAATAAAAATATATCTTCTGTGAGAATTTTTGTCTCAAAGTTTCGAAATTTCGAAAAAAACATCAAAATTGTCATAATTTTTTTCGGTTAAAACGACAATATTTTTGCGTGAAAAGATATCACTCGAAAACAAATTGATGACCAAGCCTCAATATGCTATTTATATGCCTCTAGGAGGATGCCTGCTAATGTTTTTGCAAATGACACTTCAAAATAGGTTTTAAAGTTAACTTAAACGTTTAGTTAGATCCTATTTTCAAGATCAATTTAACAATTTTGTCATATAACAAGCGCTTTCCAGATTAAATCCAGTTTAAGATAATGGGGCAACTCTTTCACAGAGGCTTCACCCGGACACTCGGAGAGATGGCCAAAAATGCATGCATCCAAAAAAATTTAAATATTTTAAGTGAAAATGTTTAAACAAAATTTGGTTGTACACTATTCATAATTAATGTATGTTATGTTCTATCACGCAGTTTCACATTCTTATTATCACTTATGTCATTGTTATGAAGTAATTACCTTAGGTGGGGCATCTCTCCCGGAATTACATTATGCCCGATTTGTCGGAATTGGGTCTTTACGAAGAAGATTCGATAGTTTATTGCGGTTGACGATTACTGGTGCAAAGTTAAATGTGGAGAATATGGGTTTAAGTCTGTTGCCGAAGGAAGTTTTATGAATTTGTGTTGTTCTTTGTGTGGAGAAATTAGTGTGGAGTATTAGTTAACGATACGTTTGTGTTTGTTTTCTCAAAATGTTATCTACCAAACAGGTGTCGTAGCCATTATATTTTGCGATATTCTTGATGTTGGAAAGTTCTTAATGGAAGTGTTTGGTACGATTAGAAGCCTGTGTATCATTGAGTGGAATGGTGCCAAGTTTTGGGTTACGTGGTGATTCGAATCCTGTAGAATATACAATGTATACAGGAAACCAATTCACAAAGACATGTATATTATACATGTCTGTGTGAATTGATTTCCTGTATATATCGAATTTTAATTTGTTTTGTTTTCTCGAAATTTTCAGGTCTAAGAAAGGTAATGTACCGTTTATTTCTTCTCCAATCGTTAATTTGATAGAATCAATTTGTTGATTTAATTCCTCTAAGAAACTTGTAATGTTTGTCTTTGTTGTATCAAAAATGGTGAAAATATCGTCTATTTATCTGTATCAAATATCCTAAAATTAATCAAAGTTTTCTTTGCAATTCTTTTTGAAGTAAGTAATAAATAAGTTAGGGAGGTAAGGGGATAAACTATTGCCCAATGCTGTACTGTTTGTTTGTTTGTAATATTTTCCTTCTATTTGAAAACAGTTTTGATGCATGCAAACTTTTGTTAGTAGGATGTATTCTTTGATTATTTCTGGGGTTATATTTTCTTCTGAGAGCCATTCTTCGAGGAATTGAAATGTTGTGTCTGAGGGGATACAAGAAAAAAGAGATTTTATGTCGTAAGATTCTAAAATCTCATTTTCTTTCAATGAGACGTTCATTGAAAGTTCAACTAGATGTGTTGTATTCTTTACATGTGAGTGTTGATTGAGAGGCCATTGTTTAAATTGTCGGTTAAGCAGTTGTGCTACGTTGTAGGTCGGGGAATTGATGGCGAAAATTATCGGCGTGAGTGGAATGTTCTCTTTATGTATTTTTTGGATGTGCCTCGGTACTATAAGGGTTGGAAATGTGAAGTTTGTAGCTAAGAGGTTTAATTATTAAGTGTTTGCGTTGTTTTGAGGTGTCTTTTGTGTCAGTGGCAGAAACATGTGCGCCAATTGTGTGAATTTTTGTGTGTAATGCGTGTGTGCGAAAGGACTGTATCAACTAATTCGAAGGAAGCCTCAGATCAAAATGATCACTCAGGAAAATGATAGACAAGATAGAAGAAAAAAGAAAGCGGAAGTGTGATAAAACAGAACATGGGAGAAGAAAATAGAGGAAGCTAAATAACGAGCTGAGGAGGGAGACAGATAAAGCGAGTGAGGATTGGATAAGCAGACAGTGCCACCTGATAGAGGAATTGGAGAGGGGTGGGAAAATGGAGGAAATGTATAAAACAGCAGTATGTCTGACTAAGAGAGAAGGATAAGTAAGAAAGGATTGATAGACAAAAATGGGAAACTGTAACAGATGAGGAAGAGATTAAGATTCTATGAGTAGTAGAAGTAGAAGATTCTAAGGAGTACATAGAAGAACTTTACGCATGAATTCAATGGAAGAGTAGATCTAGAGGATGAGAGGACATGCGAGGACGATTCGAAGGGTCCAAGGATTTTGAAAGATGAAGTTGAGAGAGCAATAAGAGACCTGAGGGACCATAAGACAGTGGGCTCTGACGGAATCCCAGCAAAGGTGTTGAAAGCCTTAGGGGAAGGTGCAATTAATGCCATTGCCGAATAAAAATAACGCTCAAGCTTGCAAAGATTTCCGTACAATCAGTTTTATAGCGTATGTGACAAAGATGATGACCAGAATAATAATGAAGAGGATTGAGACTAGGATAGAGGAAAACTTGGGAGAAGACCAGTTTAGATTTTGAAGAGGAAAGGGAACAAGGGATGCAATAGGGTGCATGAGAATGCTGAGCGAAAGGGTACTGGAGGTAGACAGGGAGATGTTCATCTGCTTTATTGATTACGAGAAAGCATTTGATAGGGTGAAATGGGATAAACTGCCGAAGATTCTAAAGGAAATTGGAGTGGATTGGAAAGATAGAAGGGCATTAAAACAACTGTATGTAGGACAAAGAGTAGTGGTGAGGATAGGGGGAGATGAGACGAAGCAGACATCTATAGGCAGAGATGTGAGACAAGAGTTTTGCTTGTCACCAATTTTATATAATATATATGGTGACAAACTGGTAGAGGAAACCTTGGAGGGGATTGGAGGGATAGTGGTAGGAGGAGAAAGTGTTAAAACCATTAAATATGCAGACGATCAGGCTGTGATAGCAGAGAGTGAAGAAATGCGGCAAGAAATGGTAGAGAATATCAGTATAAAAGGAGAGGAATATGGAATGAAAGTTAACATTGAAAAGGCGAAGGTGATGAAGATATCAACGAAGGCTGGCCCAGTACAAATTAAGTTGAATGGGAAGGAATTGGAGCAGGTCGAGAAATTTAAATATTTGGGAAGCACCATCACATCTAATGGCAGTTGTACAGAGGAAATAAGAAGTAGAATAGCTCAGGGAAAGGCAACGTTCCAAAATATAAAAGAACTTCTGACAGCAAAGAACATCAAGATGGAGCTAAGGAAAAGATTTGCGAAGTACTTTATCTGGAGTGTTGTGTTATATGGATCCGAAACATGGACGTTGAGAAGTAGAGAAGAAAAATACTTGGAGAGCTTTGGAATTATGGTGAAGGATGGAGGGACAGACAAGATCATAAAATGAAGAGGTACTGAGGAGGGTTGGAGAAGAACGAGTAATTTTGGGAAACATAAGGAAAAGGAGAGCAAGATGGATAGGCCATATACTAAGAGCAGAATGCCTACAGAAGAAGATTTTTGAAGGAAAGATCAATGGGGAACGAGGAAGAGGGAGATGGAAATTCAGAATGCTGACCGATTTAAAAAAAGGAAAAGAATATCAAGCTCTAAAAAGGGAGGCACAGGATAGAGATGCCTGGAGGAGCAAGTTCCGCTGAGACCTGTCCGTGGACAGAAATACAATGATGATGATGATGATCAAGTATATATTGCAATAAATAGGTGTGTGACAGCATTGCTTTGCTACTGGTACTAGCCAAACGGCGAAGGAATAGTCGAGGATGGATGGAACTACAAAACAGCCCAATTTTACTAAATTTGCCTTATTTTTGGTCGGAGGTACCTCTCCCCACTCTGGAGGCACATAAGATGCATATTGAGGCTTGAATGTCAGTTTTCATCGCAAATGGCTTCTCCTTATCCAAAATCTCCTTATCTTGTTAAATTTGTATTGAGTTCATGCGACGGTTCTTCTTTAATTATTTTAACGATTGAAATGTAGTTTTAAAGAGAATGGAATGGAATTTATTAATATTTCTTGTATGCAATGTTTGATTCGTCAGAGGTGGGATCATTCGTTAAATGAAAAGTATTATCTGCGGGGCTTTTATTGTCGCGAAAGTTTTTCAAAATCTGTTTCTCGAAGTGTAAGCGAACATCCATGTTTATGGCCCTCGAATTCATAGCTCACAGAGTATGTGAACGCAGAGAGAGATTGATTGCAAAGGATCCTCGGGCGATGCCTCGGGAGGATGAAAATGGGCGAAATATTGCGGTGGAACCAATCGCAGGAGGCACTTGCTTTGATGAAAGCGAGGTGAGGAAAGGCGTTGTTCCTCGGGGTTAAAAACGACCTCGTAAAGAAGGAATGGCCTTATTTATTGCACACGGACGAGTGCCTGTTTCGAGAGGATCTTTACGGAGTTTATGGGAATATTTGAGGTGAAAAATGAATTAAGACGACTTTAAAAATGCCTTTTATAGAATACCTCTTCTTCATCTTAATATTACTTATTTTAGACGATCTTTCGCTCTGCAGTTGTTCATCCAGTGTTTGCAAGTTTTGACTCATCTATTTTTTTAATATTTAGGGTATCGTATTTACTTCATTTAAAGCTGATCCAAAAATCAACCCTAAATTAAAGGTACTTCTGTTTATATTACAGTATCACTCTAATGTTGCAGTACAACACTGTCGTTATCATAAACAACACTCCGCTGTATTGATGGAATGAGCTTTTTGTAGAAAAAGAACAAAGTACCTATTGCTATTTCATTTTTATGTCTCGTACATTTTATATAGGATTTTTCTGGTTAAGGAATGGTCGCGTCTGTTTTTAAATAGCAATAATCAATATAATGTACGTAATTAGGATATATCCCTCTGCTTTCCATTAAATCAATTAATATTATTTATACAAAGTTGAGTAATGATTGGTAAAAAATAAATCAGTTGTATTAAAATAGAAATTTAATACAGAACTGAATTATTTCATCAGTGAGAAGTAAAATCATGGAAAATATAGTTTGCTAGATATTTAATGGGTTTTCTTGCAACTGCTTAATTCATTTTATGGAATCAAAACTGATTAGTTGGGTTCCCAGTTCACGGTGTGCCTGCAAATCGAGGCGATATGTTAGATTAGCATTCGATAAGGTCCCACGTCATAATTTGTTAATCCGTCACAATTATTAGTACTCCCTTAGTCACCATATTGATAATAAAGTAAGGACATCTGTGCGAATTACACGGAAATAAAACAACAGAGAGCATGAATTGACCCTGTACAAAGACTTACGAAATTACGCGATGAGGAGCTATTAGATCTTCATGAAGAAAAATGTCAGTAGCGAACTAGTAAAAACTAAACTAAGTAAAAAAGTAAAAAGTAGAAAAATATAATGCTAGTGATCTAAGGGAAAAAACAGTAACTGTAGAATGGGTTAAATACGTAGGAGTAACCCTCAAGAGTAACATCCGTAATGGGCTTCAGAATACTCGTCAGGAAAAAGAAAACGACCTTACTTCTAAGTATAAAATACACTCGTGCACTGGGAAAAGTACAATAAAAGCCTTCCATAAGAAATGCTCCGTAAAATCAGTGAGAATCAATCACATGGTTCAGAATGAGAGCCTTTGAAAGATATACTGTTTAAATAAATTCTTAAATTTATGAATTTAGAGAAACTGCAAATCAAAAAACGGGTGATGTCTGAAGTGAGGAGGAAAGATAACAGAAGTGGATGTTGGCTGGTCATGTGGCGAGAATGCGCTGGTGTTTTTAGACTGACACCAAGAAATGCGAAGAGTACTAGAAGTAGATCGGAGGGATAGTACTTGCAGACAAAGAGAAGTTTAGAATAATGAAAACACTTTTTGGGAGGCATATTGAAAATGACGATGACGTCACAAGAGAGATATTTTTCTTTTATTTTAACATTCTAAGAGTATTAAAATTATTATCTCTCTTATTCAATCGATTACACTTGATGATACTCTAACGATCATTTTCTATTTTTCGGTCCATTCAATGATTTGATCTACAACTGGAAATTTGTGGGATATTTACATACCATATTGCAAGATTTGGTTAAATATAAGTAGACCATTGTTGTAATAGCATAGAAAAGATATTTGCAAATATTTCAGTCCGCATCGGGAGATAACAATTTTCCTGAAGAAGTTTTCACCCGCTTTCTCTATTCCTGAAATTAAATTAAACTGTACGTTAATTTGACTTTGTAAATAACACTTTTCTGGCTGTGTGGTCATTGAATGACGCTTGCTTGCTTTCCTTAAGTGTGTCTAGTACACACACTTTGTACTCCATTTAGTGATATTATTTTCTTTCTTGTAGATGCCTTGTAAGAATTAAAATTATATGCTATACTTCTCGGTGCATTTTGCAAATAGGAACAAGCACTACGTTGTGATCAAGGCATTTTAATCAAAATCACTAATTGTTTTGTCGTATTTTCGATGTAATTGGCAAAGAGGAAATGAAATAAGAAATACATTCAAACGCAATTGATGAAAATAGCTGATTCCAACAGGAGTAAAAGTGAATGAAGATCGATGCTAATTCAAAATCATAGTCGCTATTAATGCCTTTCAAAGATGAGTGAAATATTGGGAAAATGTTATATAAAAGACTTAGATAGATACTTAGGTAGATACAAAGAACTGTGTATATCGCCTCAATTATAAAAATAGTTTTATTATTATTGCTACAGTTTGGCAGAAGTCAGGTGGCAGCCACAAACATTCTTAATCGACAAACCCTTTCACACTTGAATTATTACATTTGAAATTCCCAAATAACATCATCTTATTGACTAACAGGATAAGGTCACGTTTTTAACACAAAAACCAGACCAAGTTTAGCCCCCAATTACTCCTCCTAATACATTTACACCAGGGCTCCCAGATAGCCACGTGGACAGTGCGTTTGCCTTTGGTCTTCGGTCCCGGGTTCGATTCCTGGTGGGAGCCAATGTGCGAAATGACATATGCAGTGATAGCACTCTACAACTACATAATACAACTACATTTACACCAGATTTATTCCATAACTAGATGACGCAGAGAACTTCGTAACCCATAATTCTATCTAATGCATCTATATTTATTTGTCATATTTTTGTTATATATGTCGAACTTATCTTAAGAAGTTTACAGTATTGAAATCCTGATACTAAGTCATCGAGTAGAGAGAAAGAGAGTAAAACCGTTTTAAAACTCTAACTAAAAATTCAGTAAACAATTAAGTTGCTGTAAATAAAACTTGTTTGCTACTGATGTTTAAACAAAATTGTAAGAAATTTAAATTTAAATGTTCGTACTTTTTTCGTGCGATTCTTCACAGGATATTGTTCGTAACAGCAAATATTAAAATCTCATGCAATTTTTTCTTCTTCATAAAGTGTATCACTTATTAGCAGGATTAATTTTAACTTGACCTATATTTTTAATGCATTTTGATGGATAAATACATGAACTTGGAATCAACAATCGCCTTCGTTGTTAAGGGGGATGGGTTGTTTACAACCACGAAATTTTGATAAAATATTCACGCATTTTATCAAAATTCTCAAAATTTCGATTCGTAAACTATATTTCACGACCAAAATAAGAATCTTTACTCTATTTCCCTTCTTTTGGTGCTTGATTCGACTTTGTACGACTATTATTTCTAATTTATATTTTCAAATCAAATGAAGGCTGCAGCGAGAAAAACGAACTTTACTTGCATTTCTAAGGAAAAGCTTTTTCGGCTATTCCTTTTGGGTTTTTCCTAAATCACTTCCGTACCGAGGCAAACAAAACAAAAAAAATATTCAAATCCGTTTTCGAGTTTTAGACGACGCCACGAACATCATTTCATTTTCATACATAAGATTACTGTTCCCATATAACCACATTTTTTATTGTTCCTTAGATAAGTCACGTGTCACTTTATAAGTTTCTCAACTTCCGCACTTGCGTAATATAGATTTAACCGTATCTAAAAGAACACATATAAAATCGCTTTCTTAAAATCCATTTCTAAAATTATTAATTGATGAGGGTGATGGCTTGACGGCCTCTTCAAGTAGCATGTTCCATTCCCTTACTCCTCTACTAAGAAATGAGTATATAGCCGCATCTGTCCTTTTTTTCCTAATTTGAACTACTCACCATGATCGCCGCGCGCAAAATTCTGTGATTTCAACATTTCATACGGCGCAATAGAAATTTGGAATATAAACCATCGAACTATAATCACCTGTGTCATGCATTAGTATTTGATCTAACTAATCGATATTAACCGATATGCCAAATGATATTCGAGTATCACAAATGAGAGATGAGCGGATCGAAAGTTTTCTTAAAAGATTTTAAAGTTGGTGTCGAGACCGCGCGTGGAGGGAATTAGAGTCAGGAAGTAAATCGATAGCGTGTGGAAGAAGGGACGGTTTAAGCGGACGTCAACAAATCACTATAAAATGGCGCTAGGGAACGAAACATAGGAAATATTAAAGTGCAATTATTAACTGTTAAGTAATAACTTAAAATAACTTCGATGAGCGTTGGAAGCAGTCTCCTCCATGCATAAATGCACTAATTCGTGCACATTGAACTCTTACAATTGCCTCGGCTATTTTCATTTTCGGAACGCTTTAGCATGTCAGGAGGTCGACTCCATCTACGGCGTAAAAACAGAATTAAGTTTATACTCGGCACTATTCAAATAGTCAGCAATATTCAGTACTCGAGCAGAGAGAAATATTTAAACAAAGCCTCAAAATGGAATCGTTAGCTCTTTGTCGGCGTCTGCTATTCCTTAGCATAAGAGCACATGCGTGCCAACCGCTCAATTATTTAAAGCGGAGACCTCTGTCTTTACTTTTCTCTCTCTTCCCTCAACGTTCAATATTTAAACAGCCCGTCCTGTGACATTCGAGGCGGCCGCTATTGCTTTGTGTTAACCTTTCCGAGAAGCCCTCTCTTTAGAGTAACTCTTGTGTTTATTTTTATGATTAGCAGAGGCGCTCTAGCAGTCATCCGAGGCGTATGGCAGGTGCATTTGAGTGAATAATCTTTCGGAAGTCATTCTTATTCAGACCAATTCGAAAGCCTCGAATATTTTTAGAAATTAAGAACATTTGGCTTATTCTTACGATGAATTGTAATTCGTTGTAAGCGATGAAGTACCCCATGAATGGGACAAACTAAAGTGCCTTATCAGATTCTGCAGTGAATTCCTCAAATATGATTTCAGGAGATAGCGTCGTTCCTTCACCAGCCATAACTACAAATTTTTATTGGTTGTATAGGACACAAAAACATAAATTTGAAATTTCAGATAAAAGAGGTGCAATAACAAGTAATGTAAGAAATAAAAATTCACAAATATTATTTTCCACGGCATATTATAAAAGCACGACCGGTTTTCGCTAACATTTGGCCATTCACTTAATAATGGCCAAAAGTATGTAATTATCAAGTGAATGGCCAAGTTTTGTTCGAAACCGGTCGTATTCTTATAATATGCTGTAGAAAAAAATATTTGTGATTTTTTTATTTCTTAGATTACTTGTTATGGATTCCAACGTAGTAAAGCCTTCAAAAATCGATTATGGAGGCGCTTAAAATTATGATTTATTATTTGGAAAATTTTTGATACAAAAATGTTGGTCGCAAAGTATTTGCTGTACCCATTTGGCTCGCAAAACATTGTAAGTTGACTTGTAAAAATATTGGCTTAAAGTTATTTGCTAAAGTGCCGAGTCTACAAAATTATTACTGCCTTAACCCTCGATAAATTATCTGCTGGAAAAAGGATTATAAGAAGGTATTTAAGTATATCAAATTAAAAAAGTTCCCAAGAAAACGTCTGACGGGAACTCGGAAACCTGTGTTTTCATGGCCGTTTTCCTTTTGGTATGCGTTTCTTATGGATCTACTTGAGAGAGTTCTATAATCATCACGTTTGAAATAACATCAAGCTATGTCACTGTTTTGAGTGATTAATATTGTGAAGCAAGCTCCTTCAAAACATCAAAGAGGATATTTCCGGAAAATTTTATTGCCTTGCAGATATCAATCTTACCAAGTAGGTTTCTTGGTTCCCTATTCAATTATTTACAGTATTTTCAAGTTTTACCAGTTGACATAACAGGAACGCGAAGCAATTTCAGCATTGCAATGTTAGAGACCGGCGAAAGTTAATTTGAAAACGATTACCATATCTCGCATCTCGAGCTCATATTTCATTTTCTGGAACTCTCGATAACTCTCCGTTTCTAGCAAATAGCGCTCCAGAGTATTGAGTTTGTCGAAAGAGTGCGTTCTTTGCGAAATGTATTGATGAATTCGATGGTATTGGGGATCCACGCTGAGAACCAACTCATTTCACTAATCTAATTACTCGAAGGAATCTGTCCTAATCAATCCGAAGAGCTTTTGTTGTTTTTTGAGTGGCAATACTATTGACGATAGCTGGGTAGAATTTCTCCGAATATAAAGAGAAGACTTAGCTAGGTTTGTCCCAATTAAAACCGTTAGGGATCCGCGTTGTATGAAACCTAAGCTCAGAGCGTTGCACAGGAAGCAAAGGATTTTACACGCGCGGATGAAGAAACCAGAGAAAATCGGAGTAGACTTTGATTTTGAGCGGAAAAATAAGCAGAGGTGCGAAGATTGGTTAAGGATGAATCGCAGAATGAGTTTCAGGAATATAGATCTACAACCCTTTTAGAGTCTTTAGGAGGCGACCAGAAGGAATTTTGGTCATATGTCCGAGAATCTCGAGGAGTTCAGTCTTCAGTACCCAGCCTTGTTAATGACGTGGGTTTAACTGTTACTGAATCGGTAGGAAAAGCAAATCTAATTAATCGACACTACCAGAGGAAAGCTTTACTTTAGACAAAGGACGAAAGAACGAATTTTCTATGCGTGCTGATTCAGAGATGGAACCAATCGAGTTATCGGTGGATGGAATAGGAAAGTTGTTGCGGCAGGTAGACAAGAAAAAAGCGCCAGGACCAGAAGGTATACCATCGTTCGTCATTAAAACACTGGCGAATGAGCTTGCTTCCCTTATTTTCTTATTCTATAGGAAAACCTTGGACGAAGGCGTTGTACCAATGTCGTGGAGGAGAGCGCATATCACTCCAATTCCTATGAAAGGACGTTCCTCGAAACCTGAAGATCACCGTCCAAAATCTTTAACGTCAATTTTTTGCAAGACTATCGAAAACATCACAGCCAGTTCAATAATGCGTTTCCTATGTGATAAAGGGGGATTTAGTCAATGTCAACACGGTTTCTGTATAGTTAGGCCATGTGATACCCTGTTAGCCCTTTTTCTCTACGATGTAGTTAGAGCAGCTGATAAGGGTGTAAGAACAGACGCCATATTTCTAGATTTCAGGAAAGCTTTCGATCGAGTATCGCATGTAAAATTAATTCATAAGTTGACGGCTTACGGGATTAACGGAAAAGTAGTTGAATGGATAAAATCATTTCTCGGAGACTGATCGCAGCGAGTTGCGTTGGGCGGAATTGTATATGATGAGGTTTGCGTCACATCCGGTGTTCCGCAGGGAGGCCTATTAGAACCAATTTTGTTCCTGATTTATATTAACGATGTTGTGAATAATGCTAAGTGCAAGTTAAGGTTATTTTGCTAATGATTCTGTTGTGTTTAGAGAGATCCAAACTCAAGATGACACTGGTAGTTTACAGAACGATCTGAAGATTACTTCGGGTAGGTGTAGTGATTGGCAGCTCAAGCTGAATGTAAAGAAGTGCGTTGCCATGACTTTCACGGTACCTTATCGAATTTCGGAAAATCCCTTGGAGCTCGTGATGCATCATAAATGCCTAGGAATTACGCGCAGCAGTAATTTTTCCTTCAAAGAGCATATTCGAGGTGTAATAGGAAAGGCGAATATAATGCAAAGGTTAGCCAGCAGAATTCTTAGAGGATGTTCATCGAGAGTAAAAGAAATAGCGTACTTTTCCCTAATTCGACCTCTACTTGAGTATTGCTGTGCGGTGTGGTATCCTCACGAAGTGGGTTTAATTTCCGATCTTAAGTTCAACGTAGAGCAGCTATGTTAGTCAAGGGAGATTTCAACTTTGACAGCAGTGTTTCTGCTATGATAGAATCCCTCGGATGGAACTCTCTTAGTGATACAAAACATCTAGGGAAGCTTTTTGATAACTTCATCACTGCCGATTTCGGGGAGGTGATAGCTGATATTGTCATCGCAGTTATATACTTACACGACCTTCGAGAGAAAACAAAGAAGCGTTGCAGGGAAGTAGTTGCCAGGACAAATATCGTAGCTACTTTTGGTCATTTTTCCCGCGAAGTATTCGAGAAGCTAATAGTTCTTCAGGTTAGATAGATATGTCGTTGTTTTACACCCACTGCCACGCGCCACTGGCGGGTTTAAATGTAAAGGTAAAATCTACTCGATTAAAGGTCACCCACTTTCCGGGAAAGTGTTCTAATCAACTAAACTACTGAGCCACGTCTTGTTTCTTCTGTAAATGGGGACTTCTATGGAAAAGGAAGTGGCATAGTGGCACCAACCATTACTACAGGTTCTCACTGATGCCAGAGCACATTAAAATTTCTCTCATAAGGAATATAAGGAAAAAGTAGGACGTCATTTGAGGCAGTTGCAGCCAATATTTCTGCTTTAATTTTCACACATAGTTAGAGATAGTGATCTTGTGTTGTGCTGCATAGTAAGTATGACCAAGAAGACCTGGGTTCGATGCCGGACGAATTAATTGCAGCGAATATTGAGAATATTAATAATATTTTCTTTTGAGGACCCTCTCGATACGATGCCGACTTAAATTAGTGTTATCGATATGCTTGCAGTATGCAAGCAACATTTGACTCGTATTACTATATAGCTCTCGAGTTTGTAGGATTTTTTAAATTATCTATCTTTTAAATTTACAGGAAGTCCAGTTTACTAACTGCGTTATAAGTGCGATTCATTCCACTCTGAAAAACTTGCTTCGTTTCATTCGATGACAAATAGACGTAGCCATACTCTCAGTGACGGACTACAAGAAGGATGTGACAACCATTAAGTGTATTAAGTGTTTTGATGTACAATTGGTGGAGAAGTTGATATCAAAGAAAAGAAGAGAAGCTTAGACACGATCTTCAAAGTCCAAAAAACAGCGAAACCTTTGTCGCTGTGTAAATGCAAATCGTTTTCTTGTTAAGTAACAAATTATTCGACAATGAGTCTCGTTGTTTGTCACAAAGTTAAGTCTGAACTCATTAATTGTGTACATGCAAATTTTCGTTCTCAAGCCCGAACTATCCATAAATCACCCTGTAATTAATCGTTTTAATTTGTGAACAAATACATTTTTACTCCTTCAGGAATACGGAGCATTTTTATAAGCATTGCGTTACAAATTTAAGAGCCCATATGCAAAGAACTAACGCTCCTTAAGGACGAAAAATTCTTTCCTTCCCGAGTTATTCACGGGCCCAATGCAATGCCCATGGGCCGGCTGTGGGCTCACGGGCCATGATGACCTCTACGTCGGTGCCCATATGTGGAGCGTTACTACCTTCTTGGAAGGCACCTGTTTACCAGAAGTGGAGTTGAAGCGGCTTAGTATTTTAGTTGTAATATATGATTGGGAAGTGGGTGTCCCCGGTTCGAGTCGCAGTCATGTTGATATTTTTCACTTCCATATACCACATTCAAACAGCAGTAACTTTAATTTCGTCAAAGCCATGGACAAGACTGACAAAAGTATACGAAAGAAGCATTTTTCTCTGTCGTGTACCAAACGACGCAAGAAAGATGTTCCATCAATACATGGTCGTAGGAACACATTTTTTCGACAGGAGAAGAAAACAGATCGATCTCAAGTTAAATTATTCCGTAATTTCTATTACATCGATGTTTTTGATGCCTTTGGAAAAATGAAAAAACCTGTGCTTGACTAATAGAGCCGATTTTTTCTCCAGTTCGAAATGTCATTCTGAAGATGTGTGTGCAAAGTAGTATTTTCGTCATGTATACTTACAAATAACTGATGAGTATTGTAGCTTAAAATTTGAGGTAAAAGCTATGAGTGAGGAAACTGATACGTTCACTGAAATTGAAATATTATTTAAAATATTCGAGACTTGTATTCAAGAATTAAAAAAAATGCGCGAACTTTGAATTTTGTTCTTTCAACTGTTTATCACATTGAAGACCACTACGGACTTTTAAGTTATGCCCATCCCATGACAATGAATCGATACCTTTGACAAAAATATACATTCCATCATTACACCGATGGTGTTTTATTCATTAACAGCTAAGTTCTTTCTTCCTGGGCGTGTCTTTGCCGTTAGTAGTATTCAAGCATTGACCACTCAACAGTCGTATTATTTTTCTTGAATTTTTTAATTTTCGAGAATTCTCCATCTTTGAGTTCACTCTGTCCTACGCGGTGCCCACTTGGGCCGCATTCGGACGGCGAAGGAAAAAGCACTTAGCCGCGATCGAATGGGACTTATCGTAGTTCCGCTTCCGTCCGCAGCGGCAGCACCTGGCTCTCCAATCCTCTTTGGAATCCCAAAGGCGGGTCCATTGGGAAGCAAGGAAGCTGCAAATCACGACTGTTGATCCAGTGGGAATAGATCCTGTTGTTGTAGCAGGCTCCTTAAACCGCTGGAGATAAAGGAAGGAATTACGGGGAAATGGCCGTTTGAATATTAGCGATCGACTTTTCTCTATGAATGTATCGGTTATTCCTCCATTAAGAAGTAAAGGCAAGATCAAGAGTGAGACATTTTTTTAAACTGAGTCAGACTGCGTAATTGTAGTGCAAACACCTTTTGAATGACACACATCCAAAAAATGAATGCCATTGGTAGGCCATGGAACTACGTTGGATCAGCACAACATAAAAACTCAAGCAAGGGAGTATCTCAGTCAGACTTCTCTCTACGGACGATATTTTGTTTCGTTTCCAGACTTGTTTTGAAACGGTTGCTAGGGATGTGTTTAATTTTTGACTGTTATTTTTTGCTATTGGATATTCAAACCTGTGCGCATCTTCACGGTGCTATTCCATTAACTTTGTTTTCTTCCTTTCAAATATATTTATGCGTTCGAACTAAAGGGAGCTAAAAAACAGGATTGCTATCGTTTGATTCAATTTTGAGAGATTTTCCTTTCCTCCCATGTATATATATGTTTCAACACCCATTTCAATGTTAACGGAAATAATGCAGGATTATTAATCGTGTTTAGCATTGAAATCGCAATTATTCTTTCGTGTATTGAAGGTGGCAATTTTCTCAAAGTCTCACCTGAGTTTCGAAGATGATCAAAACAAATTTTATTTATATTTTCATTGGAGATTCTAAGAAAGTATTCCATTATCTTGTGGAGAAGAAATTTTTACACCTGGTTTGATGTTTCCTGCTTGTTCGAAAATTATAACTATCAGAGATGATTCAAAAAGGTATCAAGCAAATCTGAGAAAGATTCAATCAACCGAACACAACTGTTATTAGAACTTTAGAATGAATGTTTCCAACGAGATTAAGCGGAGGAAAAAATATATTAACGTAGCATTTTGTGTAACCCACTGGACCGTATTAAACACCCCTCGTCCGGTGATCTCTCTCATTCGCATACGTAAACACGTTCATCTAAATGGATGCTCCGTAGAGACAGTTGAATTGATTATAGTTGGGGGGATTAATGAATGAGTATTTAAAACGAGTCGTTCTTTATTTTGCGCTCTTTGTCAGGGTCATTGAGCTTGAAAACTAATTACCCCTAGAAAATACTTTCTCTAAGTTAAATTCTCCTTTCCTCCAATATTTCCTCCTCTCCTACAATATTAATATTTCCTCCTAAACATCAGAAAGCATTTTTCGTATCGCAAGTACGTTCTATCTATCATACATTTTATAGTAAGATATGACCACTTTTAGTTAATTTATTGACTTAATGCAATTTCTCCTTGACTCGTTGGTTTTCTTCCCAACCGAAAAAGGCGACCGAACTCTCTTTCGGTTTCCGCTCGATAAACTATAGCTGTGTGTATGTTTACGGACGATCAATAGCAATCTTCACACACTTCCCAAAGTTACAAGACAAATTGAGGTCAGCAATTCTCAAACAGGGAAGGAAAAGCGACTTGCCTTCTTTAAGTTCGCTATACTTCACTGACTTTATAATTGTAAGTGGTTTTCTTAACCGAAAATGATGTTTTTCCATTCATTAAATATTTTTATAAAACACTTTATTGGGCCTCTCTCACCCCTCGCTTCAGCTAGTGTATCTTAAGGAGCAAGGATAGGAAATCACTTAGCAGGTGAAGTTGTACGACTGAAGTAAAAGAATAGGACTTGGTGATTTCCACAAAATATATTTGAGACACTACCGGTTTCGGCGAATAGCCATCATCAGATGAAATTACATGAGAATGTAAGACCTTATATAGGGGCTAACTTGGAAGGGGGGGGGTAAGGAGAGGGGAAGGGTTAGGAAAGGCAATTTCATTGGTTAGGTTGTAATTTCATCTGATGATGGCTATTCGCCGAAACTGGCAGTGTTTCAAATATATTTTGTGGAAATCACCATGTCTTATTCTTTTACTTCATAATGTCTTTCCGCGAAGTACAGCCGGATAGAGTCGATTTTATTCGTACTACTGAAACCCAATGATAAACAGAGGTGAAAAATATCGACATGACTGGGACTCGAACCCGGGTCTCCCACTTTCCAGTCGCACGACTTCAAGTGCTAAGTAATTTCCTATCCTTGTTCCTTATTTCCAATCCTTAGGGGGGATTTCCTCTTACGCCGCTTCGTTAGCTGCCTCTGTGAGGACCTTCGGCGGTGGCCACTGTGTGTAGCGCCACTCGCCTTGCGGATAAAGCATCCCTTGAACAGGTGGGATTGATGTGGCATGGTAGTTCAGTGGTTACAATGCCTGCCCGGAAAGTGGGAGACCTGGGTTCGTGTCCCAGTCATGTCGCTATTTTTCACCTCTGTTTATCACTAGTGTATCTTATATATATATATATACGTTTCTCCAGATATACCTATATCTATACGAGTAAAATGTAGCTTGCATACTGCAAGCAGATCGACAACACTAATTTCATATCGGCATCATATCGGGACGGCCCTCAAATAAAAAAAAAGGATTGAAAATATTCTTAACATTCGCTGAAACTTAATCGTCTGGCTTCGAACCCGGGCTTTTCTGGTAATAATTTCTATGCAGAACAACAGAAGATCGCCATTTTTAACTATGTGCGAAAATTCAAGCAGAAATAATGGCTGCAACTGCCTCAAAAGACATCCTACTTTTTCCATATATTCCTTAAGTAAGAAATTTTAATGTGCTCTGGCATCGAACCCAGGAACAGTACAGTCTTATCTAAATTTATTTCTAAAACCGAGTCTTTTATATACATCTTCTATCTAAGAAAGAACTTCCTATTATTTCGATAAGTGCATCAAAATAAATAATGAATACTACCTGAATGTGTTCTAAATGGGGGACATATTTACCGCCTGGCTTCGAACCCGGGACTTTCTGGTAATAATTTATATGCAACATAGCAGAAGATCACCGTCTCTAACTTTGTGTGAAAATTCAAACGGAAATATTGGCTGCAACTGCCTCAAACGACGTCCTACTTTTCCCTTACACATTACTTATGAGAGATATTGTAATTTGCTCTGGCATCGAACTCAGGAACATTACGGTCTTATTTAAATTTCTTTCTAAAACTGATTCTTAATATACATCTGTTAGCAGAGCTTTTTAACTTCCTATCGTTTCGATAAATGCATCAAAATAAATAATGAAAAACTACCTCAATGTATTTTAAATGACAAATTTTTGCATCGTCCTAACATCAAACCCAAGATAATTTCTGTGAAAGTCATTAATGTTTTCGAAAGATCATGGCCATATCTAGAAGCTCTTTGAGTTTCGATTCTCTAACTATCCGGGAAGTGTTTTTTTTAAATTCCCGAAAATCAAAGCAATGCATTCAAATCGGAAAAATCGGGACTTTGGGACCCTCTGGATTCAAACTCATGACACTGAGGATCAAAATCGCAATTTTTCTGGCGGTTAGACGTTATGGCCAATACGTCGTAAATTAAATCGTAAATTTCAAGGCGTAAATTAAATCGTAAATGACACTTGTGATTTAGCCTGTGAAGTAGTATCCTATCTATCTATCTATCTCTATATACGAGTAAAATGTAGCTTGCATACTGCAAGCAGATCGACAACACTAATTCCAAGTCGACATCATTTCGAGAGGGTCCTCAAAAAAAATAAAAAGGGTAGAAAGTAATTTTAAAATTAGCTGCCTTTTATCCGTCCGGCATCGAACCCGGGTCTTACTGGTAAACTTACTATGCAGCACAACAGAAGATCACCATATAATGTAAATGACTTTCATGAAAAATATCCTGGGTTCGATGCTAGAACGATGCAAAAATCTGCCCTTTAAAATACATTGAGGTAGTTTTTCATTATTTTTTTAATGCATTTATCGAAATGATAGGAAGTTTTCGCTCGGCTAGAAGATGTATATCAAAGCTTGGTTTAAGAAAAAAATTTAGATAAGACCCTACTGTTCCTGGGTTCGATGCCAGAGCACATTAACATTTATCACGTAAGGAATATATGTGAAAAGTAGGACGTCGTTTGAGGCATTTGCACCCAATATTTCTGCTTGAATTTTCACACACAGTTAGAAATCGTGAAATTCTGTTGTGCTGCATAGTTTGTATCACCAAGAAGACCCGGGTTCGATGCCGGACGAATAAATTAGAGCGAATTTTAAGAATATTTTCAATCCTTTTTTTTTCTTTTGAGGACCGTCCTGATATGTTGCCAATATGAAATTAGTGTTGTCGATCTGCTTGCAGTATGCAAGCTACATTTTACTCGTATATCTATTATATATAGATGCTTCTCCGGATTCATTCATGATATACCCAGATACCCAGATACCCAGATACCCAGATAGGATACTAATTCACAGGCTAAACTACTGGCGTCATTGACTCGAAATTTTTACCACGTATTGGCCATATGTAAAAATGTGATTTTGATCCTCAGTGTCATAGGTTCGATTCCAGAGGGCCCCAAAGTCCCGATTTTTCCCGTTTAAATGCATTGCCGTGATTTTCGGGAATTAAAAAAAAATACTTTCCTGATAGGTAGAGAAATAAAACTCAAGGAGCCTATATATATGGTAATGATCTATCGAAATCATAAATGTGTTTTACGGAAAATATCCTAAGTTCGATGCTAGGTCGAGGCAAAAATCGGCCGTTTAAAATGCATTGTGGCGATTTTTAAGATTTTTTTGGACCCTTTTCCGATGGCATAGAAACTTGAAAATCAGTATGAGGTTAGATACCATAAAAATATATCATAATCGAATTTTACATATTCGCTGATGGTGCTTGGTTCGATCCCAGAGGGACATTTAAATTCCTCAATGCATTTCTTACAGAGATAACGGAAACAAATTTTAGGTACTTCCCGGCACGATATCGACTTCAAACTTTGCAAATCGAATGATAAAGTCCATACAAATGAAAGAGTGCATTCACAACTATCAAAGTGTCCTGGTTTCGACACCAGGTGTCTCTGCAATCAGAAGTTGATCCGATTTTTAGGAATTATTTTGAAACCTTTGCCAATAATATAAAAACTTCAAATTCGGCATATAGATAGAAATCATAAATAACTTTCAGAAACAATTTTTAGATTTCCATGATCGTCCTTGGTTCGAATTCAGAGAGCCATTTAAATTCGTGAAAATTAGAACGTCTTTTGAGGCAATTGTAGCCCATATTTCTGCTTAAATTTTCACACTTAGTTAGAGATGGTTATGTTCTATTGTGCTGCATAGTAAGTTCACAGTAAAGACCCGGGTTCGATGCCAGACGATGGAATTTCAGCGAATTTTAAGAAAAATTTCAATCCATTTTTTTCTTTTGATGGCCGTCCCGATATGATACCGACATGAAAATAGTGTTGTCGATCTGCTTGCAGTATGCAAGCAACATTTTACTCGTATATATATATATATGAATGAATCCGGAGAAGCATCTATATATAATAGATATATATATATACGAGTAAAAGTTGCTTGCATACTGCAAGCATATGTTTGAAGTACTATAATTCGTAAATACTTAATAAATATCTTAATATAATATCCATGATTTGTTTTTTTATCTTAAAACCTACTAATAGGCACCAGGCTAGGAAATGGGCAAAAGGTCATGTGTACTTCTAGTATTACTTGTATAAGTAGTATTACTTCTGATCACATACCTGGCCATGGAATTTCCACCTTCTCGGAAAATGAAGTATATATAATTTGAAATGCCCGCATAATGTTTTAAATAGTGGCGCTGCCTGGAGTCAGACGCAGGACCTTTTGCAAAATGTGAATACATATAATGCCCTATTAGAAATAATACTTATTAAATAATATAATTCAAATTTTGTAGTCGATATAATACCGGGAAGGTGCACAATTAAGACTGATCTGAAATACATGGGATAATTTAAATGGCTCTCTGGGATCGAACCAAGGACCATCAGGGAAACACTAAATAGCGTATATAAAGTTCATTTATAGTCTATATTCATATGCCGAGTTTTAAGTTTCTACGTTTTTGGGAAGGGATTTAAAAAATCTTAAAAATCCCAGCAACGCGTTTTAAAAAGGAGTATATTTGCCCTGACTTAGCGTCGAACTAAGGATAGTCTTCGAAAATGTCTTTGTAGTTTTCGTTGGAAATGCATAACTTCCAGCGATCCCTCGAATTTCAACCCTCTCATTTGCCCGGAAGTGCTTAAAAAATGTAATTCATCGCAATGCATCCTCATGCATAAAGGTCTGTTATTACTTTCTCCATATACGAAGTATAGAGAAAGTATTGTTTTCATGAAAAAATTCGACCTCGAGATTTCAACGAAATACATGTTTTGGGGTCCCTAGAACACGTTTTGACCATTTTCGGAATGATGTCTGTGTGTGTGTGTGTGTGTGTGTGTGTGCCTGTGCTTGTGGGCGCTCTAACGTGAAAACTATTGGTGGTATCAATACCAAACTTCATATATAGTACTGTGGTGTGTGCTGTCAGAGTTGATTAGTTTTTGGAGTAAATCGATTGACCGGAAGTCGAGCTTCACTCATCATAGCTCATTTCCGGTTTTCAAAATATCTCCATAAATATGATATATAGGTATATTGTATACCTTTTAAAAGTTTTAGATAATGTTATTCACTATAACTTTTGCATTTAACATATTTTTGTATCACCGGTTGATTAGGAGTTATTCGTGAAATACAGATAAACCGGAAGTAGCTGATTATGTACTTTGTAGGCGCTCTAACATGAAAAATATTAGTCGGATCAACACCAAATTTCATATATAGTATTTTGATTTATGTCGTTTGAGTTGTTTAGTTTTTGGAGTATATCGGTTAAGCGAAAGTCGAGCTTCATTCATCAAAGCTCATTTCCGGTTTTCAAAATATCTCTATAAATATTATATTTAGGTATAAACTATTAATTATACAAGTTTTAGAAAATATAATTTACTATACATTTTGTATGAACTATATTTTTGTATCACTGATTGTGTAGGAGTTATTTGTGAAATACTGAAGGAAGTTGCTGATTATGTACGTTGTGGGCGCTCTGGGAGCTGGGGCGAAAGGCCATTTCTTCGTTTTTCATCGAACATGTCCCGAAAAACATTATTTATAGTGTTTGTGACGTAAAAGATAATATGATATAAATTAAACACTCCTCTTCCAAGTTTAGATGGAATATAGAGTTCGAAATGTCGTATATAAATATTTGCATGTTATATACGGAGAAAGTCATGTGCTGGCCACATCAGATTTTTTTTAATTAGTATTATTAGAAGTGGTAGGTTGATTGCGTTTAAATTGAAATATTGATTACATTTTCTAAAGCATGGTGAATATGGAATAAGAATTTATATTTATACTTATAAAGAAATATAACGAATGATAACCCTGATTCAGGAATGTTTTATGAAGAAATAACAGTTAAAGTACAAATGCGTAATGGAATTTAAATAACTTCAGAAGTGTAAATATTGCAACCTTGTGTCACTTGAGCTGATGTTTGCGTTACTCAATTTATCCGAAAAGAAGTTTCAGACAGGAGTGAATGTTTTTATTCTGTAATTGGGTTCCTGTTATACTATCAGTCGATTGATTTCCATCTGCCTTTTTGATAGAAAATGCGTCACCATTTTCCTTTTCTATTTGCTGTTATAGTATGAAAACTGCTAAGTGATGCCAAACAATTTCGGATACTGATTATAGAACGGTACGAAAAGTGATAGTCATTCGTTTATTTTGTTGAATTTTTCAGCTTTCTGACTCAGGAAACTCATTATGAGGAAAATCCAATTGTAGAAACGAATTAAATTATAATGACTGCAAAAACGTTTGGCATGTAATATTAATTTAAGTAGGGGGAAGGGAACAGATATTCATTCGTTAGATGGAAAGTCATTATATTAATTTCCTACGAAAGAAAAAAGATTCTCCATGAGAATTATTACTGCATGGAGAGAATTACTCCCGATAACATACAACCGAATTTCTATATGAAAGAAATTGCTTTGCAATGCAAAAGGACTTGTACTCTCTCAGCGGGGGGGCGTAATGCCTGCCCTTCTATCCAGGCCGGTCAAACTGGAAGGTCGCTGAAGATGTGAATGTCGGAACTCTGTGTTCGCTGACAACGAATTTCAACTGCGGCTTCTTTAGAAGAACGCCTCCTGGAAATCGTTGAGATAAAATAAGAAATTCTTAACCAATGAATATCTGCTCCACTCCTTTTCCTACTCCCTACTCCGTTCCCCTCACCTCTTCTTATATTTGAGCACAACACTTATATGTACAGTAGTACCTCTTACTACGAGTGTTCCATACTACGAGCTGGCACTTGGCCGAAATATTGACTATTGAGACGAGCGAAATTTCTTACAACGAGCGTGCAAGTATAATCGTATCCTGCTTGTTAGCGCTATCTAATGAGTTCGCGGACGAGCTACCAGGGATACCAAGGACCCGATGGTAAGCTAGAAACAAAATCCATTTTATAAGTTGCTTTCATTGGTCACTTTGGTAAACGAGCAAAAAAAAAGCGGGATGAGGAGCTCAATGCTGATAAGACCAAATCAAATTCTTCTTGGATCACCCTGCCGTCGCTCACTCAGAATCGCGTTTTGAAATCGTGGGAAAAGCTTTTATGAATTGTGTTATGGCGAATATTTGTGTTTTTTGCATTGTATTCTGTAACTTCTACATTAGCCATGGGACCTAAGAATCGTAGCGTACATTAGCCATGGGACCTAATCGTAGGTAACTGACGTATTAAAACCTTTCTATTTCATTGCTTTATCTTTTGTAATGATTTATAATGTTATGTCATTAATTACTGTACTACATTGTGTTAATTATCAATAATTTTAGAAATTGAGGTGGGGTGGGTGGGGGCTGGAACGGATTAATTGCATTTCAATTAAGTTAAATGGAGAAAATTGTTTCTTAAAACGAGCATTTTTTAATACGAGCTCACTTTTGGAACGGATTAAACTCGTAGTGTACCACTGTAATGAGAGGATGCTCATCGAGAGTCAAAGAAATAGCTTACTTTTCTCTTATTCGTCCGAGTCTTGAATACTGCTGTGCGGTTTGGGACCCACACGAGGTAGGTTTAGTCTCAGATTTAGAGATGGTCCAGCGTAGAGTAGCCCGATTCGTTTGTGGGGATTTCAGGTTCGATGGCAGCGTTACGGCAATTATAGATTCCCTCGGTTGGAATTCACTACAGATGAGAAGATATCGTCGGAAACTTTTGGAAAAGTTCATTCGTTCAGAATTTATAGACGAAGTAAGTGAAATATTAGTGCCAATAAGGAGCGAAGAGAGGCATCGACGAGGCGTTATAGGGAAGTAATCGCAAGGACGGATAATTACTTTTGGTCGTTTTTTTCCCAGGCTATTAGAGATGCTAATAGGGTGGAATGAATAATGGTTGTGTATTACACCCCCTGCTATACCCCCTGGCGGCTCGCGGGGTATATATCTAAATCTATGTAGATAATCAGTACACTCAGTACTCAGCACTCAAACACAATCAGTACAGTTGTAGTTCGTTGTACTTACTAAAGTCTAGATTATGTGCACTCATTGTATTGGCAAATAGAAGAGGTTATGGGATGGGTTAAGGGAAATAAAAAAATCATCGTTGTTATGGGAGACTGGAATGCGGCAGTTGGCTAAGGCAAAGATTGGGAAGGGTTCGGACTTGGGAATAGAAACGACATAGGACAGAAATTGGCATACATTTGTAAAAGAAATAGTCTCTACATTATGCGACCCCAAATTCTACTTCGGTCGATCCGATAATGAGCGTCAAATTAGAAAAATAGATGTCGTTTTAAAAATGAATTGTTTCTGTGAACGACGACGATATCAAAATAAGTTAGATAGTTTCACCTTTTATTGGCGAGGTTAGGCCTCTCTTCCATCCGACCCCATGTGTCGACATTACTCACACAAATGAAAACAAAAAGACAGAGCGTTGGGAAAAACATTTGCAACTGAATGTTTGCAACGTAGATAATCGGGTTACGGGAAAACAGAGAAAGGAAAAACCTCAAAACACAGATTAATAACAATGCAGCGAATTACAAATATGAAATATAAAGAATTTTATAAAAAATAACAATTATAAACTCCAAGTGAAAAAATCTGATGTGGCCAGCACATGACTTGCTCCATATATAAGATGTAAATATTTATCTATGACAGTATTTTCGAACTCTATATTCAATCTAAACTTGGAAGATGAGTGATTAATATATATAAATTATTATTATCTTTGACGCCAAAAACATTGTAAATAATGTTTTTTGGGACATGTTTGATGAAAAACAATGAAATTATCCTTTCGCCCCAGCGCCCAGAGCGCCCACAACGTACATAATCAGCAACTTCCGGTTTATCAGTATTTCACAAATAACTCCTACACAATCAGTGATAAAAAATATGTTTTATACAAAATTTATAGTAAATTCAATTTTCTAAAACTTTTTTGTATAATAGTTTATACCTAAATATAATATTTATGGAGATATTTCGAAAACCGGAAATGAGCTTTGAAAAATGATGCTCGACTTTCGGTGAACCGATTTACTTCAAAAACTAATCAACTCTAACAACACCAATTAAAATACTATATATGAAATTTAGTGTCGATCCAACCAATAGTTTTTATGTTAGAGCGCCCACAAAATACATAACAGCTACTTCCGGTTTATCGGTATTTCACGAATAACTCCTAATCAACCGGTGATAAAAAAATATGTTAAATTCAAAAGTTATAGTAAATCACATTATCTAAAACTTTTATAAGGTATACAATATACCTATATATCATATTTAGGGAGATATTTTGAAAACCGGAAATGAGCTTTGATGAATGATGCTCGACTTTCGGTTGACCGATTTACTCCAAAAACTAATCAACTCTGACAGCACACACCACAGTACTATATATGAATTTTGGTATTGATACTACTAATAGTTTTTACGTTAGAGCGCCCACAAGCACACACACACATACAGACACACACACACGCACACACACACACACACACACACACACACACACATACATACACACAGACATCATTCCGAAAATGGTTAAAACGTGTTCTAGGGACCCCAAAACATGTATTTCCGTTGAAATCTCGAAGTCGATTTTTTTCATGAAAACAATACTTTCTCTATACTTCGTATATGGAGAAAGTAAAAATAATAACATCACTATGACAGATCCTATCTACTAATTAATAATCGTCATGGTAATAAAGGTCAGCCAGCGGCGTCCGTGAAAGTAGTGGTTCGAACGTTGGATGCACTCCGAAATGCGCCAAATGTAATGACATTTGATTATTTTATTTATTTAATGATGCAGTTTAAGCATATATTTAAATTTTGAATGACCTGCTCAGAGAGTCAGATAACATGAAACAATTTCTTATTTATCACAAAGTTTGAGCCAAATCGAGTGACGCAACGGAAATCATCTTCAAGTCGAGCAATAAATAATATCTGATGTTTTAAAATCTTTCTTCGGTAAAAAAATTGTCGATATGATTGCTTCACCAAATTATGAATCGCGAGATTGTATTCATCGGATTCTTTTATGTTGCCATGAGCCTCAATACTAACTCGGAAACACCTCATTTCTCCTGTGGAATGTTATCGAAGAACAGATGAAGACTTGAGGGGATACCTTTATATTCCCCTTAAGGCTTTCATTTTTCAACTCTGATTTTTTAGAGCAGATGGCGACTCTTCTAAATGTACATAATCTTGTAATAATTTAAAATAATTAAAGACGACATTAATTGTTTTCAGTAAACCTATATTAGCTCGTATTGAGATGCGATAAACCCTTAAAAAGAAAGAATAGGGAATGAAATGAGTCCAAGTATTGGGACAGACAGAACCGAATAAAAGAAAACGTGTTTAGTAATAAGTACCTGAGATTGGGGAATGGAAAAGGCAGAAAAATACATATATTCTAAGCCAAAATTAAGGCGATATAGGCAATGAGTTGGTCATCGTTCTTGCTAAAGGAACATCAGAGAGTGCGCCGATTCTCCAGTACTGCATAAAGAGTGTCGCTTCGCCGTAATCCCCTTGGGGAGGCTGCAATGGGGGGGGGAGGCTGCAATGGGGGGGGGCTGCAATGGGCGGATTTAAGGACCAAACAGAGCATCAAAGTGCTCACCCAAAATAATGCACGACGACGCATCTGAGGGAATTCTTGACAAAGGCCGCAATCGATTTCTCCATCCACACCTCAATGTCGAGAGGCCGTTATATCTAATCTATTCAATGGCGGTTTTTAATAGAGAATTTTAATATTATCACGCGAGTAATTTGCTGCTAGCAAACTGTAAGCTTTCTGGGAATAAGTTTCTAATTAAAAAGTTTTTGAAATTTAACTCAGATATTCAAACATAATACAGACGTACGATCGGCCCACTTTCGATTTAGTTCAATGCTTATATTTACTGATACCACTTCCTTAATCATCATATGTGTACGCATGCGCAAAATACAGTTGAGCGCAATATGTTACTTACTATAGTTTTTTGATCGATCGGCGTCGAACCAAGGACCATTATGAGCGATATTTTTGCTCCAGCCGTATCGTAATCGTCAAATCAAACTAAACGGAGAATTTTGGTAGATGTTCATTCGAAAAGTTGCTTAAACGTCGCACAGTGGTCGGAAATCGAAAAAAGCTGGCCAAAACTCAATTTTTCGACTTTTTTCCAGGATTTTTTTGTAGCTATATTATGATTGTACTTGCCGAGGGCTATCAAATCCACTATGATTTGAATCTCTCAAGTTCATATTTTGGAATCGGCAAGCAGTCAAAGTTAGTAAAATAGAACAAGTGACAGCTAGCAATACTTTTTCTAGCTTCCATGCCTGAAATGTGCATCGCAATGAATACTCTTTTGAGCGATAATTTGGAATTTTAATTATATAAACATTTAATTCGAAGCTATAAGAATAACAGAATACAATTTTAATGTTATAATAAAGTTTATTCAATCCCTAAATATGCATTCTAAGCTTATGTTGCAAAATACAATACATTTTCTGATTCAAAGTCCTAAATCTTTTATATCGACGCTTCCCGACGTCGAGATATTAGCATAGGACGATGGTGTGATGTTTGTAAATGAAATTAAAGTGGGGAATTGCTGCGTTTTTTTGCGTTTTTGCGATTTGTAGCTACTTTTAGGTCGCGCGGCGAGACTCAGATCCACAGTGCCTTTCCTCCTAAACTGGTATGGCGTGAGAGAAATAGCGCCTATTTCTATTTTCAATTCATATAAGATGATAAATCATACAAGCAAGGGTACTTTTCTACTGCATTCACCACTTTTACATTGAAAATTTCAACTTCTGTCGGCATCTTCTTTCGGCGATGAGTTGAAAACACGAACACAGAGCCTCCGCACACGCTTTTCACTAGCCGACAGTTTAATCGGTAGCTTATTAAGTACGAAGACATACGTGAGTGCGTACATTAACCAATTTAAAATCCAACGATTACAAAGTATGATGGGAAAGCCGATTTCCTTTCAATTAAAAAGACGGCCAACAATCTGGTTAATCAGATATAATTACAATTGAATTACACTCAAGCAGTTTCATTGTAAATCATATAATTATTGAACATTGTTTCCATTCAGGGATTAAGGAGGAGTTGATTCTACGTGTTTGTGTTATTCTGAAATCGCTTTCAAGTGGCTACTCAATAAATTATTTGGAATTTGAAAATTATTGGCAGTATCACCGCAAGACTTTATGTACGGCTTTATAGTTGGTATTATATGCCACCAACCGTCCATAAGATTTTGGTTCATGGAGCAGCTATAGCAAAAGATGCTAAAATTCCAGTCGGTCAGCTTTCGGAAGAGTCTTTGGAGGCGAGGAATAAAGACGTTTGTCGATTCAGGGAGACACATTCCAGAATGGCAGCTAATGTTGACTTATTCCGAAGGCTTCTGTTAACATCCAACCCCATCATTTCCAGTGTACATGAACTTCCCAAAAAGAAAAGGTGAGAATAAGTTGGAGATTTACGTAGTCCTTTAATTCTGGATGATGCAGATAATGACTCCGAAGATGAGGAAGGTACTGAGTCGGAAGATGACTCTGATATGTCCATTTAATTTCTGTAAGTGGAAAAGATTAACTTCTCTGATTGTCTGTACAAATGTTTCTATGTTTCAATTAATTTTTTGAATATAAAATTGACCGTACTCATTGGAGCAATTTTCTTAGTTTATCGGTTATTTTACTATTCCTTGAGTGAAAATATCCGTATCTGGCGAAGATATGGCAAGGCATTCTCCAATATTTAACTAAGGTTAACAATACCCAAATGGGAATATTTTAGTTAAGTCTACAGAGTTTATTGTTTACGGCTCACTTTTCCTTATATTTTCTCATGGCTTTCATCCGTGCAAAACGTAAAAATTGTTATTTATCGATTTTTATTACTCGCAAATACTATTTACATGAATAAATGAAGTATTTTAATAACATAAATGAATTATAGTTCACAGACCTTTTAAGAATCGAGGAAGATGATTTTACTATTTCCACCATTTTGTTTTAGAAGACCTCTGATTAGTTTACTTAAAAATATATATTATATTCGGATTTGGGACATAAAAATCTATGTCTGTTGAAACATTCGTGTTTCTATCTTTCATAGTAACGGAGATATGAATTTTGGCCAGCTTTTTTCGTTTTCCACTGTGCGACGCATCGAGTTACCTATTCATTCCAATGGGGGGAATTTTGCAGAATCTTAGCATCGAACCCAGGTTAAATTAGAAAAAATAATGTAAGTTTCAATAATAAATGTTTCATCGTACCGGGTTACAGAGGTCTATCTCTTCGGAAAGTACATCTGAAACTTTAACCAATTACATACATTCCTATATGTGTTTTACTGGGGAAGGTTATCATGTATGTCTTATTGAAGAATGTTTAAAGCACTAAACCTTATATAAATTTGGAAACGATGCACAGCTTGCAAGAAATTTCACTTGGAATTTCAATTCGATAACATGCCGGGAAGCTCCTCAAACTTAAGTCTGTATTCTCCCTTTGAAATATATGGAAGAATACAAATGGTGCTCTGGCGTCGAAGATCATGAGGTAAACCTTAAGTTATGTTTTAGTCGTTTTAAATGGAAATATGCAGTTGAACGTACGCTTGTTGGTGGTGGTGCCAACGATAGAATGCCACCTCTTGTCCTTGTCCATGACTTAAACCGAATTGCTTAGGCGAAAGCTAGTTCCATAATAGAATGCCATTTTTATATGCTCTTCTTTTGAGAATCTGGACAATTCCTTTTTCTTTGGTATGATTGTCAAGGGACTTTTATGGGGAAAGTGTTTTTTCTGAAGTTTATTATTCTTGTAAGTGCCGCCAAATCGTCCCGCCCCACTCTGTTTCTTTCCCACCCGGGATTTTAACTACCAAAGAGGTGATATTGTGGAGATGGCGGATCACGTGATCAACGACCCATTTCACGTGCGAATCCTGATGCCCTTCAACCACCACGCAGGAGTCTTCTGCTCCTCCTTCCCCCAGAATACCATTTATACCCCCTGGGGTGTATTTGAAGCATAGAGCGGAAGTGTTCTAGGCCAGTGCATCCCGAGCGACTAAGTGTGATCTCCAGCAGGATCGACAAGTGGTCTCTCGTGTCGACCGGCTAAGGGTGCACCACCGTAGGATCAGCTAACCAGACTGCCCGCCAACTCCCCCATCCTATCCATGGTTTGCCAAGGGACACCTCACAGAAGATCACCTGGTCTGATGGCCCTCTCATCTGGACCATTCCGGCAGCCCAGTGAGAAATAAATGCATTCTTGGCCAAACCTTTTTTTAATTCTTATCTCTTCGCAACACCACAGCTTCTGTAATGCTGCATGAAGATACTGATGAATTTAAGATTGAGAAGGGAGTTCGACAGGATGACGGTCTATCTCCCATCTTGTCCAAAGACGTTTTAGAAGTATAGAAATACTTAGCACATTTTCACAGAGAATTTTATTGTACGGCTGAAGATGCAAGTCCGCTTGTGAAAGATGACTAAATCTTAAATAATAGCTTTGCGATGAAAATTTTCGATCAGTGTCCCAGCCGAATATTCATGGACCCTGCCGTAGTGAACCTTCGTTGGACTCCCTGGACCTACGAGGATCCTCACAAAGTAATTTCTTTCGCCTAGAATATCTATAGGAAATTTTCCGCGCTTATCTCATGGCTCGATTCTTAACGAGACTCTTATCGCACAGAAACATCGTCTTCTCTGACCACCGTTGCCATTTAAAGTCTGTGGTATTAGTTCTTCCGGTGGCCGTTTGGATCGCTGGTGAGGTGCTGCGTTAATTTCGGCCAGCAGTGAACATCAGTCACCTGTGTTTTACAGATGATTCTTTTTGCACACAATCCAGAAGATCTTACTTCAACACTTGAAGAACTAAACACAGTGGGATAGAAGATAGTACTTAGGATATACCTAGCAAAACACAGGAAATATATAATTCGTTTGCAGCGCAAGAACCAGTCAAACTTCTAGAAAAGCCTCTGGATGTCTACTCGGAATACACTTATCTGGGACAAATTTTAACAACTGGAGAGAAAAACAGGATTAATGAAGTAAACAGAAGAATGGAACTAAACACAGATTTATACTTTTCCACAAAGGTTTTTATTAAGGAAATACAGGTTTCGGTATATTACCATCGCCAGGTTCAAAACAAAACTTTTTTTTTGAACCTGACGATGGTAATATATCGAAACCGGTAGTTCCTTAATAAAAACCTTCGTGGAAAAGTATAAATCTGTGTTTAGTTATGTCTTTCCACAACATCTCGGCCGAATCGATAGATTATACAGAAGAATGAAACTTGGCTGGAGCGCCTTCGGAAGGAACTCGCACCTTCTAAATTCAAAAATGCCAATGGTGTTGAAGAGGAAGGTCTTCAACCAATCCATTTTACCTGTCCTGACTTATGTTAATGCAACTTGGGTGTTAAATGCTGCAATAACCAAGAGACTTCAGACAATGCAAAGGAGCATGGAGCGCTGTATGCTGGGAATCACAAGAAGAGACAGGAAACGAAACACTTGGGTGAGAATGATGACTGGAGTTACAGACATCATAGATGAGGTAAGATCACTAAAATGGAGGTGGGCCGGCCATGTTGCGAGAAGAAACAACAACCGTTGGACATCTGCTGTTCTCAACTGGATACCAAGAGATGTGAAGAGACCAAGAAGAAGACCTATGGACAGGTGGAATAGAGACATCATCGAGTACTTAGGTGTAACGTGAAGCTCAGAACAGAGAAAATTGGAAAGTACTTGGGTACTCCCACTTCGGATTCAGAATGGATCAGATGATTAGATGAGTTGAAGTTGTTGAATCAGTATATAAAGAATAATTGTTTATCTTAGAGGAACAATTACTATCCTGGTTGGACCAATGGTTTTTGAAGATGATTTTAGAAAGTGAATTACGATTGTAGTGCACGTTCCACAATTAGAATGAGTCGGTAAAGCGTTCCCTCGAGTGGATTCACGGTGGTGTGAAGAGGCAATAACTCGTGTCTAATTTCCCGGAACGCCTTCTGGAGTCCGTTTCGCAATCCCCCTCTAAATTAACTCCATTCCTCGGAGGGGATTCACTCCTGTACAAAACCGCTTCTGCTCAGATGGAACTCCAACGACCATTGACGGGAATCCACTTTCGGATCTCATTATCGCACGCATTCACTGTTACCACTCGCGAAAATGCTGCGAATCGCTATGCATTAATGTAGCTGATGCTGAGTTGCTTGATTTGGGAATCTTTTTAGAAAATAGCTCATGATTACCAATGAGGAAGATAACTCGGTAGTACTTCAATCGAACGAATTATTATTTGACTAGGTCCAAAGCCATGCAGTGAACACAAAGTTGCCTGTAAAGATTGGATTTTTTCAAAAGAAAGCACTCTTTTTCTCAACTTGGACCAAAGAAATATATCAACAGTATTCGGGCTATTGTCACGCTATTTACAGTAGACTCAAATGTCCTTTCTCTTGGGTTTATAGTCGCAATATCCTCTTTTGAGATAAGTTGGACCGTCGAAACAGCATCATCTATTATTTTTGTCAAGTGTCACTAAACTGCAATATGTTTCTCACCAAATAAAAAGTTCTAATTAAATTTATGAAGCATCACGAAGTATTATAGTGATGAAGTTGTAATGATTTTTAAACGTTTCAATTACGTATTAATTGTTTATTGTATTATAATATTATTATTAATATTAATATCAAAATATATGGTCGTAGCCCTAACTATGTGGAATTCCGTAGCGAAAGAAAGGAGACATTTTGTCAAATTCCACAAAACGCTTTATTAGCACACCACCGGTTTCAACTAGTAATAGTCATCCTCAGGTTGATACCGCTAATGTGCTAATAAAGTGTTTTGTGGAATTTTACAAAATGTCTCCTTTCTTTCAATATTAATATTGTATAATCTTATTAGTCACTTCTATTGCGTTCGTATAATAATTTCGTAAAATAAGAATGTTTTGATGGAAATATTATAGGAGAAAATTATTAAGTGAAATACGGAAAATTACAAGGAGAATGAAATCGCTTACATAGAAGAGGAAATGTAAATGACCTCTAAAAATATAGGAATTACGTAGTAAAATTTAATTGTTGTTGCTAGGCCTAAACAGCCAATTCTATGATGTGATTATAAGCAAAAAATGTATTTTAATAATCACTATAGACAATGGCAGCGTGATTGTTGAATTTAAACACATATATTTTTATTTTCCAGACATTTCTCTATTAAAGTGAATAACTAAGGCATGGCAAACACCAGACAATTTCAATCAGTGCTTTATTATCCCTTTCATACCAGATGAACGTATAATTTACTTTTTTTATGAATACTTATTATACGAATGAAAATGATGTGGAAAATCTGTAAAAAATAAGACTCGTTAACTTCTGTAATTTTCTGTCCAAAGAAAGGAGGAAAGCGTCTACAATTAACAGAGAAATAACTGTTCAAAGAAAACAAATAAGATTTTAAATACAGAATGAGATTGTGCGACCAGGTTTCCGATCTCTTTCCTAAGTATTGAAACTATTTTGTGATCAAGGATGTGTCTGCGTTTTGTTTCCATATAGATGCAGGTTGAGGATGGATAAATTCCACGGAGGAAGGCGTTGTGGGATTCCATCACAAGAAAATAAATGAATGGTGTACTATTTCCACGGTTTACTTTAAAAAAGTGGTTTCAACGGTACATCGTCATCTTCAGGTAGGGGTAACAAAATTGGAAGTATATTTATAAAGGGGAAGCGAAGGAGAAAAAAGTAAGGGGTGTCACCCACAAGATGACGATGTGTCGTTTAAAATAAACAGTGGTACTCAGAGATGAAAGCCAACAAAAATGGCGCGATTCACATGTGTCATCTGACACACTGTTCAGATGAAATAAAATAGCAGCAGAGCTGAAAACAACTTGCTGAGAGTAGAGAAAAGCATTACAATCGATGCCTGAGCGAATGTCGATACACATATATTAGAATACATACATAAATATAGAAAGAGAGAAGCCCTCTGATGGAAGCCGAGCGGGAAATTAATAAAACTTTCCCTCTTTGTTCGCATATATCGCGGGGATTGATTTCACAAGGAGAGTGTCTACGCCACTGACCAAATTTCTCCATTTAAAAATCATTTTTTTATCCCAGTGGTCTGGTGTCGAACTCAGGACCTTATTACTATATATAAAGCTGCAAATCCGACTCATTCATACAAATTCCTGGGCATTTCTAATCGAGCTGGAAGACTGAAATTTTCAAGAGAGATTTATAATTGACAGTCGAGTTGGGAAAAAATCGAAAATTTCCAGATTTGGTCCTAGAATTGAGCCCAGGGACGATTATATTTTTCAATGTAATTAAACGGGAAAAACGAAAAATGGACATGCGGCGCAAATTTCTTTCGTTAATTAAAATGTGTAAAAGTAGGCGTACGGCAGTGGGACTTGGTCTATATTACGTCTAAAAGATCAAAGTTTTCTTTTCTTGCAACCGATTTTAACATTCGGGCACGAAATTTGCAAAATTTTAGTTTGAACGCCAATTTATTGCGTTATTTTCTGCTCATTTCGAAGATTAAATCTATGACAACGACCATTGTTTAAATCGAAAACAAGTTTGTTTACGATCCTATTTTCATACGCCATGATAAAGGTTTGATGCATTTTTAATTATTTTAAATGTTTCTTTCGATGTATGTTATTAATGAATGCTGAAAAATGTAAATTCCATCAAAATAGACAGTGGATATCTGCACGGTCAATGAATCAATCGTGAATGCATGCTATGATAACATAAGTTTATGTAGAGGATACGAGACCATTTATCAACGAATATAAGCGGAAAAGTCATGTAAGTAGTGAGATTATTCGAGAATGAAGTACATAGATACGAATATAAATTAATAAATAGGGATATAAATGTAAATTAAAAGGTTTAACAACAGTGTTTAGAAATAACATAACTGCAAGCAATGCAAATCATTAGTTTAACGAGCACTATAGTTTAGTAATATATTTTATTTCATAGCTCACTTAACCAAATATATTTATCGTATACTGAACTCAGACAAAAAAGTTCCATGTATGTATGTACTTTCGTACTATATACATTGTGATATATTGTCACCGAAAAGCTCATACCTGAAACCAAACCCATTGCTGCCCGCCTTTCTTGAAGGACCATGTTATCATTGAATATCAAGAAATTGTAACTTTCATCTAAGTGAACAACAAATATCTATTCAGGAAATACATGGTATCATTGAACGATGTTAGGATATCGTTGTTCTTCGTATATGGTGGATTGTTTTTCATGTGTGAGTTCTGTTCATATTATCATATGCCTATTATTTTGCTTCTTTTCTATTTTAATTACATATAATTATTCTGTCATCCTCTCCAAAGAGAATTTAAAGTTAAGTTCTTTTTCTACGTTTTTTTTAATAATACGTAGTACACAATTAGTACGTAGTATATTACGTAATTCAACTTTCATCAAAATAAAAAAACAAAAATCTACCCATAAAATACACTGATTTCCTTGAACGACCTTCTGATTACATTGTTGTACGCTGGATAATTCTTGGTTAGTAAAAACAATCTTTGCATATATCATTTTATGAATATTATTTTCACATCTTCTCCAAACGGGCTTTAGAATAAAGTTCCTTTTCTGCGTTCTTTAAAGCTATTTACACAATTACGTTGCCTATTGTCTATTTGTTTATCTAATTAGAAACGGAGTTCATTGTTGTGGTAGACGCCATTTAATGATCATAGGATTCAATTGCATTATGTCTTGCACTGAACCGAATACTACACAGGTAATCGTCTATTTATTTTCCGCATTTTTATCTTATGCAGATTTTTATTCTAACTTAATATTCTTAAGCTTTAATTTACTTTTACGAATGCACATTAAAACGCCGTCGTCGCCGCTGCTACATTCATCGCGGTGGGATCCCGAAAGAGATACCACGGAATCAGCCGATCGCCTCGGAAACCTTCGACCTTATATATTCATTGAGGACTGAAATACAAAACTAAGTAAGGTAGGAATTGATTTGATAAGCGACGTGTTTTCACAATGCCAGCTGTATGTCGCGATAGGAAGAGTACGTTCCTCAGAAAATATCAAGGTCAGTGTCACCGGAAAGGATATTTGATAATATTCCGCACTCCGTCAATATTATCCTCATCATCATATGGTATTTTGCCCAGAAGCAGGCGCCGCGGCCATAGGATTCAACTGGAGTATGTCTTGCACTAAAACCGAGTGCATACCACAGGTAACCAATCGTCTATCGATTTCTCGCATTTTTATTTCATGCAGATTTTTATTCTAACTATACTTGGGCGTATTCCCTTAATTTAACATTACGAATGTGTATTTATTAAGGACTCAACTCCAAAACTCCCGTATCAAATGAACGTGAAAGGCCTTCGAAGTACTTATTCTATTATTATATTATTATATTATTTGATGAATCTCTATCTTAGATTTAAAATTATGTATACTAAAGACAATGGAATAATTAAATATGAACATAAATATAGCGTATAGACCCATAACTTGGGGTAGTATAACTGAATAATTTTATTTGCTTGCAGTTTGCAAGCACCCATTTACTAGTTTTAAATAAGACTGCATAAAATCATTTGGTTTGAGCAACTCTTTCTAAAATGCCAAGTCGATGTATCTGGAATGTCTTTCAGTTGAATGCTAATCGAGCGTCGAACCAATGCTCATCAGGTAAACGATAAAGTGTGTTTATGAAACATTCATTATTTCTGTTCATATTCCTGGTCATTTCCACATCCTCGGTAGGCATACAAAATTGTGATTTCCGCCTAACATTTGAAATGGTAGAGCTGCCTAGTGTTTAACTCAGGAATTTTTGGAAGAATACATAACTGGTAGGAATAAAACTTATATAATTTAAATTTCGATATCGTACCGGAAAGGTCCTTGAATAAGATTCCGTTGTCCCCATTTGAAATCACAGCCACAGCCATTTCACTATTTTTCACCTCTGTACAGCCTGGGGTTGAGCCGCATACTTTCATGTGCTAATCACCGATTCGAAATGCATAGAGGAATGTAAATGGCGCTCTGGCATCGAACCAAGGATCAATAGGAAAACACTAAACTGCGTATATGAAATGTATTCATGACTTCTGTTCATTTGACGGGTTTTACGTTTCAATGTTATCGGGAATAGATAAATCTTGAAAATCTCCGAAATGTATTTCAAATGGGTGAATTTCTCACCCATCTGTCGTCGATCTCACGCACATTTGGTGGAATTCCTATTAATATGGAAGAGCCCGTTTTATGGTACCTCCGTGATTATGAATTTTCTGTCCCTCCGGGAAGTTCCTCAAACTATTTTTTTCGAAAAATCCCAAAATGGCCGTCATCGCCTCTGCTACTTTTGTGTCTTATTTTGCATGTGTTGAAATCCAAGTAAATTTTCTCCTATATTCAGTCATAGTTCCATTCTTTCAATCTAGACATAAGATGCATTTAGATGAGAAATAATAAGAACATTATAAGAATCCTCATCTAATTTTCTTTGTTTTGGTGTATATTTCGATTTTGGAGGACCATCATTTCTCATTTAATTCTGCGAATGAATGAAGCCTGCAAGCGATAGAAACGAACTATACATGCATTTTTACTAAGAATATTTACCCCAACCTAGCGTCGAACCAATGATAACCATCGAAGAAGTCTTTGTAATTTTCGTTGGAAACGTACGACTTTCCTCGATTTTCAACTCTCAAATTTGCCTGGACGTACTGTATCTTAAGAAAATTTCCGAAATTCCTCGCAGTGCATTCTTAAGAGAAAAATCGGGATTTTGGGGCCATCTGGAATTGAACCCATGATACTGAGGTTCAAAGTTACACTCCTTCTGGTGGTTACACGCTATGGCCAGGACGTCGTAAAAATATCAAGTAAAAGACACTTGTGAACAGCAGTCGTGAGCACGTTTTACAAACTCAGTTCCCTAATGCTCCTTGGTTCGATGCCAATTGCGTGTTCAGTTAAAGGGGAATACGGAATTTCTTTTGAAGCTCTTCTACATACATCTATACATGGAAAACGGTCACAGTTGCCCGTAAGAATATGCAATCTCATCTAACAAAGAGGTCCTTGGTTTTACACCAGGAGGCAGCACCAATTGAAACGCAAGGCAGATATTTTATGATACATTAATCGAGAAAGTAGAAATCTATGACAAGGCATGCGAGCGTATTTAATATACACAGTTTACCGTTTATTTGATGATTTTTCCGCCGAAGCTGGGGCACAATGCGTGTTCTAACATACATTTCATATGGGGAATATAGAATTCATTAAGTCATTAGTATATATCTTATATGCAGTTTACTATTTTCTTATTGATCCTTGGTTCCATGCAAGAGCACCATTTATATTCCACCATGCATTTCAAATAGGGATAATTCTATGACCAAGTATGGGGACAGAAGTAATGAATCTTTCAAAAACACAGTTTATCGTTTACCTTACGATCATTGGTCAACGCCATTTGCATTCTACCATTCAATTGAACTGGAATTGCGTTTGAAGATATTCTCATTATATCGACTTGGTATTTTAGAAACTGAGCTGCCAATTAGTTATATGCAATCTCATCTTACGTCCCACGTTCGACACCACTTGGATGCAGAATTTGAATTTTACATGGAGGAATCGGGGTACGTAAATCATGTGTTTTCAAATTAAATAGAACTCTGTACTTAAAACTTACGCTTCCAGAATGCACGCAACTTTTATTCGAATTAGATATAGGTATAACCGGAGTCTATACATAATAGATAGATATGCATTTAGATTAAAAATAGGACATTTAGTAATGTACCAACTTTGGAAATTGTTCTATCGTGTTTAATTTATGAGAAATGTGTTCGTCAAACGGTGTTGATTTTAAACATAGCCATTCCTTGTTTTTTGAACGGGATGTTTACTTTTTGAGCGCTTTAGGAAAGTGAGAGGTTGAGGACTTTGACGGATACCTTTTTTTAACTTTTATTATTTTCTCACAGTGTATTCCTGCAACTTACTCTTCTTTTATTATTTTTTGGAATTTCGTTTGAATGTGCTACCTTATGTTTTTGTCATATTCATTATTTCCTCATCGTTTACTATTGCAATTTTTCCTTTTTTCTGATTTTATTTTATAATTGTTGTTGTAGTTCCGTTATAGTACTGATTATGAAATTTCCAAGTTATACGCAGTTTTTCTTATATCTTTTAGCTTGTACTATTAATAGGTTTGCGCAGGCTTTTCACACCACCCTTCTCTGTTGTTTTTTTCCTGCATTGAATATTTTTTCCTAAGATTTCACCTTAGGTTTTTTTTACATACAATACCTTCTTTCTCTATTTCTATTCACCTAAAAAAACGTTTAATTTAAATAATAAAATTGACAAAAGGTTAGATGGAAGAAGAGACTATTTAGTCTCAAATGTCGCCTTAATAAACCTTATCGACCTTACGTTAAGTATTTATTTCGTTCTCATTAATTGGAAATGAAAATTATGGTATTAATGGCCATGTATAAGTATAAATTGGACTGGACAATTTTGCGTATGCACTTTCTTATTTATATAATAAAATGGCACTTCCAAATTTTTCCTACATATTTGAAAAGTGATCAGCCATTAGTATGACAATGGTGCATTAGATAAGGCAAAGAGAGATGTTGGGAATATATGTTTTGGAACAATAATGGAATATTCCTCAGATGGCTGACGTCACGATGCGTTTAAATGATTAGTTTTCGCAAGTGCAAATAACTAAGTTTGGAGAATAGAGTTGCTAGTTTTGCTACACAGCGAAATGTGATGGCAACTGTGGCTCATCCACGTTGCAGACATAAATATTTTCCTATTTGGATAAAATTACATTTAAACATGTTTACCTCGAAGTTTATAAAAGTGCATAGATTGCTTTCTCGTGGGAAAGCAAGGAGATAGCAAGTTCTTTTTAAATCACCTTTCATTGGCCTCTAAAATTCTTCATTCTACGAATTCTCACCCTCGATGCAAATGACGGTTTTATCTCTCTATGTGATGCGCAGTGTATGTGAAAATACATTTTCTAGTCTTGAGGCCTATTTTGACCCTGCCTCAATCCCATATCGATTCAGAAGATTCTCTCATTCGCAGTCGGTTCTTTCTCATTTACGATCTCACCTCCGAATCGAGATGCACAGTTTTCAGAGGCTTGGAAAGAGCATCGAATGGAACGGAAGAAATCGGCAGTACGTGGAAGGAGTTGTTTACATTCGTCGGTGGGTAACGAAGCATCGGATAAACAAGGCCTTCTGCTTTGCATACTCCGGTTGGGGACAAATGACGAGAACGTCGCGGAGGAAACCCAATTTTCTCCATCCATCGAGGGTTTCTGCACCAGTTCTCAATTCTTCTCGCTAACTTCATCACGAATCATCTCTCTATCCAACGCCGTCGTTCTCTTGCTCGGGTGAACTATATTTATATACCAAAGATGTAAAGACATATCCATTATATTTAGACGTTTCTTCGTTTACACCTATATATCTTATAAAAATAGACTTTTCCCCGGATATTCATTATATATAGATGCTTCTCCGGATTCATTCATGGATATAGATAGGTATGTAGATAGGATACTAATTCACACAAGCTAAACCACAATCGTCATTGACTTGAAATTCTTACGACGTATTGGCCATAACGTGAAACTCCCAGGAAAAAAGCGACTTTGATCCTTAGTGTCATAGGTTCGATTCCAGAAGGCCCCAAAGTCCCGATTTTCTCCATAAGGATACATGGTGGGGATTTTCGAAAATTATTTTGAGGTACTTCCCGGAAAAGTAGAGAGTTGAAATTCGAGGGATCGCTAGGAGCCGTGCATATCCAACGAAAATCAAAAGACCTCGTCGAAGATTATCCTTGGTTCGAAGCTAGGTCGGGGCAAAAACCGCCCGTTTAAAATGTATTGTTGCGATTTTTAAGATTTTTTTGGACCCGTTTTCGATGGCTTGGAAACTTGATATTCGGCATGTGGTTAGAGATCATAAATATATTTCATAATCGAATTTTAAATATTCGGTGATGGTCCTTGGTTCGATCCCAGAGGGCCGGCTGGCTTCGAACCCGGGTCTTTCTGGTAATACTTTCTATGCAGCACAATAGAAGATCACCACCTCTAACTATAGGTGAAAATTCAGGCAGAAGTATTGGCTACAACTGCCTGAAATGATGTCCTACTTTTCCCATGTATTCCTTATAAGAGAAAGTTTAATGTGCCCCGGCATTGAACCCAGGAGTAGTACGGTCTTACTTAAATTTTTTTCTTAAAGGAATTCTTACCATACATCTTTTTGCGAAGCACGAACTTCCTATCATTCCGATCAATAAAATATTGAAAAACTACTCCCATGTATTTTAAACGGCAAATTTTTGATTCGTCCTAGCATCGAACACAGGATATTTTCTGTAAAATTCATTAATGCTATCAATAGATCCTGACCATGTATATAGGCTCCTAGAGTTTCAATTCTCTACCTATACTGGAATCATTTTTTAAAAATTACGGAAAATCAAAGCGATGTATTTAAATGGAAAAAATCGGGACTTTGGGGCCCTCTGGAATCGAACCCATGACACTGAGGTTCAAAATCGCAATTTTCTGGTGGTTACACATTATGGCCAATACGTCGTAAAAATTTCAAGTCAATGACACTTGTGGTTTAGGCTGTGAATTAGTATCCTATCGATCTATCTATCTATATGAATGAATCCGGAGAAGCATCTATATATAATAGATATAAAACTGACTAAGAATAAATTATCATAACCAAGAAAAACAATCATTTATATATCCTATGATGAGCATCTTTACTGCAAGCACATATGTTATTAGTTAGACAACGAAATAATTATGAAAATTCAACCAATAAATGGGAGATATATTTACCATCCAGCATCGAACCCAGGTCTTTCTGGTGATACTTCTGATGCAGCACAATAGAAGATCACCATCTCTAACTATATGTGAAAATTCAAGCAGAAATGTTGGCTGCAACTGCCTCAAACAACGTCTTACTTTTCACATGTATTCCTTATGTGAGAGATTTTAATGTGCTCTGTCATCGAACCCAGGAACAGTATGGACTTATCTATTTTTTTCTTGAACCTAGTCTTAATATACATCTTCTAGCAAAGCGAGAACTTCCTATCATTCCGATCAATAAAATATTGAAAAACTACTCCCATGTATTTTAAATGGGGGATATATTTACCGCCCGGCATCGAACCCGGGTCTTCCTGGCGATACTTTCTAGCCAGAAAAATAGATGATCACCATCTCTAATTATGTGTGAAAATGGGGCGGTAAATATATCTCTAATTTAAAATACATTGTGGTAGTTTTTCATTATTTTTTTTGATGCACTTATCGAGATGATAGGAAGTTCTTGCCTTGCTAGAAGATGTATATTAAGAGTTGGTTTAAGAAAATAATTTAGATGAGACCATGCTGTTCTTTGGTTCGATGCCAGAGTACATTAATATTTCTCAAATTAAACCATTTGCTTGCAGTATGCATAATTCACAGATGTTATGTATCTATGTTGTGTATCTATGCTGAAGATGCTTGCATGAAGCTTTAGTAGGAGTTCCCGTTCACTCACAAAAAAAATTATCTGTTCATAATTCTGTTGTCATCCGCCTGTTGGAGCTCCTAAACCATAAGCAATCTATAGTTTGTCCTCATTGCCGTTCTGATTAAAAAATTTTTATTCAGAAAATAGACCGTAAAGTTCAATGCTTATTTTTAAACACCCCCAAACTGCGGTTAAATTGGTGTTATATCACATCAAAAAATTTGTTAAAAATTTAAAGAATGGTATCCACAATATGTAGAAATTATATAATGATTTCAATTATGACATATTCAATTTCATTCAACAAATGAAGGAACAAGATACTTAACTTCTTTTATTCAAAAGCCAATTCTAACTAATTCAACTATCTCTCTGCATCATTACGTAAATGCAACCCAAAATGAAGCCCAAAATGATTCTGTGTTCTTTAACTTTTTAAATGCTTTCGACTCCTTGTACCTGAACCATTTGAATCTCCCGTCGATACAATTAACTGAACACAACGAGTCGCAATTGTGAGAGCTCATTCTCGTCATTCGGCCTCTTCGATGCTGACGTTTGAGGATATTTTATTTTACGCCGACGACTGCAAATTTTGGGCTCTGTTAAACACAAACGCAGTCTGTGTAAGAGCATTAAGTAAAATCTCTATTTGGTGCAATGACTAGAAACTTCAGTTAAATGCCATATCATGTCAATCGGTACAATACAAAAGACCATTGAATATAATCCTAGATTATATGGTGTCCCATAGAGTGAGGCAGCAAAAGGATCTGGGCGAAATTATAGACTCTTACATTCTATTCTACGAACATATAACAAAAATATAAAATCACGCAATGTCCCTCTTAAACCTCCATAATCGTTTCACCGACTTCACTGAGCTCTTTCCCGATATTTTTCCTCTATCGCAGTCCTGCTGCTCCCCTATTTGGTCGATGTCCTCTGCAACTCAAATTTCCTCCTTTGACAGAATAACTACTCTTTTCCTTAGAACTGTCAAAACCAGAGTTCCTTACCTCCGCCAAACATCAAATACCTCAATTCTATCGTCTCTTTCATTCGAACCTCTTTCTATGTACTGAACAAAACATGACTTGTCATTCTTAAATTCACTTCTCCCTCCCTAATCTCTCTTCTCAATCATCGCGTTCCTCTCAAATCCACTCGTCCGACAGCCCCTCGTCCCTCTTCTTTCGACTCCCCTTCGTTTCACCCCTTTTCCCTATCAAATGGGCCATTTATCAAACTGACCTACACCACACCAGATCCTAATGCTGCAACCCTCTTATCTATAATCCCTCACACCTTAAATTATTAATTTCCCTCCCTGTTATTTGCCTTTCCATTTTATCTGTAGTGTTTGTAAAGATGAAATATTATCACTTTAAATTGGCTACTGCTACATGTGATAAATTTATATATAAATTAATAAAGTTATGAGCCTTCAAAAATTCCACGTTCGCCAGTAATTCTGTCCACTGGCCTTCACCATCTCAGTAAATCAATCTTACAAAATTTCCCCGTATACCTTTCAAATGGTAGAGCTGCCTAGTGTCGAACCCAGGAACTTTTGGAGGATGTGAATATATATAACACCCTGGTAGAAATAAAACTTATTAAATTTGAACTTAGAAGTCGATATTATTATTATTTATTTGTTCCACATATAAACTCATATGTAAATATTACAAATATTGAAATCGAGGGTCAAAGGCTCCTCTAGGATGACATCCTGTTTGGGGTGAACCGACTCTTCCAGTCCAACAAAAAATACAGAAAACAACTAAAGAAAAACAGTCACTGTGTCGTTATTAACAAGTAACTTTACAAAATTTAGAAGTGGATACAAAAATAATAAGAAAAATAAAATTGGACACACAAAAACATTGAAAATGCCGGAAAAAATAGAGGCAATCATAACATGCGCAATACAAAATAAAGTAACACAAGTATAATTATCCAAGCAAAAAAAATTTACTCATTTCTTTTAAGCAAATAGTCCACCTCCTTGTTCTAGAATAACCACTCTTTAACAAGCTTTAAAGAAGTTCCTTCTTTATCTACACCAGATATAATCACAGGTACAGAGACAAACAATTTAGGGCCGAGATAAAGAAATTATCTACGAAAAATTTAATTTTTTGGTTTAGGTAAAATAATATTAAATTTTGCTCTGAGGGTATGTACTCTGAGTTTAACATATTCTCCACCACGATTGGAGAAAATTCGTAAAACTTTATAAACAAACGAAAGCCTAAGAGATAAATTATTCAACTTTTTAAATATAGGAAAGGAATTCGCCGTGAATGAGGCATGCGCCATTACCCTTTTTTGGCAAACCAGAAATGGATTGATACTTGTGGAGGAAGCACCTCCCCAGCACGCAATTCCATACTGTGATCTCGAGTTCACAAGAGCATAATGAACGATCTTAAGGACTGATAATGGACAAATATATCTCAATAGATAGAAAAAACAGGGTTTTCTAGTGACGGAGATCTATTTTAATTTTAATTTTTTTATGTGGCTTTTCCAATTGCAGTACCTATTCGTCAATATTAAACCCTAAATATTTTATGTCACTAACTTTCTCAATTTCGGTACATTCATCACTGGATTGGAAATTGCCATTGAAGCATTGGTTACATCTATAGAAAAGTTTATTTGGTTTTTCCTCCGTGCTTGAATTGAATTCAAACTAAACACATGTCGGCCTGAATTCATTTGTCCCATGCTGTGCTAGCATATTTGAGATTGTCTCAAAAAAGGAGACATTTCCCATTTGCGTTCGATGGATGCTTTTTTAGATTCGCTTTGGATGTTTGCTATTATTCAATTAATTAATTTTAAAATTAAATTGAAGTTACTGAATAGATTATGTACTTCAATTTAACTGTAAATAACCTAGTTTACTATGTCTCATATAAATTCTGTAAGTTTTGGCATTGATGAGGTATGTATGTGTGCCTGTATGAATATGTAAGTATAATAATATAAAAGTTATATGTATTAATCAAAATATGAATGTATAATTGTTATAGATTTCGTAAGGAAAAATTTTACTATGACGAGATATCTGTTCACCGTCAGTGTTTTTGTCTGAATGTAACTGTGGACGTTTTATGTCAATAAAATACCTCAAGCATTCCTGCACCATGCAAATCGCCTTTGGAACACATATTGGAAGAGGGTAGGTCGAATGCACGCTGGTCGCTTGTTTCCTAGCAAACAGCACTCACAGTGACGCTCAGTTGCTCGCTTGTTGGCGCTTAAGATGGCCAGTTATAGCGATGAATAGCTCTTTATTCTTGGTACTTCTGTGAACAAGTGGTTTTTATTGAAACAAGTGAACGCGAGTGCACCGTTAATCCTGTGAATTACGAAAGTAAGGTTTTTGATGTTTAACATAATCTGTATCAAGGGCTAAGCAATTATCCTCAAAGGTGCTTCCAGTAATTAAGAATGGACTTTAGATTACACCTCTGCAAAAATTTCACCGAAACTTCAAAAGAACTGGAGAATACTGCGCGAGCGCGCAGCCGGGCACACCGGACGCTAGCTGCGAGAACAGCTCGCTCGCTTAACTTCGCATTCGGTGTTGCCCGGGCTTTAGTCGGACCAACCCCAGCGATTTAAGCCCGCTTATGCCTTCTGCTACCCCCTGGCTAGGGATACCTGCCTTGCCCTGTTCCCGTTAGAAAGCATGCTCTAATTAATTCCTGCCCTGCTCCTATTTGTTTTTACCCTTACGTAGTGTACCAAATAGGGGCGAATTTGATCAAAATCATTACTTTGTATTAAAAACTGCGGTTTCATATTGCGGAGGTGTATCCACCTTCATTTTTAACTCATCACCGTGGTTCATGAGATAGGCCACCAGTTTCACATCGTTCGTTTGAAACTTAACTTTCACTTAGACTCAGTCGCTGCAGTTTTCCATTCATGTTTTTGTCCACCATTGTCGATTCCTCATCAAAATATAATAAATATTCCGTTTGAACAAGGTGCCATTTTTATGGAAGAGCTTGAGGGCTATGAATATTTCTCAACATATTTTCAAACTCCTTCCATTCATCAAGCCTGTGAAGATTCAAGGTGCAACGAAGTCAATCTATTTTTTTGTCTTTTCCAACCCAGAGTATTGAACAAACAATCATTCTGTTGGAGTGTGACTTCTTAAAACTTTGAAACCATTTTAAATAAGAACACTTTTTAACTTAGTAAGGATTTAATATTTCATCTGTCCTACTTCTGAATCGCTCCATCTGCGTGAATGTATCAATTTGCTTTAATCTTAATTCTACTTTCTTAAGAATAGTCACACGAATGATTTGGAATCGGCCGCTGGAAGTCATTTAATCCTTTTCTGTTATACAAATTTCAATCGGGAATCACATTATGACGCTACAGTTACATTTATGTGCTTACCAATACTGAGAAAATATATGACGATTAGACAGACGGTGCAGGTCAGAGAATTCAATTTTAATGCGATCGGAAGGTGAAAGCTCATAGTTTTATAGAACACATTCGAAAAATGCGCATGAAAATCCTTAATTATCAAAGATCTACAAGCATTTGGGATAGTTGATTTGTATGGCGAATGTATCTGATGGAATACAAGGGAATGATGAGAGTTGGCGAATGAAACGAGGATGCAAAGAATGTATTGTAGAAGAGAACGAAGGCCAATGATTGACAGTGCTTGGATTGAGGCAAAAAATGAAAACCAACGCTTTCAAATGGATCTCAAACGGAGTGTGTGGCTAATTTTTTCGTTTGATGATTCGATCGCTCGATTCGAACAAAAGAAGTCAAAGGAGCGCCGAACTGATGAGCTTCGAGAGAGACATCTGGTGAGCGTCGAGAGAGACATCTGATGAGCGCCACTTTCGGAAGATTAAAAACGGCGCCACAGATTCGCTTTCTTCTTTGAATTCATGAAAAGGGCGAATCTTAAAATATGTTACGCGAGCATTTATATTGTTTTGTTTGCCTTTCAGATCTCTCTTAAACTGCTTTCCCACAAGAATTCACTTATCAGAATGCATCTATCGGTAGTTTACGCACTCACACCCCCTTTCCGGTGGGTGTTTTTCTGTTGCGCTCTATGTGTTTCCCAAAGCGAAATCTTAGGTTTTTAAAACACAAAAGGAAACAACCCACAAGGTTGTATAATATAATATTTATAGTAAGCGGGGTAAAAATAGCCTATTTTTGGCTTTTTTACAAGCACTGTCAAATGTTGACTCAATTTTGAAAATAATGGAAAGTACTAGGATAATGAAATTTTATATTTATAAACTATGTATTGATATGTTATCATGCGCAAAGTTTCACGTTGATTATATCATTTCTTGATATAATCAACGTGAATCTCCGAAAATTGAAAATCCGCAATTTTTTGGGCCAGTTTTGCACAAAATTTTCTGCAAGGAGGGTGATCTTACAGTTATTTTTATTATTTTTTTTAATAGAGCGCAAAAAGTTGTTCAAGATAGCCAAAGCTTGTTTACTTCATTAAACAATTCTCTGAGATACTATGCCTCAAAGTTACTGAAAACTCATAGTCATATTGAAGAAGGCAGCGACACAGGGTCAAATAAACTGCTATATCTCAGCAAGCATGCCATCGATGAAAGTAAAACTTTACAAATGTTCATAAGAGATATGTGTGAATGTCCATACAAAATTTCATTGAAATCCGTGATGGTCGAGCGGGGACCACTAGACCACTTGGCATGGAATGGCCCATAAGTAATATAATTTCTTCATAACCATAACTCTTCTTTTCTTAATGACCACATCTTAAAAAATAGCTTTGCGATGAAAATCTTCGATCACTGCCCCAGCCGAATATTCCTGGTCCCTGCCGTAATGAACCTTCGTTGGACTCACGCGGAACTACGAGGATCCTCACTACGCCATGAAAAGTATTTTCTTTTGGCTAGAACATCCATCGGCAATTTTCTGCGCTTATCTCATATTTTTTCATGGCTCGATTCTTAATGAGAATCATATCGAACAGAAACATCATCTTCTCTGACCACCGTTGCCATTAAAAGTCTGTGCTAGCAGTTCTTCCGGTTGCCGTTGGTTAGGTGCTGCGTTAATTTTGGCCAGGCGTATACCTTTCCGTGTACCTCTCTAACGTAAGAACAGAAGGATTTAGGGTATCTTTTTAATTTGGTTTCGAATTTCCTCTATTTTTATACTCTTGTTGCCATTTTACTCCTTAGTGCTTTCTTGATCTTCCTCTAAGATCTTTATCTTGGTGTTTTGGTGTTCGTTTGTCCATCTGTCGTTGTATCACCTCATGGCCGTGTCATATCCATTTCTATCTTATATCAATACAAAATTATCCTTTCTTCATTTCAATTGCCAATCTGCATCATGTGCTGACTGAAAGAACGTTATGTTAATTAGAATATCGTCTGCCAATTCCAATCATGTGTATATCGTACCGGGATTTGAGGCTCAATTATCGAAAATAAAAGTAATCGCTAGGGAAAATGATACTGCTTTCGTTTCATAAATGAGAGGTGTATTTGAGCGTAGCAGCAGAGAACACAGTTAAGCGCTTACAGGAGGACAACCAACAGACATCGTGAAAGGTGTCTATTTTGAAGAGCAGAATTCTCCCCACTTCATCCGAACACCCGAACTGTAGTCTCTGAAACAATTCGTGGAACCCTAGGAATGCCCTAATAAACCTAAAAGAAGTTGCGCCATCTCTTGTTATCTAAATAAGCTAATAGTTGAATAATTGAGCTACGTTCTTACGTCACAGCTTTTTTATGGATACAAATGAATCTATAATTCATCCTATCCCTAAAATAGCATCCCCTTTGTCTATCAATGACTTTCGTCAGATCTTACCTTCCCTATCTAAAGGTCTCGAGCGTATTGTTCACGAGCAATTGACGAAATTCCTTACTGCAAACCATCTCTTCGATCCACACCAATCCGGCTTTAGATGTTACCATAGCACTGCAACTGCACTCACCAAGGTCACGGATGACATCAAGCTTGCAATGGACAGCAGGAAAATCACCATCCTTGTGCTTATTGATCTAAGCAATGCTTTCCACTCCGTTGATACTGACATACTTCTTGCCAAATTGCGAACTTTCAAACTCTCTTCCACTTTTTTATCCTGATTCTCTACTTACCTCGCTAGCCGATCTCAAACATGCCAAATCAATGGCACTCATTCTGCTGTGAGTACTATCAACCACAGTGTTCCTCAAGGATCTATACTTGGTCCACTCCTCTTCTCCCTTTACATTCAGAACTTGCCAAAGTATATAAATCACTCTTCCTATCATCTTTATGCAGAAGACCTGCAGATTTATCTATCCGATTACCCGAAAAACCTCACTAAATCTCTTGACCTCACTAATCAGGATCTCTCTCTGCTACATAAATGGCTACATTCTATAGCACTAAGTATTAATTCAAACAAATCTCAAGCCATCATATTTGGGAGCCGTAAGATTCTTAGCAATATTAAATATCAGCAAATACCTAAAATAAAATTGACGACAAGGAAATGGCATACTGCTCTTCCGTTAAGAATCTCGGTGTATACGTGGACCAATCCCTCACTTGGGTGCCTCAAGTAAATAATATATGCAGAAAAACGTACTCCACACTCCATAACCTCAAAAGACACAAATGTACACTTCTGATGCAGCTAAGAAAGACCGTTATACAAGCATTGATCCTTTCCATATTCGATTATTGTGATGTGCTTCTGACCGAACTCACTTCGCCTGCTAATTCCAAGCTAAACCGTACTTTTAATCATGCAATTAAATTTATCTTTAATGTCGAGAAATTTGACCATATTACTCCTCTTCTGAAAGAACTAAATTGACTACGACTTGACTCCAGACGAAAGCTACATACACTTAACCTAGTACACAAAGTACTCAATCAATGTTGTCCCACGTATCTCTCTTCTTACTTCAATGACCTCAACAGCACTCATACCTTTGGTACTCGCTCTTTAGGCAAGCTAATGATTCCTTCTCATAGAACCGAAATCTGTTCTAAATCTTTTATCGTTCTTGGAGCGAAGTATTGGAATGAACTACCCAACCACAATCTCAAATGTCTCTCACTTCCTTCCTTCAAACAGACAGTCTCAAACGTATTAATTAACAAGGATAACTAATATATTTTAACCAGACTCCTTTCACATGTCCGCTACTGGTACCATCATCAAATCTCGAGGGTAACATTATAACTTGTCTTTTCATAATAATAATTATTATTACTATTTTCTTTATTTTTTTCTTTCTTTTAGTATTAATACTTTTATTAGATTTATTTATATCTGTACAGCAGGTAAATCATGCTTTATCTATCAATATAACTTTATTTACCCTTACCATTATAACTGTATTGTAATATTTAAAGTGTGGATAATTAATTACATTATAGTGGTATATTAATCTCAATCTTTAAGGCCTCCATTACTTGGATCGCACTTCCGAAAGCTCTTTATCTTCTTCTTCTTTCTCTTCAGGTAAATGACATCCATAGTCAACCACTAAGAAATTTACCAGACAATATTGGTCAGCAATAATGCAACTAACCTGCTTGTATTTATTTCCATCTGTGTTTTCGCGGTTTTTTTTTCGCCTCCCTTCTTCTGTGAGCGTTTTCCCGCACAGTGGGTTTTTCTCCGAAAGCCTTCAGCCGAGGAGTTTTTCCCCACACCCCAATTCTATTATTTTTTTACCTCTTCTTTTTATTTTCTTTATGTATAAATACAGTGAAACCTCTAACTTACGGACATCAATGGTCCTAGAAAATGTGTCCGTAAGTGAGAGGTGTCCGTATGTTGGAGGTGACCCAAAGAAAACCTCATTTTTACGCTTTATTTTACCATGCAAATATTATACTGTAGGAATCTAAGGCAGCTGAAATAAATCCTTTTAATTCAAATATCACTTCTGTATAATTAACAAAAAAATATATATAACGTAATGCATTTGCTCGAATATGTATATTTAAAATTCTCGAAGCATTTACACATATTATTATGTATACATACAAATACATTTTATTATTTATTCATACTTTATTTATTTATTATTTTTTTTCTTTGACGAATATTAATTATTAGGAAATTTCATTATATCTGTGATTTTTTTCTCACTTTAGTAAATGTTATATTTTTCTCTTGTATGTAATTGATAATATTTTTATTTTTTTGTAAATGTATTGATTTATGTTTTTGCTGTATGCAATTTTATTATTGTCTATACTTTATTGTTATTTTTTACTGTGTTTTCGCGGTTTTTTTTCAAACCTTCTCTGTGGGTGTTTTCCCGTAACGTGGGTTTTTCTTTAGCAACCTTCAGTTTCAAAGATTTTCCCCCACACTCTACTCTGTCTTTTTGTTTTGATTTAATTTATACTTGTTCATATTCTGACGACATACGAGGTTAGGTGGAAGAGAGGCCCACTTGGGCCTAACCTCGCCAATAAAGGGTCAAATAAATAAATAGCTCACTTAGGTGTAAAGAAATCAATGATTTTGGTTTGCATATTTCTTTTTTGATGCCTTGGTCCATTGGTTGTAATATACTCATAGTGTTTGGAGGGAAAAAATTAACCATTTTTTAACTTTAAATTGGGATAACAAGGAGCATTGTCAAGAAATAGTAAATTCTTTTTCTTTCCTTTCCCAATTTCTATTCGAGATTTTACAACCACTCTGTATCTGTATCTCCGTACTCGTCCAAGCCTTGTTAATTGATTTCCTCGTAATGGGTATCTTTATTCACTCCTTTGAAGCACCTTGGATTTTCAGCAATTCCTATCACCAGCGATCTCAGGAAATCACCTTCCATTTTTGCGCCAAGTAAGACCGTCAGCCTCTTCTTAGACGCCTTCCCCCCTGAGTGTTTTTCTGATTTTAGGGCCAGGGTTTTGTTAGGTAAGGCCCTAAAAAACAATCTTGTTTCATCTGCATTGTAGATGTCCCTGTGTCCGAAGTTTTCTAGCAGCACAGGCAATCTTTTAATCCACTCCGTAGCACATTTTTTGCACACCTCTGCAGCCTCTCCGCACACAGCTTTAAAAACGATATTATGTCTGAAACTGAATTTTTCCAGCAACCCATTTGAGGCCTTAGATTTATCCATACCCAGGGCCACTGCAACTTTAAGCGCTTTTTCTTGTAAAAATAGTCCGGAAACTGGCGAAGTATTTGCTCTCAATTTCGTGAACCACTCGAAGAGAATAGCGTCCAATTTGAGTCCAGAAGGAATCACTTTCATAACGTCTTCATAATGAATTTCCGTCCACAACTTCATGATGGTCTCCTTTTGCTTCAGAATATCAGCGATTTGTGTCTTACCAACACCAAAATGAACCGCTAATTTACGGACACCACTCTTTCCTCTATCCACATGCTCCAAAAGCAGCACTTTCTCTCGTAAGGAAAGACTTTTATCCTTCGGAATCGCGTGATAAAATCGAGATGCTCCCTAGCAACGAAAACAGTACGAACGCACAAGTGACTGCAACGTGGCACAGTTGGAGAGGTTCGAAAGGCACTGAAAGTGCATGATCTGTCGAAAGCCCTTAAACTTTTACATCCAACGCGTATGAATCATAGGCAACCAATCGAGGGTCCTATGCGCGCCTGGCCGAGGTGCTCTTTCGTTTGGGGATTAGCATTTCCAAGAATGCATTCCAGGACACCCTTTCGTTCATTTCCTGATATGCGCAGTGTTGTATCTTCACTGGTTTGACCATTTTTGCCTTCCTCTTTCCCCCAGCTATTCATAAACACTATTTTTAGAGGAAAATTCTTTCTGTTTTTGAGAGATGGGCCAGAGAACCCATGGCGATGGTGTCCATATTAGAGGAAAACTATGTCCAACAAAGTGTCCTTAAGTGGGAGTGTCCGTATACTAGAGGTTCCATCCCTATACAAATGCATATGCTTCTGCCGGGGGATTGATTGAATACTGTCCGTAACTCAGAGGTGTCCGTGAACAGAGGTTTCACCGTGTATATATTTGTATTGTTTTTCCACCTTTTTTGTAATTACTATTAGTTACCCTTAATGATTAGGTGTAAGAGAGGCCCTAATGGGCCTAACCTCGCCAAATAAAGAGTTATTATTATTATAATTATAAATGAGTACGCGCACGATTATTCAGAATGTGCAAATAAAACCAACTGAAGGTCTCATTTGCGAGTGGCGAGATGAAAGTTCTCAGGGGAAAGGCGTTTGCTTGGATGCTCTTCTCGGATCGGAAGACGGCTTCAAAGGATTAACACATCATCGGGCGGTTGATTGTCCAGTTTGCGCTCCGTCGGACAGAATGAAAGCCCACCTTTAATAAATAATGCCCGGGAGATAAAATTACGAAATATTTTCAATAAGCATTGCAAGAGTTTTCAAAAAGTACCATACATTTACTGTGATCAATCGTTGGATTAGAACGACGGAAAATTCAAATTAGAAATTTTTACAGAATATTTAGGAGAGTAACCTACATTTGTACTTTAATATTCACCCCCAGAAAGGAAGGCATCTTGTCTCATTGGCCGGCACATCTTCGAAGATAATCCTTGGTTCGACGGTAGGTCAGGACAAATATTTTCCTATTTAAAATGCATTCCTGCGATTTTTAACATGTTTTAATCCATGTCCGATAATATAGAAATATAACATAGAATTTAAAACTCGGAAAGTGAATAGAGATCATAAATACATTTTATATACGCTGTTTAACGTTTCCCTGATAGTCTTTGGTTCGATCCCAGAGATTACATTCCTCTATGCATTTCAAATTGGGAAAACGGAGTCTTAAATAAGGACCTTACCGGTGTGATATCGACTTCAAAATTTGAATTAAATAAGTTTTATTTCTACCAGGGCGTTATATGTATTCACATCTTCTAAAAAGTCCTGGGTTCAACACCAGGCATCTCTATTATTTGAAGCGTATGGCGGTAATCCCAAATTATTAATAATTCGGTTTCGAAAATATTTTAAGCTACATCGCGGTAGGATAGGGAATTAAAAATCACAGAAGCCCCATAAAACGCGCACTTCTTTATTTAAATCTATAAGACTGTCGCCAAATGTGCGTGATTTTGACGCCAGGTCAACTTCTCCAATGTAGAATAAATTGCGGCGATATTTAAGAATGTTCTCAATACCTTTTCTAATTACATGCAAACGTCAAATCCAACATGTGAATACAGATCATACATATATTTCGTATAAGAATTTCCCTAAAGATCCTTGGTTCGGTGCCGGAACGTCACTTGTATCCCCTATGGTTGTAGGGTTTCTATCCTTCCTGTAAATTTTATATTTCCCGTCCATACACGATTCAGTGTCACATATTGAGTCATTTAACCAAGTTTCACCGAAACTCATCAGACTCCGAGTTTTGCAAATTTAAATTGAGAGTACGTAATTTGGACCTCATTCCTCTAACATTTTGGCAATTAAATGTCAATTCTTTTAACGTACAAGAAGTGCTATTACAATGATTGCATTCTCCGTTAGACAAAGTCATAGAATCAGAATCAAGTTAAATAGGAGGTAAACAATTTGTACCGGTAGATAAACAATTCCTCTCGTCTTATTCTAGCTTTCTTAAATCATCCTCATTCTTTCTGTTAATGCGGTCACTGCCATCTGATTCACGGGCGTAAATACGATCATTAAAAATTTATATCGTGGTCATAAAATATGGTTTTCGATTCAGAATTGCGATAAATTCATCAATATATGTGAAAATATTCCAATATTTCTGAGGTTGTAAACGACCTTGATGACCAATGCGATTGTTGAATCCATGGATTTTCCTCTATACTAAGAATAGCTTGGGTTATTAGTTGTGTATACTAAAGGGTATTTACTCATTGCACGACCGACGACTTGAATTTAATCTAATTCTACATTACCCATTGAAAATCAACGGGCGCTTCAGCCAGTATGCTGTATGATCCCTCCCAGTTCACGTTAAGCAGCATGGCAGGCATTGAGAATTTTTCAGAAAGGGAAAGATGAAGCAAAGAACAAACGCAGATAAAAGAAAGAAAGTGAACATATATCAGGCAGATATCGGTCCCAACACCACATACGAATTTTCTCTACCAATTGTAATAAGGAGTTACTGTCACCCCGATACAGAAAGGCGTAACTATGAGCACAATCGAACGCTCAAAGTGATAATGGAAATTAATTGTGTGATTAAACACAATGACAGTAAATGCACACTCTGCAGAAATGATCCAAAAACCAGCGATGAAAATATTTTGCAGAGCATGTGTATGGCAGAAAGGAACTGTAAGTAAGAAATAAAAAATTAAAGAACTCAAACTGGATTGCTTTACCTTTTCGGTCAGTTGTAAGAGGGCCACTTCGCCGCCCAACTTCTCAAAGGATCCAATCAATATTTGCGTTCTTTATTTTGTCCTTCGTTTTCATCAAACCACGAAATATATATTAATACATGCGATTTCTTATTAAGGTTGGAAAGAATAATAAAATCGTTATCTTTATGCAATCAGTTCATTAGTTCCTACCATTATTTTGGCCCATATATTTATAATGTGTGAAACCTAGTTATAGAAAATAAATTCGAGAAATGAGTACTCAGCCAGCATATATATATCTATTATACAAGTAAAATGTAGCTTTCATACTGCAAGCAGATCGACAACACTAATTTCATATCGGCATCATATCGAGAGGGTCCTCAAAAGAAAAAAAGGATTGAAAATATTCTTAAATTTCGCTGCAATTTATCCTTCCGGGATTGAACTCGGGTCTTCCTGGTGATACTTATTATGCGCCACAACAGATGTTCACTATCTCTAACTATGTGTGAAAACTCATGCAGAAATATTTACTGCAACTGCTTCAAACGACGTCCTACTTGTCCCATATATTCCTTATGAGAGAAATTTTAATGTGCTCTGGCATCGAACCCAGAAACATCATGGTCTTATCTAAATTTTTTTATTAAAAGGAGTCTTAATATCCATCTTCTAGAAAAGCAACAACTTCCCATCATTTCGATAAGTACATGAAAAAATAATGAAAAACTACCCAATATGTTTTATGTGGGAGGTGTATTTACCTCCCGGCATCGAACCCGGGTCTTCTTGGTGATACTTCTCATGCAGAACAATATAAGATCACCGTCTCTAACTATTTGTGAAAATCGAAGCCGAAATATTTGCTGCAACTGCCTCAAACGACGTCCTACTTTTCATATATATTCCTTATGTGAGAATTTGTAATGTGCTCTGACATCGAACCAAACATCAGCACGGTCTTATCTATTTTTTTTCTTAAACTGATTATTGATATACATCTTTTAGAAAAGTAAGAACTTCCTATCATTCCGATAAGTGCATCAAAAAAAATGATGAAGAACTACCTCAATGTATTTTAAAGGGCAGATTTTTGAATCGTCCTAGCATCGATCCCAGGACGATTTTAGTAAAAGATTTTAATGTTTTCGATAGATCACGACCATATCTAAAGGCTCCTTGAGTTTTTATTTTCTACCTATCCGGATATTATTTTTTTAATTCCTGAAAGTCAAAGCAATGCTTTTAAACATCGGGGAAAAATCGGGACTTTGGGGCCCTCTGGAATCGAACCCTGAGGTTCAAAATCTCCATTTTTCTGGCGGTTACACTTTATGGCCAATACGTCGTAATAATTTCAAGTAAATGACGCTTGTGGGTTAGCCTGTGAATTAGTAATCTATCTATATACCTATGTAGCTATATAGCTGTCTAGCTATATATATGAAAATAAATCCGGAGAAGGAATCATGTATAATAGATATCTATGAATGAGTGAGTGAGTGTATATATAGATAAATCCGGAGAAACTTATATATATATATAATAGATATATATGTATGGCTGTGTACTCATTTCTCGAATTTATCTTTGAAACGATAGATCGAGATGCTATTCTGAGCGAAACATTAGTGTTCATACCCACTTCCAGAAATCTGTGAGTGGAATTCAGTATACATCATGTGCACTCTATGCACCCCTTTTGGGTGTATTACATAGTTGGTTGGCGTCTTCCTTGTCCCAATTCCCTTCGCATTTATAGACACGAAATAGAACACGTGCCAAGGCGCGCGTATTTTCGTCAAGAGTTTGGGGCGAACGGACCGCAACCACTGGATTCTGCATTTTCACTCACGCTTTGTTTGTTTGCACTAATCGGCATTTATGTTGCACTAATGCCTTTTATTTCGGGAATTCTTCATTCACATATCCCGAGTTCGTCCGAAAAAGGCCATTACAATCACGGGCAACCTTTTTGCTCCGGTTCAATGGAAACACCTGTTTATTTTCATCGGCAAAGACTTAACTACACTTTCTTTCTCTGCAAGAATTGATGGATACTACTTTCCTTTAAATTTTTTTGCTGCTCATTGATCCTCATTTTAGGTCTCACAGTCTTACTTAATATTATATATAAAAATTGTGTTCCATTGAAGTGTACAATTGAGACATATTGTCTTCAATTTTCATATATATATATTGCTGTTGTAAATAAAATTATTTCTTCTTTATTCTAGTAATAAAAGTATTTTCTCACCGGTTTCCTATCCCTATGTTGTGTTGATATCTATGTTTTATGTAATATTGATATGTATTTATGCTTTAAAATATCTTATTTTATGTTATGTTATATATGTTAAAATTTTATTGATGTATCCTATATATGTACCTATTGATAGTGTATTTATAAAATGTAATCATGTTTCTTACCATCTTTTTAGTTAATACTATCGGTAGGTTTGCGCAGGTTTTTCACACCCCCCTTCTTAGTGGGTGTTTTCCTGCAGTGGATACATTTTTTTTCCTAAGAATTTCTTAGGTTTTTTACATCCACAATTTCTTCTCATACCTTTTTCATACTATCTCTTTAAATTAATTATTTATGTATTGTATGACGATGGATTAGATGGAAGAGGAGACTTTTAGTCTCAATCTCGCCCGAATAAAGCCGTTTTATTATTATTATTATTATTACTTCCATTCGTTCCAGTTCTTATTGTGCTTCTATGAGTGATGTATAAACAAAAACCAGAATAAAGACCAAAGAGAAACAAGAGGAGGAAATGTGCTTCACATAACTTGGTGAGAGAAGCATCACTTAGGAAGGAGTACAAGTGCTAATTTTATGCACACATTGTGCAATTAATCATACAATTATAGGCAGATTCTCTCCAAAGGAGAGGCATTCAACTCAATTTCTTGGTGAGGTCATCTCCAATTATTAAATGTCGTTTTGTGGTGATGACTTTAAAGCATTAGTAGAAAAAATAAAGTCTGAAATTCATTCCAAGGCACAGTGGGCTGAAAATGAAAAGACCGGGACATTGGGTCAAGATTGGTTTTATGAGTGTGGAACTAGAAACTACACACAGCAAAAGGATCAAATTTTTATTGGATCCTTTTGCTATGTGATGATGATACACCCTTGGAAACTGATCCAGAACTGGCGCTCCTTCCCGGCCACCCGGCTTATATGCCCGGCCAGCGAAATTGCAGACCAGGCATATCAAACCAGGAAGGTCCGAGAAGGACGGTCAGCAGGGCCTGTTGGGGACCCAGGCCACCGCATGTGGCAATTCCTTTATTATTTCCAAGTGCATGTTAACATATACATCATTACGAATCGAAACGCCTCTGACCTTTGATAGTGCGTACACAATGGGTTGGTTGTCGACATGAACAGCTAAAAGAACATTATTATTTAAAAGACCTAATTATAGTATTATATACACGCCGAGGAGAGTGGCAAACCCTTCTGCTTCATAAATCGGGAGTTCACTGTCTAATTGTCTGGTCCATTCTCGGCTCCATTCTGGGATCACTACGGCAAGCTGCCATGGGGTTGCATCCGTGTAGATGCCAATTCGTTGTTCCTATGTCAAAGGAGCGAGGTGCTGGGAATGTCTCTCCTATTTACAATTGTCGTCACCATTCATTTTTGCGAACATAAACATTAGTTACCGAGAAACGTGGAAGATCTAAAACGTTTATACACCAGGATATTAAGGCTGCAGCCTTGGGCAAGTCCTCCCACTTTAATCTTGGGATGATTTCTCTAATAAAACGCAAGCGTAGGGCCGTGGCGGGCGTTAGTTGGACTTCCATAGTCTCTGTATCAATAATTGTGCCCAGATATGTATTCTATTTTGCTTTTCGGGACTAAGACACAGTAGCAAATCAGGTGGGCCTCGAAACTTGATTCGATCTGTGACCGCGAGTGAAAGCAGGTTCATGATAGCTGGTGCCAACTTAGGGCACATCGGTAAGCGAGTAAAACGATATTTCGTTTCGCTGATGGTGAAGCCGTAGAAACGCTAATGCGTGCGCTCTATTTGCAATTGATGCGTCGGCAAGAGCAAGTTTTGCCATTCGTGCCATTGGACGCAGGCGCCGAATGGACTTAACCGCATCAAAGGGGTTGAAACGCGGATAAATTGTTAAAATATATAGTCCACGTTGGTAAGTTTAGAATCACGCGGGACTTGCCCATTAGTTTCGGTATTACACTGAACGCGCACTTGATGTCATTGCATTACTACACCTTGCTTAGTGAGAACCCGCACCATGTGACACAGCTCTGGAGTAACCAGGGACTTAAAAACACGAAGGGGGCATCTGGAGGCTTGGCGAGGTCTGCACCAATGAGCAGTAAGCGAAGCACACGGGGATGGTCATAAGGGAACACTTTCACAGGACTAAGGTAAGGCACTTCCTCAGGCACTGGGAGCACTAATTGTGGGTTTTCTTGCCGGGTAACATTAGCCATACACCCGAGATGGACTCGCCGTTGTCGCTTACCTCAGATAAGTCTGACCCCGATTCATTTCCCGAGTCTTCGTCCTCACTTGCGGTATCAGGGAAGTTCACTGCGTCTGGAGGCTCGGCACTCCCTTGCCAGTCCATGAAGTCCGGTAAAAGCAGGGAATCCTCCATGTCCTGGGGGCTTATTCTATAACTTTGGCTTTCGATCGGAATGGTGTTTTTGGTCGTAATGGTCGGCCATATTGCCCCAAATTCCGATCGGAATTAGGAAAGTTATTCTATAACTCGCTATTCGATCTCGAGCGGGTTTTTACTATCGGAATCCTTACGCGGCCTAAAAGGTGGCGTTATGGCGGCCATATTTATCGGAATTCTAAAAGGAAACAACAAATATGGCGGTTCGTCTGGCAGCGGCGATACTCTTAGCAGAGGAAATGGAAGAAGAAGAAATGGTTATAGATCGGAGAACCCTAAGGGACGCGACAAATCCCTTTGCGATGCCCGCCGGAGAATTCCGGAGATTATTTAGATTACCCCAAGAAGGGGTAATGTATTTAATACAAAGATTAACTCCTCAGCTGAGGCAGCCAAAGAGAATCACTGGCATACCCGTACATTTACGGGTAAAGTTACTCTTAAAATTAATTATTTCTTACGAATTTTAATATAGAAAATAACAGTGTTATTATATGTTACTAACCATTAGTAATGAAGTTTCAAGAATACAGATATAAGCATTATACTTGTGAATTGCCACATTACAAATATGTATCACGATTCTATAAAATATATTTTCAGATGAATTTCATTGTAGTTGTGTGTAAATTAATTGAATTATCCCCAAAGGAAAATGGGCACGGCTTCTGCTACTATTAACCTATTTTGTCATGATTACCCCACCTATAATCGTAAGAATTTGTTTGAAAAAGGCAAGATGTCACTCTTAAAAGGTATATTAGTTACGTCGCACCGAAATTCGGCATACCCTTGCAATTACATGGTTGATTCAAAGGATAGCACAGAAACTAACAGCCCTCAGTGAAATTACTCTTCCAAATATGTATATTCTTGTTTTCATTACATTACTTAACCATGAAGTTTCGGGAGTGAAGAGAAAATGCATAATTTCACAAATTACCGCACAATAAAATAAATACTGTAATCATTATGGGTAATCTGAAATTATCGCTGAGAATCTGTAAATATTGCAAAGCTAAGAGAGAATTTTGAACCAAATCCAACAAAGCAATGTGCATTGCAGAAGATACACAACTCTTTGTTCAAGAAATCATTAAAAGCTATATTAAAGTGGTATATGAGTATATATATATATATATATATATATATATATATACGAGTAAAATGTTGCTTGCATACTGCAAGCAGATCGACAACACTATTTTCATGTCGGCATCATATCGGGACGGCCATCAAAAGTAAAAAGTGGATTGAAATTTTTCTTAAAATTCGCTGAAATTCCATCGTCTGGCATTGAACCCGGGTCTTACTGGTGAACCTACTATGAAACACAATAGAACATCACTATCTCTAACTATGTGTGAAAATTCAAGCAGAAATATGGGCTACAACTGCCTCAAAAGACGTTCTAATTTTCGCGAATTTAAATGGCTCTCTGGATTCGAACCAAGGACGATCTTGGAAATCTAAAAGATGTTATTGAAAGTTATTTATGATCTCTATCTATATGCCGAATTTGAAGTTTCTATATTATTGGGAAAGGGTTCAAAATAGTTCCTAAAAATTGCATCAATAACTGATTGTGGAGACGCCTGGTGTCGAACCCAGGACCTACTGGCAGCTGTGAAAACACATTATAACTTCGATTGACCTGATCTTATTAAATGCAAAGTTTGAAGTCAACAATCTGCCAGGAAGTACCTAAAATTTGCTTCTGTGACTCCATAAGAAATGCATTGTAAGATGTAAATGGCCCTCTGGGATCGAACCAAGGACCATCAGCGAGTTCTAAAATTTTATTATGAAATATATTTATGATATATATCCACGTGCCAAGTTTCACGTTTCCAAGTCATCTGTAAGTAATTAAATAAAATCTTAAAAATCGCAATGTAAATTAATTGGGAGAATATTTGCCCTGGCCTAGCATCGAACCAAGGATAATATTTGTAGATGTCTTTGTGGTTTCCTTTAGATATACACGGCATCTAGCGATCTCTTGAATTTCAACTCTCAACTCTTTCGGGAAGTGCCTCAAAAAAATTTTCGAAAATCCCCGCCATGTAATCTTATGGGGAAAATCGCGACTTTGGGGCCTTCTGGAGTCGAACCCATGACACCTAGGTTCAAAGTCGGCTTTTTCCTGGAGGTTACACGTCATGGCCATAACGTCGTAAAAATTTCAAGTCGTTGGCACTTGTGGAACATGGTTAGACTTTTGATCCCCAGTGTATATCTATTATATATAGACGTTTCTCCGGATATACCTATATATATATATATACGAGTAAAATGTAGCTTGCATACTGCAAGCAGATCGACAACACTAATTTCATATCGGCATCATATCGGGACGGTCCTCAAAAGAAAAAAAAAAATGATTGAAATTTTTCTTAAAATTCGCTGAAATTCCATCGTATGGCATCGAAGCCGGGTCTTTACTGTGAACTTACTTTGCAGCACAATAGAACATCACCATCTCTAACTATGTGTGAAAATTCAAGCAGAAATAATGGCTACAACTGCCTCAAAAGACGCTCTAATGTTTACGAATGTAAATGGCTCTCGGGACTCGAACCAAGGACGATTTTGGAAATTTAAAAAACGTTTCAGAAAGTTCTTAATCATCCCAATCTATATGCCAAATTTCAAGTATCTATATTATTGGGAAAGGTTTCAAAATAATTCCTGAAAATCGGATCAACCTCTGATTGCAGAGGCACCTGGTGTCGAACCCAGGACACATTGATAGCTTTGAATGCATATTTTGATTTGTTAAGACTTGTTCTTCTATCATGAAAAGTTTGAAGTTGATAGCATGCCGGGAAGTACCTAAAATTTGTTTCCGTTATCTCCGTAAGAAATGCATTGAGGAATTTAAATGGCCCTCTGGGATCGAACCAAGGACAATCAGCGAATATGTAAAAATTGATCCTGAAATTTATTATTGATCTCCAACTCCATGCCGAATTTCAAGTTTCCATGCCATCGGGAAAGGGACCAAAAAAAATCTTAAAAATCGCCACAATGCAATTTAAACGGCCGATTTTTGCCCCTACCTAGCATCGAACCAAGGATATTTTCCGTAAAACTCATTTATGTTTTCGATAGATGATGACCATATATATAGGCTCCATGAGTTTTGATTCGCTACTTATCCGGAAAGTATTTTTTTTTAATTCCCGAAAATCAAAGCAATGCATTTAAACGGGAAAAATCGGGACTTTGGGGCCCTCTGGAATCGAACCCATGACACTGAGGTTCAGAATCGCAATTTTTCTGGAGGTTATACGTTATGGCCAATATGTCGTAAAAATTTCAAGCCATTGACGCTAGTGGTTTAGCCTGTGACTTTGTATCCTCTCTATATATATATATATATATATGAATATATGATACGAGTAAAATGTTGCTTGCATACTGCAAGCAGATCGACAACACTATTTTCATGTCGGCATCATATCGGGACGGCCATCAAAAGAAAAAATGGATTGAAATTTTTCTTAAAATTCACTGAAATTCCATCGTCTGGCATCGAACCTGGGTCTTTACTGTTGAAGTTACTATGCAGCACAATAGAACATCGCCATCTCTAACTATGTGTGAAAATTCAAGCTGAAATATGGGCTACAACTGCCTCAAAAGACGTTCTCATTTTCTCGAATTTATATGGCTCTCTGGATTCGAACCAAGGACGATCTTGGAAATCTAAAAAATGTTTCTGAAAGTTATTTATGATCTCTATCTACATGCCGAATTTCAAGTTTCTATATTGTTGGGAAGGGTTCAAAATAATTATTCAAGATCGGATCGGTTACTGATTTTAGAGACGCCTGGTGTCGAACCCAGGACACATTGACAGCTGGGAATGCACAGTTTGATTTGTATATACTTAATCTTTCTTAGTGCAAAGTTTGAAGTCTTTAACGGGCCGGGAAGTACCTATAATTTGTTTCCGTTATCTCCGTAAGAAATGCATTGAGTAATTTAAATGGCCCTCTGGGATCGAACCAAGGACAATCAGCGAATATATAAAATTGGATCCTGAAATCTATTATTGATCTCCAACTCCATGCCGAATTTCAAGTTTCCATGCCATCGGGAAAGGGTCCAAAAAAAATCTTAAAAATCGCCACAATGCAATTTAAACGGCCGATTTTTGCCCCGACCTAGCATCGAACCCAGGATATTTTCCTTAAAACTCATTTATGTTTTCGATAGATCATGACCATATATATAGGCTCCTTGAGTTTCGATTCTCTACCTATCCGGAAAGTATTTTTTTTTTATTCCCGAAAATCAAAGCAATGCATTTAAACGGGAAAAATCGGGACTTTGAGGCCCTCTGGAATCGAACCCATGACATCGAGGTTCAAAATCGCAATTTTTCTGGAGGTTATACATTGTGGCCAATATGTCGTAAAAATTTCAAGCAATTGACGCTAGTGGTTTAGCCTGTGACTTTGTATCTATATATGTGATCTATATATAATAGATACGAGTAAAATGTAGCTTGCATACTGCAAGCAGATCGACAACACTAATTTTTATAACGGAATTATATCGGGACGGTCCTTGAAAGGAAAAAAGGATTGAAAATATTCTTAAAATTTGCTTCAATTTAATCGTCTGGCATCGAACCCGGGTCTTTTTGATGAAATTTCTATGCAGCACATCAGAAGATCATCTTCTCTAAATTCGTGTGAAAATTCAAGCAGAAATATTGGCATCAACTACCTCAAACGAAGACCTACTTTTCACGAATGTTAATAGCTCTCTGGATTCGAACCAAGGACGATCTAGGAAAAATAAAATATGTTTTCGGCTTTGCATCTATAAGTACTATATGTATGCCGAATTTCAAGTTTTAATATTATTGGGAAGGGGTTCAAAATAATTCTTGAAAATCGGATCAGTGGCTGATTGTAGAGACGCCTGGTGTCGAACCCTGGACGAATTGGAAGCTGTTAATGCACAAAATTACTTTCTAGGACTTGATCTAATTTCATACAAAGTTTGAAGTCGATATCATACCGGGAAGTACCTAAAATGTGTTTCCGTTATCCCCATAAGAAATGCATTGTGGAGTGCAAATGGCCCTCTGGGATCGAACCAAGGACCATCAGCGAATATGTAAAATTTGATTATGAAATATATTTATGATATCTAACCCCATGCCCAATTTCAAGTTTCCATGCATTCGGAAATGGGTCCAAAAAAAATCTTAAAAATCGCCACAATGCATTTTAAACGGCCGATTTTTGCCCCGACCTAGCATCGAACCCAGGATATTTTTAGTAAAACTCATATATGTTTTTGATAGATCATGTTCATATATATAGGCTCCTTGAGTTTTAATTCTCTACCTATCGGGAAAGTATTTTTTTTTAATTTCCGAAAATCAAAGCAATGCATTTAAACGGGAAAAATCGGGAATTTGGGGCCCTCTGGAATCGAACCCATGACACTGAGGTTCAAAATCGCAATTTTTCTGGAGGTTATACGTTATGGCCAATATGTCGTAAAAATTTCAAGCCAATGACGCGAGTGGTTTAGCCTGTGACTTTGTATCCTCTCTATATATATATATATATATATGATATATGAATGAATCCGGAGAAGCATCTATATATAATAGATATGAATGAATCCGGAGAAGCATCTATATATAATAGATACGAGTAAAATGTTGCTTGCATACTGCAAGCAGATCGGCAACACTATTTTCATGTCGGCATCATATCCGGACGGCCATCAAAAGAAAAAAAAAGATTGAAATTTTTCTTAAAATTCGCTGAAATTCCATCGTCTGGCATCGAACCCGGGTCTTTACTGTTAAACTTACTATGCAGCACAATAGAACATCGCCATCTCTAACTATGTGTGAAAATTAAAGCAGAAATATGGGCTACAACTGCCTCAAAAGACGTTCTAATTTTCACGAATTTAAATGGCTCTCTGGATTCGAACCAAGGACGATCTTGGAAATCTAAAAAATTTTTCTGAAAAATATTTATGATATTTATCTATATGCCGAATTTCAAGTTTCTATATTATTGGGAAGGGGTTCAAAATAGTTCCTAAAAATTGAATCAATTACTGATTGTAGAGACGCCTGGTGTCAAACCCAGGACCTACTGGCAGCTGTGAAAACACATTATGACTTGGTTTGACCTGATCTTATTAAATGCAAAGTTTGAAGTCAACAACTTGCCAGGAAGTACCTAAAATTTTCTTCCGTAATCTCCATAAGAAATGCATTGTAGGATGTAAATTGCCCTCTGGGATCGAACCAAGGACCATCAGCGAGCTCTAAAATTTTATTATGAAATATATTTATGATATATATCTAAGTGCCAAGTTTCAAGTTTCCAAGTCATCTGTAAGTAATTAAAAAAAATCTTAAAAATCGCTATGTAAATTAAACGGGAGAATATTTGCCCTGGCCTAGCATCGAACCAAGGATAATATTTGTAGATGTCTTTGTGGTTTCCTTTAGATATATACGGCATCTAGCGATCTCTAGAATTTCAACTCTCTCCTTTTCCGGGAAGTGCCTCAAAAGAATTTTCGAAAATCCCCGCCATGTATTCTTATGGACAAAATCGGGACTTTGGGGCCTTCTGGAATCGAACCCATGACCCCGAGGTTCAATGTCGGCTTTTTCCTGGAGGTTACACGTTATGGCCAATATTTCGTAAAAATTTCAAGTCGGTGGCACTTGTGGAACATGCTTATACTTTTGATCCCCAGTGTATATATCTATTATATATAGATGCTTCTCCGGATTCATTCATGGATATACCTATATAGATAGATAGATAGATAGATAGATAGATAGATAGATAGATAGGATACTAATTCACAGCCTAAACCACAAGCGTCCTTGACTTGAAATTTTTACGACGTATTGGCCATAACGTGTAACCGCCAGAAAAATTGCGATTTTGATCCTCATGGTTATGGGTTCGATTCCAGAGGGACCCAAAGTCGCTATTTTTTCCATAAGAATACATGGCGGGGATTTTCGAAAATTTTTTTGAGACACTTCCCGGAGAGAGAAAAAGTTGAAACTCCAGGGATCGCTAGAAGCCGGGCGTATCCAACGAAAATCAGAAAGACATTTTAGAATTTAGTCCATGGTTCGATGCTAGTTCGGGGCAAAAATCGGCCGTTTAAAATGCATTGCGGCGATTTTGAAGATTTTTTTTGGATCCTTTCCCGATAACATGCATATTTGAAACTCGGCACGTGGATAGATATCATGAATATATTTCATAATAAAATTTTACATGTTCGCTGATGGTCCTTGGTTCGATGCCAGAGGGCCATTTGCACTTCTCAATGCATTTCTTACGGAGATAACGGAAACAAAATTTAGGTACTTTCCGGCATGCTATCGACTTCAAACTTTGCATGATACAAGAGCAAATTTTTACAAATCAAACTGTGCATTCACAGCTTACAATACGTCCTGGGTTCGACACCAGGTGTCTCTGAAATCAGAAGTTGATCCGATTTTTAGGAATTATTTTGAAACTATTCCCAATAAAATAGAAACTTAAAATTCGGCATATAGATAGAAATCATAATTAACTTTCAGAAACATGTTTTAGATTTCCACGATCGTCCTTGGTTCGAGTCCCGAGAGCCATTTACATTATTAAAAAGTAGAACGTAGTTTGAGGCAGTTGTAGCAAATATTTTTGGTTGAATTTTCACACATAGTTAGAGATGGTGATATTCTATTGTGCTGCATAGTAAGTTCACCAGTAAGACACGGGTTCGATGCCAGACGATGAAATTGCAGCAAATTTTAAGAATTCCTTTTTTTTTCTCTTTTTAGGCCCGTCCCGATATGATGCCGATATAAAATTAGTGTTGTCGATCTGCTTGCAGTATGCAAGCAACATTTTACTCGTATATATATAAGTATATCCGGAGAAGCGTCTATATATAATAGATATATAGGGGATCAAAATTCTAACCATGTTCCACAAGTGCCACTGTCTTGAAATTTTTACCACGTTATGGCTATGACGTGTAACCTCCAGGAAAAAGCCGACTTTGAACCTCGGTGTCATGGGTTCGATTCCAGAAGGCCCCAAAGTCGCGATTTTCCCCATAAGGATACATGGCGTGGATTTTCAAAAATTTTTTTGAGGCACTTCCCGGAAAAGGAGAGATTTGAAATTCAAGGGATCGCTAGATGCCGTGCATATCTAAAGGAAACCATAAAGTCATCTACGAATATTATCCTTGGTTCGATGCTAGGTCGGGGCAAAAATCGGCCGTTTAAAATGCATTGCGGCAATTTTGAAGATTTTTTTTGGATCCTTTCCCGATAACATAGATACTTGAAACTCGGCACGTGGATAGATATCATGAATATAATTCATAATCAAATTTTACATATTCGCTGATGGTCCTTGGTTCGATCCCAGAGGGCCATTTGCATTTCTCAATGCATTTCTTACGGAGATAACGGAAACAAAATTTAGGCACTTCCCGGCATGCTGTCGACTTCAACCTTTGCATGTTAGTAGAGCAAGTCCTTAGAAATCAAACTGGGCATTCACGGCTATCAATGTGTCCTGGGTTCGACATCAGGTGTCTCTGCAATCAGAAGTTGATCCGATTTTTAGGAATTATTTTGAAACCTTTCCCAATAATATAGATACTTGAAATTCGGCATATAGATAGAGATTATAAATAACTTTCAGAAACATGTTTTAAATTTCCAAGATCGTCCTTGGTTCGAATCCAGAGAGCACTTTACATTCGTGAAAATTAGAACGTCATTTGAGGCAGTTGTAGCCAATATTTCTGCTTGAATTTTCACACAAAGTTAGAGATATGGATCTTTTATTATGTTGGATAGGAAGTATTAAAGGTAAGGTCCGGGTTCGATGCTGGGTGGCAAATTTGTCTCCCGTTTAAAATACATTGGGTTAGTATTTCATTATTTTTTTGATGCAGTTATCGAATTGATAGTAAGTTCGTAATTGGCTGGAAGATGTATGAAAAGATATGGTTTTAGAAAAAAAATTCTATCAGCCCGTACTATTCCTGGGATCGATGCCAGAGCACATTAGCATTTCTCTCATAAGGAATATAATGGAAAAGTAGGACGTCGTTTGAGGCAGCTGCAGTTAATATTTCTACTTGAATTTTCACACATAGTTACAGATGGTGATCTTCTATGGTGCTGCATAGTAAGTATGACCGGGAAGACCTAGGTTCGATGCCAGACGAATAATTTGCAGCGGAAATTAAAAATATTTTCAATCCAATTTTTTTTTCTTTTGAGGACTCACTCTATGTGATGCCGACAAAAAATTGTGTTACCGAATTGCTTGCAGTATGCAAGCAACATTTTACTCGTATATATATATAAGTATATCCGGAGAAGCGTCTATATATAATATATATATATATATATATATATATATATATATATATATATATATACGAGTAAAATGTAGCTTGCATACTGCAAGCAGATCGAGACACTAATTTCATGTCGGCATCATATCGGGATGGCCGTCAAAAGAGAAAAAAAAGGATTGAAAATATTCTTAAAATTCACTGCAATTTAATCGTCTGGCATCGAACCTGGGTCTTAATGGTGAACTTACTATGCAGCACAACAGAAAATCACCATCTCTTACTATGTGTGAAAATTCAAGCAGATATATTGGCTCCAACTGCCTCAAACGACGTCCTTCTTTTCAATAATGTAAATGGCTCTCTGGATTCGAACCACGGACGATCTAGGAAATCTAAAACATGTTTTTAAAATTACTCTATGTTCTCTATCTATATGCCTAATTACATGTTTTAATATTATTGGGAAGGGGTTTAAATTAATTCTTAAATATCGGATATTTTACTGATTGTAGAGACGCCTGGTGTCGAACCAAGGACATATTGGTAGCTGTGAATGAACAGTAGGATTTATTAGAACTTCATCTTATTTCTTACAAAGTTTGAAGTCGATATCATGCCGGGAAGTACCTAAAACTTTTTTCTTTTATCTCCATAAGAAATGCATTGAGGAATGTAAATGGCTCTCTGGGATCGAACCAAGGACCATCAGTGAATATGTAAAATTTGATTATTAAATATATTTATGAAATCTAAACCCATGCCGAATTTCAAGTTTCCATGCCATCGGGAAAGGGTCCAAAAAAAATCTTAAAAATCGCCACAATGCATTTTAAACGGCCGATTTTTGCCCCGACCTAGCATCGAACCCAGGATATTTTCCGTAAAACTCATTTATGTTTTCGATAGATCATGACCATATATATAGGCTCCTTGAGTTTTGATTCGCTACCTATCCGGAAAGTATTTTTTTTTAATTCCCGAAAATCAAAGCAATGCATTTAAACGGGAAATATCGGGACTTTGAGGCCCTCTGGAATCGAACCCATGACATCGAGGATCAAAATCGCAATTTTTCTGGAGGTTATACGTTATGGCCAATATGTCGTAAAAATTTCAAGCCATTGACGCTAGTGGTTTAGCCTGTGACTTCGTATCCTCTCTCTATCTATTATATATAGATGCTTCTCCGGATTCATTCATATATATAGCCATACGAGTAAAATGTAGCTTGCATACTGCAAGCAGATCGACAACACTAATTTCATATCGGCATCATATCGGGACGGACATCAAAAGAAAAAAAAAATTCAAAATATTCGTAGAATTCGCTGCAATTTAATCACCTGGCAGCGAACCCCGGTCTTCCTGGTGTACTTACTATGCAGCAAAATAGAAAATTACCATATCAAACTATGTGTGAAAATTCAAGCAAAACTATTAGGTGCAACTACCTCAAACGACGTCCTACTATTCACATACACTCCTTATTTGAGAAATTATAATGTGCTCTGGCATCGAACCCAGGAACAGCATGGTCTTATCTATTTTTTTTCTTAAACAAAGTGTTAATATACATCTTCCATCTAAGCAAGAGCTCCCTTACATATCGATAAATGCATAAAAAAATTATGAAAAGATACCCCATAGTATTATATATGGGTGATATTTTTACCGCCCGGCATCGAACCCGGGTCTTTCAGGCAATACTTTCTATGCAGCACAAAAGAAAAACACCATCTCTAACCGCGTATGCAAATTCAAGCAGAAATATTGGTTACAACTGCCTCAAATGACGTCCTACTTTTCCTTTATATTCCTTATGAGAGAAACGTTATTGTGCTCTGGCTTCGAACCCAGGAACAGTACGGTCTTATGAAAATTTTTTTCTAAAACTTATTCGTACCATACATCTTCCAGCCAAGCACGAACATCCTATCATTTCGATAAGTGCATCTAAAAAAATAATGAAAAACGGCTCCCATGTATTTTAAAGGGCAGATCTTTGCATCGTCCTAGCATCGAACCCAGGATACCTTTTGTAAAAGTCATTGATGTTTTCGAAAGTCCAAGACCATAAATATAGGCACCTTGAGTTTTACTTCTCTACCTATCCGGAAAGTATTTTTTTTTAATTCCCGAAAATCACGGCAATGCATTCAAACGGGAAAAATCGGGACTTTGGGGCCCTCTGGAATCGAACCTATGACACTGAGGATCAAAGTCTCTTTTTTCCTGGGGGTTTCACGTTATGGCCAATATGTCATAAAAATTTCAGATCAATGACGCTTGTAGTTTAGGCTGTGAATTTGTATCCTATCTATCTATATAGGTATATATATGAATGAATCCGGAGAAGCATCTATATAGATATAGGTATATCCATGAATGAATCCGGAGAAGCATCTATATATAATAGATATATTTATTTATTTATTTATTTAAATACCATTATGAAGCATTCAAAATGGTCTTTAATTTAACTTTTTTAACAAATAATGTATAAAAGTTCACCTAGACAGTGCAATGGACTGAGCAAATGATTTGGCTGGGGACGAAGCAGCTACTTCGCTAATTTAATCCACAACCTGTATTTCCTTTAATTGTTTTCTGTCTTTAACCGTAATTACTTACAATGCCATCTTGTCTTTCTCTCAAAAATTGACTATATTTTCTCTCGAATCACCTTCTGAATGCCGCCAAGCAGACGAGAAAACGACGTAAAGACGCATGCGCGAGTATGAGAATGTAGTAAGGCATGTCAGTTGAGTACAGAAATCTGGCTACAGCGTTTCCGATTCGACAGTCAGCTACGAAAGTACGTATGGAATACCGTTTTCAGCGGAATTACCATTTCGATCGTTATGAGTCCACTTGGGAGGAATTCTGGGTGAGTTCATTCCGATCGAAAGCCAAAGTTATAGAATAAGCCCCCTGGTCCGCAATAGCATCTCCCGGAGGCTCAATTTCTTTCGCGGCCACCGCGTCTGCCCCCTCTTGGGGTGCCGCGGGTTTTAGTGGGCTGAATGTTGTTGGAGGCTGGGACGAAAGGCTGAGACCACGTGTTCCGTTCTTGTTGTCTTGTGCGTGCAGGAGGCACGATTATGGGCGTTTGCAGCTGCGGTAGCGCGGGCGGAACGTTGAGCAGGTCTGAGACGCCGACCTCCGCCACCTTTCCCGCTACCGCTCACCGCTCTGGGTCATCGAATTTTAACCCTTTAAGGACCAAGGGAGGGCTAAAAAATGTCCACCACTTTTCTTTTTCGATATTTTAAGAACTTAATCGTGTTATACAGTCTAATACCTTCATTACATTGTCAAATATAGGTTGTTAAAGATAACTATTTGTTGATGCATTTTGTACGTTTTTTAAAGTAATGTAATGAGAGCGGAAATAGGCACAAAATGACCCTCCCTTGCTCCAACCTGCGGCATATTTTAGAAGTAAATGGAATCATATATTTTGACAAATAGTTTTTAATTAATTTTAATAATTTAATTTTTTTTAATTATACCTTGTTGTTGATTTATATGCATATCTAACGGTGATTTACAAACTTATCTTCCGAATTAGAGCTTTAAAGCCGGTACCATGGAGAAGAAGCTTTATCATATAGTCGTCTTTGATGAGTTTTAAAAAAAATTAACATTTCGTTATTTTTATCGCAGTAGTACAATTTTAATCAACAAAAATCATTGCAAGAAGTTTTAGAAATCCAAGAGGGCTGAAGAGATATTATGTTTCATTATTGTTTTATCGAAAAAAACAAAAGTGGACAATTTTTGAACCTCCCTTGGTCCACGGAGTAACCAAAAAAGGTTGGACCTTTAAGGGTTAACAAGATGCAATAAGAGGACATTTTTATATTAACGCTAGTACGATGAATGTCATGCCAATTAGATTATTTTCTACGTGAAAATTTCTCATTTTTTCTATTGACGTTTGATACACCAATCGCTTTCATTTTTCTTTTCCGTTATTATTTCCGATGAAACAATTTCTTCAATTCAAAGTCTTTTTTGTGTAATTTATACAGCGTTACTCACTTACGAACCCTCCGCTTCGGCTGCACAAATTCAGCGCCAACGTCGTTTGCCCTTTAATAGACAATGACTGTAGTAACTTAACAATTCCATTGAATTCAACCAAATTTCGCTTACTTTATCTTTGCAATACATTTCTCTTCGGCTTCGTACTCTTATGTGAGGCTCGACTGTGGGGCGGTGTCCACTAGAACACCGTGTATTTCATCGTTCGAAGGTTTTAGTTCTAGCATTAAGAGCATATTTTAACTTCTAACGTTAATAACACAGCGGTGTTTCTTTTTCCCTTTTAGTTGATTGGTTCTTTGACGCAATTAAGCTCAAAATAATTTTATTATAAAATGGAGCAAATAATTATAACGAGGCAAGTATTATAAGCTTAAGTTTCAACAAAGATGCGTATTCTGATAATATAATAGGTAATATATAAATTCCAAAAAGATGAAAGTTTCGGTTAAAATACTCGGTGTTTTGTAAAATAGTTTAAGCCCTTTTAACGAATGACGAGATTGCTCAAGCGCATGAGTTAAATTGGGAATTCTGCGGAGAATAAATACTACGGAGTTAATTGTCTCTTTGATGAGGATTCTTCCGAAACCTACTGACGATTTCCATTTTCCTATTTTGGAGGTTTCTCGTAAAATATTATTATGGATGATGAAAATTGAATGTCGCTGTGGAAAAAGCCTCGCTTATGTTGAGGCGTCGTCAAGATGAGCAGCGGATCATCTTTCTGGGAAACGAAGGCCCTGGAGCAACGGACTTCGGTAATGTAATTGCCTTCGTTGTGAATCCATCGTTGAAAATTGAAAAGGTAATCTGGGATGATGAAGCTCAATCGAACAAATGTGCACTTCCATATCGACGACCTTTTAATTAAAATATTTGCGGAAATTTGGATCTGCGTTTCGAATTTACAGGCGTAAGTGCGATTTACGTCGCTCCAAACAGAATTTTTCACATTTCGTTGTTTTAGTTTCCTCAAAAGTAATTCATAAGATACTTCCCATTAACTTCCTAAATTTCTAAAGCCGCCCTATTATCATGATAGATTCTTATCATTCAATAACGATACTCTCTTTCAGCTGTATGAATTTCCTTTCTAACAAGTTGTTGATGAAATTGAGAATGGAGTCTTATATTTGGATTTGATTAAATCCAATTAAATAGAATTACTCTCGCCTCTTATTTGCCTAAGTTCTCATCAGCATGTGAGTGCATCTTCGCAATTAGGTTAGAAACTGCTGGGAAACATAAGAGAAAGGTGACCAAATAAACAGCAAGAATATTGTAAATTACGCTCTTTTCAAACAAAAACAAAACATGTACGAATACAAAAGAAGATAGACGAAATATTACAACATACTAGGTAACAGCAAAATCATACTACATTTACTTTTATATCTCAAGGAATTACAATAACATATGATGGGATGAGAGCGGTGGGGCCCCCAAAGGTGCGTGTGGTAGCGGAATTTCAGTGTGCCTTCTCATTGTTTCGTGTGATTCCGTCAATGCAGTCAGACATATCCTTCAGATATTCACATTTCAATGAATTTTCAGTTCATTCTGAATCTTGAATATGTTCCTCAACAAGGAGCAGGTAAACGATAATTATTAAGTGGCATTTTTATGCAAAAGAGAATTTTCCTCCACTTGTGTTCTAAATTTTGTGAAAATTATCGGTGTATTTTAGCTTACATTGATATTAATTAATCCTGAAACTATAAATATTCACATGTCCATGTCTTAAACTCCTGATTTTAGACCCTGTTGCTTACATTTCAAGGAGCCGCTATTAGGATTATCCTATATAACCATAGCATAATATTTATGAGAAAATCAATTTAGTCCTTTTACTTTATGTCCTCACTTTCTGAAGGATTAAGTGTCAATTCGATACGGAAGCTATTGGACGATGGATGGACTCAATGGCCCACTGAATATCACGGAAGACCTATAAAATCCTTCTGAACTTCTCAGTAAGCCTAAGAGTGGATTTAAAAAGACAACGACAAGGGCAGGAACGAGGCATAATGGATTGTGGAATATGCATCTATAAGATTAGGAACTGAAATTATAAAATATCTTATAAAAAAATAAAACAGTTCTTGTCGACTCTGAATTGCGAGGAATTAGAAACGATGCAGGTAGAAATGGCACTGCCAAGCGTCGAACCAAAATTTTTTTGCAATACGTGAGTGCATATAACAACTTGATAGTCATAAAACTTATTTAATCCAAATTTGAAGTCGATATAACGAGGAAGTCCTAAAATAAGATTCCGTTGTCCCGATTTGGAATGTATGGAGGAATGTAAATGGCGCATCGAAGCAGAGAGGTAAACGCCGAACTGAAATGTATTTATGATAAAGGCCCGAATAACCTTTCCATGTAATCGGGAAGGAAATCAAGTGCTACATTCTCAAAAATCGCCACATTTCAATTGGGAAAATTTTGCACTCACCTGGCGTCAAACTCACACGTAATTGGTGACATTTCCATAACACAGAAGAGCGCGTTTTCTGTGACGGTTTTCAATTCTCTATACTTCCAGCATGTTGCTTTAGATATTGATTTACGAAAAAAAATCGGTAATATGACCGTAATTTTGTCCATTCTGTTTATGCATAACAGTTTGCAAATGTTGACATCGCAATAAATTGCCTTCTTTACGTACATTCTGACATTAACCTTTACCAATTATATCATTTGATATAAGAGCATTCAAATGAGAAAACGCCTTGGGGGACGCTTTGTTCACTACGAAGAAATTCCACAAAATTTGTGTACATTTTCGAAGTTTTGAATTTATGAAATATTCCTTACATCTGTTCGCATGCATCTTACACGCATGGTCATAAAATTTCCACCTCCTCGATAAATGAATCATGGGAAATTTGAAATTCCCGCAATCCATTTGAAATGGTGGAGCTCAGTTTCAATCGAGGTTGAATCATTTATAGTAAACGCGATTTTTCCCATGAATCGGTTTGCGTGATTCCAATTTAAGGAACGTCGGACTCGATAAATCCGTGTTTTTAGAATACGCATCATCTCGCTATGACTCAACGACGCACTTTTACTGAATGATAATGTGGGTTATCCAAAATTCCATAACGTGGCCTTTACAAATACATGCGACTGGCACCGATATAAGTATGGTATTAATGCACCCCTAAACTTAATATCTTACGACTAACTAAACCTAATTACAAAGGATGTGATTTGTAGACTTTATTGCTCACGATTAAATCGGAATATGAACAAGTTACGTAATCATTCGAGAATTTGAACTGATGCTGTTTTTTTTCATATTGTCAACCGTTTAAGTTTTTTATTTTATTTTTTTATTTATATTTCATACATTTTTTGGGTTAGTATAAGATTGGTTTTGTTCTTTTTTCACTATTTTTATCATTTGTGTATTATTATTATTTTATGCAGACAATCCCTGTAGTAATATACAAACAACAGTGCATTAAGCAACTTCAAGGAATTGGCGAATTGCAGTTTATGAGGGAGGATCTTAAAGCTGAGTATGCAAAAAGAAAAATTAACAAATTATACCAAGTTTAAGATATTTTCGTTATGTGGAATATATTTGTAAAGCTTTGTGATTTCAAAACCCCAAATTTTGGAAAAGAGAAGGCCGAATACTTTTAAGTGGAATCCCACAAATGTTGGGAAAGGAAGTGATATTTTTTGATTTCCGTTAAGGATATTAATTAATTGCTAATAGTGACTAGTCTGGTGCATTGATTGAAGCATCTGGTAAAGAGTTGCTTTTGGTGGTATTACAAACAATGATATCGGCATACAATGATATTGTCACAATAAAGGCCTTCGAGGGGCGGGCATTTTTGGTTGAAGGACTTCTTCTCCCTTTCATAAGATATGATTTATATGTAATGCTGCCATTCGGTAGTCCAGTTGTGTACTTTTTATATCTAACTAGCTGAAGCGCCCGTTGATTCTCAATGGGGAATATAGAAGTAGATTAAATTCAAGTTGCCGGTCGTGCAATGCGTAAATTACCTTAAGAATGGTCTTAAATTCCAAGCTATTCTTACTATACAGGAAAATTCATGATCACGGCTCAACAATCGCATTGATCGTCAGGAGGATTGGCTGTTTACAACCTCAAAAATTTTGGAAAATTCCCGCGTATTTGCGTATTTCGAACCCAGCAAAAATCTATAATAAAAATGCGACAGTACTTCTTTCCTGATGTCAGAAGACAGGTATGCAAAGTTTGAGACGAATCGGGCAAACTATGTGGACTCCAATCCAAGACAAACAAACAAACCCACAAACAAACACACAAACAAACCCACAGAATTTCTGCTTTATATATATAGATTATTTAGTTTGAGCCTTGCTAAATATGGGGAGGATGGAGTTGTTGATATTATTAAATCATCGGCTTATAAGAATAGAGGGGTATCATCTGATATACAAATTGAAGGGGTTAAGTAGACATCCCTGGGGGCACCAGCAGAAACTCTTTCGAGATGGTTGTCGTTTTTAACTTGGATCAGACGGTCGCTAAGGAATTATTTGCTGAGTTTACACATAGGATATTTTAATGTCACTAGTTTAAAAATGAGGCCATAGAGCCAAACCGAAGGCTTTATCAAAATCAAAGAAAAAATGCGTTTCTTGGTACGAAATAGATTATTCGTAGAGATTATTATCATATTTATTGTTTTCTAACATTGGTTCTTATTCTAATTAAGTTGATAGTTTGAGCACCTTTCGTATTCACTTCAGTATTCAAATCAAACAAACATTTTTAAAGAATATTTGGTGTATTTGTACTATTTCACAATTGATAAGACGAAAGGATTCGCAGAACGACTCCTTGTATGTTCTCCGTCGGGTCAGTGAGAGACTTTTCAAGAAGTAAAAGGAACCAAGAAACGAGAATCCAAGTTAGAATGCCATCAGCGGGTCATAATGGAAAACGACAGAACTACCTAATAATAGAGGTACGAAAGACAGAATTGGGGCATCCCCCGTAAGATGAAGGTGAAGACAAACCCTGAATTACAAGAAGGAGAAGAAATGTTTCCAGATTTGAGATGGAAATGCATATCGTAAAATCTAAGCAACACTGTTTGCGATTCCAAAAATCGGGTGCGTTTTATTTCCGTGGGATGCGCGATCTGCACTATAAGTTACAGAGAATTGTTCTGACTAATAAAGTCACCTCTGGTTTCATCTCCCTCAATCTGCTATTCATCCAAGCACTCGAGTGATTTATATCACAGATATCATTGCAAATTATTATTACCAAAGATCATAATTATTGCAAATATCTCTATACTTTTAATAAACTATTTTATATAATAAGCATACATTTCTTTAAAGATATATAAGTGCCAAATTCATGAAAACGGCCTTCATTAAATCATACTTAAATTGGACCCGTTTTCACACGGTCACATTTTCGACTCCTTATTGTCATAGTTGACCCATGAATTTCGTATCTTTTAGCTAAAAGTTATGTTTACGTAATGAGTAAATCAAGTATCGAGTATATTGATGCTGAAGATGTAAGCGACTGATTGCATTAAGCAATGAACAGATTAAGATCAATATGCAGAAACCACTGAAGGAGAAGTAAATGATGGAGGAGTACTTTTAATGAAGAAATTAAAGAAGGAAACCGCATAAACGGAATGAGAAAATGAAAGAAGGAAAACGTGAAGCTGAAACTGTATTGTTAATGATCAAAATTGTCTGTGAGACAAACAGATGTTGAAGGAATCGTTAATTGCAATAACAGTAGCAACTTGAAGGTCACAATTCTTGTTGCTTTGTTGCGAAAATCAATTAAACTATGGCGACATGGGAATAGTAATTGTGGCATATTGAATCGTTAAATCGATAGAAAGAAATTGCAGAAAAATTTAACAATCTGTTATAAAACAAACATCTGTTAGAATAGACGAACTAAAGCAAAATTATAATCATGCTGAATCTCCAATGTTGCATTATTCTCATTTGTGCAATATTTGGGTCTTTAGATAAGTTCAAGAGCCGCGACATGAAAACCGAAGTTTGGTGAGAATATTACTGGGAATAATTACTGCTCAACTTCGACATTCCTGCATTAAATATAAAAAAGAAATGAATTTTGAAGGTGAAGAGAATTCCTTCTGTTCTGACTGACATGGGACGATTCGGAAGAAAAACTGTAACCATTGCATGATAAAACTTTAAATTAATCTATTGATGATGCAGTAATATCTTGGCTATGTTAAATTTATATTCTTGCTTATGTAAATTTATTTCTTCCGCTACCGATCGGGTTGGAATTATATATAAATATTCGTGGAACGAGTAGGCCTCAAACACTGAAGGTGAGGAGATAAAGAAATGCAACATATTCATACGCACATATCGATCAAATTACATTGAGATAAGGACAAAAACGACTCCAGAAAACCGCTCAATGCGATTATTATTTTAGAACCGTTTCTTGACTTTGGTATTTTAGTCGCCGTAAACGATTCGAGTCACGTCTTCAAGTTGGACTGAGTCTGCTTTAGAATAACTTGGTCCTTCGCTTAAGACCGCCAATTCCTCACAATTGGCAACATTTAAGGACGATACCCCTTGCAATTTCATGCTAAATCTACTGTCCAATTACGTCTACTACTCTAGTGCTATTCCGAGGGAATATGTTAGTCAGTTTCAATACTTGCTTCATCGCTCATTTTTCAAATGTTCTCCAATGTGGATGAGATCAAATAAAAAAATTAATTGAAAAATACTTTGAATGATAAACATCAACGGAATTTCAAAGTAGTTTTCATTTTAATTGTTTTCGAATCAGATGACATTTTCATGAGCTCCTAGAGAACCCGACTTGTCTTTGCCGCAATTGTTAGTCTCCGTGCAGAACGGTAACTTATGGAGGATTGCAGTGAAAATAGCTTCGACTTGCTAATATGGAATGTTTGAATTCTTTTCAAAGATGCCGCTAGAAGTTCGTATTAATGGGCAATTTTTAAAATTCTGTGATTATAAATTTCCTGTGTGTCACTATATGATTGCGCACGTTTGCGCACTTGATCGCAATGACCAGATAACTTGGCGAAATTATGTTTTTCCTTTTCTGATGCTTGGAGGCGTAACGGGCGCCGATAAGGCGGCGGCGGCGGCGGCAAGACTGAGGAGTGCGACGGCGCGCCATCGGAACTGGAATCGAGAAAAGCCGTGCGTTGAGCCAAATATAGCTTTTTTGAAATTGAATGTTAGTATAGCTACTGCAAATCGACATCGAATTTCATGATTCCGTTTGTCTTATTTTAATATTTTCAGCTGTCAAAAATATACGGGGTGTTAAACTTGAGAAATTTTCACAGTAAATGAGAACCTCGGATTATTCGCTTAAACATTCAAGTTGGTTGATATCTAGCGACTTTCGAGAAAAACTGTTGGAAAAAAACAACGATATAGTAATTTAGTAGAACTCTTTATCTTTCAATTCGTTAAAGTCTATGTGCTTTGAGTATTTGATATGAGCACAATATGAGTAGTAAAATGAGTATTTGATCATTTAAAACAACAAAATGGCGTAATCCTTTTTCCGCCAAATTTCGAGATAAAATAAGGCAAACAACTATGTAAACGATGATGATGGAGTATCAAGTGTCACATACCACGCCAATCTACAAGGCTTCTGGATATGGAATCTGAAGGAAAACTGTTTCAATTTACCTGTTACCCTGGGATTGTGGTGGATTTTTCGTAAGCGCTGTTCTATGTTGCCTCATGGAATCCCCAAATCCAGTTTCGCTGTCTTTTTGATGAGGTGAAGTCTAAGAATCAGCCTATTTAATGTTAAATTCTTGATTATCTTATTAAAAACTCATGTGAAGACAGTTTAGATTTGAGATGAGAATTTGATACATCTAATACACAAAATTGACGTAGCATCAAGAAAATTTTACATTACACGGAAATGTGCTCCTATTTTAATTTTAAGCGTGAAAACAATTATGGCGATGTTGTCATCGATATTATAAAATGTATTGGTAAAAAGTTTTATATATTGAGAAAAAATATGCTTGGCAGAATTGAGGTCAAGAAATATTCACATATGGAAATTTTAGCCAACCATAATGGTAGAGGCTCGGGGTTAAGTCACTCAAGCGCCATGCTAACACCCTATCCATTCATTGGCTGGTGTTATTTGACACTTTTCACATTCAGCACCAGCACCCAAGGGTTCAGGACTTCAAGGGATGAAAAGTGATCTGTTATCATCATTAAAAAGATGATTTCATGAAATCCAGGATGATTCTACTTTAGCCCAAGCTACATTCTTAGATCCCAGGTTCAAGCAAATCCCATTCACAGATGGACAAATATCAAAAGACTTGTTTTCTCTGTTATCAGTGAAGATTCGAATGTAGGACTTGACGCCGTGGCTACTGCGCCCACTCTATTCACCAGTTCAGGAATTGCGTCACAATGTAGAAAACTTGTCAAATGAAAGCCCCCCAAGAACACAAAGTGAAGATGAACTGAAGAAGTACATGGATGAGAGTACATTGTATACAGAAGTGGGCATGGATGAAGTTGGAAAATATTGGCTCAACAACCAATTCCTAAGACTGTTGCTCTAAAGTATCTTTGTATTCTATGGATGCATAAAGTAGTAAGATGGATCCAGAGAGGGTCAATATGATTTTGTTCTTTAAGAAAAACTGGAAAAATTGACTTTTTGAAATGTGTCACTGGATTTCACTTTGAAATTGTCATTTTTATGTGCATTGCTCTTCCATTATTTTTTGTTTTTGTTTATTTATAAGTTAAATAAGAATCAAAATTGTGCCTATTTGTTTAGAATTTCTAAAAAAGTCAGTATATATAAAAATTCATGGTCATGTACGTAACTACGAACTACTATCACTATTATGAATTCTTCGCCCGAAATTTTGTATTATTTTTTAAGAAAGATACAAAAGTTGTTATAATTTACATTGCTCATGATTATGTTTTCTATTTTAATACAAATAAAAAAAATTCCTTAAATTTGTATTTACAAAATCGAGAATCGGGAATCGATAAAAAAAGGAATCGGTATCGGGTTCGGAATCGAATAAAATTGGAATCAACCCATCCTTACTTAAAACCTTAAAAACGGGACAAACAGTGAGATGTTTTGGTGCTCAGTATCCGGTAGACACGGTAAGACAACATACTTCTTTTCCTTTCTATCGCCCTCCCGTTGGCGGCGATGAATCCATAGATGGTCTCTACGAGACACTTATGAGGGAAATGAGCCACTTCCGGGAGAGTAAAGCCAACGGAACCGTATTCGTAGGAGGGGATTCACCAGATATAAATTGGACAAACATTCCCATCAGTAGCAATAGTCAAGATAGAAATTCATCGCAGAAATTGGTCGATTTATTATCAGTCTTTGTTCTCGAACAGATAAATACAGAAGTGACTCGAACTACTCTCGTAAAAGGTTAAAGGTTCTAGTTATCCCTGCCACAAGCCATACGCGCCTAGTGAACAGTGTTGATGTAAATGAAGGCATATCCTACCATAAAATAATAACCGCGGTGCTCAAGATAGAGGCTCTCCATGCTTTGAAGCGCCCTCGTATTTTATAAATTTTTAAGAAAGCCAACTTCCCCGCATTTAAGGAGACTGTTAAAAGTAAAAGTGAAAATCCGTTTCATTTGCAGAAATTTAGCAGATGACAGTTGGTCATTAATTCTTCGCATCCTTCGAGAAGGTATTTCTAAATTTGTTACGACGAAAAATGTTCGAGATCGTCAAGAGCCGCGATGGGTGAAACCATAGCTACGTTCCCTCCAAAGGAAACAAAGAGCGTTACATTCCATTCCATTACATAGAGCTACATTACATTCCAGTATGAAGTCTTTCTGCAGCTCAAGGATCACTTCTCCATAATACCATAATTATTGTAATTATTCAGCTCTATTCGTTACATTCATATGTTGCTATGCACTCCTAAATTCAAATATTCAAGCTATAGTCAATTAGCACTTCGTAATCAGTACGTATTGTGAGCAGCCGACGACAGCTTCTGGACCGTTACTATACTTCAGGATTTTAGTCAAATTAATTAAGCAACAGCCCGAATACCGTTTATTTTTTAAGTTATGTAAAGGCGTCCTCTTTCATTCTTTCGAAACGATTAGATTTATTAATCGCTAATAACCAATTTTAATTCCTGTATTTATTCATTCAAATTTTCCGAAACTCATTCAAGTATGATAATTTTTCCTAATACCGCCCGTCCGTCATATCCTCACCCTTGCGTGTTATTGCCGGGGAATATAAATTGATACGATTGATGACTGTAGACAAAATGACTATACTTTGCCATGAACGTTAAAACCAGGTTTCCGAGACCGTAATCCTGGAAATTATATAAAATGGTTCCATTTCCAATAATTTTGGATGGCAATCAATTAGTGAAACATGTTTCTTATTTGTTTGCCTCTAATAAAAACCATTTTTCTGCAACGCGAAATGTTTCCTTCTCTCTTCGTAATCCTTTAAAAACTTGCACAAAATTACAATAAATAACTGCAGCGTTTAGGAAATGCTCATTTATCGAGGTAAAGAGAAAAGAAATAATTATGTAAATGTCTGCATGAATACAGTTGCACATGCCACTGATAACTTAAAACATATGTATGGAAATGTGAATCAGTTTTTTACTATGCAGTAATTCCTGAGAAGATAGAAATCAATAGCCCCGCATGGGAACAGCAAGACGCCGTTTCCCAGATTGCAAATTGCTTATACTTGCAATAGATATTATGGGATACATTCCTGGTTTTCACATAATTACTTCCAATTTCGTTTACTGAATATATTTTAATGCAAGTAGACAGGTTCGGAAGATACAATATGACGGATATCACTTTCAGCACGTATCCAAGTAATCGATACTGAGTTGTTGGTTTTGGCAAACGCGATTAATGATTTAATGAAGATCAACGAACTCGCGATGTGTATTAATTCATACATTCACTCACACCCAACGTGCAAAAATGCATCTTCTAAAACTTCAAAAGGGTCGCAATAATGTCCTCACCCTTATCACATTTGATGCCCTTCCCTCAAGCGTCTTAGCTGTGGATAGCGATTGGAGAGAAATTGGTGCAATAATGCTTGTTAATTAGTTATTAGTTTAAACCCCTTGTTCTCTTTCAGTGGCGTATATAAACTTTCGGAATAATATACTAATCCCTTTCATACGTTTGAAAGAAATGTCTAATTTTTGTATGTTTCTGTGTAAGTGTAAGCATTTGTAGCAATTTGTCGGTCGTTTCATGAAATGTATGTATTAATGCTTCGCATACATTCAGACGCCAATTTACAGTGAAAGCCCACATCAACAGTAGACGAACACGTACGACCATTCTCTAACCGGAAAAATCCTGTTAGCTTTAGTTAGATCCGAACCCTGCACCTTGGTGTTGTTATCATGGCATGTATACCACTGGGCCACCACGGTCAATTTACCTCATTTCTGCTCATCACCGTATAAAATGTTGTTAGTAAATAATATAAAATCAAATACAATTTAGCTGGAGGCATATTTACGGGGGTTTACAATATCTTTGGGGAACGCTTTAACAAAAAATAGAGGGTATTCAATTTTTTAATCTGCTTTATGATTTTGCGAATGAAATTTATTTTTTTTGTGCGAAAGTCTTAAACTAATATTTTTCCTTTGAAATAAAAAACAATAAATACATGAGTTTGTAATATTATCGTTTGGTTCATTCCAAAACTGAGAAGGGGTCCTTTTTCATCGGGTCCACGGACTGGAAAAAGCCATTGGTCTACACCATGCATTATTTGAAACTTGTTATTTTTGCACGATTTTGCAAAAACTAACTGAGAAGCAGAAAATTATGAATCATTGTTTATTTTCTGTACCTCAGTTAATTATAAAATTCATCGGTAAATTGAAGCCAATGAATGCCATTATATTATTTAGTTACATTTTACATGAGCATATCTAGGAAATGCGGGCTGGTATTGTTAATATTCTGATTGGTTTTGGACTAAATATTAGTCGAATAATTTTCATATTGGTTGGAATTATCTTTTTCCGCAAAAGTAAGTAACATCCATGAAGATTATACGATAAGTCATGCATAGTACTACTTTTGCGATGTTTTACACAGATTCCCTTCTTTTAGTTTGTAGGCACTATCAGTAGATTTGCGCTGGGTTTTCACACCCCCATCTTCATAGCTGTTTTCCTGCTGTGGATACCTTATACACACGCTAGATGCATGGGCTGAGCCCGTGAACAACTTACGAAGGAAAGAGTTATTCGTCCTTAAAGAGCGTTAGTTTCTTGCATAGCGGCCAAAGCCTCTTAAAGTTGTACTGCAACGCTTAAACAAAATGTTCAGTCACCGTGAGGGAGTAAATAATATGTATTTTTTCACAGCTATTGATCACAGGGCGATTCATGGAAAGTTCGGGCTTGAGAACGAAAATTTGCTTCTAAATTCAACGACGAGCCATGCGGACCTCTATACCACACGTTCAGAAGATTTTCTATTTCTTCTTCTCTGTTAAACTCTATGTTATTATTAAAACTCGGTCACTGATGATGCCTAGAGGAAATACGCCATATTGAAGAAGAGAATATTATATTTTATTTATATTATTGATGTTTTTATTAACATCATTGACTACAGATTTGATGAAAGATGAGACTTTTCAGTCTCAGTAAAGGCATTATGGATGTTGGAATGGATCACATGTGGGAAGGGCACATCATGAATGGACTTAATTGAAGGCCAAATGACTAATGCTTTAATGTAAGTATTTATGTTAAGGAAGATGAAGAGAGAGTAAAATAGCCAGTGAGTGAACGAAAGCATATCGATTGGATTATAGAATTAATTTACTAAATACAGATGTGTTGCGGAAATATTAAAGGGAATGAATGCAAGAAACGTGAATGAAGATATGAAGTGGGAAAGAATTATTTCGTACCCTCACACAAATTTAATTGGTGCAACATGTTTCAATAGCATCCTCTTGCAGCATACTCTTTGCATTTTATACAGAATTAACAATACAAAAAGAGGGGATAAGGGTTAGGGTTAAGAAGCTAGTGTGAAAATTTTGACGGGAAGGGAATGGAGGGATGATGGAAATAAATGCTCAATGGTCAGTGTTTTATTCTTCCGGAAGCACACTGCCTCCATCTCCTCCAGTCCATTCCCCATGGAGGCTCTTGAGTAGGAAACTGCGGCTGTGTCTTTCCAGAAAGAGGTGTACCGCGAAGTTGAACATAAGAGACCCCCTCCGAATACGGAGGTTGTGCCCTCAAGCGTGGACTTCTGCAGGTTTCTCCTACATAGCTTGCCTCGCACTTATCGCAAGAAAGTTCATATGAAGAAGTTCCAGAAGTTATGAGGGCTTAGAGGATTACTGTGAGTAAGGAACGTCTACTGGGAATATGGCGAGTGATGTACATTAAATATTCGTCCGATTGAAAACGATTTCGATGAGAGAAGATGATCTCGCGAGTGTGGACTTCCGTTTCCAAGTCGCGAAGGAAGCATTTATTTCGGAGGCTGGGGATCCCGCCAACTACAGCTGAATATTTTTAGCTCTTTCATTCCCCCTTGTTTTCAATTCCTAAGCAAACCACTCCATTCCTTAAAAACAGAGAGACAGCGAAGCACGACGGTCGTTCTCTGCTGTGACTGGAACTCCTTCCATTAGTCTTTTGGTACAAGATGAGGGAAAATGTTCCTTTCATTGAATTTTTCTTCTCAGTACCTACGTCGATATGAAAGGAATGAATTCAGCATAATTAATTCATTGCACCTCGTTAAAAAGTGTTATTCATTGCGGTGCACTTATTTTGCTATCACCGTGAAGAAGACGGATCATCTTCATATCCATTCTTCAAAGTATTAGGACGTGTCCTCTTAGTCATTGGATTCGCTCTATGAATGTATTCCCATAGAAACATTCATTATCTCATTCACCGCATTCCGCAAATCACAGACGAGGAGTAAGAAAGGATGAAATAAAGGGACGAGTTATAAAAAACAAAATCGAAGAAATCAAAATTCAGTCTGTTTATTTATTAAAGTAAGTTTGATGTTTAATCGATCACATCGACCTTGAGTTTGTGTGAGTTTAACTCTAAACACAAGATTGACAACACAACATTGTCTTTACTCCACGAATAATGAGCAGCACCAAATCGTGTCCCATTCAATTGACTTTTTCGGGTGCGTCAGCTATTCCTCGAGGAACGCATTAAATAAATCATTTAATATGATTGTGGCGTGCTAGCTGTTCAGTGCTCCAACTGAAAAATAATGTGAATTTTAATAAAGTATTATACGAAATTACAGTTTCATGACTCTAGCCTCAGTTCCAGTTTTCTCGAAATTCAGATTTAAAGAGATATAATTCATTTTCACTCTAACTTTAATCGCATTTAATATATTTGTGAAGGACTTTTTTCGTGCTTGAATTCGTCCAGACATCAATAAATGGCCTAATTTACTATAACTAATGCCAGTGGAAGAAGTATTGTCTCCAATTTCATACTAAGTTATGAAAAATATTCAGTATATAAATACTCAGTCATGAAGCAAGAAGATCTGAAGAGTGTACCAAAAATCATTTCTCGTTTCCTCGCGTTCATTCCTTTGAGAAATCGGTTTTTCGCTCTGGGAGGCTACTAAAATTGCTTAGGACGACGTATGCTTAGATTGTTCATTCGGAAATTTAATTGAGAATGATCCCGTTGTGATCCATGTCTGCAAAAATTTTCACAGATATTTACGACGCAATGAATAATACTTGTAATAGCATTAAATAACGAGATACCGAAATGTATTCGTCAAAATCTTCATCCCTCAGTTACATTATCATGAATTCTGGAAGAAATTAATGCAGATGTGCGTATGTGATATGATTTCTCTCCGCTGGGAATTGCGTTCGCACATTCACTGAATTTGATTATTATAATTTTGAAAATGGATCGCTTACGTTCGCGAGACAATTCCTGCGCTTTCGATCCGTCATAACTTTAAGGAAATGTAATTTGGTTTGAGAGCTCCTTTAATGATATTCAGATGCATTCTTTCTTAACTCTATCGTTTATATAATTTAACCTTTGTGACTTTCATATTTTCAATAATATTTTCTACTGAAATATTTCATCTTGATTATGGAAAAAACCTCAACTATCTACGAAATATTTAAAATCACAGAGGAAACATGAAAACGGGGAATTAATGGAGACTCTGATTTGCTCGGCTGAACAGATCTTAAAGTACCTTATATTTTAGAAATGAAAACTATCTTGCAGGAATGCAACATAATTGTTCAGCTTGGATCGACAAAAACCATACGATGTGGGAAGTTAACTCCACAGAATCAATGGCAGTTTCCTCTTCAATATCCAAATTCAATGCGAATACCCCTGAAGAATAGTTATAAAACTGAATCCAAATGAATGAACCAAAGGAAACGGCGGTTTTTTGTGATTCTGCTGACGGTGGGTTTGAACCTGGCGAAAAGAGTGTTTCTGCTAGCAATAGCGAACATTCCAATTAGAGAATTAATTTTTAATTTCGTACATAAATCATCCTAACGGGAATTCGTAAGAGTTTTAACCCTTAGTTTGGTCTGTGGGATAGAAGGGTTAGAAGTGAATTCGAGATACGCTTTGCTGTTCGTGGGTGCGGATTCTTCAATTTACTGCAAATAAAGCACGTTTCCAGAGGCACTTTCATTTCTGGAATTTTTAGAATGCTCATCGTAGAGGCAAAATTGTATCGATGTTACGCATTTCTGCCTTTTGTTTTGGTGAGTTCGAAAGCGGCAATTAATTACGCTGCATTGGGAAGAAAAAATATGAAAATGACGGCCAATGAGTGTCCAAAGGATAAGACCGTAATGAACGGGATTAGAAATTTTGAAGTTATTGATTATCAGGCGATTCTCTATTCGCTTCCTTTTCGCTTCCTTTTTCGGAAACTGCGAGAGAAAAAGAGACTGATTACGTAGACAATTGAGAGCAGTACTTTTAAACACCATCCAAATTATAACTTACTTTTTAATTGGCTTATGGTGGTCTCTTGCTCGATGCCAGACGAGGCAAAGTGTTTCTGTATGGAATGCAATGCAAAGTTAATTTACATTGCTTCAGACTGCATTTCCTTTGCAAAATCAATCAGAACAGTTGTACAAGACTTGTCAAGAGAAGCACCAAATATGGGAAATAGAACTAATATTTTTATTTCTGGAGTGAATTATTTTATATGATTCAAAAATCTTTAAAATTTTGTGATTTAAAAAATCTGTACCCCTCATAGTTCTCAGCTCATGCTCATTTACAGTATAAGAAAATTTTGTTTTGATAGTAATTACTATATCGAGAGTAGGCAAATTTTGCGTTTATGATAAAAAGACGTCGTCATGTCGAGAAACCAATTAGTCGCAATGGTGTCACCGGCTTTCAGTTCCTGACGTCTGTTATTGAGTCACGGTGAATGGAGTGCAGGAAGATGGCTAAAATCAGGGGCTCAAGCACACCTCCGGGGATTTTATACTGCGGCATATCGCCAAAGTGCAAGACTTACAAACGCCGTTGTCTTGACGACAGTATATTTACTTTCTTTTTAGTGGAATTACTTTGGGGTACTTCAGGTAAATCTTCAACGATTAAAATTGCCGCTATTTGAAAATCACCTCACAATAATTATAGAAAAAAGGAAAGGTTAAAATAATTAATCAAGCTGCCAAAGTAGGTAATTTAAGGAAAGAAATCGATGTAATATTTCGGCCTGACTCTTCTTCATACTACACTGAGATACGGCTCTTGTATACGTTGAAGGAGATTCACAAGAAATGTATACATTAAGACAGATAAATCAAGAGGAAAGACACTTATTTCCGCAAGATACAATGCGACCGCTTTTCAGTTTTAAGCGCACAAACGCTATTTTGGAAGTAGGGGTTAGGGAAGGGGGGGTAGGGAGGGAAGAAGTCATTAAGTCATTGGTCATGTTTTTCGCCGACATCATTTTACAAAAAAATTCCAACGCTTCAACCTTTGAATGATGTGGAATTGATAGTAGTTTATTCTCTTATTTCATCATGTTTCTACTCCGCCAGAAATGACCAATCGTAATAAGACCAATTGAACAATCCTTCTTTAGACTGTAACGTAAATAAAAATGCTATAGACCTTTTAAATTTATTTGTCTGGTAATTCGTACAATTTTTCGATCATTTCTGAGCTACGAATCCGCAGTCGATAAGCACAATTAAAGTGATTAAATTCCACCATTATAACCGGACTAAGCTAATAGGATGCTTTTGCTTAATTAGAGGTTTTTGGAAAGATTAAAATGTCAACTGTACCAGGAAGCCAAGGAAGCCGAAAAGTAATTTTCTTGTTACCAATCATACTATTTGTGTTTAGAAAGGAATCCTAATGCAACAGAGCTCTCATGGAAGCCAAAATGCATACCATATTGAGTTACGGATGGGACAGTGGCCTCAGTATACGAGAATGCGTGGAGGTTAACAGTTTAATAACGGAATTTTCGATGTTAAATTTAAGTGCAGTAAAATATGCAGTTTATTGCTGCAACAAACTTAGATTAGAACAGCCAATCGTTGCGATTTGAATCAAAGAGGAAACGATCAAAAAATAAGACGGCATTTTATTTTTGCGTAACCAATTATCGGACTCTTTACATCGTATTGCTCCGAGGACACACATTCATTCCGCCATCGTATTTCTATTTTCCCTCTAAAGTAATCGGTAACTCATTCACGAAACTCGAACAGCCTTTCGCAGACTCTCCCTTCCTCTCCGGCCATATTTACTCGGAAATGTAATTAAAAAGCAGATTTTCTGGATTTCTTGGAAACCACGTGATCACACTCCGAAATGTCGTGAATTAGCGATCTCGACTCCGAATCGATGAGGGATGCATTTGACGGGAAGTGGCGCGAAAGGTCGCAGGCGCGGAGGGAAAGTGTTAAACAAAGGCGGCGGAGGGGCCCCTCGCTTGCCTCAGTCGGGCGCCGGTGGGATCGGCAGACGGTCGTGTGTGTCGTGTGCTTGTGAAGTGTGCTCTCCTGCAAATGGACGCGAGACCGCAACACCAACCGATCCGCAAGGAATCCTGGTAACGTTTTGTTTGTTTTTGCTGATTTTGGGCGGGGTATGTTGCTTAGCGATCGTTGAAGGTTGCTCGTTAACAACCCGTGCCAACCCAAGTGACCGATTGTCGCTGCTTTGGAGTGCCGTTCTACGAAAGACATTGCGTTTTTAGATTCCATTGGGTGGGCTGCGCTGGTTGTTAATGACCGTCGATATCTCGTGGCGAAGTGCGAGGAATTTCGGGAATCCGCTGCTGATGGTCTCCTCTTCATGTGAAACACTGAGTGAGGCCGACATTAGTCGATTGCGAAAACGTTTGTACGATCTGAAATAATACTGAATACTTTAGTTATGGATTCAATTCGGAATATTTGATTTGAACGTGAAGTCCTCTCAGTTTTACTTAAGAAACAATTCCGTTACAAAGTTGTGTTTATATTGGCTGCATTGGACAGATTAAGTCTGCAGGTCAGTGGCGATAAATAATTGCGAGGCGATGGTGCGTTTGATACTCCGGGGCTGAAAGCGTAGTGCCGCTCGATGAATGAAGTACCCGCCAGAAAGGAAGGCGACGCGGCAGTTTTTATGGCCATCCGCGGAGCAATCTTTCTGTAAAAACAGTTTTACGTCGTGTGAATTTTCAAATGCTTCAACACGCGCTTTGAGAATTACTAAGCAAAAGTGCCTCTTTGTACAAACAATTCCACCGCAGCGTGGATTCTCAACAACAGACATCCCAATAAAGAATTTATCCGAAGGGCAGAAAGGGTAGTTTTCGAAATTTCCGTTTACGTTTGTTCGAAATAAATCCGCGAAGGACACCTCATCTCTATGGCCCTCGATGTACCCGGATGATGACAACGGTGTTCGCATGATGCCGATCCTTCTTGAAGAATATGTGGGCGAGATGCAGTAATTTACGGATTATTTGAGTAATTACATAAATTGAAAATAATTAATGCTGAATGAAAAGCAGTGGCATTTTTTATTAGGCGTTTAATGATGAATCCGTACTTTGTGTCTCCTTTTTGGCACATCCGATATCAAATTATAAAATCGCCAGGTTCCTCGAATTTAGTCGAAATGAAAATCTCTCTGAGATGAAAGGATTGACCTCTGCATGAATGTAATCACCCATCGTACCAATGGGCAACCATTGCTCTGAGCCAGAATGCTCTTAGGTGAAATACTCTCAATTTCTATAGAATGCGATTTTAAGTGTTCGGAATGAGCGAATGTTCATTCATGTGTGCACGAAAGTGCCCGTAAATGAAAGCGAGGAATGCGGTGTAACACCCGCTGCAAACTCATTCTTAGGTGAATGCCTGTGTGTGGCTCACTCTGTGACAATATTTTGGTGTTTTAACAAAAAAGGAAAAGAAATTAGTCGAATCGGAATGAAAGGAAGGCTTAGGACGAACCAAAGCATTCCCAGACATTCGGTTGCTTTGCATTCCAGAAGAATGCATCAAACTGCCTCCATTCCACATTATTCACCACATCTTCATGAAATAGATTTGAATCGTATTAACATTTCGGTGTTGTTCTTTCCAATACCACGACGCAAGTCCTTCCTCGAGCTTTGCGTCCATGGATTGGGGAGAACTTCAATCGATGTCGTTGTTCTCAATGAATGCGTTTATATGGACGCGGTGAGAATGAAGGTAATTGCGTTGGAGAGGTTCACCTTGCGAGCCTCCGCTTGTCTCCGGAATGCGAGAATTGAAGCAGTCCCCACATGAATGACCGGTTTATTGGCCGGGGAACAGGTATCCGCCGTCGACTACGTCATTCATATTAAAAGGCCGCACATGTTTCTATTCGGGAGCATTCTCTCCCAACGTCTGCCCCCAGCGGGCTCGCCTCCGCGCCCTCCACTTTCGCGTGATGCCAATCTGTCGCTGGACCACTTTTCGACGGCCACTCTCGGCTGCATTCCGCAGAAAAAAAGATCCGAATTTGCGACGGCAAAATCGTTGGAATTTTAATGAGCGCCAAGTCTTTACGCGGGAGAAAAACATCTGCTGAGCTGAGATTTAATATGCCCATAAATTCCGCGTTCTTTTATACGGGACGTAGAGCAGAAAACGGCGAATCCTCTTATTTGAGTATTTATCTTGATTCCGGCACAAAGTCGATTCCCTGTTAAATTATACTACCGGGTAACCTGACTCCACGTTGTGAAAGGCGTGTCTCTTGTATTCTGCGAGCAGAACTGCCCTTTGAGAAGCAACAAATAAACCGATGGTCCTCTTCGAACATTTTAATTCCACGCCGATCACTCCTTTGTTCTACTCACTTTTGATGAACACCATTGGATGATTTCATTTACTTTCCTTTATATTAAAAACACGGCGAAATGTACGCAACTTCGGCCACTTCGTAAATGCGACGAACGGGATCAACTCATTTTATGTTTTTCTCGTGAACCTCAATCGCTAGAGAGATCGACTGTTTATCGTGTATCAACCAGAGGCCAATTGAATCCAAAACTGCGATACAAATTGCATAAAATACGGTGACTATGACAACCGTTTGAAGGAATTCGGTCGGAGGGTCCTTACTCTTGGGAATTCAGTCTTGAAAACAAGAAATGAGTCATTACATTTAAATTATGATTTAGCAAATTCAGTTATAAAAATAACGACTCAAGTTTATTTTCTATGTATGAGAATAACCACAGGTATGATAATGCGTGATTGAAGGAAACATTGCGTTTGTCGTAATTCATACATTGCGCTAAGAGCAATAGTCTAACTTAAATTTAAAAACATCCAAAATTGTGTAAAATTTGACTGCAAAAATATGTAATTCGAAATGATAATATTGTTTTCTTTCGATGAATATTTGTATTTCATCGCTAAAATTGTACGTTATTGCAAGACCGAGTAAAAAGGGTGGCCTTGTAATGCTAAAATTTGCTCTAAAAAGTCATAATTTTTTTAATAGTTACTTTGATTACTAAACATCTTAAACGTTACTTATGAGTGATTATTTTTCATTAAGATTTTGATTTCTTTGGTGAAGTAAAATCTAATTTTAGTAAGAATAAAGTGTATCCTAAAACTACGTATCTTGTGAAGTCATTGTATTGGATAAAGAAGCCCGTGTTTTGAAGTGAAATTACTTTCAATGATACAGTTTACCTAAAATATATATCCTTGAAATCAAAATGATCACTGAATCTCTTAATAGTCCTTTCTTTGATTTCGAGAACTCATTTGCTGTTGCTTTTGATAACACAACCGTTATCGTATATGTGGATAATGCTTATTTAATAATTGCAGAACCTCGCTAATGCCGTATTCCATATTTATCCTTTTGGAAAAAGACTTAAGTAATTCCTGATAATGTTGAGTTATTTCGAAGCCACAGAATTCCACTTAAATGTGTCAATTATCTCAATATTTTCGCCATTTTATTTCGAAAGCTCCTGTTCATAATGGTAGTAGGATTATAGATTAATTAAATTCCCTTTGCATTGTTTAAATACTGAGTTTTAGATTAGCAAATAGTTTTTCATATGGGAAGTAAGCTCATAAAAATGACATTTATGACTGCAGAGAATCCTAGTCTGTGCGACGAATGAAAAGTGGTTTACACAAGACAACATAAGATGATTCTCGATGTTTGGAAATTATGCTTATTTTGGTGCTACACTCAACTCAATAAATTTTACACAATGAAATGTTTGCTCTGTACTATTGATCTTTTGGAAATTAATTAAACGCAGTAGATTACACCTTACTTGTTTTATCACGAACTTCGTCAGATGTATGAGCAACTTTGCAACAAAATGGCAATAGATATTTAAGGAATAGTTTGCCCGATAATTTGATGATCATTAACCCATAATAATGCACCTTTACTTATCTTAAATTTACATATACACCAACTTAGAATTTTTAAAATACGATAACATGAAAGAAGTAGAAATCATCGGTTTTGTAGAAATTTCTATACAGAATATGAGAAGAATCTTAGACTGTTTACCAAAGATATGTGCAGTTTGAAACGCGATTTGTCTCCGATTATAAGCTGTGAGGAACATTAGAATACGTAAGTCTGAAGTAAAAAATATTCCTTTAGCATCTTGTATGCACGCTTAAGTTGAAAAGGCGCCAAACGTTCTTCCGGTCGACGAGGGCCTATCCAAGCTCATCTGTTTCTGTACTAACATTTTGGGATTCACTTCTTCGAATATACCAACTTAATTTCGTCACTGACGAAGTTCCGGAGCCTAAAATGATTAAAGATGGTCGAGAGATCGTTCTTTGGAGATTCTGCAGAAATTAAATCTTTTTGCAGATAGGATTATTCACAAGATACACTTGTCCAGCATATCTTGAAGGGAATTATTTGTCAATGGCTTTCTAATGAATGGAGAGAGAGTTCTGGAAGTCCCAATCTTGTTTGCCGCTGTGATAAAACAACCGAGTATCTTCGGGCGGCGTTAAAAATGGGAATATTTCGAACCATTGGGTGTAATGAGCATTGTCCTTCCGTATTTTGTAACTTCGTCAAAATCCATCGGATGGGTTAGGCTGTAACAAACTCAAAGACAAACGGTGAGAAGTTTAAGAAATTCTTGTTTTTACCTCTAAATCACTTTTTATTGTTATTTTTTATGAAAATAGATTGTATGATATTACGTGGATGCGTATAATTGCATCCTGGGGCGGAGCAAAAGACGCATGAAGCTGTGATCACCAACCAATTATTCATGACCCAATCATTCTTGAATGTTTCCAAGATTTTCTTGCCAATTTTTTTGCACAGAAAAATAGACTAATTAATGGAGTGTGTTTGTGTAAGTGAAATCGGAAATTGAATTGTCTTGGCGGCGCGCGACTTGCGTGAGTGCCAGACCAGAGTACACCTTCAGGGAAATGGTTGGAATGCATTTCACACATGTTGATAAGTTTTATGTCTCGATAGTAACGAAGAGGATTCTTGTTGCAAGTCAAAAGACAGTAATCGTAACTAATTGTTAGAGTCTACAATCCGCAGGATAACGTTTTGTATGGATTTGTGGTGGAGAGTGGATTTGCTGTGAAAAGACCAATGTGAGAAGTATAAAAGTCTTTTGGATAAAATTGAAGATCGTTGAGGGATCGTAGAAAAGATGGATGTCAAAGAATAAAAATGGTATAATTTGATAATGCGGCACTAATTCAAAGGCTAAACCACAAGCGTCACTGACTTGAAAGTTTTACGACGTGGTGGACTTAACGTGTAATCTCCAGAAAAAAGGCGACTTTGAACCTCAGTGTCATGGGTTCGATTCCAGATGGCCCCAAAGTCCCGATTTTCCCCATAAAGATACATGGTGGGGATTTTAAAAAAGTTTTTTGAGGCACTTCACGGCAAAGTAGAGAGATTAAATTCAAGGGATCGCTAGAAGTCGTGCTTATCCAACGAAAATCAGAAAGGCATATTCGACGATTATCCATGGTTCGATGCTAGGTCAGGGCAAATATCTTCCCTTTAAAATGTATTGTGGCAATTTTAAAGATTTTTTTTGGATCCCTTTCCCGATGACATGGAAATCTGAAACTCGGCACGTGGATAGAATCAAAAATTTATTTTATAATCAAATTTTATAAATTCGCTGATGGTCCTTGGTTCGATCCCAGTGGGCTATTTACATTCCTCAATGCATTTCTTACGGAGATGAAAGAAACAAATTTTAGGTACATACCTTCCGGCATGATATCGACTTGTAACTTTGCATTAAATAAGATCAAGTCCTAACAAGTCATACTGTGCATTCACAGCTGCCAATATGTCCTGGGTTCGACACCAGGTGTCTCTACAATCAGTAACTGATCCGATTTTTAAGAATTATTTGGAACCCCTTCCCAATAAAATTAAACCTTGAAACTCGGCATATAGATAAAGATCGTATATACATTCCAAAATCAAGTTTTAGATTTCCTAGATCATCCTTGGTTCGATCCCAGAGAGCCATTTTCATTCCGTATGCATTTCAGACGGGGATAATGGAGTCTTATTTCAGGACCTTCCCGGTATGAAATAGACTTCAAACTTTGCATTAATGAAGATCAGATCCTATCAAGTTATTATGTCTATTTGCATCAGCCAATAATACCTGGGTTCGACAACAGGCGTCTACAAAAATTAGAATTTAATACGATTTTTAAGATTTATTTACCCCATCCCGAAATAATTGAAACTCAAAACTTGGCATGTGAATAAAGATTATAAATACCTTTTGTATGCTTTCAGTATGCAAGCAACTTTTTCTCTACTTACTCGATATGATGCCGACTAATTTAAAGTCGGCATCATATCGAGAGGGCCCTCAAAAGAAAAAAAAATAGATTCAAAATATTCTTAAAATTCGCTGCAATTTATTCGTCCGGCATTGAACCCAGGTCTTCCTGGTCATACATACTATGAAGCACAATAGAAGATCTCTAACATCTAACTATGTGGGAAATTCAAGCCAAAATATTGGCTGCAACTGCCTCAAACGACATCCTACTTTTCACATATATTCCTTATGAGAGAAATATTAATGTGCTCTGGCATCGAACCCAGGAATAGCATGGTTTTATCTAATTTTTTCTTAAACCGAGTTTAATACACTTCTTCTAGCAAGTGAAAACTTCCTATCATTTCGATAAGTACAGCAAAGAAAATAATGAAAAAATACCTCAATGTGTATTAAATGGCAGATTTTTGCAACATCCTTGCATCGAACCCAGGATTATTTCTGTCATCATCATCATAAGTGTTCCACCTTTCGGTAGGTTCGGCACAATCAAAAATCCCTATTAATAGCCATCTCCTTCATATCCTTATATTTAACCCCACCCCTTATTTCATCCAACATCTTCTGTCTCTGTCTTCCCCTTTGCCTTTTCTTTACATCTTCCGTCCCAAGAGAGAGTACTTCCCAAATAAGAAAATTTATCTACCTGCTCTAGTTTTTCCCCATCCACCCTTATGGTTAACTTAGCTTTCTTTCCTTTAGTGAACCTCAAAACTTTAGTTTTACTTACATTAATTTTCATAATAAACTCCCTTGCTTTATCGTTAAGAGCATTTACTAAAGTTTGCAAACCCTTTACGAAATCACAGACAACAGCTTTATCGTCAGCATACCTTACAGACTTCACTACTCTCCCACCAACCTTTACTCCCTTGTCTATTTCTTCCCAAAAAGTCATTTATGTTTTCGATAGATCATAACCCTGTATATATGCTCCTTGAGTTTTGATTCTCTACCTAACTGGGGAGTATTTGTTTTAAATTCCCGAAAATCAAAGCAATACTTTTAAATGGGAAAAATTATGACTTTGGGGCCCTCTGGAATCGAACCATGACACAGAGGTTCAAAATCGCAATTTTTCTGGCGGTTACATGTATGGCCAATACGTAGCAAAAAATATACATCTGGGTATCTATGTATTATACGAGTAAAATGTAGCTTGCATACTGCAAGCGGATCGACAACACTAATTTCAAGTCGGTATCATATCGAGATGATCCTCAAAAGAAAAAAAAGGATTGATAATATTCTTAAAATTCGTTGCAATTTAATCGTCCGGCATCGAAGCCGGGTCTTCCTGGCCGTACTTACTATGCAGAACAACAGAAGATCACCATCTCTATTTATGTGTGAAAATTCAAGCAGAAATATTGGGTGCAACTGCCTCAAATGACGTCCTACTTTTCCCTTAAATTCATTATGAGAGAAATTGTAACGTGCTCTGGCATCGAACCCAGTAACAGTATTGTCTTATCTAAATTTTATTCTTAAACAGAGTTTTAATATACATCCTCCATATAAGCAGGAACGTCCTATTATTTCGATAACATAACAAAATCACCCCTTAAAATGTATTGTAGCGATTTTTAAGATTATTTTGGATCCGTTCCCGTCGGCATGGAAACTTGAAATTCGGCATGGGGTTAGATATCTTAAATATATTTCATAATAAAATTTTTTATATTCGCTGATGGTCCTTGGTTCGATCCCAGAGGGCAATTTACATTCCTCAATGCATGTATTATGGAGACAACGGAAACAAATTTTAGGCACTTCCCGGCATGATATCGACTTGAAACTTTGCATTAAATAAGATCAAGTCCTAACAAGTGATACTGTGCATTCACAGCTGCCAATATGTCCTGGGTTCGACACCAGGCGTTTCTAAAATCAGTAACTGATCCGATTTTTAGGAATTATTTTGAACCCCTTCCCAATAATATAGAAACTTGAAATTTGGCATATAGATAGAGATCATAGATAAATTTCACAAACGTGTTTTAGATTTCATTGATCGTCCTTGGTTCGATCCCAGAAAGCCATTTACATCATCCAATGCATTTCAGATGGGTATGATGGAGCCTTATTTCAGGACCTTCCCGATATAATATGGACTTCAAACTTTGTATTGATTAAGATTAAGTCTTAACAGTATCACCTGAAAGACCCGGGGACGATGCCGGACGGTAAATATGTCTTCCTGTTTAAAATACTTTGGGTTAGTTTTTTATTATTTTTGATGCACTAATAGGAATGATAGGAAATTCTTGCTTGGCTAGAAGATGTATGGTAAGAATGGGTTTAAAAAAAATATTATCATAAGACCATGCTGTTCCTTGGTTCGATGCCAGAGCACATTAAAATTTCTCACGTATGGAATATAAGGAGAAAGTAAGACGTTGTTTGAGGCAGTTGCACCCAATATTTCTGCTTGAATTTTCATACATAGTTAGAGATGGTGATCTTCATTTGTGCTGCATAATAAGTATTACCAGGAAGACCCGGGTTCGATGCCGGACAGAGAAATTGCAGCTAATTTTAAGAATATTTTCAATACTTTTTCTACTTTTGAGTCCCTCTCGATATGATGTCGACTTGAAATTTTTGTTTTCAACATGCTTGCAGAATGCATGCAACATTTTACTCGTATATAGATAGATAGATAGATAGAGAGGATACTAATTCACAGCCTGAACCACAAGCGTCATTGTCTTGAAATTTTACGACGTATTGGCCGTAATGTGTAACCGCCAGAAAAATTGCGATTTTGAACCTCAGTGTCATGGGTTCGCTTCCAGAGGGCCCCAAAGTCCCGTTTTTTCCATTTAAATGCATTGCTTTGATTTTAGGGAATTTCTAAAAAATACTTCCCGGATTGGTAGAGAATCAAAACTCAAGGAGCCTATATATATGGTCATGATCTATCGAGAACATAAATGACTTTTACGAGAAATATCCTGGGTTCGATGCTAGGACGATGCTAAAGTACATTGAGGTAGTTTTTCATTATTTTTTTATACTATTATCGAAAGGATAGGTAGTTCGTGCTTGGGTAGGAGCTGTATGGTAAGAATTGGTTTAAGAAAAAATTAAGATAAGACCATACTATTCCTGGGTTCGATGCCAGAGCACAATAAGTTTACCTTCATAAGGAATATAAGGGAAAAGTAGAACGTCGTTTGAGGCAGTAGCAACCAATATTTCTGCTTGAAATTTTACACATAGTTAAAGATGGTTATTTTCTGTTGTACTCCATAGAAAGTATCGCCAGAAAGATCCGGGTTCGATGCCGGGTGGTAAATATATCCCCCATATATAATACATTGGGGTAGCTTTTCATTATTTTTTTGATGCATTTATCGATATGATGGGAAGTTCTTGCTTAGATAGAAGAAGTACATTAAGAATTGGTGTATGAAAAAAATAGATAAAACCATGCTCTTTCTGGGTTCGATGCCAGAGCACATTAAATATTCTAACACAAGGAATATATGGGAAAAGTAGGATGTCGTTTGAGGCAGTTGCAGCCAATATCTCTGCTTGAGTTTTCACGCATAGTTAGAGAGGGTAATCCTTTGTTGTTCTGCATATTTATTATCATCAGGAAGACCCGGGTTCGATGCCGGACAGAGAAATTGCAGCGAATTTTATGAATATTTTCAATACTTTTCTACTTTAGATGACCCTCTCGATATGATGTTGACCTGGAATTTGTGTTATCAACATGCTTGCAGAATGTAAGTAACATATTACTCGTATCTATATATATATATATATATATATATATATATATATATATATATATATATATATATATATATATATATATATATATATATATATATATATTAGATATGAGTTATGTGAATGAACTAAAACGTTTTTTCTGAGATGATGGGAATTTTCTGTTGATTTAAAAAAAAATATTTTTCGTATATTTTTATTTTACTTAAGCTCATACTTTATTTGATTTCAGTAATATTTTCTTACGAATTTACATGCTAGTTTATTAATCCTTATTGAGCGACTTCTTGGATGAGGTACTTCTGAAATTGCGTTGATTCAAGAATTAAAGTTTAAATTATAACTAGAATTTGTGTGTGGAGGACCAGTATGAAGGGGGCAATACCACTTAATGTATTCACATTTATTTAGAATTGACTTCTTTCTGAAGAAATGTTTGAAACGGACGATGGGAGAAGGCGTTGGATGATGAGTCACTGAGATGAGTCACGAAAGGTAAGCGACGGAAGACCTGCAAGTGTGGAAGGGAGAGTGTAAGTTGTCTGCAAGGGTCAAGGAAAAGGTTTCTTCGATTCCACCGAGACCATTCGTTCTGTAGCTTAAAAACGAAAATAAATTCGTGAATCCTAATTACAATTTTAACGCTTATTTTTAGGACGAAGGTATCCTGAACTGAGGAACACTATTCTCAATATTTCTGATATCTGAATGTGATGGAAATAGAGAATGCGTTCGAAGCTCGGTCGGGGCAAACGTTTGGAAATGTACGGTTTTCGATTGCAGGAAGAAAAGACGGATAAGCGAGCTCGGGAATTCGACAAAAGTCCATATCTCATTATTTAAAAAATGTTGAGGGTTTCAAAATACGGGGGAAATGTCTATATCTAGTAGATGGAGAACTTGAATATTCTACATGAATGGAAAGTTTTCCCCAAAAAATTTGCTACGGAACTATGTTGAACAAGGAGTTTGAAGCAGATTTCGATGACATAAATTACATGCGGAAGAGAGTAGAAGTCGTCTTCTCTCTAATTGTATCCGAGTTCGATGCTTGGGCTCCACAAATATTCACTCCATTGAACGATTAGGAAACTAGAAACGCCTTTAAAAAATTCTAAAGTAAATATTGACATGAAATTATGTATGGTTTTATTCATTTTAAGTTAAGGAGTTTTATTTGAAGTTAGGATTAGTGGAAATATCCCACAAAACGGGTTCGACGTCGGTCAATCAAAGTTCAACCGCAGCGAACGAATTATGTTTGGTTCTGTGTCGCTGTACATAACTTTAATATTCGATTGAAATCTTGGAAATGGATCTTCATATATTTGAGGGCCGTAACACTTCGTCAGCTGCCTTTTAATTTCAAACCTCTCCAATTGAGCGTTTGCCGCATTTTCCAAATTGCAGCCAAAATACCTCATCGCCGTTTCCTCGAGTTTGCCGAAAGCACCTTTTGAATGCTGGGTTTTCATAGGAAACATGAAGAAGGAAGACTTCTGTTTGAGTTAATAAACGGTTAAACTGCTTTTACAATAGAGCCTATTGAGGGAATAGAATGCGTTACCGGCCGTTGTGGCCGAGTGACTCGCACGTTATCGCTCCAAATCCACGGTCCTGGGTTCGAACCCCCGCTGGTCGGATTTTTCTGGGAATGGTTGTGTGTCTCAGTATAAAGTAGTAATTATTGAAATGGATGTAATTGGGATGTTCCTCTTTCTATTAGAGAAGTCATTATTATTATAAATGAAGTACTTTAGTTTAGAAAACTATGGCTTATATTTGGGATCATATGAATTAATCTATTCTCTAATTCTAAATTGTAATTTTAATTGGAATACCAAACTGTAATTTATATTTCTAATTACGAGTAAAAGTATCTTCTGTCAATGTCTTTTTGGTCTAACAGTACTGCAACGATGACATCTATTATATACGAGTCATAGTTATGAATATTGTCGATAAAGATTTCAAGTCGATATCATATCGGGAAGGACGTGATTATGTGGAATACAAATTGGGTGCCCCTGCATCGAAAACAGGATCGTAAGGTAAAACGGTTGACTGCGTTTAAGAAACATTTATTGCATCCGTTCACATACCTCGTCACAGATTTGTACTTCCTCGGCAATTGCAACAAAACTGAAATTCCGTACGTTTCGAATGGTAGAGCCGCCAGGGGTAGAACCCAGGACCTTTTTGTAAGATGAGAGTACGTGTTTATCAGGGACAACTCTGACCGTTTCAAAAATTCCAAATTGATACATCTGGAAGGTCCTCAAACGAAATTCCGTATTTCTTTAATTGAATGGTAAAACGCAAATGGCATCCAGGTGTCGAGCCAAGGATCATCAGGGACAAACGCGTTTGTAAATGTGATGTCCATGACTGCTGTTCACATGTCCGGAAATGGATTTCTCGGATTCATAGAAATACTTTAAATTTCATCCACACACTTTATTAGAGAGACCGCCTAGCGTCGAACCCAGAATATTTCTGCAAGATGTGATTACGGACAACGGTCTGGTGGGCATAATACTAATTTAATCATAAGTTTGAAGTCGATATCCTACCGGGATGATCCTAAATAAGAGCACATTTGCCCATTTGAAATGTATTTGGGAATGAAAATGCTTCTCTGGCATCGAACCAAGGATCCTAAGGGAAACTGCGTATAAGGAATGTATTTATGATCTCTGTTAACACGCCGGGTGTTACGTTTCCATATCTGGAAGGGATTGAAAAAAATCTTTGAAATGTATTTCAAAATGGTGAATTTAGCACACAACTGGCTTCAGAAATACGCAAATTTGGTGACATTTATATGACTATTGATATGCAAGAGCGCGTTTTCTGGTACCATCGTGATTTCGAATTCTCTATCTTACCGGAAAGTTCCTCGAAATATGTTTTTGGAAAAACTTTTAATAGACGTCGTATTTTCTCTGATTTATCATAGTTTGCATTTGTTGACATCGTAGTAAATTACCTCCTTTTCATATATTATGACATAAGTTGATGGAATTATTTCGGTATGGCCTTAAGATCCCCGAGTATTCCAATGAGCAAATGCTCGGATTCAACAATCGCCAAGGGGAACACTTCGTTTACTACGAAGAAATCTCACAAATTTTCGTTCATTTTGTCCTAATTCACATAATTTCGATTGGATAACGATACAACACGACCATAGTGAAAATCCTTTTTTGGTTTCCTTTCTATTGATACTAATTTCGACTTTGTGGAACCATTATTTCCTATTTAATTTCGCAAGTAGAATTTTTGAACTGACGACGAACCAATGATAATATTGGAAGATGTCTTTGCAGTTTTCGTTGGATAAACACGGCTTCCAGCGATTGTTCAAATTTTTATTCTTAAATTATTTGGTATGCGTCTCAAAAGTAATTAAAAAAATCCCTGAAATGTATTCTTATGGAAACATTCGGAATTCACATATTAGCTAATCTAATCGGTGAAAAAAGGGCTGTGTCGTTTATTGTTTTTTCATTTGTTGTATCTTTTTAATGTTGGGACATTGTAAATATAATCACTGGATATTTAGCATCCATCAAAATTCATAAAACATTGTGCGTAGTTAGATATTTAACTTTTTAATGATGATAGTAATAATCTAGCCCATTGGATGATAGTAATGAAATTTTTTAAAGTAAATTTGAAGCATACAAGAGCCACCAAAATAGTTAATTTCAAGGGTGTAAACCCGTCTGCTATTAATAAATTGATTTGATTTATAGCCAATTTAAGGATGACACGCTTCAATGTGAGAATTCCAAAATGGAGATTCTCTTATGGAGCAATTAGTCCCTCATCTCGTAACTGCGATTGATGTCTCTCTACTTGTGTTCTCTCCCTACAAAATATTCAGAAACATAAATAGGAAGAGAGATTTTATGCCGTCAACTTGAGAAGGACATACTTATTCGAGTTGGAAATTCAAATGCTTGTATCGCATATTATACAACTACGCATATGTAAGAGTATCGAAGATGTGTTTGGAAGCAGCCGTGGCTCAGGTGGGAGATACAATTCCCCGGGATACAAGTCTTTAATATTCTAATCATAACTGACTATGTAAGATGTTTCATTGATACAAATAAACAAACTAAACTAAAGTTATTTATAATTATATTTATAATAAAATATTTTTGAGCGTGTCAGTCAAACATTCTGTTGAATTTATATATTGCAAAAGTAGGATAACTGATGGAGAAATAACGAGACCAATTATTTATTTTGTAAATTATTTTTCTTTGGAATTAAGTCATGCGCGAGTGTTCGCTATTGAATGACAATCCATTTGATCAGAATGCTGCACAATCCGTTTATGACTGCATTCTCTTAACTATCGATCGAGTGATGGCAGCAATTCTATGATAGATGCTAGGACGAATCGTTTCAGAGATTCATTCTTTCCGCGAACAATACGTGACAATAATCGAATAAGGAAGTAATTTAGATTCAACTGGTGTTTACACCCCCTGCCACACGCCGAAAGGCGGCTTGTAGGGTATTAATGTAGATGTAGATGTAGATTCGACTTTTTCTAAGAATTCTTCAAATAAATCGGCTGGTCCACTTAACTCTTTGCGAATTCGTAATCATTTTAAGTTGTTCTCTCCGATCTAAATCAAGGATGTCCAAGCTGGTCGCAGTAGCTCTTATAAAGGGTGCAAACACATTCCTTGTTATTTTCTGAGTTCTTAGGTTAATCGGTGCATTCACATGATAATATAAGTGAGGGATGCACTTTTTTATAAGATCCGATCTTAAGTTGCTCTACTGTAGGTAACAAGGGCTATACGCGAAATCTTCAAAAGACAGGATTCTGCGGACATTCGGTCCATGCTACTCTATATGCTGCCATGCGGTTTATGTTGAGGAACAATTCTTCCAATGCGACCATTCGTTGAAGATGTCTGGTAAGCCCTCAGTGTCGTCAAATTAATCGACGTGTTTACATGAGCTCTTTTAGTGATAACTAAACAAAAGGGAACATCATCTACTAACAATTTAAATGTTTCACAAGTTGTAAATAATATTAAGTGGAAATAATATGTTAATATTCTTCGTAGGTTTGTGATTAAATTAGTTTTCTTGTGTGCAATTACAGTGGTAGACTATTTTAATGTAGGCAAATCGCCATTACGGGCACAATGTCCTACGAGGGATAAACTTGGTAGAAATTTTGAATCGTGCCGTCGCGATTAACTCACGATACTTCGTGATATTGAGATCGAACTCGTCTGGTCAAGAGAAGAGGAAAATGTCCGCAGGCGATTGCGTTGGCCTCACCTTGGACACTGAGTTTCCATGGAATAGAAAAATACATCGAAAGCAATTACTGCAGTGAGCGTCACTCATCTGCATCCGGGTGCTAATCATAATCATTAGCAGATGTAAACAAAGGCTTGATTCATTTTTTATTTTACAATATATTTCAATTATATCGCATAAAAACATTCCATTCATAAAAAAATTAAAATAAATATATCACAGTATATACAATGCTTGAGATAGCCAAAAGATTGCATAATTTAATCTTGTGCTGCTATCTATAATTAAAGTTTACATACGTTAATTGTATAAAAAATACATCACATAAACTAAATCTCGAAAACTAGATGTCGCATAACGTTCAAACTTTTCATATGATTAGATGTCTTCCCGGCAATGATCAAGTGGTACTTTTAATTTGCCTAATGTCCACGGTTCGATCCCAGGCGGGTAAAATAGTTTGCATAAGAAATACACGTAAACTCAATTTTAGTCTTTGCAGGCTTTAATTAACATGAAAATTAAAATGAAAAAAAAAACAGTCTTAGGAAGTCGAAACTAGCGTCGAAAGAAGGGAAATAGAATAAAAATTTTTATTTTGGTCTTGGATTATCGTTTACTATCCGAAATTGCGAGAATTATGATAAAATATACGAAAATTTTGTCGAAATTTCGATGTTGAACCCTTGACGAGATAGGTGATTGTTCTAGCTCATGAATTTATCCTTTTAATGCATTAGGAGTATAAGCCCAGTTAAAATTAATGCAGTAAATAAGATATATACTATACGAGGAGCAGATTTAAGGACTATTATCTATGATAATTTAACATTAGACATTACAAACAATATCCTATGAACAACCTCTCGGAAAATTATACGAAAATTAAAAAAAATCGAATTTTGTTGAAATGTCTATAGCAACGAAGTTTTATTTATATCCACGTAATTTTTACCGTCTTTTTCGCAAAATATATGAGTTTTATAGAAGTGGTTCAGTGAAAATTGATTTTTTCTCGAACAATTCAACTGTTTGCGTTTAAATATCCTCGTAAGTTGCGGATGTTTTGAATATAATTTTCTGAATTCAGTAAATCTAATCTATTTGAATGATTCATATTTAGCGATTGACGGAAATGGAGTTAGCAAAGAACGTAAATATTTCCCAGATTCGGTGTTTGTAATCTTTGAAGAATTGAACGGCGAGTTGTAAAGTTGTAGCAAATCTCCAACACACCAAAAAGGTAAAGCAATTTTATGTTTTTATATGCAGAATGCAAAAATTGACTTATTAGTTGTTTTTTAGTGCTTCCACTGCGTATTCATTTCCCATCCTATTTTGGTATTGCGATTTCTTTTGTGTAATTTGTGATCTGCTTTATTCCCTCGTCTTAGCACTAACCATCATCCGCCACTTAATCTATTCTTTTCCTTTCTCCCAATGATGTCTTTAGCATACTATTTCGCCTCAAAGTGTGTTCAATTAAATTTCCTCCTCATTTTTTGGCCGTAATTCTTTTAAATATTTACTATCGATATGCCGAACGTATTAATATCTCGTTTACAATTATTTGCTTACTACTGAACAATTTACAGCTGTAAAAGGAATATCCGATTTCAAGGAGTTAAAAAGTGATATGATGTATTAAATATATTGGGTCACCTCGAACGAATTGGATATCGATGCAGATAAGTCATTAAGAAGAGCAAATTTCAGAATTCTTAAGTGGTGATGTTTTAGTGTAGGAAAATAATGTAAAAAACTTGGCTTTTACTTTCAGTAGAGATTAAAATTGAACGCGCATATAGAAAATATCATAGGCGGATACAATAAAACGTTAAATTTTGTAATACTTACTTTTAAAAATCAATCAGAAAAATAAGAGAAACTGCGTACAAATCGCTAGTTAGGCCTATTCTTGGGTATTTGGTGAATGTTTATGGGACCCTTATCAAGTGGGAGTTACAATGGAATTGGAAAAGATGCAAAGAAGGACGGCTAGGTTCGTGTTAGGGAGGAATGAAAAACGCTGAATCCGATGGTAAAAAAATAGGTTGGGACAGTTTAGAAGACAGGAGGAAAAAACTATCGATTTTCTGTAAGACATTCATGGGATTTCCTGCGTTTAACGAATTAAGTGATAGAGTAAAAGAGGTAGGTACTTGGGTAGGTTCGATCATAAATACAAAAATACGTGAATAATGTAAAGAGTACCTGTTTTTCGTTTCTGTTTTGTTGATTTCTTGTTCTCTGGTGTGAGCTTTGATAAGTTTATTAGCGATTGAATAGACTGATTTGTGTTACAGATCGCTATGCTGGACGAGAGGGCATCTCCAAGCGACGATTGTATTTGACGGAGGCCCGGGTTCGAGTCTTTGGATCAGGAATTGCTTTTCCGCCTTAGGTGAGTGCAGATATTTTGTATGGGTTAAGAAGCTTTTTTGTAAAAGAAGGTGTGGGCAGTTGAAAGTGTTCAAACATATGAATGCAAGAATAGGGACTTTTCCTTAACTAAATGATCTGCTTCAAAAAAGCGCGTTGATATGAGTTAGTGGAACTATTCATTATCTTTTCGGGACAATAACGCATTTACTGCGACACACAATAATCCTTTAAAAAAATATAATTTAATTTAATGGCATACTTTTTGTTTACTATTTACTGTTAGAGATACATTGCAAAAAATTCGCCTTGATAGTAAGGGCGTCCCTGAAAACCCGTTCGAATAAAATGGAAAATAATTGTATGCAGAAATGGGGCCTCCAACCGGATCATGAGGTCGAAGTGTAGTACTCTGCGACCAGGACATTGATGTAATATTGACGTAACATTGACGTAACATTGATGTAACATTGATGCCAATGTGCAGCAGAACCTGAGGACGACACTCCAATCAGCCAAAAACCAAAATTCTTCCTAATATGCGGACGTTGAAGATTTCTTGAAACCATTGAACAGCCCCACCAATAACGTTCACGAAGGCACCCTCTTCCATGACGTGATGGTCAGCGGGTGACAGTTTTTTTTCCTGTTTATCGTCAATTCATCTGGATCCCTGGGTAACTGCGTCTGCCGAAAACCGACCAAGATTTGGCGGAATCTGCAGCCACGGGGTTTGCACATTCTGATGTGGTGGTGTTTGTGAGTGCCAAAACATCTCTGACTCGAAATCGTTCTGCGTGCCAACTGTAATTTTATGAAGACATGTAGTTGATATCTATTTAGGTGTGCGAAGAACAAGTAATACAACTCATTGAGCGACATGAGCACAATACATATGTGACCGACGGCCGTAGTCAACTTGTTTACCGACGAGTGGCCGTCAACAAGTAAAGTCTTGGGTAACGACGCAGGCTTTGGTTTACGACACCAAGTCGATCTACGGTGGATGACATCTCTGATGAGCAAAATTTACGACGGAGGATCCCATGATGACATCGGAGGAACCCCGAAATTAAGTCTTATGGGTGACTGATAAACATGCTACCTTCACTTGTATCCATAAAGCTTCTCTGTAATCATCTTACTTCTGAGAATGCAATATGAGATATTTCGAATGTTTGCCTGTGTTTTCTTTCCACTGTTTGGGTTATTCTCCGAGGGCGGCGCTGCAGTCAGAGGACGCTTATCGAGATTTAGGAATGAATTACTTGCTATATGAATTACTTACTTTAATTCTCTAAGTTACTTTCTAATTAATCTGTGGTTTAAGGCAAACCTGGGGAGATTTATAATAATGGAATTACTCTATTAATCATTATGACTTACTCATTAAAACAATACCTTCATTTGGTAGGACGAACGGGTTTTCCACCAACCGCATCAAATGAAACATATTTATATCAATTTTGTTTGAAACTTCATTGCGTTTTCTACGAAAAAACGCGGATGAGGTAAGAGTTACGCTGAATTATGGCTCTGACGTCGAATTGCGCGGAAAGTGACATTATGTAGTCGAATTTTTCTATATGTATTTAGAATAAATTCTATAAATTAATTTTACGAAAGATGCGTGGACTAGATTGGTCCTCGGCGACCTACTTTGGGTACGGTATAGAAATCTGCCGGAATGCCAAAATAGAAGATGATTCCGCAAGATGGCGTCTTCTGCAATTACGTACTCGCGAAGATAAACCCCACTTGAGCTGGAAATGCAGACGGAGATCGCTCGAGACAAACAATTCCTCTGTGACGACAATTTCCGATTCTGCGAACGTCCGGAAAATGGCCTCGCTTCAGAACAACGATTAACCACTATTAAACGAGGAATTACATTCTAATCCATCCGAAGTTAGTTTTCTGGATTTACGATATCTGAATTGTGTTTTCTTTCTCCCCAAAACGAATTTTATACCGTTTTTGAGGTTCACTTTTTAGACTTATTTCTCTGTTCACTCTCTGTTATTTTCTTTCGCTTGGATTTCACTCCACTCAGCTCTCGTAAAAATCACAATAAACGATTTTTAGCTGTTTTCATATTTATCTCCAATTTTTTCATCTTTTTATGTCCACTCGGCTGGGCCGACAGCATATTTTAATGCAAATTCTCTTTCAATTAACTAATTTTCAAATAATACTAAAGCATTTTTAATCAAAGATATCTAATTTTTACAACTTGCTTTTTTATTTGCGTTATGTTGTGAATAGTGAATTTGTCTAACATATTCTAAGTAAAAGGATCGCAAGAAAAATATCTGTCTATTTTCTGTTCATTTTGGTCGTATTTATCTTTGTTTACCGAATAAATTGCACTATAAACGAACTACTTTGGAATTCGGGTGACCCTATCGCTTTCGATGCATTATAAAAAGTAGAAAATTGAATATTACCGAGGTTAAATTGCGTTCCGTTACAAAGTACGTTGCAAGAGTCCTTTCTGTAACCATCTGTTTCAATCTTGCCTAAATATGTGATGAATGAAAATACCGACTGCCACCACAAATCACTGGTATCTTAAATTTGCAATCGTAGTCAGTCTCTCTCATTCCTGTACGTTTGTATCTTAAGATAACGAGAAGTCTCGACGTTTTTATGAAAGAGATAAATCTACTTGAATTTATTCTGATGGCTTCCTACCACCATTTTAGGATAACTCGTGCTGTATGGATATTTTTTTCCGAGTTCCCGAGAGAGAAAGTTTGTAAAAACTGTTATATTATCATTCCTGAAGCCTGTTCAGTCGTCAGCCATTAGCCACCAATCGTTTTAGAGAGGATATGAGGTATAGCTGAGGGAGTGAGGTTCCTCTCTTAGTCAGAAAACTGCTCCTTCCATCTGAGCACAACACTGCGCCTCTGTGATTGGCACTATTCGATGAGGAGGCATTTGCGTGGCTTAAGAATTACCGCAACCACGAACAAGATTGAGAAATACAGCTTTCCCTTTCCTGAATTTAACGATATGAAAACTTATTCTCAAATTGTCTGACACACACACAAACGCATGATATTACATGCGCTGATATTCTGCACACGAAGATATTTGTTGAGGAATTCGTTATAGACATTTGCAAGAGGTCGTTTTTATTGGGGTGTCTTACTCAATTCCCTGTTCTCCCGCGTATCGACCGATCGTTCTGTCAAATTGCGGTCGAGTGACCCACAGATTCGTTTTCTCCACCTTCAAATGTTCCATTTGGCGCGCACGCACCTGCCCGCTCACTGCCTAAGGTCGGGGCATTCGATTTATCGAATAACCAAATCGATTGTATCGAAATTGAGGGGTATGCGGTCGGCATTCAGCCTTGATTTAAATAGTATAACACGATTTTTTGTTTAAGACATTTTGTTTCATTGCTCTATTTATGGAAACGATAGAATTAGGAAAATAAACTGAATCTCGTCTTCAACAAAGCCATCGAACATAGTTTTGTCTAAATGAGAGGCATTTAACCAACATTTTTACGAGTTACTCAGTACTCACGGACCTGCGTTAAAAAATAGAATAGGATTTTACATCTGAATCTTTTAGATGCATGCATGCTGATAACGAGAAAAAATACTGGGATCACGTCGGAAATGTTCAATTCGAGTGCATCTGCAAATGAACGAATACTCCTATGAGCTAATTTCAAATAATTGTTTATTTCTATAACTAAGAATTGACATTACAATCTCGATTACAAGATGACGAATAAAGAAAGGGAAGAGGGGATACAGTGAGGTCAATGTGTCGTGACATGGTTACATTACTTCGAAGAAACGGATGTACGCGAGTAACATTTTACATGTTGACCAGCACTGGGACGGGAAACGGGTCATCGTTAACCTCACTGACGAGATTATTGACGAGCCTATTACGACAGTCCTCTCAAAGGGTCTTCGTCCCTGCTTCACGGCCCGTCCCTTATAAAGACATTGTGGGAGGAATAGAACAAGCCATCAAGAAACCACCTCGAGACGTGGCCGATGACATAAGGAGCGAGGTTTCCAAGGCCTTTAAATGGGCGCTACAGTCTTTATGAGAAAACCCGGTATTGACGATCCTCCCAGCAGATAAAGGCAACCCTACAGTACTCATGAAGAAGGAGGAGTAACACCAAAAATTTCAACACATTCTCAAAAATGCGGCGTACCGCCCCCTCTCTCGGTACCCAACTGACGCCAAAACAAGGAAGACCATCTCCCTAATCCTACAAGCAGGAATTCCAGCTGAGACAGCGAAAAATCTGAAGCCACCGGCGGCAGTCCCTCCTAAACTCTATGGACTGCCAAAAATAAATAAAGATGGTACACCACTACAGCCCATCGTGAGCGCCATAGCATAACCTCGCCAAGTATCTCACTGGAATCCTGTCACGTCTTAGAGGAAACCGTAAAATCTAGATCCGGAGGATATTATGGTAAATTTGGACGTTGTCTTATTTTTCACGAGGGTCCCTTTAAAAGAGACACTTCAACTCTTAGAGGCCCACTTAAAAGGTCAGTTTATTCGAACATACCCTTACTTCCACACACTTTCTCTACGATGGAAAGTTCTACGAGCAGACGGACGGAGTTGATATGGGATCCTTTGCAATCGCCAATCTATACATGGAGGACTTCGAGGAAAAAGAAATGTCTACGGCCCCGCTGACACCTAAGTGCTTTTTCAGATACGTGGACGACACGCTCATTATCTGGCCACACGGACTAGATAATCATCACATATTTTTGGCTTATATAAATTGCCAGCATGAAAAAATCAGATTCACTATGGAAAAGGAAGAGAACTGCCCTCCCTCGATATTCAAATCCACCGCAGGGAAGATCGGGTGTACCGAAAATCAACGCACACCGCCGTCTACCTCAATGGACCACCACTATCCATCTCAACGAAGGGCTGACCTATCTACCCTGGTTGCACAGTCTATTTCTGACAAGGAAAGCCCTTCGGAGGAACTCGGACACGTAAAGGATATCCCGACAGGTTGGCCTTCATGAGGGTGACATACAGCTGGCCCCGAAAGGGGTCTTTTACGACAACCCAAGAAGGAAGGAGGGCGACTGATATCCCCGGAAGTGACTGATAGCGATCGGGGAAATACGAAAGCCTGCATCCCCTACATTGCGTCGATCTCGGGGAAAATCTTGAGGTTACTTGGCAGGCACAATATCCAGACGATCCACAAACCAATTGGGAAATTGCGGAACCAGCTCGTCAACGTGAAGGACCAACTTGGACTCAAAACACAAGGGGTGTATCCCTGTGAATGCAGTAGGGCATACATACGGTAAACTGGTCGAGCCATCGAGACTAGAATTAAAGCACAAAATTGGCGATCGCAGAACACAGTATCGAAGCATTGCCTTCGACAAAGCGAAGTTACTTTGTCGAATGGTTTTTGGGACCGTTTAACTTAAGAGGCCATTCTGCCTGGAGAAGGAGAACATCAACCGCGATGTTTGCTACGCTAACAGCCAATTGTGAAAGCCCTTGCTTCGGAGAATCAGGGAATATCACAGTTGATTGGCATCGACCAATCAGGAGAGAGCATCCAGGCCCGTTCTTATAATTTTGGGGGCCCTACGCAGCATTATTGTATTGGGCCCTATAGACCCCAGGCTGCAGTGCAATGATTGCACCGTTCTAGCGACAGTTGAATAACTACTTCGTTTTGAATTCGTTACATGTGAGGCTAGCGAAATATAACGTTAAAATATCATAATATGGTACGAAAATTGAATTTATTATGCTTTTAATTTTATTTATTTAATAGAAATTTTAATTATTGAAATGTTTTATGTCCTTTTTGTGGCTTGGCGGCGGGGCCCCTAAGTTGACGGGGCCCTGCGCGACCGCGTATTCTGCGTATGCCTGAAAACGGCCCTGAGGGCACCCCCATGTGGGAAAATGTGTAAACGCGACCAAAGTTGGGGCCCTGAGGACGCTGCCAAGTACAGCTAAAGAAGGAAGGAGATTTTAAAAATCATAGAAATTAGAATTCTAACCAACAGATGGTAACAACACGCGGGTTTCCGCGATTTTCTTGAATTTAAATAAGATGGAGACATATATAAGCTTAGTCAATCGAAAACACGTGGATAAAGGCCCATGGGCCACCATCTAGTACCCCGATACGGGAACGAAATCCTGTCTATCTGTGGCACTCAGAATGACGATGGCAGAGTGTGTCCTATTAACTAATTGGATGTACAGATCGTTTATTGTATCCATCAGAAATATTTTTACATCTAACTGTCAAGGTAATTACTCTTTTTCTGTTCAGGATTTAATACTGAGTACAATAAGTCTAGAAGGGGCTAAGCTATTACTCTGGATAGCTTCCTATATATTTTTTGTGGTATCACCGTTAACATACTATGAAGAAACATAACTGATTTTGCGAAGAAGGTTCAAAATAATACTTGGAAATCCAAACCTGAGCTCCCATAATGTGTGCAGGATATTTCTACTTTTGTTTTAAAGGAGTAAAAAGGAACATCTTCGATTAGACATCCTTCTGCCGTGAACGGAGGAACTGATGTGCAGATTGCTAATTTCACTCGGTCTAATATTTTAATGGGACCATCAAAAAGGAAATAACATAATCAAATAAAGATTCAGCTATACGTCCAGTCTATTATTCGAAAGATGCAACATCTATGATTTTGGTATGGATCAGGAGTATTCAAACCGAGTTTAACTGTTTTGCGTGAGAATTAGTCTTACCGGAAGATGCTGCGGAATTTTCATGATCAAAAACTCCTTTATCTGGACTGTCATTATCAAAAGATGCTTATAATAGATATGAAATAGAATGTGAAGCTTCTCAAGGTGATAGTCTTAGGTTCTTCAGAAACAAGCGATAAAACAGTAACTACTTCGCCTTGAGACTCTCAGAGAAGAATGGTCATAAAGATTTGACGGCCATTCTTGCAGTATATTTAGATAATTATTTAGGTTTGAGATGGTTAGAGGTATTCTCAAAATGCCATGTTGTTGGGATTCAGACACAAGTGCATCCTGCCCTTTCTGATAGACGAAACAAAAATCTTGGTTGGACACCCAAGCTGAGTAAGCACTTCGACAGGTTCTTATTCCAGGTTAAAAGTGCTCTCCATGAAAGACAGATTCCTCGTTTGAAAGCTCTGTTGCAACCCTTTCACGTGAAACTGGGCCTCAGCATTGCAACTGTATGTGATTGCTGAAGGCATTACGAAACACTAAGACACTCATACAGCTGGCTACATTTTTTGCGTAATTTAGAAATGTTTTACAAATTCAATTGAAATTTCATGATAAGATTTAGGATCTCTGTTAAGTTCTCTATTTTTAAATATTTTAAAGTCGTGCGGCAAAATCTTTTTTCTGAGGGAAAGGCAAAGTGTACAAGAGCTGAAACTGAACGAAATAGATTCTACGGCAGCACTTCGCGTAGCTGCACAAACACAGAAACATAAATATTTAATTCATACCCTATATTTAAGAACAAATACATGTATGTTTTGCTTCCAAGATGATAATTATATGCGTCGGATGAAAACTCATAACTCATGTATAGTAAATGTTTCAAGAACTAAGAAGCATTCATTTCTTTTATTCTTCTGAAACTTACTGCGTAGAGCAGCAACTTGTCTGATGCAGACTTAATATCTTCTTTGTCTATCAGCCTAAATAATGAAAAGCAGGATCGCTCTAAAATATTCTCAACACACTTACAAATTCAGTAATTTATATTTCGAAAATGGGTGGTTGATTGAAGCAATGGGTACGTCGTCAGCCAATTCCTCGAAAGGAGATAAAATTGAATTTCAGCGATGGGAATCAAGAGTGAAAACGGACGAAACAGCAGATCATTTGAATGAGAACACATCAAAATGATAAATGATTTTTTACACGTTCCTCATGCTCCCATATGTCTACCCGTACAACATATTGCTTAATGTATGGCATGGGGTTCTGAAATATACATTTTTTCGGAAATTGTATAGTATAGGGGAGAGCGGGGCAAGTTGATACAGGGGCAAGTTGATACACTGTAATTTTTTTAATACTCTCTGGTCGCAGCACCTCTGAATATTTACAGACGCCTTCCTAGACCCTATGGAATGCACTCGTGTAGTTTGAGTGCCGTGCTGCTTCGAGGAACGTCGCTGTGTTCACTTCAGTGTTTTTGAATGTGAAATGTAATATTTTTCATCGCCGTTTGAATGTATCTTGTAACAACTTTTTTGGGATTCAAAGCAAGGCGATTTGTTTTTTTACGTTGAAACACTTTCCACTTTAAAATTAAGTATTAATTTGCGCTATCAGACCTTCTGTTAAACTTAGAAATCGATTTATTTGCAATGGTGGCTGAAGGGGCAAGTTGATAGAGAACGAAAGGGGCAAGTTGATACAATGTATATTATATGTAGTATTTGTAACACTTTGCGTTTTATTACTTTATA